>JAHHFK020004572.1:0-600000 GCA_024533555.2 Aedes koreicus
GATCTTGAAGCGGACTTTCTCTCCCCAAACATTCAAATGCTTACTCGAGAGGACGGGATCACAAAACTACAACGAAAACGCGGAGTGATGAAAAATATCTACATTAGTGAAATCAGGTTTGTAGCGCTAACAGAAAACATTTATTTTTGTATTGGTTTTTATCATAGTATTTATGGTTGTTTGTTCGTCTCTCTCTCATACTGTGTGCGATTCTTTCTCTTCCTAACTAAACTGGTGTGCTTATGTGCTTGTGTTTCAAATATTTGTGACGTCACATTCCCGGTAACGCAGCTCCGTACGAGTCTGTGCTCCTGCAACAAACTTCTACTTAGGCGGCGTCAAAAACGCCACTTCTTTCACGAGTCCGGAAAGCGTGGCACGGAACTCGGCACTAATAGCGCATGGCTATCCTCAGTCTTATGACTGGCAAAAAAAACACTCCGTGGCGCCTTCACCGGACGCCACACTCCAAAGTAAAAAGGGCTTGACTCACCAACTGTTGATTGCTTACGGTCGATGGTCAACGTCAATGACCTGTCGACGGGTTCGATGCTCTCGATCGACGATGGTTGATCAATGGCGATCTGTGACGAATGGCGGTTACTCTGCCGCGCCGGTATGCTGACGAACCAGCATGTGGAAGCTATCCACTGGAGATTCCCTCGTGTCTCCTCGGACCGATGTCTTTATTGAATCGGTTCGCTTCCAGCCGGTTGCCTGTGGCCGGGAAAATCCGTCCGATGCGAACAAGTGCCTGTGTGCGTATAAAAATGCTGCGGATTGGGAATTGAAACGACTACAACAGGACAATTAACACTAGCACGAGCATTGATCACACGGACAGCACATTATGAGCAAAATTATTTACCTGTACTATTTCAATTTATCTCCTAATCGCACAATATTTCCATTCCGCACACTTCGTTTAGCTTACTTCTATGGACGAACAAAATATTTCATCAATTTAAATATTACCATAACTTTTAACAAGAATATCACTTTAAACAATAGAAACGACCACAAACAAACACGCACACTTCAACTTCGTTGGATTGTCACGGACAGAATGAACGAGACCGTGAATCCTCAGTTTAAGGAAAGCAAACTCGGACAAACCGGAAGCCTGCCTTTTCCCGGGACCCTTCGTGTCCTATCGTGAAACTGGACATACAATAATACTTGGCTCGTTTCGTAGACCAGCTGTCTCTTTCCTTCTTTATCCATAATTCAAATTGGCCCGCCTTAGGAAAGATTTCAGCAGAATGCTAGTGTTTTCATACTGCCAACCTTATGTAATTAAAATTCGAATTCTCCCTAGATCTAATAGCTTATGTACAAAATTATTCAAATTTCCTGATCCTGATTATGTCCTTTGGAATGAATGAAACATTCTTGGTGGTATACCATTCCACTGTTGCTTTCGCGTAATGGAAAGAGGCAAAATCTGACCAGAAGACAACAGAATCCTTGTGGCTTGAAATCATGGGTAGAAGTCGATTTTGTAAGCACGCTTTGGTGTAAATTTCACTGTTCATCGAACCAGTTGTGATTAAGGGTTGCGAAATTTTACCTCAGCCACAAATACCTTGCCAGATCATAGTTTTCTTACCAAACTTTTCGACTTGAACGCATATCTCAGATTAGTTCAATACTTCCCCTTCACGCACCGTATAACATTGTGGCCCCGGCAAGGATTTGTAGTCGAATTTCACGTAGGTTTTATCATCCATGATTATACAGTTCGAGTTCCCAGCAAGCATCATACAACTTTCGCACTCTGGGCTCGATCGATGCTGCTTTTTTTCGAACTCCGTGTCGGCTGCTTCTTCAAGGTTCGATTATTCAAACGTTCTTTGGCGCGATAAACATTGGAATTCGAAGTGCCGACTTTCTTGGCCACATCCCGCCCTGAAACCTCCTTCTTGTGGTCGAATGCCTTTATTATACGTTTATCCAATCTAGGGTAGCAGGACCTTTCCTCGACCCGATTTCGGTTTATCCTCAAACGTGTTATCGTCACTGGACTTCTGATCGCTGTTCGCACGGCTTTCTTACTTACTCCTTCCATTTTTGCTGAGAGATAAAGGTAAACATCATGATGTAGCCACAAAAAGACCTAGTTATCAATTATTGCGAAATTGCAGCGATTTCTTACTGTGAAATGTTAGCCTAGCTCCTTCATTCGGCCTACAAACCATATAAGTCATTAATTTTACGATAATCAACAAAATTATGTTGCTATCAAGATAACCGATTTAATTCGAAGGGATTCAGACATTATTAATCAATTTACTTTTGTTCACTTCCGTTTAATTTACGATTTTCTTAATTTTTTAGACATCATGATTTTACTGGTTAAGCTGAACAGGTTATCTCCATGATCTTCGAATGGTCTAAATTTGGCTAATTGAACCGATAAGCCAAATAATGCAGCCTAGATGTACAGAAAATAGTCACACGTTATAAATTAGCAGTTCACACAGATACAATCAAGAAAACCATAGACCCAATTTTAGGGACATATTTTAACGTAGGACTACGTCTGTGTTTTCGATACTGGGTAACACATTCAAATTGCGAAAATTTGGAGCGTCACGAAAAACGGTCAGGTTTTGAACGTTAATTACTAAGTTATTCCACGATCGATTTCCAAAATGTTTGCAGCATTAGGTTAAGACATTTTCTATGCTTTCCAATTCCAATATTTAAATTTATTGATTTTTAACATGCAACTAATAAAATTAACGCAAATATGAGGTGATGTCTTATAATGTCGATTTTTCAGAGTAAATTTACCAAATACACAGTACTTTCCTAGCACAGACTTCATATTGAAGTAAGGAACGTCTCCTAGGCAGCCATGAATGTTATATAACGGGTACACCTTCGCATTTTGATTTAGTTTTTCGGCAGTCGTGGAGCTGTGCAGTGGCTGTAGGATCGAAGTTGGCGGCAGCAAGCACCCTGGAGGGTGCACTGGTGAGCAGTCGTTGCCCAGAGAGGCGTTGGTGCAGTTGGCTGTTGTTGCCGATGCTCCCGTCAACCTCGCTGCGAGAAACATGGCTGCTGAAGCCTACGAGTTGGCGGGAAAAAGCCGCCCGTGACAACGAGACAAGAATCAATCATCCCACGTCACCTGCAGATGGCCACCCGCAATGAAGAGGAGATGAACCAAGAAAGAAAGTCCAAGTTCAATCGCGAACTGTTTCTCCCCCGTCAACTAAATCCGTCCTTTTCAGGACGACCAAATCAATTTGCCAACTGAAGAGTTCGTTTGGATGAATTTTTCTCTTGTGCTGTTTGAAATTTCCATTACCGCGCCCCGGCTGAACATGGCATTGCTTTAAACGCCGCGTCCCGGAGTAAATGGCAAAGCGCGTTGAACAACCAATGAACCAACAGATCCATAACTATCTTCTACGCGTTAAAGATAGTGGCCCTCTCAACCATCGTAGAAAATACAACCGGGGCCGTATCATAATTAAGAGCCACCAAATGCTTTCTAAAGAGTGTACAATAGAATTTTCTTGGCCCTTTTCAGGACTGACTTAAATCAATTAGCGGATGGCCCTGACGTGTCTGGAAAGTGTATGGGAATTAGATTGCTGCGTAGTCCTACGTCACCTTTGCGCACAACCCCATTGGGCTGTACCTTGTAGTTTTTTGTGTGTCCCCTCCGCTTGTGTGAATCAGCTGGAAAAACGGTTTCGAGCTGAGTCGGATTTTACTTTGACAATCTCGAGGAAAGGTGTCGTCGTCGGTTGTGCGGGTGTAGTCTGAAGGATAACAACAACAACAACAACAGCCTGCTGTGTTTTCGGAAGAAGTGCACAACGCAATTTTGATCCGAGATCGACACGTTATCGTCATCAGTAAACGGAGCCAATCGCTTCAAATAAATCGAAAAGTGAGTGTGATTACTTTTCTATTTCCTTTGCTTGCAATTTTCTACCCACTTTGTTCATATCGCACAATTTACATAACCGAAGGAATTAGTAAGGTCAGTGAAATGAAAACCTATGTTTGCAACCGGTACCGATACTTCAATATGCATAGAAGTAGAGAGTGTCGATCGATAGTAAACAAAAACAGATACGATCGTCGAGTCTGAAAATATGGAGACGACATTGCGATCGATGAGTGATGATGGTCGTATATTCAAAGGGACGGTGTATTGCGTTTAATAGTGTCAACTTTATCTGTCGTTTGCTCTTCTGATAGAGCGTTCCGAGCTCGGGAGGGATATGAACAAAGGCGATCGATCAGTGTTTTGTAACAACATGTGCAGTGGGCAAACAAGTAGAACAGAAAGGATCTCAGGCCGTCAGTCAATATTGTAATCGGTAGCAGGTAGTGAAATGAGTCACCCAGTGGTCGGGAATGAAAATTTAGCGGAGATGCCCGTCGAAAATTACGGAAATTATCAGCATTGAAATTAGTTTCTGGTTTTTTCCGGTTTGCTTTGATGGAAACGGTGGCGGTTGCCGGTTTTATTTTTGATGTTCGTAAATTTACAATATTTGATGAAGCCTCGTAGATTCGTGGATGGTGAAGGTTGAATTAATGAAAACACAATTTCTTAAACTTTCATCGAAACGTCAGTTAGAAAATCAGTTTAAAAAACTACAAGGTTCAGCCCAATGGGGTTGTGCGCAAAGGTAACGTAGGACTATGTAGCAATGTGCAATCGAATTCGCCTCCAGTCGCCTAATTGTTTAAAGGGTTTTCGAAATTGGTTTCGCTCAAAAATTAACTGCAATACACTAAACAGGTTACCCTAATAAACATGCAATATACAAGAACGATATTACAGATGGTTTAACCAACAATCAATATGCAATTAGCGATTTGAAATTGATTCACTGTTGTAGAACCCCTTAGTCCAAAGCACACCTTGTAGCCAGCACCTTGCTATACATTTGCGCCTTTGTTTCAATTTGCTGTGTTATTTTGACAGAATATTTGAGCGTGTGTTCGTGTGAGTTCATTATTAGGGGCGTATTATTGAGCTTGGGACCGATGTGCTAGTACTGACTGAGCCAAGAAAAAAATCGTATTTGTTCGGGACCTACTGGTCTTGAAGTTAGTCTATGGTTTAACCGTACCGGTTACAGTTGGGATGATAACCCGAATTGGTGGTTAGGTGATTCTTATGGTAATTTTTTATGCGGGTAGACATTTAGGACATTTTTACCCAAGAGACTGGCTTCATCTACCACCAATAGCATACGATTTCTTCTAGGCCTATGTGTGTACAACACTGCAAAATGTGCAAACGTCGAAAACACGATGGCTTCGACATACGATAATTTTCGCAACCGCCCATTTCGAACAACTCTCTTTTCCAGTTATTTTGGAGGCCTTGAAAGGGGCCGTTTTGGGGTCAGGGGAACAGCTAGTGCAGCCACCTCACTTCGTCATGAAGCTGAAGCTTAAAGCTTGAGCAACTCACGTATATAGTTTGCAGCCATATGCTGCGACATTTTACTTACACTTTCTCAAAATAATTTGTTTCTTATCGAATGGTATGGACTCTATTCATCGCACTAGAACGCAAGAAACACTTTTAAACACTGATTGGAATTCGAAGATAATATTACCAACGAACTTGACACTTCACATGCCATCAAACAGAAATTATCACATGCCATCAAACCGTGGACTGTGATTGCAAATAAGCACACATCAAACGACCCTTAGTGATTTGCAATACTGAATCATATTATGTAACATTTATAATGTATCGAATAATAAATATGATATACTCTCATGTTTGGTTGAATTTTGAGTTTTGTTTGTGTGAAAGCATCCCCCCTTTCCAAAGGGAGGGGGAAGGGGGGTCTCGAACCACAGTAGAAACATTTTTTGCCTTCAAAAACTTCCACATGACAAATTTGGTTCCATTTGATTAGTTAGTTCTCGAGTTATGCAAAAAATCCAGTTTCATTTGTATGGGAGCCCCCCCATTCTAGAAGTGGGAGGGGTCCCGAACTACCAAATAATCATTTCTTGTCTTCAAAAACTTCCACATGTCAAATTTTATTCCATTTATTTGATTAGTTCTCGAGTTATCAGAAGTTCCTGTTTCATTTGCATGGGAGCTCACTCCCCCTTCTAGAGGTGGGAGGGGTCTCAATCTACCATAGAAACCTTTCTTGCCTTCAAAAACTTGCACATGCCAAATTTGGTTCCATTTGCTTGATTAGTTCTTGAATTAAGCCGAAATTTGTGTTTAATTTGTATGAGAGACCCCATTCCAGGGGGGGGGGGGGGGGGGTGAGGGTGGTCTTAAACCATCATAGGAAGCTTGCCCGGTCCCAAAAGCCCCTGCATACAAATTTTCACGCCAGTCGGTTAAGTAGTTTCTATGTCTATAACGGTCAGTTCGATAGAAATTCATTTTTATATTTATAAGAATTTCAATAGTTTTTTATTTAAAATTAATAGTTTTCAATAATCGAATTGATGAGTAGAAAGATTTGCAATCGATCGGTGCAAAATTTTTGAAAATCGGTCATGAAATGACTTAGTTATTATCTTTCAAAACCTAAGCATATTTCGTGACGCTCCAAATTTTCGTACTCGCAACGTGTACCCCTATATTGAAAACAAAGACGTAGTCCTACGTCAAAATCTTTGCTATTGAGGCGCAAACTTTCGTCATGCTGATGTTGTATTTATTTAACTCGAGAAGAAAATGCAAAATTTACTGTTTCTGAGCAGTGGAGCTTTTTGATATTAAAAACAATGTGATGAACGTTTAAAAGAAACATGCGATCAATATACATATAACGGTAGGGCATACCTTTTTTTTTTTTAATTTTTTTTTTTTATTTTTTTTTTTTTTTTTTTTTTTTGGTTGAATTTTTTTTTTTTTAAAAATTTTTTTTTTTTGTTTTTTGTGATGATGATAATGTGAACTACCATCTAATGTAGCAAGGCAACTGCCTATAGCACTGGACTGTTTTAATTAAACGATTTGATCAAGGTTGTACTGTGGTAAATGTTTCATCATGTTCCTGTATGAAGGGCCAAAAACGTATTGTGGGCCCGTAAGCAGATACACTTACGCGCAACCCAAAGCTACAGGGGTCTAGAGAGAATCTCCTTCCAGAAACAAGTTCGCAGAAACCACATCAAAACCTAGCCCTTGCCTAGTAAAGAGTCACACTAGATGGGGAGATGAGCCCGCCCTTTATTCTCAAAATGTTAACAACAGGAAGTTGGCAGTCCCACTCTTCCTATCCAAATCGCTTCAATCGGGTGCTCTGATGGTCCCTCCCTTCATCCCAACATATGGTGTTATATAAATATATGAAAAATTCAGAGACATTAATATGATTTTCTTACCTTGATTTTGAAATCATCTTAACTTGAAGCTTCTGTTAGAAAATTTGACTGAAAGTAAAATTGGTTAGGGTTATGTACCGTTCCCCACTTACTGCTTCAACCTCCCTTTGATGTAGGGTCCAGATTGTTGACTCGGTGTTTCTGCTTTTGAAGAGCTGACTTTAGTAGCGCATATCGAGACTCACAATGTGTCATATGGCACCGCTCGCGGCCATGGGATAGGGAAGAGAACAGGAGAAAGGAGAGAAGCATTAGTAATTGGTAACATGCTATGCGCATGTGAGATTTTCATGGTGATATTCTCACAACGGCCGTTCAGAATGGTTCGACGGATGCATATGAGAGATCATTCCCGATGAGTTTCCACTCGTTTACTCAATTCCATCACGTTTAGTTATAGAAGACAAGAAACATTTTACTACGTGCTACATTTGGGAATATCAGGGCAATGATCCCCCATCGCATCTTCAAGTGATCATTACAAGCTGTCCATTTGGTTCAGGCACTTTTGAACGTTGATGTGGCAGCTTATTCGCACATAAAATCTGCCGCGACCAAGCCGGCAGAACGTCAATCTAAATATGAATCAGTACCGACACCGGACACGTTCTCACGGTCTTCGGGAATGGGAAGGATGGTTAATTCGACCAATGAATCCTCTGCATTTCCACTGTGGTAAGTGCCCAAGTAATCACAAAGCCCGTTAACTAGCCTACACAGAAAATAATAATAAATTTTAACTGACGCGTAAAATTTTGCCTCGTTTAATTGCAACCAAAGCAAGCGTAAACAACAAAATTGTTCCACACAAAAAAGGCCGATTTCACGATTCGGTAACCAGAAAAACGAAAGAGCCAAGTCAGCGCCCGGATAACACAGAAAATTAAATGTTGTTTTTTTTTAAAACGGGTAAATACCTCGTAATAGATTCAAAGGGAAAAGAAGAAAAAAAAATTACGGGGGATATTTGGGGGGAAGGGGGGGGTGGAGATTGGGGTTTTTGGGGAATAAAAGGTGGGTGGGGGGGAATTAGAAGGGTTCCGTAGAGAGAAGGAAAAACAAAATTGTTCAGGCTGGTTGGTCCGATTGGCTGGCGTAGACTTACTTGCACGTGAAAAATCCAGCTAAAAGTATGAACATGTCTACCTGGATAACCAGAAATAAAGGTTTTTAACGGGAAAACCTCGAAAGTTCAATAGGAAGGGGCGCAGCAAGGGCAGTAGAGCATCCCAGAGAAGGGGCACGAAAGGCAAGGGGGGGGGGGACGAAGAGGATGGTAACCACTGAGCAAGTTGAGCTTGACAGTTCAGTCAGAAACTCACTAGATGAACGTGACAAGTACACTCCAAGTCACTGACATCTGCGTTTGTTCTAGGCAATGCTGTCAAACAATCGCCTGAAAGTATTCCCAGGACTTATGTTACACATGTTAGCTATCAAAATGAAACCAAATTTTTACAGTTGTTCAGTATATGTATTTATTTAAGCTTACATAGATCGGTTAAATTTTAGGACGAGTTTTAGTGAAATGCTCATTTTTGGTGATATGAAGGGGTGTTTCGTACAGGAGCCGATTAGCGTTTCCTAAGGGAGCGGTCAATCATTCCTCCATTGCGCAAGATTTCAAGGGATCGTGTAAACATGAAGTTCATTAGTTTTGAATATTTGTTTGTTAGCCGTTTGAATATTTCTGAAAGCAAAATAATGATGGAAACGTTAGTGTGTGCAATATAAGCTGTGGAGAGCAGATTTTATTGTAACGATCATAAAATGTTCCAAAACAAAACCTCTCTCCCTTAAAGCGTAACGTACTTAAAAGTTCCCAAAATTCCCTGAACAAGCTTCACATCTATGATAATGATTCTTCAAGATTGGTAACGAATCAGTCCCAATGCTAAAAATCAGCTGAAAAAAAACATCCAAAATTATTCTAAGATGCTTCCAGTAAAGATTCTAGAATTCTTGAGTACGTTTTCAAACAGACGTACCTGATTTTGTAAACAAAGAGGGGAAGTAAGACTCAAACGCAAATTTCCCAAAACTCTCAGTGCCATCACAGAAAGTAACATCATGTTAGGGCAATGTTATTCCTAGTGTTGGTGGGCCTAACTTGCATGAAAGTGCTAAGTGTTTCAAGAATTTAATGTTTGAATCTTACTTACCCTCTTTGTTTACAAAATCAGAAAAAGTCTGTTTGAAAAAGTAGTCGAGAATTGATTTGGAATGCTTCAGAGTTACTCTCGGATGCTTTTAGAATTGTTCTACATGCTTCGAAAGTTGGTCTGAGATTCTTCCAAAATAGTTCTCTAATGGTTCCAAAACTATTCTACCGGAATAGTTTTGGGATGCTTTTAGAATTCTTATGGGATGATACCAGGACTTTTATTGGATGCTTCCAACATAGTTTTGAGATGTTTCCTGAGTACTCTAAAAGTTTCAGAATCAATTTGGGATACTTTGTTAATTGTTTTGGGATGTTTTCAGAATTACTCTGGGATGATTCCACGAATGTTCTAGAAGATTTCCAGAGTAATTCTGGTATGCTTTTTTAATTATTCTGGGATACTTTTAAAATAGTTCTGAGATGCTTCCACAATCATTCTGGGTTGTTTGCATAATAATAAAAAATGTTCCAGAATAATTCTTCTTCTTTCATAGCATTTCATATTGCTTTCACAATTCGCTTATTCCTTGCGCTCAACTTAGTGCTCTAAATGCACTTCAACAGTTATTCATTGAGAGCTTTCGATGCCAGATATCATTTTTGCATTAGTATGATTGTGTGGCAAGTACAATCATGCCCTATGTCCAGAGAGTCGAGAAATATTCCTTAACAAAAAAATTATTAGAGCAGACTGGGAATCGAACCATAACCACCTCCAGCATGGTGTTGCTTTGTAGCTGCACCTTTACCGACTGAGCTAAGGGAGAAGTAATTCTGGGATGCCTAAAATAATGGTTATGGAATGCCTCCCGCTTTCCTATTAAATGCTTGCAAAATACTTCTGAAATGCTCATAGAATAGTTCTCGAAACTTTCCAGAATCATGCAGGGCTGCAATCAGAGTACTTCTGGGTCGCCTCCAAAGTAATTCCGGGATGCTTTTCATAATTGTTCTCGGTGTTTTCAGAATAGTTCTGAGATGTTTTCAGAATAGTTCTGGAACGCTTCCCGTCTAACTCTGGGGTGCTTCTAGAAGAAGGTTTGGATACTTCGAGAATTGTTTTGGGATGTTTCCAGAATAGTTCAGGGATTATTCTAGAATTGGTATGAGAAGCTTTCAAAGTAGTTTTGGCATGCATCCGGAATTATTCTGGAATGATTCCATGTCAGTCCTAGAATATCACCAGAGTTATTCTGGCATGCTTTTATAATTATTTTGAGAAATGAAAATTATTCTGAGATGTTCCCATAATAGTTCTGGTTTGTTGACATAATGTTTTAACCAATTGCAGAATACTTCTGTGATGATTCTATAACAAATCTTGAATGCCTCCAGAGAAGTTTAAGGAAGCTTTCAGAGTACTTCCGGGTCACTTCTAGAATAATTCCGGGATGCTTTCATAATTGTTATCGAATGCTTCCAGAATAATTGTAATTAGATTCCAGAGTGGTTTTGAGGCGTTGCTAGAGTAGTTCTGTGCATATTTTTAGAGTAATTTTGATATAATTCCAGAGTAGTTCGGGGATGCTTTGATAATTTTTTTGGGATGTTTACAGAATAAAAGGTTCTGGGATTCTTTGAGAGCAGTTTTGGGATTTATCCACGATTGTCCTAGCATGTTCCCAGAGTAATTTCGTAATGCTTGTAGAATTGTTCTCGGATGCCTCGAAAGTAGTTCTGGGATTATTGCAGAACAGTTTCCCAGAGCAATTGTAGAAGCAAAGAAGAATTACTCTGGAAACATTCTAGAACAATCGTGGATGCTTCCAAAGTAGTTTTGAGTTGCTTCCAGAATAGCTCAGCGATGCTTCCAGAATAGTTATTTCAAAATAGTTTGGGATTGCTTCAGAATGGTTGTAAAATACCTCCATAATTGTTCTGGGTTGCTTCTAAGATTGTCTTGCGTGCGTCCGGAGTAGCTTCCACTCTTAATATTAAAATAATGAATATTACGAGTGATGTAATCCTTGTTGCACGTAAATACTTTGAGACTCAAAGATAAATATAACTCAATTGTATGTTCTATTTGATGTATTGTTTACAATACAAACCCTAACTTGAAACCCAAAATAATAAATACTGACACACTCAAAGTTACGTTCCGAATGACAAATTTACAATAGCTTCTAGAATATATTTGATAACCTCAAATCTACGTTCACAAAACGTTAAAAAATAGCCACTATAGACTGAATCCTGGGATTTGAGTGCCTTAAATTTACTTGATCGTCTTTGGTGTTAACAACATCAGAACTATTTTTAACGCAGTCAGTTCCACGCGCTACGACCAGATACAAGATCAAATTCACTGTCTTTCCTAACAGATTACAAAACGATTGCTGCATGTTGCATAATTTGCATAACTGATTGAATTTCATTGCTCGTAAAAATATTGCTCGAAAATTAAAGGTGAAGTCTTGAAATCAGGTAAATTTACAATGTTTCCAAATTCTTTTTTTTTCAATGAAACACTGTTGCGCAGCGTAACACACAGAGTTCATGTGCTTATAATATTCATTAATCCGAACATGACGACAACTTCCAGCATCCTTAAATATATTTGTGACAAAGAGCAACGACCGGGTTTTGAACTAGTTTTTTAATGTTATCAAACATTTGAAGATGAAGGAATAAAAACCCTACAGGATAAGATTGACCTAATGTTCACCAATACAATATATTGCCTTGGTGGTTATTTTTTTAATAAATTTGATTGCCGATTGATTTTTTTCCTGACGGTAACTAGAACTAGATACTTTGGAATAAAACTGGCATCAAAAAGCTTTTGTATTTGCCTTAACACTAGCAGCATTTTAAAAACATCATTTTGTGTTGTTCAACTTATTATTACGTCTTGCCACGTAAGTTATTATTTCGATTTTAAATGATCCTGTAAATTTTAGAACAGACGCAAATTTCTGTCTAACTGGCCACTAATTTTATGTGCATACAAGTAGATTTAAATTTACATGATTTTTTCTAAGAGTGTAGTAAATAAATATTAAATCAAAACATCCATAATAGCGGCCATTTAAGGCTTTATAATCTTATCTATCATTGGTCAGCCTGCATTATAGTTTTTCGAAAAATAAAGAAGCTTTTCTCAAACAACTACTACCCGGTTTTTAGTGTATATTTTACCATGTAAACCGACCCCACAATCTTAACAATTTCGTCCAATGGATCAAAAACAATCGTGTTGTTTTGCCAAAACTGTTCACAGCATACCACAGTATTTTGCACACAAACGCTCATATACAGTAGCACCGAAAGGATGCTGTGGTGAGTTCAAAACGGGCCATCTTGATTGATCCGTTTCACTATCAAAGCATTGTCAACCATTCATTCTCTGGCACGCCATCTCAAGCCATGTGACAAGGTCAAGTTCAGAACCTAACCCAACGAAACCAACGAACTGGAAGGAAGTACGTCTAGGTAAATGTCAACCAATTACCAATGACCATCTAATTGCCTAATGACGGTACATTCTGAGTACTGGTTTCCGACCACCTGCACAGACCATCCAACTCTTGCTGCTCCCATTTCCCTTCCGCATTCTTCCAAACAAACGACACGCGTGATGCGATAGAAATGCATGCTCGTTGCGTCCAACAAGTGAACTCGAGCGCTGCAATTAACCTATACCACTACTGGAGAACTAGATCTAATCCGATATACTGCCAACGTTTAACAGCAATCGAATCATTTGTCGTCGTACGTGGGCCATCCGCCACATGCATACGAGTACCTCAACAACATACATCGCCTACTATGTAGGCGTCTTTGATGCATTGATAATGGAAACGGCAAGACATATTAGCATGCACTTTTAGTCCCATATCTCACCGACTGGTTTCGTGGCGTGACAGACCCCAGATGAATTGCGATAGAGCGCACTCGTTGAGCTATGGCGGGATACGCAATTTTAGAATAGCATCATCAATTCGTGCATACAGGTACAACGTGCAACGTGAAGTAGTAAACTGGCTACGGGATGATTTATCATCGAACGAGTTATTTTCCTTACAGTTGCTGGGAAAATGCTAATACAATGCATTTTTGAATGGTAATTAATATTACGATTTGACGGCTGGCCGGTGTGGCATAGGCTTTTTGAACGATAGCTGATACCACTAGCCGAGTTTGAATGCATTTTGAAGCAAGTTCGATACTAGTCTGCGGTCTTTGACGTCATCCAAAAAGTTCCATAACGCGTTTATTCATGTGAGTTTTCCACTACAACTACAGATCATAACGCCATTGACTACTCTCTTCAAGCTCCTATTGCACTAGCTGCACTAGTTCCAAATAAATTATTGAATTTATATTTGATCTCCTCCAGGGATTCAAATATTTAACACTTTAAATTTAGTCCGCAGAAGCCAGGTTCATCCGACATTATTCTGCAGACCGTTGACTGATGAAAAATTTGATTAAGGATCGCCGTATTCCAGTGAGTGTTCATCGATATTTCACGCGATAGCCCGTCCCGAATCGTCGCCAGTATCCGCGTTTCTCTCATTTTACTTTAAAGGAATAAATGTTTTCAATTCGATGCCAAGACACATTAAACGTGCGCCAACACTTTCAGAATTTAAAAGACTGTGTATTTCACACATTAAAACTGTATGCTAATTAAACAGTAAGCGGAATTTGTATATTTATGAAGATTGTAACTGGCTATTTTTTTTTTTTAAGAATTTTTTTTTTTGGTGGGTTTTTTTTGTGGGGGGGTGGTGTTTTTTTTTTTTTTTTTTTTTAAAAAATGTGTGTGAGTGAGTTTTTTTTACACCCATAGCAAAGAAATATTTTTTTTTTTTTTTTTTTTTTTTTTTTTTTTTTTTATCAATACTATAAATATTTTTGTTGGTGAGGGTGGTGATAATGGAAATTTGGTGGACGTTGTGGTAATTAAAAAAAAAAAAAAAAAAGCACCCCACATGTGGGGGGCGCGGGGGGGGAAAAAAGAGGATTTTTTTTTTTTTTTTTTTTTTTTTTTTTTTTTTTTTTTTTTTTTTTTTTTTTTTTTTTTTTGAGGGTATCTAGCTGGAGCTGCGTGACAGCTTGGTTGTCAAGACTAGACCCTTTCCCAACGTCACCTCTACTACGACCAATACCGTAGAAGCAATAGCCTATGTTGGCCGCTTGAGCACTAGTTGAAGTAATTAGTATTGGACCGTAGTATTTTTAAAAATTTCAGTTTCAATTTTCCCACGATGTTGTTTTGTTATGCTGTCGTAAAATGGAAGCTCAAATTAATACCCTATCCTAGATGTCACGAGCTTTGTTCCGGGGCAAAGTGCCGTCTAAGTTAATAGCCCCAAGTCCTGCAGTCATCACCAGGCCGTATGCAGTAGTAACTAGACTTCAAAAAGACTTGTAAATTGCCAAACAATAATTCTTAGGGACGACATTCAGGCCATTGATGTAGTCTATGTTGACAACTAGTAGTACTGAAGTCAACCCCAAGAAGTATTGCAACAAGAGTACGCATAATATTTATTATTCATACAGCTAATGATATTTCTAGACAACCCGCAATTTAATGGTGAGCCTATGTTAGCTATCTACAGCACTGCAATATCTTCTAATAATAACCCTAAAAATTTGAATTAGTATGTAATGAGCTTCCATTTTAAAGTGTGTTATAAGGGTCAGTCAGTCAGGTTGTCTAATGCTAATGGCGTTCATTTTACAGCCCCGAGCTATTTAGTTTGGAATGGAACCGAAACGGAATCGAAATGGAATTGAAATGGAACTACCGTGATTGAAACATCCCCCCCCCCTTCTAAAGTAAGTCAAATACTAAACCCTCACTGAGCGGACCCTCAGCACTGTTGCTGAAATAAACTACAAGGAAAGGTTTCATCTACTGCTCGTGCTTCCTAAGCGGGCCCTCCGCGTCCTATCTCTAATATACATGCTTGTCATCGTCAGTCTAAAGTAACACTTTTCGGTGGCTATGTGCTTCATTTCGAACCGTCAGATATTTACCATAATCAAAACATTCACCCTTTTCGAAAATTTGCAATTACTTTCACTTATTATACCATGAGCAAACCAGGTATTTTGGTTATTCATTCCATAAAACAAATGGATAAACAACAACATAAGTTGCCACGAAAATGAAAAGTGTACTTTTAGTCGTTTCCCTTTGATTGAAAGTAAGAAGTCTAAGAGTGAATTGCGCCAATATCACACCTGATGTTAGTGCCTTTATATAAACGCTCTACGACGTGGCAGTGAAATAAATGTGCAGAATATGTGATACTTTCACTACTGGTCAAATTCTTGGTCTCACATGCATGTTTATAGCATGAGATAAGCCCTCTCACCGTCGACAAGGTGAAAAATTTGACCCGCGAGAGGGTCCTTCTAGTCCTAGAAAAGCTGAAAACAGAATCATTCCAAATATCAAAGATAAAATTTCAGATGTTTATTCAACATTGTTATATTTTTCTGTTCTAGTAACATTTCAAAGATAGCGATTGTAGTGATCGGAGAGTCCGGTTTGATGATTTCTGAAATAATAGCTTTACTTACCATAATAACACTAGACACAATATTAAAATATAATTCTACATTGCTTATATGCACATGCCACTCTTTTATGAATATAGTAGTTCAAGTTTAGAAGTGCAATTTTAAATTAAATGTTATGCTGAAATGCTGAAACGTTCATTAAGCCTTTGATGCCTGTCATGTTGCTCCAGGCTCTTACATGGTTTTGGAATGCAAAGATGATTCTTAAGCGTTATTATATATAGCATTTCAAGCTTATTGCTTTTTAAAATTGCTTATTGCCTGCTCTCAACTCAGTGTTCCGAAGCACTTCCACAGTTATTAATTGAAAGCTTTCGATGTCGATGATTCTAATGCGTGCTGAAATTATTAATAAATTGAGAATGGAAAATATCCAATATTACTTAAGGTACACGATCTTCCATCCCCCCCCTCCCTTCGCTATTGTTTAAAAAACAACATTGGCCCGGGTACGCCCACCGGGTCTGCATGTTTGTGGGGGGGGTTTTTTGTGGTTGTGAGGGGGGGGGGGGGGGGGGGGGGGGGGTGGGGGGGGGGGGGGTGGTCCCCCCCTCCTGCGGAGGTGTCAACTTCCCATTTTGAGCCCATTTTTTAAATTTTTTTTTTTTGTGTATAAAAAAATATTATATTTTTTTGATGTTTTTTTTTTTTTTTTTTTTTGTTATTCAGAGACCGAAATTTTCGCCTACTTGAGAAGAGAAACGTCAGTTTTCACCCGCTTGGAGAAACAGATGACAATGTGAGAAGCGAGAGACTATTATATGCTCACAGCATTTTTCGCGAGAAAAGCAACGGCGATTTATAATTTTCGGAGAGCATGAGTAGCTGATAAATCGTTTCTTTTTCGGTGAATCCTAGTAGCCGATAATTATTTTTCACTTACTTTTTGACACCTGAAAATGCACCAGTCTTCATTTATCATTTATGGTCCATGCACCAGTGTTTCATTTATGGCTCATGGCGGTACCAGTGTGCACCGGCTTGGCCTTGTTTTCGGTTTTT
This sequence comes from Aedes koreicus, assembly GCA_024533555.2. Lineage (NCBI taxonomy): Eukaryota > Metazoa > Arthropoda > Insecta > Diptera > Culicidae > Aedes > Aedes koreicus. Next base: position 17,060 of record JAHHFK020004572.1, read on the forward strand.
GCTCCTCGTGTGCTACCTAGATCGTGGTAACATGTTTTCAGTGAAAAATGTTACATGAGAACATATTTTCGTTGAATTTTGGAGAAAGATATTTTCGCATTTGCAAGAGAGAGGACAATGAATTATCGGCGAAAAAGGAGAGATAAAAATTTGAACGATTCGCTACTCATCGACAACCTGCTTGAGAGAGAGCATGATTTTAACCCAGCTGAGTGAGAATTTCGATCTCTGCTTGAATGTATTACAACAAAACACGAAGGAAAACAACAAAATGTTGTATCGATGATGGGAAAGAGACAAGTTGCTGTGAGAAAATCTAGTGTTTTTTTTCATTAGGGCGAATCTACAATTGAGAGATTCTCTCCGGGCTCACTCTCTTTCATTCATTACAGCGCCATTATAAAACTTTCGAGGGATCGTACAGTACAGATCGAAACACAACAGTGCTGGCTAGCATACTCTACAAATAGTAGAATGAAAAACGCAAAGGTGATTGGTTTATGAATGAAAGAGAGCGAGCCCGGAGAGAATCTCTCAATTGTAGATTCACCCTAATGAAAAAAAACCCTAGAAATGTTGTGATTTGCACACATGTTACAACGACCTTGTTTTCATGTAACAGCGACAAAAAAAACGTTTTGTCATTATTGCAACACACTACCGATAGCAACATTGTTTTATCCGCAACATGAACAAAGCGACAATCAGTTGTTGCTGTCAAACAAATTACTGATCTGAGTATTTATAAAATTTGTTTTGGATAAACTTATACCTGAAGAAAAATGCCTGTATAAAACCATCCACTGAACAAAAAAGAGCATTATCTTTAGCAAACTTGTTGCAAATTGACTATTATATCGGGAAAAAATAAAAAAAATATATGCGTTGAGGGCTAATTTTCAACCAGAACATTCTGAACATGAGGAAGTTCGGAACTTAGAATCTACTGTTGTAACTATAGCTTTTCCGATTCTGCAAAGTTACGATATCTCTTCAACTATATTCATTTAATCTTCTGTAAGATCAACAGATATTATGAGATCATCTGGGATGTTCTAGGTCGTCCAAACTGTCCCGGAGTTCATAACTTAGCATCTACAGTTTTAACTGTAGTTTGTTTTAGCTATACAAATTAGGGATATGTATTCAATAATGAGATAATCTGGGATGTTCAAGGTCAATCAAACTGTCCTGGAGTTCAGAACTTAGGATCTACAATAGTAACGATAGCTTTTTTAGCTATACTAATTTACGATATGTATTCAACCATGTTCATTGAGTCCTCAACATGGGATGTTCTAGGCATCCAAACAATCCTAGAGCTTCGAACTTGCGATCTACATTACGGCTAGAAAAATTTACGATATGTATTCAACCTTGTTCTAAAGATCTTCTGGAAGGTCAACCGACATTAACGTTTGCATTAAAAAAATGCACTTTTTTCGGATGGTGATAAAAAAAAGCTAAGACAGATAATTGCTTTTGATAAATTTCCCATGGAAGGTAATTATTTAAGCTTTCTTGCAAAAAACTTCTACGCTCTTGCGAGCGACCTTCCGGCAGTTAACCGGAACATTCGCCATGGCGGACGAAAACATGCGTGTAGGCATGTTTTGGAGTTCTTTCTTCGTTTTATTGATCAATTCCTCCTCAGTTTTCGCGACAAAATGGTTGGAGTAGATCTTACGCTTCAGTTTGGCCCAGAAATTCTCGATGGGACGCAGCTGGGGGACGCTGGGCGGGTTCGCCGACTTGGTTACCACATCCATATTCAGCCGCTGCATTTCCTCCAACGATCGCTTCGAGTAGTAGGCCGACGCCAGATCCGGCCAGAACACCGCGTCTTCACCCTTATGGTATTTCTTGATGAACGACGCAACTTCCGGCAGGCATTTTGTACTATAAATTTCCCCGTTCACGGCAAGTCCGGAGCGAAAGAAGAGCGGCTTTGACATCCCCTTCTCGCTGATTGTCAGCCACAGCAGCACCTTATTGGGGAGCTTGGTGTGTGAAATGAACTTCACCTCGGAGCTCACTTCCTTCGTGGGGGAAGTAAAATACGAAGTGCCCTGCCAGTCGTTGCCATCCAGGGTGAGATAGGTCTCGTCGTCAATCACCACCGCCACGTCACGATTCGCCGAGTTGACCATCTTATTCAGCCGCTGCCGCTGCGTCATTGCCTGCAGCTCCGAAACCAGTGGACGCGGTTTCCGCTTCCTGACATGTATGTTCATGTTCTCCAGGTACTTTTTCACTATTTGGCCGGTTGAACCAACCTCCCGGCCAAGCGCACGCAGCGATGTAGCCACTTTTCCCTCGGTCTTCCTCTTCAGCATCCTTTGGAGCTTCTTGTCGCTCAGGGTCGTCGGCCGTCCCGAACCGGGGTTTCTTTCGATGCTCTGATTGTTGTCTAATAGTGCCAAGATGTTGTAGATGGCGGAGCGAACGTATCCGGCGTCCACAAAGTGCCGGACGATGTCCGTTTTCGACGCGGCGGGGTGCCGTTCTTTGAACGCGTACCCTTCTGAACGGAGTTGCTTCACTGTTTTTGCCATCACGGTTATAGTTCGACTGATAGAGCTGACAAATTTTGTCTACTGACTCATGGGTTACTATGATTGATGCTGCAGGGGTAGTTTCGTCAGTGCGGGTGAAGGTAAACCCATGAAAAATCGGCAATTTTTGTCCATTTTTGTTTAAATACAAACGTTAGTCTATATCCATGGTTAACAAAGAAGGGAGGAAGTATGGGCTCTTGGATAGCTCCGAAACATATTTTTTTTATTGCAGATGATAGTGCCAGATGATGGACAATATAATCATATGCATAGATCAACCTCAAATGACTGGAAGGAACATGAAATAAATAGTGATTTCAGATCATCTAAATATGAGATAAATGTTAGCTCAATGTTAAACATCACATTCTGGCAACAAGCCTAGATGTGCGAAGGAGCTGATGAAGACATTCCCTCCGGTACACGCGATTAAATGCAAAATACACAAAGGCAAAATTTGAGCGAACTTCTTCAGCAGATAGGAAACTGATGTATTTTAAATCTTCAAAATGACAGTAATAAATTGGTAATCAATCATGATTTATACATCGAATCATTAGCCCGATAGATACCCGAGTAAAGTCTAACATAATAAAGATAGCAATTTGAAAACTTATTTTAATATCAACATCAAATTGAAATCACAATTTGATTTCAGTTCACAATTGTCAAATTTGATATCAAATCTAGTTTTCATCTTGCTGTAATCTTCCCTTCACTTTTCTTTGAAAAAGGTAGTTTGTTTTCATCGTATTGACAGATCATCATTTTGCTATCAACGGGAAAAAATGAACAACAAATTGACATTTCAATAGCAATAATTATCAGCGACATCACAACATCATATTTAGTTTTCTATTTGATGTCAGACTCTCCTCGGGTAGAGCTTATGATCGTATCATTAAAAGTGAAATAATTTGGAAAATGTAGGAGTTTTAGACCTATTTTCTGACAACTGATTATGGGACAACAGGGGTTTTGAATGTCCCCGAGAGAGATGGAATGTCCGGTGTGTACATACGTCCGGATTTTCCTTTTTTTCCACCACTCCTCAATTCGGGTAAGCTGATTTCAGGCTTCTGATCAGGTACCTTCCGTGGACGGATGCCTCTTCGCTTCCATGAAGCACCTTCCGGAAAACTGAATGATGTTCCCTTTTCATCTTTGATTTGTCAGACTCGTCATCTGACAGGGGAGGCTAGTTCAGCGAAAGAAATCCCTGGAACGTTCATTTAGAGAACGTTCTAATTTTCCCCCGCGTTGTTTGTACGCCGGGCACGACGAGAGAGCATGATGAGGAGTTCCCTCGCAAAAGCGTTGGTGTGTTATCTGCATAGGCACCATCCTCATGCTTCTTCCTGCATGTCGAGCAGCGTGCCTTATTGCCACAATGGTAGGTCGTAAGTCATATCAGCTTGCATTTTTTGGTAGATCATGAGGTACGAAGAACCGCACAGGTGTCGTAATTCTCTCAACTCGACGTATTGAGGGAGGACTAAACCAGAGAACAAGCGACATTTCAAACAGTACGTGCCGTAATTCGAAAATCTGGTTTATGATACCGTGTGATGATGTGTGTACCCACATTCACCACCTGATATTGCCTCATCGTGAACTTACTTGAAGGTGGCGCTCAGAAGTGTGATCGTGCAATCAAACTGTCCGTATATTTATAGATTGGGGAAATTGATCCTTAAAATGCGCCACGCTATCCCTAAAACAAGCTGCTAATTGTTAACGAATTAGCAAACCATCGTTTGGATTTGAGAACAGAATAAAACGTCTTATGTTCCATTTAAGACGTTAATAACATAGCGAAACGACGTTTTTTAACACCACTATGCTAAGTTATTCGAAACAGTTATAAAAAGGGACAGTTCCAGGCTTGGTCCTGTTTAGTACAGTGTAAACAAGAGTTGTGGTAGGACTAGCTTGTAGCTTCAGAGAAAGTTTTTTCGTCAGCTTTGTTGGTTAATTTGGATCGATTAAAATGATGAATCAGCACAAGTGTGTGGTAGAAAATCCAATCGGGTACGTCACTCGAATAGTTATAATGAAATTTGGTTCCATTCAAACTGCGAAGTAAAGCAGCCTAGCTCCAAGCATTGGGAATTTAATTGAAAATGTGCATTTTTTGGTACAATTTTGAGAGATTCGTCCATTTCCAGCGACAACCTATAAAAACAAAAAAACAAATTTCAGTAGATTGTTTCCGATAGATAGGAGAAAATTTCATTGTCCAACACAGCATTAACACTTTCCCCCTCTAACCCGTTTCGTCCGCAGGATGTCGAAAACCCTCGAGGAATCCCCCAATGCCCACATCAACAAGACCTTGCTGGACAAGTACATGAGTCTGCCGATGCCGGAGGGCAAGATCCAAGCCACCTACATCTGGATCGACGGCACCGGCGAAAATATCCGCTGCAAGGACCGAACACTCGATTTCATTCCCGAAAAACCGAGCGGTAAGTCAAAGTGTCAAGGTGCATATCGAAATAATCGCAATCTGATGATGAGCATAAAAACTAACGTCACCGACGTCCAACTCAAATGCAAGTTTTACGGCTTGCTAAGTCGCGATCTCAAACTGCGGACTGTAAACGTTTGCAATTAATTTTCAAGATCAAAGTCAATGTTATTTCCCTGCATCAAAAAACCTGCTTTGCCGTACTAGCTCATTCGTAGTAACGGTACCACAAGGGAGGGAGTCGTAAGTTGACATCACAGTGGATGCTACTAACTAGTTAAGCTAGTGTTTGTGTTAGGGTTGTTCCTAGGAGTGGTTTTGCTTCAAGCTTCAAATCTGAACCTAGAATTATAATCTAAGAATTTGAGCTCCTTTGATTTAGATGTCAAAAAACCAACTTTGTTACCTCAGTTTTATATAGAATCGTAAATCTGTAAATTTGAACCACCCTAATGCATGCATGCAAAGCCGATGCATTCGTCAATGAATGCATCGCGAGCGATGCACCGCATACAGCGGATTCGGGAGCGTGTATCAGTACGAGATACCTACGTGAGCAGTTCGTAATAGGAAAATTACACTTGTTAGTACAAAGCCACCCCCTCCAATTACTGCAGCTAGTCATCAGGGACGACTATTTTTATCTCATTTCCGACGCGACGAGTTTCTCCAAATGGGCGAAATTGTTAAAGGACAGGATTTATTAATATTCAACTGCGTACTCTCACGACGGTCGCCTGCCCCAATCGATGGCTCTGTTTGTCCGGAAAATGATTTGTTTACCCGACGTCGGCGATAGTGTAACAAAATAGCCACTTCAAACTGCACAGTTCCGCTAGAAGTAGCGCTATAAAGCTATCCACAAAGTTTGTTTTTTTTTCTGCATCATTCATTCGTCGCAGAATTCCCGGTATTCTGCTACGCTCCCACACTTATCATCTGCTCGGCTTGCTCGAGTGGTTCACCGGATGGGAAATACAATATTTACATGGCATCGTGTGAACAGCTTGCGCGCGCGGCCTGGTCGTTTGCTAATTACCGTGATCGTAACCGCACAATTCACGTGTGCATTATGTATAGAGCTACTAGCTAGGTGACAAACACGTGATCGGATCGTGGCTGGTCTTTCTGTATGCAATTAATAATCAATCCTTTCGTTTCAGACCTTCCCATCTGGAACTACGATGGAAGCTCGTGTTACCAGGCCGAGGGACACAACTCGGATGTCTATCTGCATCCGGTAGCGATCTTCAAGGACCCATTCCGACGGGAAAACAACATTCTGGTCATGTGCGAAACCTACCGGTTCGATGGGACACCAACCGAGTCTAACAAACGTCGCACGTGCCGCGAAGTCTGCGACCAAGTCACCGCCGAGCAACCCTGGTTTGGAATCGAACAGGAGTACACACTGCTCGACATTGACGGACGACCTCTAGGATGGCCCAAGAATGGCTTCCCGGGACCACAAGGACCTTACTACTGCGGAGTAGGTGCAAACAAGGTGTACGCTCGCGACATCGTCGATGCCCACTACCGGGCATGTCTGTATGCCGGTATTAAGATTTGCGGTACCAACGCCGAGGTCATGCCGGCCCAATGGGAATACCAGGTGGGACCATGCGAGGGCATCTCGATGGGAGACGAGCTGTGGGTGTCACGCTTCTTGCTGCATCGCATCGCCGAGGAGTTTGGCGTAAGTCTCAGTTAACTCTACTTTTAAATTTATTCGATTGTAACAGAACATACCATACAATCGTAGATTGTGGCCACTCTGGACCCGAAACCAATGGAAGGCGACTGGAACGGTGCCGGTGCGCACACCAACGTGTCAACTAAGGCGATGCGCGATGAAGGCGGAATCGTCGAGATCGAAAGCGCCATTGCCAAGCTGTCCAAATGCCATGAGCGTCATATCCGGGCTTACGATCCTCGCGAGGGCAAGGACAACGAACGCCGTCTGACGGGAAAGCACGAAACCAGCTCGATCCACGACTTCAAAGCCGGTGTGTTACTATTTGACGACGTTGTTCCCAGATGAAGATATTAACAATCTTGTTTTCCACATTCATTAGGTGTGGCCAATCGTGGAGCATCGATTCGTATCCCGCGTGGCGTCGCCGACGAAGGTAAGGGCTACTTTGAGGACCGACGGCCAAGCTCCAACTGTGATCCGTACAGCGTTGTGGAAGCCATTCTCAGAACGATTTGCCTGGACGAATAGTGGACCTGTGTCATCGTTGATATTCGTATTTATTCATAAGTCTAACACACAAAGAACAACAGAAAAAAAAACCAAGATAAAACGGTGCATTCAATTTGTGACTAACTTCAAAGTTTATTTATATGTTTCAACGAATGATTGTTTTGTTATTTTACTTTATGATAATAGATGAAGAGATATATTATATTAATATTCCACATCAGACACGCACAGGAATCGATATTAGCCGGGCAAATGTGCCTTCTGCGCAACATAGAATCTATCCTCCACTGATACAGTGTTGTATTGTTTAATTGTTGTAATAAACGTATCAACAAATAAAATTTCCGGAATTAAAACTAATTAGAAAAATGAGAAACACAAAACACCTACTGCAATCAAACCTGTGCTATAACTGGTTATAGGCTAATGAGCTAATGGGTGATGTGATTTCGATACCTGACCAAGCAAAAGTGAATATGAGAAGAAAACAAAAACAATCAACCGTCACCGCCAACTGGGTTGTAATTTAACGTTGCATACGTGAACAAATTCGAATGAGGCGGTGTAAAACAATTAATGATAAGATCGAAAGGGAGAACGACCTTCTCTCGATCGTTGTTTCAAGTTGCATGGTCACGTGCTCAGAGTTGATGATTTCAACTTATTAGTTCAGAAAATTGATCGTCTACCTCCAACGTGTTCCACAAAATTACTGGTGGATCTCTTGACATCACTCTTATGTGTATGCAACGAGGCCACTTCTATAAGGACATCAGTGTTAGGTTGAGCCTTGATCACGCGTTCAGTTATATGTGCGGTAGGGTGCACATCCATGCAATTCTGAACCTCTCGTTTAAATTTAGGACAAATCGATGAACATTTACCCATTTCCAAACCGGGTTGAAGTTAGTATGGGAAAAATCATCAAAATGTATGGAGATAGACGACGGTTTCAGTTTTTATCGCTAGATGGCGTTATAAGTGTTCCAAGTACCATAGATTTCTATAGGATATGTTATATAGGAAACTATATGCCCAACAAATGTGTCCAAAACCGCAAGATGATCTGAGTAAACCCCAAAAAAGTTATGAGCAATTTTTTGTCTATTTTATGGTGGCAAAAAGCCAACACATCCACGCAAAAATTTTTTTTTGTTTTTTTTTTTATATAGAGAAAAGAAAAGGGGGGGGGAAAAGGAAAAGTTGGGGTGGGGTGGATTTCATTCCGATCCGCCGCAATCGAAGTATGACGTCATTGTTGACCCATAATTGCTCCTTTGGTATGGCATCATCGTTAACCCATAATCGCTCCGAAACAATTCGTTACGATCTGATCCGCATCCATCCGTAGGCTGCCATGAATGCGTTCATATCACACTCCCGTTGCAGTCATCAGTATGCTAGATCCAAACCGAAAATGGGACAGATGCCACCAAATCCTCCAAATAGTCGTTCCAGGCGACGTTCGTTGTGGTTCGTTATGTGTTTCGATATCGCTTGTGATTCTCCAGTCGCATCTCGAAACGTCGTGGTCGTGTCAATTGTCAATTGTATTCCTTGCCACGGTTCCGACTTGTTGACGTTGACGGCTCGAAGGTCCATATTGTTGTGCTACCGGACCCAAACCAACACCGATTGGGGGGTAATTATTCATATTGTCAATGGGGTGGTGGAATATTTTGAGAGCCCTTCCTGTAGTGGACTGTATTTGGCTCGCTTTTGGTGGTTTCTTTCGAGGTTCCATTCAACCATTTCCACAAAATAGCTCTCGGTAACCTTTCCACAGGGGTTGTAATGTATGGTGGAATTACGACGGCTTATTGGCGACCGTCGGGTGAAAACTTCGCACAGTAGATTTGCGATCTTCACTCCTCTCCATTTGGCTACTTCGACTCCTGAGCTCAAACTGTCGACATGTGCTCCACGGACAAATGGGAGCGATTATCGTTGCCGAAGGAACCCTCAACACGTTTTCGATTGACGTGGAACTCTACTTCCAGCCCGTAGGTCCTGGGCACTTTTTTGTACTAGAACACTGCGTACCTCGAGTAGAGATCGCGTTGTTCGTCTTACAGACCAGAGGCTTTGACAATTTATCAAAACAACTTTAGATACGTGTCCCGAAAACACAACGTTTCATTTCCTTTAAAAAAACAAACTTCGAACATCACGATCACTTCTATTTTTCAGCCTGTATCGTTGTGAAATTCCCGAGCTTAAATTTTATTACGAACAAGATAACTAGATCATACAATCATCTAATATTTCTGATCAAAGCGCCATAGCGATAGAAGATTTTTGGCGCTTCTCTTGGTTCGTCAAGATGGCTTTATGTAGTTTGGAGCCATTGTTGCATTAACAACGTCTTTATAGCGCTCAATTTGGCCCAGGCACAAACCAGTCAATGCAAAATAAATTTATTGCTAACCTAACTTTTTTTTTACGCGATCCTAACCTAACCTTTTTTTATGTGATCATATTTAAGAATCATAATCGTTAGTATACTCGCGCCGCCGAACAATAGATAACCGAAATAATACAAAACGCGCCATGTTGTCGGGCAACAGAACAGTACGCAACAAAGCATCGACACAACCGTCCACAGCCGATGCTCGAAGCAAATTCTTTTTTCGTAAACTTTCAATTTTTACAACCACGCTCCACAAACCACCTTCCCTATTGCAACTTATATCCGCATCAATCAAGTAGAAGCTTCTGAAGAACAATCCACGCCAATCCATCCAGAACAACAATTTAGAGACCTGGTAAAAATAAGAGTCCTTAGATGCATTTCGTGCCTTCTGACAACTGAATGCTTCTGTTGATGTCCAAGCTCACCAGTTTAGCACCAACCGGGGGAGACTTGATCCTATACCCAATGATTTCATTATCTTCAATACGCTCAACCAATTGCAATGTTTTGTAATATAGTGGACGGATTATTATAATTTGAGATATCTCAATGCAGACATCTTCCAAAATTGGCAGATCTACAGGCAATCGGTGGAGACCCAATGGAGTGAAGCAAGATGCTTAACGCCGGATCGGAAGATTTGATGAGCTACCTCTTCCTGTGATGTCTTATAATTTCACACACGTTGTACACCATTCCAAGCGCTGTTTTGACCGTAGTTAGTGCGGTGAAAATGTAGTCTCAGCATTCAATTGTTCCGCAGAGCCTTTGGACGAACGTTCACATCAACCGCCCCCGGTATGACAGGGCAATCAACCCTTCTCTGCAACGTATCTACTGTTCTACTTTTCGTCTTTTTCTTCAGCATTTTAAGCTTGCTTTCACAATTAGCTGCTTGCTCTCAACTTAGTGTTCTAAATGCACTTCCACAGTTATTAATTGAGAGCTTTCGATGCCAAGTGCCATTTTTGCATTAGTATGATTGTGTGTGGCAAGTGGCAAAGTACAATTAACGAAAAATTCCTTGACCAGACCGGGAATCGAACCCAGCCACCTCCAGCATGGTGTTACTTTGTAGCTGCGCCTTTACCGACTGAGCTAAGGGAGGACCCACGTGCTCACAACTGCTCAATACTAAAGGGTGTATTCGATAAAAATGGCACACATATATACTCATCAAAATTAAACTGATTATCGGGTTTTCTTGAAATTTTCAGGGAATGAAGAACTACTAATGAGTTTTGATTTACAACATTTGTTTTATTCAATTTCGTCTCCCATCCCGAATGCCCGCACCTTCCTTTTCACTCCACCCATCAAATTTTGTACAACCGATTTTCCCAGTGTTTTTGTTGTTTTTACCCAAATTTTCTTCAATTCTAGCTCTGTTTTTATAGTTTTGGGATGTTTGCGAAGTTCCGTTTTCATAATTTTTCAATTGGACGAAGTTCCGGTAAATTTGGTGGGTTCATATCCTTAGGCACAAAATTGACTCCGTTGGCTCGGTACCACTCCAATACGTTTCGAGCGTAGTGGCAGGATGCTAGATCAGGCCAAAACAGAGTTGATCCTTTGTGCTTCTTAATGAATGGCAAGAGACGCTTCTTAAGGCACTCTTCCGTGTAAATCGCACCGTTTATTGTTCCGGAAGTGATGGAGGGAGCACTTATTTCACCACATCCGCAAATCGCCTGCCAGATTAGAAACTTCTTTGCAAATTTCGATAGTTTCTTCTTTCGAACATCCTCCGGAACATCGAACTTCGACTTGGCTACGAAATATTCTTGCCCAGGAAGTTGACGGAAGTCGGCCTTGACGTATGTTTCGTCATCCATCACGATGCAACCGGATTTGGTGAGCAGCTTCGTGTAAAGTTTCCGGGCGCGGGTTTTCGCAGTGATGTTTTGTTTTTCATTCCGGTTTGGGGCTTTTTGCACTTTGTAAACATGTAACCCAGCACGCTTCATGGTTTTCTGCACAAAACCGACTGACACCTTAGACTTTTTAGCGACATCTCGAATTGACATGTTTGGACGGTTCTTGAATTGTTGTACGACTTTCCTGGCCATTTTACTGTCCATTGGACCACTTTTACGACCACTCCCTTCCTTCCTTTGGACACTCAGACGCTCCTTGAAGGTTCTTATTACACGAGACACAGTTGTATTTGCAATTCCAAGCCTTTTAGCAATCCACCGGTGGGACGCCCCTGGATTTTGATTGTGAGTGCACAAAATTTTCTCACGGACAATTTCTTGTTTCGACGACATGACTGGAACTACTGAATGTATAATTATGAAACTTGGCAGATGTAAATAATACACTATGGATAAGATCTACTCAAATTTCTAGGTTTTTTACTCATACGATTCAAAAGTTACAGAATTTATTTGTTTATTTGAAGTAGACATCAACAGACCAAGTTTAGGTCCTAATGATGTTAAATAGAAAAAAATTACAATAAGAAACGATTACATAACCTCTTAAGTGGAGTCAAGACACAAAAATAAATAAGTAAAAATAAAATAATTAAAGCTATACACTATCTTAACTACGTGCGTCAATTGTTCTAAAAACGGTAGAAAATCTCCGACGAAGTGCGTTCCGCGTCAGATGGAAATCGAAAATGGACGCCACCCTATTGAAGGTTCGCTGCAACCCGTGAATAGCGCTATTCAACCCATAGTTGGTGCGGCGAAAAGGAAGCCTGAGCATGGAGTTGTGACGCATTGGCCTTGGTTGGACGTTGATGCTAATTTGTTGAAGGATCCTTCCGCAGTCGATTCTTCCTTGTAGCACATCTGCAACAGTTAAAGCTCTACAGACATCTCTACGGACCCGCAGAGGCTCCATGTCGACCAACTGACACCGACTTTCGTAGCTAGGAAGACGAAAAGGGTCGCTCCAAGGAAGTCTACGAAGTGCGAACCGAAGAAAACGGCGTTGAATAGATTCGATTCGCTCGGCGCCATTATCATAGCATGGACTCCAGACCGCTGAACAGTACTCCAGTGTCGAACGAACGAGAGAATAATAGAGCGATTTTAGGCAGTGAATGTCGCTGAAGTTCTTCGCAACCTTGAATATAAAACCGAGTGTCCTTGAAGCTTTGTCAACAACATACGATAAATGTTGCGTGTACGTCAGTTTCGAATCCAGCTGAACACCTAGGTCTTTAACGCACTGCGTTCGTTCGATGGTCGTACCGAGAAGATGGTAGTTGAACAGAATTGGTTGTTTCTGACGTGAGAAGGTTATCACTGAGCACTTGGCCGGGTTGACCACCAACCGATTTAGAGTACACCAATCAGCAAAGGCATCAACCTGCGCTTGGAGGAAATGGCAATTGGCGGTTGAACAGATTCGCATAAAGATTTTCAGGTCATCAGCAAACGACAGGCGGGGCCCTCCGATAACATAGTGTACGTCGTTGAAGTATAAAAGAAATATCAACGGTCCCAGATGGCTACCCTGCGGTATCCCGGACGTGGCGCAGAAACTCCTTGAACGAAGGTCACCCAAGGCAACTGTCAATTGACGCCCTGTGAGATATGATCGAAACCATCTTAAAAGATTACCACCAACTCCTAGTCTGTCAAGTTTAGCGATCGCGATATCGTGATTCAACTTGTCGAAAGCTGCCGTTAAATCTGTGTAGATCTGTTCCGTTTGGCATCGAGCAATCATACTATCAGTGGTGTAAGACGTTAGGCCCAATATGTTTGTTGTTGCGGAACGCCCAGTTGAAAACCCGTGCTGACCGGCACCCAAAAACTGCTTACAATGTGCAGAAAGAGGTTCCTTCAGCCCATTTTAAAATAGTTTGGTCAAGGCTTTAACGATGTGATTCCTTGGTAGTTGTTCACATCCCGCTTGCTTCCTCTTTTATATACCGGAAACATGTCCGCCATTTTCCAGCAATAAGGAAATGTACCGCTAGAGAGGGACATCTGGAATATCTGATGAAGTGGATACAGAAGACAAGCCATGTTCTGTTTCAGAAAACCCGATGGAACCCCATCGGGTCCGGGCTTAAGCGATGTTTTAAGGTGTAATGCCGCGTTCGAGATTGATTCTGAATCCACATCAACTATGCTGAGTGTTTGATTTGCCAAGGGAACATTTGCCGGCGGCGCGGAGAGAAGATTTTTCCGAAGACAACGCAAAAATTGTCTTGTGGGGCGCCGGTTTTTCCGCTATAGAAGACGTGGGAAGAAGATACTCCTCCTTCTTGCCGTTGTTGATCACAACACCTCAAAAAAGTTTCGGAGGGTTATTAGGGCGCCGGTGAAAAGCAGACGACTGATCCGTTTATATTCGTAGTTGAGCCTGCTATAGTGGCGTTTAAGCGACATGCGGTGTTTCGTGAATCCTTTAAGAGCCGCCCTTTTAATCCGTTTTAGCGAGCGAAGAGCGTTCGTCATCCAAGGGACCCGAGAGTCCGTCTGAACAATATTTTTTGGGACGTGTCTGTCAATGACATAAGCCAAGACGTGGGAAAAAGTTTGAGCAGCGATGTTAACGTCGGTCGAATCAAGAATGCTCTGCCAATCCAAACTAGATAAAAAATCACCAATACTGCGATAGTCGGCTCTACGGAAGTCATATGACACAGTAGCAGGAGTGTCGACGAAGTCTCGAGCTACAACGTCCTCGGCAGCAACTATTAGAGAAGGATGGTGAGGGACATCCCTCACTAGAGGCACGGGAGCTGTAGAGATGACGGGAGCAATATCTCGGCCACTCACGAAGCAGAGATCTAGAGAGCGATTATTCTCATTCACCACGTTATTAACTTGGGATACAGTTGCGGTACTGTAGCTGTCCAGAAGCTGAATAGCCCCTGCGTGGAAAGAGGAACATAGTTCATGGTCGGGACGGAGGAAAGATCCGGAGGCTTTGTCGATGTTCGCTATTCGGCTTTGCTGACTCTCGAACAGGTAGACAGAATTTTCGTTTTGCCGTGCAGGATCAAATCGCAACGCTCCTTCTCCGGTGAAGCCATGACGTAAACAAAAGAACTTCTCCTGATTCCCCTGATAAGCAATGCCAACTATGATTCTATACACTTGAATTCAGTTAAATTTTAAATAAAAAGTACTCAAAAAATGCCTAAACAGTACGTTGTTAATGTGTTCGGATTTTTTTAACGTAGGACTACGTTTCTCTTTTTTAAACCGGGTATCATTTCAAAATTTTGAAAAATGAGAGCGTTACACGGTAATCTCAATTTACGCTCTTATGATTATAAAGTATGCTCTTTCGAGGGAAACTGGGACTACGCCAAAAAGGAGTATATTACTTTTACTCTCTTTAGCGTTAACCGAATATATGTCAAAATGTGCATACTTTTTACTTCTTTTGAAAAATAAAAAATGCATACTTTTTACTCCTTTT
Source organism: Aedes koreicus (assembly GCA_024533555.2). NCBI lineage: Eukaryota > Metazoa > Arthropoda > Insecta > Diptera > Culicidae > Aedes > Aedes koreicus. The sequence goes on from JAHHFK020004572.1 coordinate 32,104, forward strand.
GAAAAGTAAAACATGTATACTTTTTCCTTCTTTTGATAGCCTAAAAGATGTGTACTTTTTACGCATTTCGGAAAATCAATATTGCTCGAGTATTGCTGAATATGGCTCAATTCCGTAATTCAAATTCGAATGGGAAAAATACATCAATAGCTTACACAGCCATGTTTATTAATTGAAAAAAAAAAAACATGTCTAGAGGTTTTGTCTAGAGGAAATTGACTCACGTATTTTTTAGTCAAGAAGAAAATGGATATAGTTTTTGGCTCAGGAAGTACCAGCACATCGGTTCCAAGCTCGGTCTCAAGCTTAATGATTCGTCCCTAAAAATGTATCCCGAATAGCTACATTCGACCTCAGGGCATGGGAGACCTGTTTTGTTTCATAGTGTTAAACATTTGTATTTACTGACAATAGCAAATATTTAACTTACTATTCCTCCAGCCTAAACCAATTCCGGAACTTAAACACTGTGGTTATCAAATAAATGCTTACTTGAAAATGGCGTCAGCATCATGTCACGGGCAGAGTTAATTTTCTTTTCTCAGCGGTGCTTACTGTTAACGCATTTTTCTGTCGCCGTTGGCATACTTTAAAAGGCGTAAAAAGTACTCTTCATCTATATATCTATATATATAGAAATGGATTTCTGTCTGTCTGTCTGTCTGAACCTAATAGGCTCGGAGACTACAGAACCGATCGGCGTGAAAATTTGTAGGCAGGGGTATTTGGGGCCGAGGAAGGTTCTTAGAATGGTTTTAGACCCCTCCCATGTCTAATAAGGGGGGCTCCCATACAAATGAAGCACAAATTTCTGCACAACTCGAGAACTGATCAAGCAAAGGAACCCAAATTTAGCATGCGGAAGTTTTTGGAGGCAAGAAATGTTTCTATGGTAGTTTGAGACCCCTCCCCTCTCTAGAAAGGGAGGCTACCATACAAATGAAACAGAAGTTTCTGCATATCTCAAGAACTAATCAAGCAAATGGGACAAATTTGGCATGTGCAGTTTTCTGGTGGCGAAAAATGTTTCTCTGGTGGCGAAAAATGTTTCTCTGGTGGTTTGAGACCCCCCCCCCCCCTTTCCTAGAAGGGGTGCTGTCATACAAATGAAACTGAAATTTCTTCATAACTCTAGATCTAATAAAAATGGAACCAAATTTGGCTTGCGGGGATTTTAAAGGCAATAAATGTTTCTAAGATGGTTCGAGACCCCTCCTCTCTCTCTGGTAGGGGGGGGGGGAGGCGGTGCTCCCATGCAAATGAAACACAAGTTTCTGCATAACTCGAGAACTAATCAAGTTAATGGAACCAAATTTGGAAGGCAAGAAATGTTTCTAAGGTAACTAAAGACCCCTCCGCCCTCTGTAAGAGGGGGCACTCATACTAATGAAACACAAATTTGTGCATAACTCGAGAACTAATCAAGCATATGGAGCCAAATTTGGCAAGTGGAGGTTTTTGGAGGAGAGAAATGTTTCTATGGAAGTTTGAGACTCCTCCGCCATCTGGAAGGGGGAGGGAGCGGAGTTTCCAAACAAATCCAACACAAATTTCTGCATAACTCGAGAACTAATCAAGTAAATGGAACCACATTTGGCAGGTGGAGGTTTTTGAAGGCAAGAAATGTTTCTTAGTTGACCCGAGCACCTCCCTTCTTTGAAAGGAGGGCTCATATACAAATGAAACACAAATTTCTGAATAACTCGAGAACTTATCAAGTTAATGGAACCCAATTTGGCATGTGGAGGATTTCGAAGGCAAAAAATGATTCTATTGTGGTTTGAGACTCCTCCGCTCACTGAAAGACGGGGTCTCTCATACAAATGAAACACGAATTTCTGCATAACTCGATAACAATTAAAGCAAATGGAACCAAATTTGGCATGTGGAGGTTTTTGAGAGAAATAAATGTTTCTAATGTGGTTTGAGACCCCTCCGCTTTCTGGAAGGGGAGACTCCCATAAAAATGAAACATAATTTTTAGTATAACTCGAGAGCCAATGAAGCAAATGAAACCAAATTTGGCATGTTGAGGTTTTTGGAGGAGAAATGTTTCTATGGCAGTTCAATACCCCATACCAATATTTTATAACTGAGGCCCATCCCTTCTTTACAATTTTGCTTCGTACTGTATTTTCGTGCCTCTCTTCATTCAGGGCTATGCTATTAACGCTAGTATATAGCACGCGAGATGAACCGAAATGGTTTCAGTTTTCGACACGAGCTCTAAGCTGGTGGTTCGGACAGGATTTTGTCCACCCGCCACAGTCCGCCCGGTTGTGGTTTGGGAGACAGAGTCATGCAAGACCGGCTAATCGGACAGTTACCGGTTTCCATGTCTACCCAATACAATGATAACATTTCGGGCCGCTAAAAACTGGCCATTCGTCCCTTACGAAATCATTTCGGTTCGTCTCGCGCGCTTTATACTAGCGTTTAATAGCATGGTCAGAAAGATGAGGATTGCAAAAGTGCAGTATAGAGCAAAATTCATAAGATGGGATGGGTCCATAGCAAAATTATAGAACTATGTTATTAACATTTTAACCAACAATATGTGTAATTATACGTATAAATTAGATGTTTCCGTTATTACTATAAACCAACGCGGTCCTACGTGAACCTTGCGGTTATATTCCTGATATAACCCACCACTAATTTTGTATGTGAGTACGGCAATCTCAAACACATTTCTTGGAGACTTACCTGGTTTAAAGAAGTTGAACGTTGAACTCGAAGTTTCCTTTTGAGGGGTAAAATTCCGTAGCAACGCTGAAAGACCCATCTCGAACTGTTCTTTTGTACGTCTTTGATTCTATCATCATTCCGTCACCCTGCTAAAGAAACAAATATGTAAGGGATCGTTCTTTCGTAATGAACTTTCAACGGTCAGTGATGTTAGACTTATTTTATATTATTTAAGTAAATACTCTTTGAAAAATTATGTATAAATTAACATGTCAGCAAAACAAACAATCAATCGCTATTAATAAAATAAGTAAATAATTCTCTTGTTTGATAGCTGCCTAGTAAGATACAAAGAAGGTTAGTTCCAAAAAAAAAAAAGGTTAACGAAGTCGACAGAGACTTTGAAGTACGCTTCTAAACACCGACTCCCTATAAACCCTCCTAGTCTCATTGTAATGTATAATCAAGCAGAGATGTGGCTGTTATACTTTTTTGGGCAGTCTTCTACACATATAAAAGACATCCATCGATATCAATCGTTACTCTAGCACTAATGATGAGAGAATTCTACTTTGACATGTGTTATAAACAACATAAATTTCGTTTTCGATTGTAGTTTGGCTTTGCATTGTCAGGACATGTGCGTTCTGTTTCTTCCCTAGTAAAATACTATTAAAATTACCGTTCAATCTTTGCTGTCAAGGCACTTAACCGTTTCCAACGAACATCTTCCGATGATTCAGGATATGTTGCGATATTTTGTGAATAACGTATACAGGACGCGAAGAGTCGATTTCAAATCCATATTGACAATATCTGCAAATAATGGAGATTAGTATCGAGAACAGAGCATCACTAAACCAGATCAATATTACCCTCTGGTCGCGCCTTCGGCTTCAATCCTTGATCCATCATGAGCTCAAACGCAAAGGCTACATTGTGCACCATTTGATCCGGATCCTTTGGCGTTAGGTGAAACTCGTGCAACGGAACGAAGAATCCACCAAGCAGTCCCATCAGCATGCACAGGAACACACCGTCCTTGAAGTCGCAGCTCAGGTCGGCCGCTTCGAAGTTCAACTTGTTGAGGTGCTTATTGACGAATGTGATAAGCGACTTCTTCACCACCGCCAGCTTATCCGGAGCGTGATCGAATAGCGTATCAAAAGCATCACGCTCGCAGCGCATTCCCACGTCGTCGTACTGCTGGGTGATTTGCTCTTGGAATTGTCTATATTTGAGAAATGATTAGTTTGGATTGATTCCAACGCTCAAGTAGGGTCAAGCTTACTTGCTCGTCAGCTTTCCGTTAACTTTTTGGGCCATTACGACCGTGACATGGACATTCTCCGGAAGACGAATTGGTGCCCGGAAGTGACGAACCAGCGAAACCAAAAGATGTAGGATCGAAACGATGTTCTTCGTATGGATGCTTTCCACTGTCCATTTCGGAACGTTGTGGTGGAAGCCCAGCGTCTGCGGACAACATTTTTCATTAGCCTATAAATCAACCCACCATCCACTAAATAAATTTCAACCTACATGATTAACGGCATTCAACACCACGGCCAACTTTTGGCGTTGGCCCTCCGCGGACTGAGTTACCTCCGGTACGTTCAACTTGTGACCGGTCAACTTTTCAAATAACTTTTGTAGCACCTGCCCATCGTACAGATCCTCCTCGATGTCCGTCACGATGATCCTATCTTCGACCAGTTCATCATTTATCCATTCTATCAAAACTTGAAGCAACTCCCGGACGTGCGGATGCTGCAGCGATGCAGGCTGAATGATCGACCGCGACTCATTATCCTCGAGGTTGTAGTCTTCAGGAGGGATCTCGGGAGCGTTTGGATTTCCAGGTGAATCGATGGCAATTTTACCCTCCTCTTGAACTTCTTGCACTGCAAGTAAAAGAGTAAAGTATGAGATGCAAGCGAACAATCAAATTGTTTATATTTACATTCAGCAACAGCTGAATGACGTCACGCTTTGAATGCCCCCGCACACGAGTCGAAACGAAGGCAGTGATTCACCCACACACGGTCGGGAATTCTCAAGGCGATTCTAGATTACCGAAGCCAGCTGTTCAAATTCTTCTGCATTTCATCCATCCATTTACATCTAGCTAATCAAAACAAAACTCCCAACCATCCGTAATGTGAGTGAACTAGTTTCCCCTTTCAAATGCCCATAAATGGGAGAAATTGCATAGAGTTCGAACCGCAGAGAAATCACGCCCTTCCTTCGTCACAGAACTATCTCAACCTACCTTCCTTGATGCGCTTCTTGCGTCCGAGGGTACCAATTTTGTCCCAGAAGCTTTCCTCCTTGTCGAAGTTTTTGCCAGAAACTGGGGTCCGCGGAGATTTTGGCCGACTCAGGGTGCTCATTTTTGTGCAATGATGATCTGTCCGAATCCGAACAAACAGCAAACAGGCTCCTGATGATTGATGGTGAACTCGATGAACTTTGTGCATGTGTACCAATGACGTTTATACAAGGTCCGAGCCACCAGGCAGTTTACTTGTGTTGGAAGCAAAAATATAGTAAACATTGCTGGGCAAGCGAGCGCCGACGTCAAACTACCGTCAGAGAACTTAGGGCATCTTCAGCGGCGTTCTATTTTTAGATCAACTTTATACCTGATTTGCATTAGCGAAACTTGAATAGAACTACACAGCAAATAAAGTTGTTGAATATTACACAGAATCAGATGCACATAGGTCGTTCCATCGGTTGTGTAATGTTGGGTTGTCTCGATGTACACAACAAAATGATGCACTGCTTATCGATGTAATTTGGTCGATGTAAACGAGACAACGTAACCCATCGAGACAACGTGAATCGTCGCGGCCTAAAGGGAGCAATGTAAAAATTATAGTGTAAATAAAATTTTCAGATATTAGGTATTCAATGAGAAAAAAAAGTTACAGCGGAAATTAAAACAAAATGTTGCTTTTATTTCGATTTGAAAAGATTCACCCATATTATTCTCTTCGTTCTCATCCTTTTCGGCCTTAATATTGAACGGAAGCGGAAACTCTTCTTTCTTGCGGCCGTCACCATCGTCACCCCAGCACCAGCCATTTTCTTTACTTCGCCTTTATCCCTCGAATTATCGCCATTTTTTGTCCATATTCCGCACTGTTGGACATGTTAAAGTCTTCCGTCTTGTCACTCGCATCCGAATCATACACAGCCGGAGTTTTTTTTTGTCGTTTCACCAGCACCTTGTTTGAATATAATTTGCAGTGTCGGTACCATTGCATCCACTTCCGAGCATAACATCGGTTCTTTGGTAGAGGGCATCGGCTCAGGTGACATAGGCGATTTATACCACTCGATGAAATGTTACCTTGGAGATCTGGTTTGAATGAAAATGGCTCATGAATAAAATCGCCAGATACACCTGTGGATCCTATACGTACCGATTGCAGACGAATATCTGTTCGTCTCAGAAGGATGGATGGCTGAGTGTTTTCAGTTTCCGCCATTTCGTCATCATCTGAATAAGGCTGATGAACAATTTCGCACGGTTCAACCATAGACTAACTCTAAGACCAGTAGGTCCCGAACAAATACGATTTTTTTTGTGTCCCGGTGGGTCATTGCAAAGGGGCCCAAAGCGGGGCCCCACGTTAAATAACCCCCCCCTAATAATAACTCACACACACACACTTATAAATTTTTTATAAAAAACACAACAAACAAAACAAAGGCGCAAATATGTATAGTAAGGTGCTGGCTTCAAGGTGTACTTCGGACCAAGGGGTTCTACAACAGTGAACCAATTTCAAATCGCTAGTTGCATATTGATTGTTGGTTCAACTGGTTTAGCTTTCGGATGCAACGGTATCATGACCGCGACGGTTGACTTTGTTTTGACAACAAATTAGTGTTGCCGGAGATGAAAAAAATTAAGAACAAACCTGGCAGTGTTGCGAGACTTAATTTTACATAACAACTAAATGCGATGAAGCATCAAAATCGTGTAATATTCAACATTTTTTGCGGAGTCCTTTATGTGCATTGGTTTTCGTGTAATATTTATGTTTTTGATATGTGATTATTACATTCATGCAACTAATAATTTTGTTCTGATGTAATTTAAAGACCGATGTAATATCACATCAAGTAGATGTTAATCTGCATCGTATTTTCTTGATAGCATCAGTTTTTAATACGTTAGCATCAATTAAGTTGACGTGTATTACTTTTTTTTTTGCTGTGTAGCTAAAATAGACCAACTTTGCGTTCCCCGCACCGGTGTTGTATTTCTTATTGTTAAACCCGCAAACACCCGTCATCCTGTCGATCATTCAACATCAGAGATCAGGAGTTTTTTTTTCAGAGATCGCAGATTTTTCACAAATATTTTGCCATTGATTGGTTTGACCAAATAATTTTTAATGCCAGTAGTGCGTCGTTAGCTGACGACAAGGAATACTTGTTCTTTTGTTTAGCTGAAGGTGAGTGTGTCAATGCCTGCTTTTCATTAAAACGATATTAAATAATGCTGATTTGTTGTTTGGAAGCGGATAAACAAGAGTGGAAACGAAGAGGGTCACGTCCTGGATGACGCCCCTACGTCGACCACGATTTCCGTTACGGTAATCAGAAGCTGTTCCAGGACAACTTTTTGTCCGCCGCCAACATCACACGCAGCAAACACGGTTACTTTTCGGCTCACAAATATACCTCAGAATATACTCAATAAAATTGAGTTTTTGTTTAGTAAAAGGGGGAGTTTTACTCAATAATTGGTATTATCATGGAGGGTGGGGTGTTTGGGGAAAGTTTTTTTCTTGTTCCAAAGTGGCGAAAGAATAAAAAAAACATAAACAAATATAAAAATAAAAAAAAAGAAAAAAAAAAAAAAAAATTTAAATGTTCGGATCTCAAAAAAACTATTTTTGTAGCAGCTTCTGGTGATGCAGCTCAAAACTGTAATAAATTTATATTTTAATTTTCTCATAACCTTAATGCTTTACCTTTACAAACATGAGTAGTTTTTCACTCCTCGCTACTGCTAATCGACCTTCTTCGCTTCTTTCCACTATCACTAATTTTTCAACAATAATTTCTCTACCAATTCATATAAACTTCACTAATTTCAATTTGTATTTTTCAGGTCCAAACTTTGGGAAATCAACGCGGTTTTAGCACATCTGCACATCAATCATTCAATGGCTGCAATAAACTTCTCCAAATCATGTTATTTTTGTTTTGTTTTTTTTTTCTTCCTTCTTGACAGTTTCGCACGTCGCGATGAATTCGTCCACCAGATTTCAGCTACCAATTTTTCACCCACCAGTCACGCAGTGATGCCAGGTGCCGCAACAGCCCCACCCGTAACTCTGGCGCAGGGTCCTCTATACGCAGCCAGATGTTCCGTCGCTTATCTCAGGCACCGCAATCTTCGCCACCGGTCGTCTATACAGCTTTCCTCCAGCTCGAACCACAACTTGTCTGACTCTATTATCAGCACCCTTCACAACTTCCTCGATTACTCCTCGAATCCAGCTCTTCCTTTTCGCTTCATCTGCCATGTACACCAGAGCTCCAACTCGCACCGGATCTTGCTCCTCTTGCCATTTTGACCTCAAGTTTATCGTCGGTAGATATTCTTTCATCCATCGCTTCCAAAGTCTGTCCGCCAGCACTTGTGATCGCTCATACTGATCTCGCAACGCTTTTGCTTCGTTGCCAGATGGTTGCTTTGCCTCACGCCCACTAGATGGATAACCAAGTAAAAAATGGTTCGGTGTCAGTGCTTCTGGTTCCGCATTCTCCTTGGACACAAATGTTAAGGGTCTTGAATTTATCATGCTTTCCGCTTCAGCCAACGCTGTCTCCAACACCTCATCCAAAAGGGATCGTCCATCAATCAGCTCCCCTAATGCTTCTTTCACCGACCGAACTAGCCGCTCCCATACTCCTCCCATGTGTGGTGCAGCCGGTGGATTGAAATTCCATCTTGTTCTCGCATTAGTGAAGGTCTCGCTGCATTCTTCAGTGATATTCTTGACAATTTCCTTGCTAGCTCCGACAAAGTTTGTCCCATTGTCCGAGAAAAACTCAATTGGGAATCCACGCCGACACACGAATCGGCGAATCGCCATTAGACAGGATGCTGTCGACAGATTTTTTGCAACTTCCAGATGCACTGTTCTAGTCGTAAAGCACGTAAACAGCGCCACCCATCGTTTCTCACTTCGCCGACCAACGACGACTGCAATCGGACCAAAAAAGTCTACACCTGTGTATGTGAAAGCACGAAGGAATGGCGTCACTCGCTGCACAGGTAGGGGTGCCATCCTTGGTACGGTTGGTTTGCACTTGTACACTTTGCACCATACGCAGTTGCGCATCACCTTCGTAACCTCAGCTCGAATTTTCGGGATACAGAACTTCTGCATCAGTTCGTTTACTACTGTCTCTCGATGTCCATGACCAAGCTGCCGATGGTAATGCTCGATCACCCGCGACGTAATCAAGTGTCCTCTTGGCAGGATGATAGGGAAACGCATCTCGAACGGTAGAAATTCGGCATTTGCAGTACGACCTTCCACACGTAGTACGTTGTTATCGTCCAAAATAGGTGAGAGTTTGTATACTGGACTCCTTTTCTCAATTTTCAGCTCACATTTTCCGTTGTTATCTAGGAGACGCCGTAGGATACAGAGCTCATCCTCGAATGCTTCGCCTTGCACTTGCTGCCACAGGATCTCTTCAGCTCGCCGGAATTCCTCCCTCTGTAGACACTTCCGAACAGCTTTCACGTTCCTTCGACAGTTGACATTGGGTATGGAAAGCGTTTCTATTGCTTTCCCGTTTGCTTTCCTGCGGAGATTCTCCACGAACCGAATCACGCATGCCACAGTCCTCACCAACACATTCCACTTTGAGATCCTTGATGCATCTATTAGCGACGTTGCAACTTCCACCTTGTGAAACAAGCACGCAGCTCGAAGCTCTTCAGGATCGTTCGGCTCCACATCATCGTCGCTCAACCACTCGCCCTCAGGCTTGCTTAAAAATGCTGGTCCTTCTATCCACGTGTTTCCTGCTCCTAGGAACGATTCTTGAGGCCACTTCTTTGGCCATTTTGTCAATTGATCCGCCACATTTAGCTTCGTTGGAATCCACCTCCAATCCGGTACCTTCGTTCGCGTCAAGATATCGCTGATCCTGAACGCAACAAATTGACGGTATTTTCGAGCGTCCGATTTAATCCACGACCGAACAGTACGGGAATCGGTCCAGTAGAACACCCTTTTTATTTCGAAGTTATGACACCCCAGAATTGTATCCTTCAGGCGAGCGCCTAATACTGCTGCCATCAGTTCCAAACGTGGAATAGAATGCAGTTTGATTGGAGCAACCTTTGATCTAGCTTGGACTAATGCACATCGTGGAACTCCTCTAGCTAATATACGAAAGTAACCGACTCCTCCATATGCGCTCTCGCTAGCGTCCACAAATATGTGGAGCTGAAGTGATCCGTAATCAAGTCCATCACCGTCACCGAAGTAGTATCTGGGAATTCGAACAGCCTCGACATCTTTCAGACACATCGTCCAACGTTTCCACTTGTCCATCGCTTCATCGTCGATCTCTTCATCCCAGTCGCAACCGCTCCTCCATATATCCTGTATGATGACACGTCCGTGAATCGTGAACACCGCTAGTAATCCAAGGGGATCGAAGAAGCTCATCACACAGCTCAATACAATCCTTTTCGTTGGCCTAAGCGCACCCGTCATAAATGGCTGTAGCTGCTCTTTGACTTGAGTAGAGAATGTGAAATCATCCTGCTTCGTATTCCAAACAATTCCAAGCACTCGTTCATGTTCAGTCTCTTTATCACGATGAAAGTGAATCTCCTGACTTGCCTGCCGTTCTCCGAGTTTTATCAACACTTCCTCAGCATTGGAAACCCAGTTCCTAATGTGGAAACCACCACGGGAATGGATCTTTCGTACCTCTTTAGCTCGTTGAACTGCCTCCTCAACGGTATCAACGCTGTCGAAGTAATCGTCGACATAATGCTTCTTCACTACCGCATCTGCTGCTTCCGGATAATCCTTGGCAAACTCTTTCGCGTTCTTCTGCATAACATACAGTGCTTGGCTTGGTGAACACGTTGCTCCAAAAATGGCACAGTCCATCACGTATACTTCTCCACCGAACAAAAAGCGTTGCGCTTGACGATCTTCAGAACGGATCCGCACTTGGTGGAACATCTCGCGAATGTCACCTCCAAATCCAATTTTTCGCTCTCGGAACTGACTGATCACTGATGGCAAGGACACTAGTAGATCTGGACCTTTCAACAATACTGTATTCAGGGAGACACCTTGAACGGCGGCTGCTGCGTCCCATACCAAGCGAACTTTGCCGGGTTTTTTCGGGTTCAAGACTATATTCAACGGCAAATACCACACCTTGTGTCGCTCTGTTGATTGTAGTTCCTGTTGAGTTGCTTTGTGACAATAACCCTTCTCTAAATACTCCATCAACTGCTTCTGAACCTTTTGCTGTAGCTCTGGGTATCTTGCCAATCGTTTTTCGAGACTCCTCATCCGCTTCTCCGCCATACCATAACTGTCTGGAAACCGGATACCTTCTTCTCTCCATAGTAAGCCAGACTGAAATCGTTCACCGATCCGCACCGTTGTTTTCTCCAGAATCTCCCTGGCTCTGCGGTCATCGTCTGACTCCGGCACCATATCTACCATCACGGCTGAGTCTTCCAAAACGTAATGGGATTTTAGAAGTTGGTAAAGATCTTCGTTCGACACACTAGCACATGTATGGTGACCAACGAAGGTGGTCCCAAACTGTGACTTTTCTTGAGGACCATACACTGTCCAGCCTAGAGCTGATCTCACCGCTATTGGCTCGCCCGGATTTCCAACTCTAGATTCCAACGGGGCAAACAGGTGCAGGTGTTTAAGCCCAATCAGGATGCGCGGTGTTTCCATTGGATAATCAGCTACCTCAAGACCTCGTAGATGTTGATAATTCTTCACAAATTTAGCAAACTGCATCGTCTGCTTCGGTAGCCCCAACTCTCTCACTGTATGTGCACTCCGCATTTCGGTTGTCTGGCTTGACTCCACACTTGATATCTCCAGATTGATCACCTTGGACTCTCTCTCAAGTCTAGTCATCCCGGCGGTCCACGAGACTCGTAATGGTTGTATGACTCCGTTACAACCCAACTCCTCTGCCACCGACGCTTCGATCAGTGTGTATGATGAGCCTTCATCCAGAAACGCCAATATTCTGAGGGACTTCGAACCGTTGTACACCACCACTGGAACGATACGGAAAATCACTGGCGATACGGCTGTACCGGTGTGAGTGTTGCAATTGGAGTTCACTGGCAGTTGATGTACCAACGTATTGTGCAACCCATTACAATTTGCAACCTTGCAACGGATGTTGATCTTGCACTTTGCATCGCCATGTGCATTTAGACAACTTCTGCAGAGCTTCCACTTATCTATTGCTTGCAGTCGCTGCGCTGGATCAAGCTGTAGAAACTCATCACAGTTTCGCAATCTGTGATTTGTTTCGCCACACATTACACACGGAATTCTCTTTTGCGGTTCATCCTCCTGCGGCGCCATTTCATCCTCATTGTGTATATTCACAAATCCTCCGGACTCCTTCGTTTTGCTACGCTCTCGAATACGCTCTGCATTGGACGCACGACTGCCGCTGGCTTGCCCATCGACCAAATTTATCGCCTCCATCGCAACAGAAACTATCTCCGCTAAAAAATCCGCCATGGTACGTAACGTGATCTTCTTCTGGTCATTGACTTCGCTTCGTTTGTACCGGATCCAATCCATCTTCGTGCTCGGTGGAAGCTTCTTCGCTAACTCGCCAATCAACAACGGATTCATAAGGTGATCTTCCAACTGTGTTGCCTCCATATGGTCGCAGAGTTGTTGAACTAGCCGACCGAAGGTGATGAACGAAGCTGGTTTTTCTGACTTCGGGCTGTCAGTGGATCTAACCTTCACCAGTAGCGTCTCCAATATTTGTTCGGGCTGTCCAAACTGCTCCCGAAGTTCCTGGATCACCTTTGGGACGAACTGCGGCAGCAAAAGTCGCGATCCTACTGCTTCCAGTGCAGCTCCCTTCAGGCACTCCTGCAACCGAACCAAGTTCTCTAGATTCGAGAAACCACACGCCTTTGTTGTCGTCTCAAAGCTAGTAATGAAGATTGACCACTCTTCTGGCTTCCCGGTGAACGTCGGTAATCGTCGAGCTAAGAACTGTCGCGCAGACAGCTGAGCCTTCGTTGGCACCACTTCGATTTCTCCACAACCACCATCACCATCATCTTCACCTTCACTTTCCGACGACGACTTCGGCTCGCTAGCAGTTTTCGAACGACCTGACTTCGCGTTGACTTTTGACTGGACCCCTGGACTTTCAAGCACCCTTCCTAATCCTACCATCGGAGTCGACGTCTTACTACAAAATCGTATCGTACTATGCTCCTTTTCTAACTCGGCACGTTCTGACAGAGCCTTATCTATTCTGCGATGTAACTTTTCCTTCTCTGCTTTCATCCTTCCGTTGAATTCCTCTTCTGCTGCTGCCTTAGCTTCTAACTCCCTCTTCTCCAATTTCCAAATTGCTTCCCTTTTTTCCTGCTCTAACTGTAACTTCATGATTGCTAACCGTTTTTTCCTCTCTATCAGGGCTGTCAGCTTTTCGCGTTCAAGAGCAATGGCCCTTTCTTCTTCTTCGAGCTCTTTTTCCTCAAGATTATCAGCAGCAGTCTCCCCCGGGGGTTTAGCAGCACACTCGGTACATACCCAATCGTGTTCGTCCTGTACCTGTGACGTCACTCCTTCGCAGCCAAAATGATACCATTGCTGGCAGCTATCGCAGAACACCATCTGGCTTTCGTCTTCATCCGGCCGATTACACTTGCCGCAGTTGTAAGCCGTCTCATTCGGGTCGACTACTCCGTCCGTGTTGCGAGAATCTGATCCTTTACTCATTTTTGAGAATGTTCGGATCTCAAAAAAACTATTTTTGTAGCAGCTTCTGGTGATGCAGCTCAAAACTGTAATAAATTTATATTTTAATTTTCTCATAACCTTAATGCTTTACCTTTACAAACATGAGTAGTTTTTCACTCCTCGCTACTGCTAATCGACCTTCTTCGCTTCTTTCCACTATCACTAATTTTTCAACAATAATTTCTCTACCAATTCATATAAACTTCACTAATTTCAATTTGTATTTTTCAGGTCCAAACTTTGGGAAATCAACGCGGTTTTAGCACATCTGCACATCAATCATTCAATGGCTGCAATAAACTTCTCCAAATCATGTTATTTTTGTTTTGTTTTTTTTTTCTTCCTTCTTGACAGTTTCGCACGTCGCGATGAATTCGTCCACCAGATTTCAGCTACCAATTTTTCACCCACCAGTCACGCAGTGATGCCAGGTGCCGCAACAACTGCTTCATGGAGATGTCCGGCCAGGAGCGGTTAGATTGCGTGTCAGAGCGGACCGAGGCATTGAAGCGGCTCTGTATGAGCGAAATGAGTGACCGTGCCTTCTCTGTATATACGGAGTTTTTCACGCAAACGCAAAATATGTGTTTCTTTCTGCAGAGCCAACGGTGGCAAATACAAGCGGATCAGACCATCGATAGGCTAAGTGTGCGATCCAGAGAAGTTAGCGAGCAGTTGGAAGTAGCTAGTGAGGTACAGGCAATAGTTTTGGAGCAACAGAAGGAGGGTGTGAGGATGCAGGGAGAAATGCTGCAGTTGGGAAGACATTTGTCAAAGACTCTGAACGGGTCCCAGGATTTGTTAGATAGACTTACGTTGGATTTAAGGAACTCCACCAAAGAACACCAGGCTGTTCTGAATGAACTGTTTCGAGAATTTTATTTGCTCCATAGTTGGATCGTTGGGAAGTATGCTTTCGTGGATAGGCTGTTATTCTATTTCAGCTTTCTGACAGCGGTGATGGTGGCCACATCCACAAAGAGAACGGGAAGAGCACGATCTTATTTGATTCTGAACCTGATTGGAAGTGCACTAGTAGAAATGAATTTGCCACTGTTGTTCCCGGTTTTAGATGACTTACAAAAGGATCGTATCCATTGGTTGATCCGAAAGTTGTTTGCTCTAACTGGATCTTTCATATTCGTACTCTACTACTATCGGTACCAGGATGAGAATGCAAAACTTTTGAACGAGATCAAGGAACAAAACCGCCAAATAATGGAAAGCATTCTTCGAATGAAGCTGGAGCCGCCAGTAGCGCTGAGGACTTCCCCGAAGCAAGCAAATGAAGATCAGCAGTCTGCGGTCGGTAGTTACGTGTCACGTTCGCAGGACAGCTATCGTGCGGCGACTCGGAGGTTCCTATCGCCTTCCTCCGTGGCAGAACCAGATACAACTGATTACGACAAGGAGAACAGTTCAAACGAACGCCGTTCGATGAGCAGGTCACTACGGCGGACACCCGAACGACAAGGGCGGGCGGCGAGAATGAGGGAACCATCTCGCACCTCGGAATCGAGTGTATCCCGCGTTTCGCGGTATAATTTAAGAAGGAAGACTTGAGGGATTTTGCCTACGGCAGTGTAATTAACAACATGCCAGAATCAAATCCCTGTCAGGGTTTCGATACCGCTCTTGTCGACATGGTTAGTGATGGATTTAATTTATAACTATTTATTTTAAAGTCAACAGTGATTAATTTTAAGTAACATCACGTATTACTAGTTTAACATTCCAAAGTTGTCGGTCAATTTCAAACCAAATAATCTAGTGGTAAGTCGTTTAACCGGTCATGTTTCGGTTTATTTATTTATTTATTTATACTTTCTAATTAAGATAAAAAGTCAATGAATAAAATCAGAATAATCACATTTACTGATAACCTGAGAAGGAGCTTCCCTGGGTACTGGCAAAAACTTGTGGCAGTTTAAATTCAACTACCAGGTTCCAGGGCTGGTCTGGTTCTTTGCTATTTTGGAAAGATGCACACTAATATTGCCAGATCTCATGGCATGTTCTCTGATTTTCTGGAAAGTTCCCTGAACTTCTTGGGTAGTTCTATGAACTTCTGAGAAATACCCGAAAATTTTGATACGTTTTCTGAAATTCTGGGAAGCTCCCTGAATTTTTGGATAGTTGCCTGAGCTTCTGGGAAGAACCCTTAACACTTAAGAAGTTCCATACTCGTGGGAAACTCCCTGAATTTATGGAAAATTACCTGAATTCAAGGCGAAACACCCTAAATTTCAGGGAAGTTGCCTGAACTTATGGGAAGAACCCTTAACTTATGGGATGTTTCCTGATTTTCTGGAAAGTTCCCTGATTTTGTGGGATGTTCCTTAAACATTCAGGAAACTTCTGGGAAGTTTCCTGAATTTCTAAGAAGTATCCTGAACTTCGGATAAGTTTCTGGGAAGTTTCCTGAATTTTTTTCGAATTTTTGCGAAGCATTTTCGTTTATCAGTTTCTTCACCTCTTACGATGTTGTGGGATGCAAATACTACGGGCCGTAAGTCTTCAGGATAGCTTTGCAAAAATTCCTCAGGGTCAGCAGGCTGGTTGCTTTTGCGTCGAGAGAACTAGATAAGAAACCGTACTCCAACATCCGTAAGGCTGCAGTGCACTTTTGTAACAGGCTCAGGTCGTCTTTTCCAGCTGCATCGCAACTTAGCTGGAATAAGTAATCAGATTACTCTAGTTGTCGCAAAATGTCCAGAAACATCTCCCTTGGCATGCGGAAACGACACAGAAAGTGCTTCTCGTCGTAGATTGGCGTGTCGCTAAAGTAGTCCTGGAACAGCTTCTGATGACCGATAGGGCCTATGCATAAACCACGTAGCCTTTTTTGGGGGGAGGGGGGATTTGACCAAAGTCTACGCTCCATACAAAATTTCAAAAAATTGTATGGAGAAATGTCTACGAGGGGGGAGGGGGGGGGTTTATGAGATTTTCAAAAATGAGTCTACGTGGTTTATGAACCGGCCCATACGGAAATCAGGGCTTGAACGCAGTGATAACGGAAGCGGAAGAGCCCAATCTAAATAAATCTGCTTGTCGGATAGAAAACTGATTAGTTAATTCAAATTAGACATATCGACGTCATTTGCAACACTGTCAAACTTGCCGTTTCCGTTCCATTGCCGTCCACATTACGTTTGGGCCTTCACGGTCGACGTTAAGGCGTCTTCCAGGGGTATGACCATAGACTAACTTGGTATGACCCTCTCCGTTTCGACTCTTTTTTTCTACTGCCAAATTACAAATCAGCATTATCTTATATCGTTTAAATGAAATGCATATTCACAACCTCACCTTCAGCAAACCGAAAGAGCAAGTATTCCTCGTCGGCTGGCGTCCATGGCAAAAAGTTTGCGAAAAATCTGGGATCTCTGAAAAAAAAAAACTGCTGATCTCTGATGTTGAATGATTGACAGGATGAGGTGTGTTGGTGGGTTAAACAACAAGAAATACAACACTGGTGCGGAGAACGCAATGTTGGTTTATTTTAGCTGGTTCTATTCAAGTTTTGCTGATGCAAATCAAGTATAAAGTTGTTCCAAAAATAGACCATCGCTGAAGACGCCCTAAGAACGCTAAAACCGTGGTAATCTGATTCGAGATTTATGTACAGGGTGGCCACGTAGAAATGATACACTTGAAAATTGTTAAAAAAAAATTAAGGGCTTACGCTGAAGCATTCTCGACGGCAGCCATTACCTCAAAATCTAGAATTGATATAACTCAGAATCTGTCATGTATATTGACTATTTAATCACATCAGTTTGTATGCTTACTTGCTGTGAGTAATCTGATGGAGTTGGATCCGATGTTCATTCACTAACAATCAGGGGTAAAGTCACTCTGCCACGTTGTGTTTTTGTTGATCGTGTTTAGGGGTGTTGGAAGGTGGCAGAAGGTGTTTCTGTGCTTCAACATATCTATTAGAGGTTCCGAATCGAAGCAACCTATGAATAATTGTAATGATTGATACATGCAAATAAATTTAATCTTTAGTCAACCGCTAATTAGTTCAGTCGAACTTTACTTGCTCTCCGAATCCCCAATAGGTTGTGGGCCCAGATAACCGTAGCCTAGCAACGCTTGAAGTGGTTTAAAGAACGAAGATTTTTTTTTCACTATTGACGGAAGTTTCTGGAAACGCCATGGAAGGAAGCAAGGTTTCGATCGTGAAGCTGAACAGTTCCAACTACTCGGTGTGGAAATTCAAGGCGGAAATGCTGCTGACTCGCGAGGACATGTGGAAGTACATCGAGGATCAAGCTCCGGTACCGTTGACGGACGCATGAAAGGGCGGAGACCGCAAAGCGAGAGCGACGATTGCGCTGCTCATTGAGGATAAGCAACATGCCCTGTTACGCGACACGAAGACGGCCAAGGAAGCTTGGGAGAACGTCAAGAAGCACCACGAGAAGACGTCCCTCTGCTCGAAAGTTGCGGTTCTGAAGAGGATCTGCAACAAAACGTACAAGGACGGGGACGACATGCAGAGCCATTTGTTCGAATTGGAAGAACTATTTGCGAAGCTGTCGTGCGCTGGACTGGACCTAGGCGAACCACTGGCGGTTGCGCTGGTACTTAGGAGCCTCCCCGATTATTTCGACACGCTCACGACGGCCCTGGAGAGCCGTTCCGACGATGAGCTGAAATTGGAGTTGGTCAAAGGTAAGCTGTTGGACGAAGTGGCGAAACGTGATCGTGGACCGTCGGATTCAGCGATGAAGGCAAATTTTGCAAAGAAGAAGAAGCCGTTGGTGTGCCATTTCTGCAAGAAAAGTGGCCACAAGCAGAAGGAATGCAAACTGTACGCCAAGGAGACGGAAGCGGAAAAAGGTCGATCGCCGAAAGCAAAAGCTGCTCGCAGTGAAGAGGAATCCGTTACGTTCGCTCTGATGGCTGGAGCGCAAGCTGATTCTGGTGAGTGGATGTGGACTCGGGAGCTTTCCGGCACATGTGCGGTGAGCGAGAATTTTTCAACGAAATCGTCGAAAGCCCCGTGAAATCGGTCAGCCTGGCCGAAGGAAAAATCGCAAAGGTGGAAGGTGTCGGTTCTGGACGGTTGTTGTGTTACCAGAACAACGGAAATACGACCACTGTTACCTTTAGCAACGTGCTGTTTGTACCAAGTTTGGAGATCAACCTACTGTCTGTACCGAAGCTGGTGGAAAAAGGAGCCGAGGTGATGTTCAACGAAGTAGGGTGCCGGTTTTCGTTGGTGGAGGTGTTGATGGCGGCAAGAGATCACCACAATGTAGACTGCCAGCACGTGTGGCATCGGCGCTTTGGACATCGTGACCTCAATGCTCTCGGTGAGATGATGCAGACGAATCTGGTGGACGGACTGAAGATGTACGATTGCGGAGTGCGAGAGGGGGTGCGATTGCTGCCAGAAGGCGAAAATGAGCAGGAAACCGTTCCCGAAGTCGGTGGAGAGGAAGTCCTGTGCAGTCCTCGATCTTGTGCACACCGATGTTTGCGGTCCTGTGGAGAACGTGTCGGTGTCCGGTTATCGCTATTTCATGACCGTCATCGACGACTACAGCAGATTCTGTGTCCTGTATCTATTGCGAAAGAAGGATGAAGTTCCCGAGAAGATAATGGAGTACGTGGCCATGGTGAAGACGCAGTTTGGACGGCCGCCGAAAGTGGTCAGAAGCGACCAAGGTGGCGAATATACGGGAAGCGAGCTGAGGAAGTTCTACAAACGAGAAGGCATTCAAGCACAGTTTACCGCATGTTACTCTCCTCAGCAGAATGACGTCGCAGAAAGGAAGAACCGGTAACTGATCGAGATGAGCCGGTGCATGAATAATATCTGTCAAAACTACACTCGAAAATGTATGCTTATTGGCAACCATAGTTGTTTTGGACGTTTAATCCACGCACACATATGCATCATCTGAATCACATTAGCGCAAGCGAGAGGGAAACAAAACGGTGGTAAAACAAACATTCGATTCATGACAGAGGTTCCAGAAATGATTTTATTCTTTCACGTAGCGGCGAGGTGTTTGAAGTGTGACGGATTGTGTTTTTGAGGGTGTCAAGAGTTACTTGCCCCCTGGACCAGAATGAAAAAGTAGTGTGAGTGAAACAGTTCTCGATTGGGATTAGCTCGTCGTTATGAGTAACTTCAACTTCATATGCTTCGTAAAAGCTATTATATCACGTAGTCGAGCACATGCGTACTAAGATGTGTACTTTATTATCGAGAACGACTATTTCACGAATTACGCCGTATGTAAGGAATATTTGATTATCAGGTTCTTTCAGTGAAACAATGACATTCCTCCGGAACTCAATGCCGTTTAATGTTGCGGTATTAGGAACGAAAGCAAATTGTATACTTTGATCCAAATGTGCATCGCTTAGACATTCCGTTCGACGGACGTACCGACCGGAAATGTATACAAGCTTATCTTTAAACGGATTGTTCATTATATTAACAGTCATCTTGAAAGCTTGTCTTTTCGCCAGACTTAAACAAATGTTTTTGAAATTTCGACAAGTAGCTGATTGGATTTTCGCAATTTTATTTGCTTGCTAAAATTGCAAGCAATTGAACTGCTTCATAGAACCGCTCTTTCTTATGCGTGTCACATAATGTCTTAAGTGATGGAGCTTGTTGATTTTTCTTTGGAATTTTGCAAAGAAAATCTGCTGAAAAAGTTCGATGTGCTCCTCAAGTTGCATATGATATGATTCATTTGGTCCGAAACTACGGGTAACCGATAATTCGTACAATATTTATTAAGTATCCTATCACTGTCATGTATTCACTCTCTTCTGAAACCTTATGTCCAAAGAGAAGCGGGAAACTTCTTAAAAGCAGAAAAGCTTGAGCCGCAGTTTGGCGCATTTTGTGAGCAACAATCATTTCCTTGGTGAAATTCGTAGATGGTTTTTTATTTTGATCCGCATAAAAACGATACATGGAGTTTTCATAAGGGCCAATGTCGCAAACGTAAACAATGGCTTCTTTCACAAATTTCTTGAAAATGCAAACTCGCTCAAGTAAACTACTACTTCTATTGTAAAGAGGAACTCCTCTTCTGTACAATCATCGTGGTAATTCACTATGATTAAGTTAGCATTCCGGGGAAATTTGCGGAAGAAGCCATTGTTTACGTTTGCGACATTGGCCCTTATGAAAACTCCATGTCGATATTTGCGCATTTGTTTTGATTTGCTGTGTTATTTTGACAGAATATTTGAGAGTGTGTTCGTGTGAGTTCATTATTAGGGGCGTATTATTAAGCTTGGGACCGGGGTTGGGGCCGATGTGCTAGTACTGACTGGACCAAAAAAAAAACCGGTTTTTTCGGGGACTTTTTTGGGGGTTGAAGTGTTATTCTATGCAAAAATTCCCCCCTTCCACCTCAACGTCATCTTGATATAAAAATTCTAATCTCACCGCATCTGGGGTTTCCTTTTAGAATTTTTTTTTGTTTTTTACATTTCGTCCGGTTGGGGATAAATTGGTTCTGTGGGGCAGTGTGTCTGTGTGATATTCTATTTTAGGAGGATGCCCCTCGTTTGAATCTCTAAGCAAAAGTTTAAGAGTGTCAACTACACTGATGTACGAAGCTGTTTCATTAATTATAACTTTCTTGGGAATAGATTTAACATGCCGAACATCCTCTCGGCGACTCAGTAATATTTGTTTGGTTTGGTTGTTTGATGAATTTGGATTGTTTAGCAAAAGTATTAATGTCACGGTACAAGTCGTCCAGACAGAACAAGTTCCGTAACTCAATTAATTTTTCAGAACCAAGTTTAATGCCTTGTTCATTCAAGAGTTGCAAGGTTTGTTGATCCGAATAGCCACAAACTTGACGAGTTATAGTGCCACACAATTTAACAAACTCTGAAATTTTAGTTTGAGGCAGTCCTACACTCGGTCCTACATCGGACGTCATACGACAAATACTCAAGCCTATAACTTGTTTGATTCCTTCAAAAGTGTTCTTTTCTTTAAAACAGTGTGGTGATCTAGATCTATATCCAAATTATCTTGCTCTGACGACGGTGAATTTCGAATGGATTGCGGTGGACACAATGCAGCAGGGTGTTTTTCTACAATGTGCCGTTTTAGCGTATAAAAATTGGCGTACCGTGCGTTGCAGGTGCCAAATGTGCAATCAAAAAATTTGTTCGACACAGAAAAGTGTCCTTTTTTAAATGATGCTTGATATGGCGGTGCAATCCGGAAACATATCCGGAGACATGTTCCCGGCAGTAAAAACATATCAACATCGGAGAAACTTGTTAACAATTAGGGGTAAGAATAGTTAAATGAAATCTTACGGAAAATCTATTCAGTGATTATTTGTTTTTACCGTATGAGTTGTATTTTTTTCTACCGAATACGGTACATAAAATACAACATAACAGATCGTTCGGTAAAGTGTTACAAAATTACGGTAAAATAATGTTTGTTTACCGAAAAATCGGTAATATTTTATGTTTATCGAAATATTTCGTCAATTTTTTTTACCAAACAGCACAATCGAATTTAAGTGTGTACACATGGGGTTCCGATACCGATAATGGTATAAATTGTACCAGGGGGATCACAAATAAGTATCACTTTCATGTTGCCACCCTGTATTTTCCACTTTGGGGCTCCGACTTTGGGCCGGCCCCGGGGGTGGGCAAAGGAAAAGTTTCGAGAAGCTGGTACAAAAATAAAATAAAATTTTTGTGTGTGGGGGTGGGTGCCTTTTGAAATTTTTTTTGGTTTTTTTCGGTCTCCTACATTTTTATGGGGAAAAAACCGCCCGTTTAAAAAAAAAACTTTTTTTGTGACCAAAAAAACTTTTTTTTAAAAATCCTTTTTTTTTGTTTAAACAAAAGTTTTTGTTTTGGAAAAAGGGGGGTTGGTTGTTTTTTTTTTCATTTTCATTTTGCAGCACAGGGTGGGGCAGTAAGAGCGCAAGTCAATCCAAGGCTGATAGAGAAGGAGGGGTAATGGCTGACTCGCCACATGCAGGCTAAATGATCGCCATGGGTGAGGATAAGGATTAGGTGGGGGGAGGGGTTTGTAGTGTCTTTGGATTGAGATGATTGCGCTGCTACAAAATGGTCTGAAATGTTTAATTTGTATATTAATCGGTACTAGTAGTGAGTGTTTTACAATAAATCTTTTTAAAGCAATTTGTGAATAATATAATTTTGATTTAGTATATACTTACTTGGTCCTGGCTATACTTCTCTTCCTGTGCTCCTGTGTCCTAGGTTGATTTCGAAGAGTTTCCATAGTTGTTTTGTTTACTTGCTGGGATGTCTGCTCAGGTGCTTGAATTTCACAACCGCTCGCGGCCATGATGGTTGCAAAACCGCATGCAGAGAGTTAGTAACATAAAACAAAAAAGAAAAGAGAAAGGATATTTTAGTTTTTTTTATGGCATGCAGGGTGTATGTGAGATTATTGGTGATATTCTCACAACGAATTTTCGTTTCTTTGACTATACATTTCTAATCACTGTACTGTAACCTAACCAAACTTAATCAGAACCTCTAATCACTCTAACCTAACCAAAAAATCCAACAGAACCAAAAAAAAAAAAATCTGGCTTAATCTCTTGTTTCTACATTCAAGCCTGTGATCTAGTAGCCATCCCAAATTTAAAAAGCTTGCGATCTAGTAGCCATCCCAAATTTAAAAATATTTGAAATACGAACTAATCTGAAACCTAGTAAAAAAAAAAAAAAAACGTTTCTGTCTTATCCAGCGAGTTTATTTTTAATTTGTTTTTCCTTTCTATTTATTTAATGTTTGGTTTGGAGGATACATTTTCCTACTCAATCTCAACGCCTCGCACTCCCACTATTCACAAACTTTGAATTAAAGCGCGGCTGGGTTGAAATGCCGTGTTTGAACTTTGTAAACAAGGGGGTAAGACGAAAACCTTGACCCTATGATATTGTATATGGCTCACCAATCATACTGATATAAACCACGACGAAAGGTTTATTCTACTGCTTCAAATGGTGTTTCCTAAGCGGGCCCTCCGCGTCCTATCTCTAATAAACATGTTTGTCATCGTCAGTCTAAAGTAACATTTTTCTGTGGCTATGTGCTTCATTTCGAACAGTCAGATATTTACCATGATCAAAACATTCACCCTTTTCGAAAATTTTGCAATTACTTTCACTTATTATACCATGGGCAAACCAGGTATTTTGGTTATTCATTCCATAAAATAAATGGATAAACAACAACATAAGTTGCCACGAAAATGAAAAGTGTACTTTTAGTCGTTTCCCTTTGATTGAAAGTAAGAAGTCTAAGAGTGAATTGTGGCCTAACCCGCCAGTATCAGACCTGATGTTAGTGCCTTTATATAAACGTTCTACGACGTGGCAGTGAAATAAATGTGCAGAATATGTGATACTTTCACTACTGGTCAAATTCTTGGTCTCACATGCATGTTTAAAGCATGGGATAAGCCCTCTCACCGTCGACAAGGTGAAAATTTGACCCGCGAGAGGGACTTATGTGCAGCGAAAGTCTTTTTGAACAGTTTTCTTGAATCAAAAATGTCGTTGAGATATTTCCCAGTTTGCTGATGGGACTCATGAGAGAGAAGATTTCTCGTTGTGTCTCTTTATGTTATTTAATTAGTCAGTCAGTGTTACGTTTATATGCTCAAGAGGACGCTTCGTAACTTCTTTAGTCTAGTTCTTATGTGCTCTGAAAGTCATCGATGCATACCTCGTCTTACCACGTTTAATTCACTTATCACTTTGTCCGCCTTAGTCAGTTTTTGCCTTCTGCGTTATTTAGTTAAATCCTATAGTTCTATTGTAGAAAAGTTTACGTTTACTTGTCTGTTCATTGCCTCCTTTTTATTTGTCAAATCCTAATCTCTAAGTTGTTTAATCGTTTCAAAGCCGTCATGCATGTGTAGCCTAACAATAATTATTTGAGCCTTGCTCAACTATAAGATTCACTTTTCGGTGGCAAAGTAAAGCTTCATCACGCCTATTCCCTATCTATTATTATAAAATTATCGAGAATGAAGCCGTTATAAGATTTTTGTATACCATTGTTACAATGTGTGGTATTTTTATTATGGTTCTTTGAAATGAGACATAACAAAATAAGAAGGCGCCACGTTCCTAGTTTTAATAAAACTTCTACTCAGTGAATCCAACAGTCGATTCCCTACGAATGTCAATAATCTTGAACACATTGTCTATCAACATATACCTATCTAGCTAGATTTATATTCAAGCGTGGCTACGGCTCACCATGTCAGAGAACGCATAAGAAAGGTGTTGCAGCCAAGAGGAAATCCCACATCAATATTACTGAGGAAAGAGCCCCACCAAACTGCAACAGCATTCAATGGTCCAGGACAGGATGTCCGTTGGATCACATGTGTAAAATTAGTGCATCAATGCCAGATATGTGACGCGGCATTAAATCAAAATAATCAGCATGTGATACCACCACGTCAGGATATGTCTTTGGTTGCCATTTCAGTGGAGATGACGTAGGCCCACCCATCGCGTCCAGATCACATATCCAAGGGGAGGGGAAAAAGGGTGGGTGGGTGGTTTTTCGGTAAATAAATTTCCATAAAAAAAAAAAAATATGGGTTGTTTTAAACTTATTTTTTTGTTGTTTGAACTTGAAAGGGATTGTTTTTTTTTACAACAAAGGTGGGGGTGTGTGGGCACAGAAAAAAATATTAAATTATTTGGTGAAACCAGCGGGGCGGCAATATAATAATTATTTTGTTTTGGAGAAAAAAAAAATTAAAATTTAATTTGAAAGAAATGTTTGTTTTTTTTTTTTTTTTTTGGTCGTGGGGTGGTGCGGGGGTGCGGGGGGGCGTATGATGGTTGAAAATTATATAATAAAAAAAAAAAAGAAAAAAAGGAGGGAGGGTCATATTTGTTTTGTTTTTTTATGAGAGGGGAGTATTTTAATAATGGTATTGTTTTTTTTTTATTATTAGTTTTTTATAAGTGGAGGGGGGGGGTGGGTGGGTGTTTTGGGGTTGTTGTGGTTGTTTGGTGTGTGTGTTTGGGTTTAAATTATGTTAATATTTTATGATTAAAAAAAGGGGGGGAAAACCGAGTGTTTGTTGTGTGGAGCAAACGGATGTCAGTTGAACTTAATTCCTTAATTCCCGGAACAATTACTCCAAATTTTAGTTTGTTTAGGTAGTCAAATCAAACTAATATGTTGTTTGTACCCAATTCAACGTGCAATTCCGGTTATATTTAATTATAATATGTTTGCGTTTACCAATCTTTTTTCTCACTGATTGGAGACTAAAAAACCACGACCGAGTGTGACCCATAATTTGAAAAATTGTAGAGAGCACAATTTTCATCCAATCTTCATAAAATTTTGGAAAACAGAAATTTCAAATAGTGTACAAAATTACAAAAATACATTTATTGAAGTAAGCTGAAGAAGAAAAATGAAGAAGTTTTTCGACTCTTTTCCGCCTTAGAACCACTGTGCAGCGTCTATGTTGTTCTTTAAACGACCAATTTCTTCCTGGAGAGTTGGAGTCGGAAACCTGTTATGTTCTGCGCGTGTTCGTAGATTTATTTCCGAGCCACCTTCATTCACCGTAACATTGGTCTTTTCAATTATTGGTCTCAAATTCCACACTTCTACTAGAATGAACGTTGGACTATTTCTGATATGCCTGATTTTTTCGCCCAACGAGTGCGAAGTGCAGATGATTTTTGCATGCACTTCGATGGTGTAATCGATTTTTCTTTTTCTAGATATGATCGGATTAAGGTAGGACAATGTATCGTTCGTGGCAGACTGGAGCATTACACTGCACAGGCCTTGGATAATAATAGGGTTTTTCAAGTATTTTAAAACTTCTATTATATTTTTTAACTTGGCATAACGTGGAGCGTATCGTACGGTCCGGCCTTCTTTCCTCCCATATAGATTCACAAAGTGTGTTGTGGTTCAAATCTGTTCATTTGAATCCAACTCATTTTACAGAATCATCTTTGCGGTTAATGCAACGCAGTAGGCCTGGCCGCTTTGACAAAAAAAATAATAGGACGAATTCAAAATTGGAATTTTGAATTATTTAATTTCAATCTAGTCGATATTTCGAATGAACGCCCCTATTGGTTCGAATTTTATTTATTATGAAAAAAAAACCCGTTCGGTGTCCGGATACAGCTCGAAATTAAACGAACACGTGTCAGTTATTTTGTTCTTGTGTCCTTGGCATGTCCCAGTCCTAGTTATACACTTTGATGTGGCATTCGGCATAAATTCAAACGAATTAATTAGTTTAAAACTTTCTTTCTGCGCATGATTATAGTAACTTGCTTCAGTGCAGCACTTATGCCATTTGATAGCTGAACAGGATCGATCTTACAGAATATGTATATGATTGGAGGAAGAAAATACAAATAGTCAAATTCACTCGTCTTGACTCAAGCACTCAAGCAAGTTGTAGTAGTTAGAACATAAACTATGTCCAACCGCTCTTGTCTTTAAACAAAGGAAGGCGCTTGGCAACAGAAACAACCGAAAAACTGGACACCGAAGAGACGCGATTAGGATCCGATCTTTTCGATTTCATCCGAATTCTCCGCATCCAGCAGGTGGATCTTCTTGTGGAAGTGGCCTTCGATCGATCGGCATATCGACATGCTCCGATCGCTGTCTACCAAGTTGATGGCGATTCCGTTCTTGCCTGTTAGTGCGGGGAAAAATATTTTAGCCGTTTAGCCTTTAATCGGCATTACGCCAACAACTTACCGAATCGACCGGTGCGCCCGATACGGTGCAGATAGGTTTCACAATCCGCCCGACCGTGCTGGTCCATAGGTAGGTCAAAATTAACCACGATGGTGACCTGCTCGACGTCAATACCCCTGGAGAGGACATTGGTTGTGATCAAAACCTTCTCGAGTCCCGCCCGGAAACGATCCAGCACGGCTAGTCGCTGCTCCACCGTTAGTTCACCTGACAGGACCGCAACCGAGTGACCGTCATTGGACATCTTGCCCGACAACCAACTGGCCGTTTTACGAGTCTGAAATGTCGACACCATAGTTCAACTTTTGCCCATCAACCTGCCCACCCCTAAAGACTTACGTGACAGAAGATGATCGCCTGTCCAACGGTAATTACTCCATAGATGTTCGAAATTGCCTGATACTTATCGTCCTGATTGCGACACTTAACGTAGTACTGTTTGATATTGTCCAACGATTCCTGTTCCCGAGCTAAGCGAATCACAATTGGATTCGGTACAATATATTCGGCGAATTCCATCACCTCCCGTTCATACGTGGCCGAGAAGAACATCATCTGACATTGCGAAGACAACTGCTTATGTATTCGAATGCATTGGTCCTGGTGACCCTGGGTGGCAATCATCACGTCCGCCTCGTCCAGAACAAACACTGTGACCTTTTTCAGTTCGAAAGCCCGGAACTTGATACCCCAATCCATGAGTTTACCCGGTGTTCCGATGATAATATGGTCGGTCAGTTTGGCTCCCTTGGCAATTTCTTCTCCCCGGACGGCATATCGCAGCTTGATTTCCGGGCAAAACTTTGCCATCTTGGCCGCAACCTCTCCGGTTTGTATGGCCAGCTCGTACGTCGGCGAAAGGCATATCACTTGCGGATAGTTCTTACGTGGATCCACTCTACTGAGCATAGCTAGTACGAATGCAGCCGTCTTACCCGTTCCCGATTGACTCTGAGCGATCATGTTCTGCGGTGGATCGGCCAACAGAGTTGGCAAAGCCGTTTCCTGAATCTTCGACGGCGCATTGAAACCCATTGCGTACACTCCCTGCAGAAGTTCCGGTTTCAGGTGGAGAGCTTCAAATGTCTTAACCGAATACAGCGGCGAAGACGGATCCTTTCGTTGTACTTCCAGATCAAACTTTGATTCCACCAAACCTTTACGAATAATCTTCATCAGCAAACTCGCATCCGCTGGACTAACAACAAGAATCATCATTTTTCCATTCCCGAATAAACTCATGCATCCCGAACTTACTTGAAAGCTTCCGCATCCTCAGCGGATGGCACGGTTTCTCCGTTTTCACTGGTAGCTGTTTCTGCTTTAACCACCGGTGCAGGATCCGAAGTTGCAGCCGTAGCCGGAACAGCGGTGCTGGTTTCCTTTACCTCGGGAGTAGCTGTTTTTTCGCTCGCTTTTTCTGCTTCCAACTCCTTCTTCGGACTATCGGTTTCTTTTTTCTCCTTATCAAGGTTTAACTCGTTCACCTGAACGGAAACAACAATGAATAGAAAAAAGCAATTTAAAAATCACTTCACCACTCACCAGAGTTGAAATTTCCTGGTCCTCCGCCTTTTTAATCCAATCGGCTCCTCCGACTGCAGAAGTGTCCGCCATCCTTTTTTTTTCCTTCAACTGTTCGTCCAACGTTAAACTAACCCTGCTTCTAACTTCTACTTGAGTCGGGATGGAAGAAATCACAGTTTGTTATCCTCGGTTTGACCAGCAGAATTTTTCGAAAGTTGCAATTTAGCTCCGCTGTGAAAGGAATGGTATCAAGCTGCTTCGGTCGGTGTATGCCCGGTGGCCTTGCGTGAAATTTAATGCTTTTGTCTTTTCTGATTTTCGATGACTGCCAAAACATCAAAAGACG
The DNA here is from genome assembly GCA_024533555.2 of Aedes koreicus. Classification (NCBI taxonomy): domain Eukaryota; kingdom Metazoa; phylum Arthropoda; class Insecta; order Diptera; family Culicidae; genus Aedes; species Aedes koreicus. The sequence goes on from JAHHFK020004572.1 coordinate 61,499, forward strand.
TTCTCGACGTTCGTTTGAGAGCCGCCGAAGGAAGAAGAGGGAAGGAATGATACAAATGACATTCGGCTTGCGGATATGAGGATGAACCAGATGAACCGCAGATGTGTTCGGGAAACGACGAGGGGTTCACAGATGTAAACAGTCCCATGATGAAAATGTTGGATAGTTCGAGCAACCATCAATAGACGAATCCAAGTTGAAAAAAGAAGAAAACACGGAGTGGTGATAAACGTCAACGTTCATGGTTCGAATCCAGGTTGCTTCATATTTTTATTTTTTCAACATCATTATATTTCAAAAGGCAAATTTATGAAATTCATACTGCTTTCTTATAGCAAATAATCATAATGCAATCTTATGAATATCGAAAGTTTATTTCGCGAGTGTATGTGTGGCCAAACATAGTGGTTATGTGTCGAGTCGTTTCTCAGGGAATACCAGACGGGACTACTTAGAGCCGCTATGGAGAAAATTCTCGATCAACAATAGAATAGGGCCTATCATCATTTGTAAACAAACGCTTCCGAGTCTTTTTCCTCGCAAAGCGTAGACCACCCACGCAATACCAATAGGTTCAACTTATGAACGATGCTTTAAATTTCATAAGGTTGACTTATGAATGGATTTTGTTTTACACGACGTTGTTGTTGTTCGCCTTTAGGCTATCCTAAATATTTACAAGTGTTGACATATACTAGTGGTCAAGTCACTGCCCGAAAAAAAAAAATTCTCATAGATTAACAATTAAATGTATTTTAACCATACAATAGAATCAATAGTGTGAACAATTAATATGATTGTTCATGACAATAAGATGGCAATAGGAGATATTGTTTCCACAATAGAGTTTAATGTTAATTGAGACCGACAATAAAATAAGGGGGTTGTTATGTATCTTAACTATAGAAAAAATCATTTTTTCTCGAACAAACCTGACTCAATTACTATTGATTGTATTGTTTCACAATTGTTGAAAATTCCATGGACCCATAACCTCAACGTTATATGTTCGAATCGAGGTTGCTCGATACTTTTATTTTTGCAACATCATTATATTTCATAAGGTAAATTTATGCAATTCATAACTATTTCTTGTAGCAAATAATCATAATGCAACCTTATGAATATCGAAAGTTTATTTCGCTGAGTGATAGATCACGGAGAAAAAACAGTCACGTTTGAAACAACAAATTTGTTTGTTGACATCTAAACTAAAAAACTAGTTGTTTTAAAAATCCGTTTTGTTGTTCTAATCCATCGATTTTGTTTTTAATCAAACGGGCAGGTTGATTGTTTCTACCTAAAGATATTACCACAAACCAACACAAATTATGGTTATTCTAAACCAGGCTTGGTGAAAACACCAAACCGTTCTGCACGAGAGCCGAACTTGACTGCAGACACACCACCATGTGGCTATAATTTACCACTTCAGTTTCGTGTTTATAGATGAATCCGCAACACGAGTGTACACGCTCGTGGTTTGCTTTAGACACCGTGTCTTGATTTTTGGAGAAAAAAAAAACACCTTAGCCGAGTGGTTACGATCACAAGAAAGCTCTCAACATATGTTACGTTATAGTTTGTTTGGATAGCTTGTAGCTTTGCAGTACCAAATTTTGTACAACTATAGCACGTAAGCAGGAAAATACGACATCCTCAACGTCGCCAACTCTCGGGATATTTGGCCTTAACGATTTTCTCTCCATGTTCATCTTCAGCGCGTTGACTTGTTCGACAAGTTCATCGACGCTGTGCTGCCAAGTGTCGTTGGTTCGGTCTTCCTCTGTCTCGAATTCCGGAACACTCTCCAGAGCTTCCACTGCATGTACTCTGTTGAAGCGATGTGGTTGTTGCTGTTGAACAAATGGTGCTGGTCTGTTAGCTGCTACCGGCGTGGCAAAGTTCGGTTCCAGTAGCGCACTGTGTGGAATCGGAATCCTACGCTGCCTGTTCAAGAGTATTCTCGTTTCGTCGAATCCAGTGCACACCTCGACCATTTCTTCTAGAGATAGTGGCCTTGCCGCCGTCACGATGGCCGCATAGTTCTCGTTCATGTTCTTCTTCACCAGAAAGAACTTCTCATCGTCCGCAATGGGTGGTTCCACAAAGCGAAATAGCGCTGAAATGTCGCGATAATATTTCGCAAACGATTCGTCTCTTCGTTGAAATCGGAAGCTAGCCTCCAGACGTAGGATTTGTGAGTAACCACTTGGAAGGAGCTCTTTCCTGATCTCCCGCTTGAAGTCGTTCCATGTCCGAAGCAGTCGCTGCAATGTGGCTCGTGCGTACCAGTCAATGGCATCCTCCTGAAGCAGATGCTTAATCGAACTCAACAGAGTAGCATCATTCATTCCTTCCGATCTGGCGAAAGTCTCTACACGATCCAGGAAAACGTTGAGTGACGTGGTGTCCTTGTCGCCTCAAAATTTAAACGGCCAGTTGTGCACCGCCTTTTGCATTCTTCTCTCTTCCCCTCGTTCCGGTGCAGGCGTTTCCTGACGCATCATACGTTGCAGATCCTCATGCAGTCTGTCGCATTCTTCTCGCATGCGATTCTCCCTCTCTTGCATTTCCCTTATTCTCGCTTCCCACACGTGATCTTCTCGAGCGTGGAGCTGTCTTGCTGGTAGGTTCCCATCTTCGTGTTGCCGTGGGACGTTGGGAGGTGATGGTGAACTGTTTCGCCGTCCTGGACTATATTGCCTCCTGTCTTCAACATCACGTGCTGCGAAGGAGCTTGACAAAAGCAATCCTCGCCCTCGTCCTGCAGAGAATGATGTCATCATTGGTGGATTTGTTACCGCTGGTGGCGTTTGTTGATTCGAGTTGCCGACCGGAATCGTCTCATCGACTGCCCCTCCAGTTGCGCCTTCTCCTGCTCCGCCGCTTCTTCTCACCGCAACAGATGACCGTGATTGGTTCAAAACACTTTCACATCTTTCCTCGTTCACTACACTTTCGTCATTTACTTTGTTCAGTAACGCTCCCACATGCATGGTGAGCATCGCGTGGGTCTCTCTCAATTCGACCGGAGAACGGATCAACTTTAACCGGTCGCGATAGTGGATAAGACGCGTTCGGCTAGTACTTAATGTCCCAGCATCGGCTGTGCGAATTGCCGATTCAGTACTAATGTGCAGCTGATGAATTTTAAATTCACATTGCTCAATATTGGACTGTGAGCTCGAAAATGATCGAGTAGTGGGTTGTTATCTCTCAAGATTTGGGGGGAGGGGGGGGAAAACTTCCCTATGTGGGGGGGGGAGTTTAAGGGAGGATAATAGTTTTTTGGGGGGGGGGGGTAAATAAATTTTGGGGGGGGACCAAGAGTAGACAGTCATGTTTGCTAGAATGAAAGATATGAAGAGAAAGTGTTGAAAGTTCCGTTAGTGTACGGTAGGTTGGAAATGGAATAGAAGTATTGAAAATTGAGCGAAAGGGCTTGGGAAACTATCACATGCGATCAGTGGTACATGAGCGAGATCCAACGAGTTATTATTGCCAGTTGAGGTGGCAGATGTATCTGTGCCTCAACCTACCCCGCAGTGGGATGTTTGGCAATGATAACGTCCTTGGTTCGAATACTACTTTACCCATGCCCTTTCGCTCAATTTTCAATACTTCTATTCCATTTCCAACTACCGTACACTACGGAACTTTCACCTTTTCTCTTCATATCTTTCATTCTAGCAAACATGACTGTCTACTCTTGGTGCCTCATGGCGATGAGCGAAACATCTCCTTCTACATCAAAACCATAAGCGTTGGTAGAATCAACCAACGAATCTGTTTGTTTTCGTAGCTGTCACAATGAAATGGTTAATTTCAACGGATATCAGTTGAACTTAACTGCTTGGTTCCCGGAGCAATCACTGAAAATTTTAGTTTGTTTTAACCATTGTAGATAGTCAAATCAAACTAATATGATGTTTGTGCCCAATTCAACGTGAAATTCCGGTTAAATGAAACTAGAATATGTTTGCATTTACCAATATTTTTTTCTCAGTGAATACAATCGATCCTTGACGGAGGTTTGGACCACCTCTTTCCCTCGAATCACGTCCAAGATCAATAACTTGATATGAACAGTCAAAGTTTTTTTTCTCCATCCAATCAATCCATCTAATAACGAATTGTTCACAACTAAAGAATTAAATCTAACCATTTTAATGCTAAGATGTCACTGTCACTGTCACTGACGTAACTCACCCTTCAGTTTTTTTTAAACCTCTTCAACTCGTAATACTTTTAGGTGTATATCACTGCTCGAAATGTTTCTCACCCCTCAAATGAATAAATTAGTTCATCCAGATTTATGTTTTGATTCATTCTGGAAGGGATACACTCACCTTGCTCAAACTTTCTCCAAAAAGAGGTTTGTTTACCTACGCGAGAAGCTTGGATTTGTTTTTGAACTTAAAATTCCGTAAAATTCCGATGGAAATGTAAGTAATAAAAATCTTCTTTACATATAACATATAGTCGCAATTCTGTACGGTCATCATTTCATACAGCCCAAGCGCGGATCAGACGGTGTACTGCCGGTTGTGCTTCACCCAGCACCAACTGGGATGGATCTTGCAGTCTAGCGACAATCCTATGGTGGCTCAAATTCAGACTTGCCTCGGCGTATCGCTAACGTTGGATGAGGATTTCCCCTGTGCCGTTTGTAAATTGTGTTCATCTGCGCTCGAAACTTTTGAAGCCCTGCGTGAGCGTGCCGAAATTTGTGATGCGATTTTGAGGAACAGTCGGGTAGGAGAGCCCCCTCTTATCGATTCCAATGAGATTGAATTCAAGGAGGAATGCCCCTCCCGGAACCGGAACTGCTTATCGAGCAGGTTGTATCATCTCCTGTAAAGGATTCTAAAAGTAATGGTGACTTCTTGAATAACAGTAACACTATCATGGTTGGTGATATAAAAGTCGAACTGCTCAACGTTGTTCGCTCGGAGTGCAACAGCAGCAAACAGAGCGAAACAAAAGAGAAACCGAAAAAGGCCCGATCAACGTTTGAGTGTAAAATTTGCAACCTCACATTTGTCAAGCGGGCAAATCTCGACAATCACACCTTCACGAAGCATTCCACAAGCAACCCCGGAGCTCTGGCTGCGGCCTTGGCCGCAAAACGACTAAGGAACCCACAGAACGAACCTGGAGATTTCAAACCCATTTCTCCGAAAGATATTCGCAAAGAGATGGCCATGTACAGTGAGTCGAAGAAATCGCCTAGCTATTGTTGTAATAAGTGTAATGCTCAGTTTAGTCAATGGCAACCGTTTATGCGTCACAGAAAAGGTCATCTCAATCAAAAAGGACCCGTTCGGAAGGGAAGCAATTAGAAACAAAAATGTGGTGTCTTTTTAATCGTTTTAGAAATTTATGATTTAAGAAACTTTCCAAACAATATGCAATCTAAAATGCAAAAACAACCTAGCAGAACTTGTCATTTTCCAAACACCTTAGCCCCATGAGCGTTGTTTGATCAACTGTCTTTATCCGTTTTGACTGAAAAATGAAATCCTTTGTTCGATGTTGTTTTTGACTGTCGTACAGTCGTAATAGGCGACCTTCACTCATTTCACTCATCAGTTTACAACGATCAAGTCAGCCAGCAAGATGTAGGTAAGTCCAAAGCAAAGATCTAACTCTAGGACTAATTGGTTTTCAATTTCGATCTAGGCCCAGTGCATTAAACAGCATTCCAGCGACAGTTGCAGTTGAGCCTGTGCAGAAAGTTCCCCTGCACATGGCCGAAAATGTCTTGAAGCGGGATCCTAAATTTGTCAACTGTACCATTGGAATTCTACCGAAATTTATCCGTGACCAAATCCGCACCCACGCTGCGAGCGAAGTTTCTAGTGATGATCTACGTTTCTCCCAACAGAAACCGGAGAAAGAATAGGATTGAAACACAGTTTCTAACATGAGTCTTTGTCTTTATTACAGATATTGAATATTCAGTCGAAATACAAATTTTGTACAAAAATCACTATCGTTTTAATTCCCCCACTCAATGATCTGCTTGTTTATGGTAATACAAACTTTCCTCTGTAGGAAATGGCCTCCGACAGATCTCGCATTCTACCATCGTGCATCCGTGCCGTGCATTGTAGTGATACTTCAGACCCGTCCGGTTCTTGAAATTCTTCTTACACGCCTCGCACCGATAGACAACGGATTTAATACTGTCGTGAGCATAATACAAGTGCATAGAAAGACTTATAGCCGTGGCAAACACCTTCGCACTGGGACACTGGGTGCAGATGAACCTGGTTGGTCGCCCCGTACAGGTTTCCTTGTGTGAGTCCAGTTTTTGCTTGCTGTTATAGGACATTCCACACTGATCGCACCCATGACACAGTCGATGATCCCGCACTACGTGTTGTGCTAGCATTCGCGAACTGTACAACTGCTTGCCACACTCTGGGCAGTCAAACTTCTTCAATGGGATACTCGTTTCGACCGGATGCTGTTCCATCGCCACCATTTGCTCACACATTTGCCCTTCCATCGATCCGGTCATTCCGTTATCCTCGCTAACGCTAACTGCCGATTCTTCGTATCGGACTTCCTGAACTGCGCCTATACGCAGTGATGCTGCCGTAGGAGCTGGTTCTATCCCTGATTGCGATATCAATGGTTTATGTTCCGTCGAAGAATCCAAATCACTATCAACCACTAGTACCGGTGTCTGCGCCGGTGGAGGTACAGCCGATCGCTGATTGCGAAGATAGAAATCACACTGCTGGCAGTTGTATCGGAACTGTCGGATCGCTTCCATCGACATAGCACACGAGTGGCAGATGGCCAGTGGGAAATCCTCCGTAACGGTGAGCCATATCCCAAGGCATTCACTGATTATGTTGAGCAGAGATTCATTCGCTTCCTCCGGCGATTGAACCACGATTTCTATAGCTTCGGTCTTAAGGCACAGTCGGCAGAAGGAACTACTATCGGAGATGACGCTGAAAGCAAAACAAGAAAAGAACGGTAAGATAACGGGGATCAGATTTTACTTTGCGTACGGAAATTACTATCCAGATTTCGTAGCGTCCATTTTCCGGGTAACAAACAATACTGATTGACATCAAGGGCAAAGAGAAAATAAGCAAACCAAACCGTCAAACCAAACCGAGAGTCTTCTTTGTTTACCTGCGGTTGCATCCGGATGCAGTTTGCACGCTTAACGAGAACTAACGCTACACAGAGATACAAAACAACCCAAAATTAAGTCATGTTCACCCATCTTGACAGCAAAGTAAAACCAGTCATAATTGAGTTATTTACAAAGTATCCAATTTTGAGTATTTCGAAAAGACTCGATGCTGAGTGAAATAAACTGTTTTAACAACAGCGAAACGGCAGTAAAAATAATCCAAAAATGAGTTTTTTTTTTGAAAATATTATTGTGCTTTAGTGAACTTTCTTTCACCAAATTCAATAAAAGTAAACTATAAATTCAAATAAAACCAAATGTATTTGATTTATTGATGAAATTCACGGATACATTGAAACATTCCATTAGCAGTTTGATAGAATCTACTGAAAGTTCATGTTAAAACGAATACTTTTCGTTTGTCAAGAAACGCTTTTCTTGGGACATGGCATGCCGTTGACTCCAATTAATGATCAAGAAAAAAAATCCTGAAAGAAACTTCTGGCCTTTTTTTCAGGAAGTGACACAGCACATCGAAATTACGCAGATCCTCATGAAATACTGAATTTTCACTGATAGTTTTGCCATGGAACATCTTCAATTGGTACAAAAGAAGACATTAAACGATTATGCGACAGGGAATGTTTTTGGAATTTATTTAAAAGAAAACTGAAAAACGCAATCGAATAAGTGGAATAATTATGTATAAGTATACTAACCGGTTAATTTTTTGGAGCTTCCCGAGTCAATTTTTTTCTTTAATTGCTCCATATCACTTCTGCCACCTCGGTCGCGTTAAATTTTAAAACGGACACTAGACACGGTACGAAAAAAAACTGTTTCGCCTAACAGCACCGTTGTTAATTAACTGGCTATCAAAAATATTCAGCCAAAGCAAAGTGACAGCCCAACACTCGGATTTGGATAGTTTCACGAAAATCGCCTCGCACGTACTCTGAGAAAAATTTCATCGTTGTACCGACAATTAAATCATCGCATATAATGGTTTCAATAACCATGAAAATTTTCGAATTTACCACGTTCATGGCATTTTTGACTATGATCATGGTAACAAGGACTATTCCGACATTATGGAAAATGTTGCATCAACTATTTTTAATGGTAGTTTTGACCATGATCATAGTCGGTTCAAAATCACTATACTGCAATAGTCATCCTAACCCCCAATAATGGTAATATTGACTATCAAATTCCTCTCTGTGTATACTGAAAACTTATGACTGGCCCACAATTGATACACTGCGGATGCGTTTGCGTGAATTTGACAGTTTTCCCATAGGTTTTCTGTCAAATTTACGTCAACGCATCCGCAACGTATCAATTGTGGGTCAGCCATTAGTACTCCTAAAATACGTAGCTCTGTGTAAAATTGACTTTTTCAATTTAACTTCAAGGTTGAATTAAAACTACGAAAACTACCTACCAGTGAGAACAAAATTATATCCAAAATAGTAGTCCTATCAGAGTACTTAGTTTTGAGTACTATCACACTTGATTTTGGGTACTTTGGTTTCTCCGTGTATATGAGTATGCACGCTCGTTTGGAGAAACTCAAAATCAAGCTTAAATCAAGTTAGCTCTGCAGGAATCTACAGAGTCAAAGATAAGTTGAACGTATCTTGAGCTAATCGAGCCAAATGAGCATATTTACTGTTTGCCGAAATGTTTCGATTGCAAAATATTGCCATTTGGCAAACGACGGTCGAACAAACCGTTTGAGCAAGCTACCTACCTATACTTAGAAGTAGCCAAAAAGTCATATATTTTGCCATCCCTATATTGTAATTTTGGCGAAATATACCTTGCTTCCTGTTTACAGCGGTGTTAAGCTTATCAGCACACTTTTGGTATACACAATGCATTTAGTTATAAATTCTGGCTTTCTTTGAGTCCTAACTGTTCAGGTGTTTTTTTTATCTTTCAGCCAACGCACCCATCTGCTCCCTTATTGTTGAAAGAAACTAAGATGAGTGCTTCAAAGTTTTCATCGACCGGAGAGAACCTCGATAGAACTAAGACCAAGACTATCCGAGATGATGAAATAATGGCCTATGGGCATGTCGGAAATCATCCCAAATGCAAAATTGATTGCTGCCTGCTCAGCAACATAAACGATAAGATAAAAATTAAACTTGTTGTTTTCCACCTTAGAATCTATTGTGGATGACAATTTAACAATAGAAATGGAGAGTTGTTCACTCAGGCAAAAGAACTTGTTTGGCTTGTGTTGTTTCATTTATTAACGCTCAAATTTAACCGTTTACAGGTCGTTTCAGTTGAAAACCGAATTTATCGACTTGCGACAATCGATTTTACCCTCGTTCTGTTCCTTATACCTAATGTCGGAAGTAGTGTGCTATACTGCCAAGTGTACGGCGCATCTGACGCACTATACAACGCGCTGCTTTCAACCAAAGCATTTTGTCGCTTGGTTGGTATTATCGTTTCAGTTGAAAACCGAATTTTAAGACTAGCGACAAACGATTTTACTGTCGATCCATACGGTGTACCTAATATCGGAAGTAGCGCGTTGTATTGCGCATCAGATGCGCCATACAGCGCACTACTTCTAACATTAAGGTCGGTATCGTGTTCGAAAGAAATTTCTTTTTCTATCTCAATCCCATGTTAAATTCCGTTTACTGAAACGGAAAAGTAAAGAATCGAAAAGAAATTTCTGCATTAGTATCCACCTGAGAAGAACTAAAAATAAAACGTAAACTAATGGGAGCTGTCACTTTTACTTTCGGAAAAATATCCCGCTCAATTATTCCGTAAGTGAAGGTGACATTTCGTTCCAGGCAGATCAATTGTCAAAATTCCGCTTGGTAATACTGAACAAAATTCCGTAACCTCTTTACTTTTTAAGTCCATACTGGCCTTTAGGTATAACGTACAGAACGAGAGTGAAATCGCTGGTCGCTAGTCGATAAATTCGGTTTTCAACTAAAAACCACAGTACTTTCGACCTGTAAACGGTTATATTTGAGCGTTAATAAATGAAACAACACAAGCCAAACAAGTTCTATTGCCTGAGTGAACAACTCTCCATTTCTATTGTTAAATTGTCATCCATAATAGATTCTAAGGTGGAAAACAACCAGTTTTATTTTTATCTTTTCGTTGAAAACAATCTTTTCACTATAGTTTAACAATAGATTCTATCAAATTTTCAATGTGATTTATACTACCGTTATAAGCATAACTGTCTCATGTATCTAGAGAATCCTATAGAACATGGGACAATTATGGGTATAACGGCAGTATATTAGGGAACTGACTATGATCATGGTCAAAACGACCATTAAAAATAGTTGATTCATCATTCACCATAATGTCGAAATAGTCCTTGTTATCATGATCATAGTGAAGAATGCTATGAACCTGGTGAATAGGGTATTATAGGGGTAGGTGGATTTTAACATTGTTCGCATTGTTAACATTGTTTGCAGTTCAAAACCGGACCACTCGCGCCAATTGATCCTGCTGTAATTCTATAGAGTCGCAGAGTGTGGCTAGTCCGCTGTATAGCACATTTGATGTACTATACAATGCACCTGCTACACAATAAAATGCCAGCGGCATCGATTTGTGTGAGTGGTCTTGTTCGGTTTTGAACTGCAACGAGTATATTTTCATCTCACAATTATGTGCTCTCTGGTATTGTTCTGGTCATATCTCCATGAAGGATTATCCAATCATGATGAAATTTTGACCAATTATTTGAAAATTTTATAGCAAAACTTTAATCGGTACACAAATAGCTCAGTATGTAATTGGAGACTGAACTGTTTGATTACTATTATAATAGGCCATAAAGTACTGTTTCGTTCATATCTTCGTTACGAAATGTCCGAATAAAAAATAAATGATATCGTTCTATGGGAATGTTGTAGCTTTCATTTGCCGCCAACAGAACTGAAATCGGTTCATAAACGGCTGAGAAACCGATGTGACAGTAGGCTAATGAATAAAAACGAGTAATTACTCACAACCAAACCAGTTTTAGTAAAGTAAACTGTTTGAGCATTTCCTTAAATTCGTATGAATAAAGTTGTACTTTACTCGGAGTAAGTTCGAATTTCGAACATAGCATGGTGAACAAAAAAAAAATTTCTGAAATAACAATACGGGGAGATGTATGATGATTCCTTCAACGAGGAGTATCTGGAGGATGAACAGAATCACAGTTAGTCTATTCTATTTACCAATATTTCAAATATGCTAACTATACGCTATTTTCTTTCTTTTCAGATTTGAAGAGGTAGCGAAACTACCGGCAAAAAACTGCTGATGATGCGAAGTTTGTGGATATTCTGGCATCCTTTGGAAAAGCTTTACTGGGAAAATCTCAAACGCCGTCAGCGAAGCAGAAAAAAAACATGTCCGTTCAGCTAGTGACGAAGAAAATAAACAACATGAGGCAAAGAGTCAAAGTAAAGTCGGGCCGGAAGCAGACTGGAAACCGAATAATGGTTCTGAACGAATTGGAAAGAAATTTTTTCCAGTTGATAGGAGGCGCTAGAGGAGGCGTTATGTTAGTAGAATCGCTATGAACTTAGTGTGTTCTAGGACAATTTTTCAAATTGGTTTTTCTGTTGTGATGTGAATTTAAACAATTTTGTGATTTTTGTTGTGTAAATCAAACAATACAAAAAATCGTTTCCACAAAAATATTTATTTGTTACTTGGTATCCGGGATCACCAAAAACACTCTTTGTCTATCTTTTGTCTATATGATAATGCTCCTCCTCGGGTTTCAGAATCATCTTCCAAAAATTTTTGTGCTACAAAGTTCACATTTTCTTGAAAAAACCGGTAGAGTTGCTTGAAGTTATTTATCATTATCTCCTTCTCGTTGCGTTTTATAAACTTTCACTGAACGATCAAAACTTTGATAAACACTGTTTACGTCAACTACTATTGGAAATGATAAATTTACAAATCCTCCCACGTACATTTTATGTTGTTCCTTCCACGCAACACACGATTCTGTTAGTTAGATTTCAACTGAGTATGTACAGGTGACTCAAAATTTTGTGAGCATTTACTCAGATCATTCTTTTTGTTCATATGGATTTGGATGTTCGAAAAGTAAATATTCAAATTCTTGCTTTTGTCAGATCGACGTGAGTAAATGCTCAAGTAAATAGTTTGATGTACGCATTTGAGCAAAGTAAAAGCTTTTACTCACTTTATTCATATGACCTATTATTTGTAACCCAAACACACACACATACATACAAACAGGCATGTGCTCGGTTCGACGAGCTGAGTTGAATGGCATATGATCCTCAGCCCTCTGGGCCTCGGATAAAAAATCGAGTTTTCAAAGCCCAAAGCCCTTCTTTTGGTGTAAGAAGGGTTAAAAACAGTGGTTGGCAACCCAGCTGCGATAGAGCTGGACGATATCTTTCAATCTCAAATGTCACTTTCCCTTTGGATTCAAACAAAACAAAACAATTTTCTAATCTCAATAATTCCATCGTCGTGCTATGAAGGAAGTTTAAAATCATTTGGTTTATGCATGTTCATTGAATGAAACATACTGAAGCGAAATTATAATTCGCTATACTGCCGTTATAAGCAACAATCAATGTGTAACTAGCGATTTGCAATTGGTTCACTGTTGTAAAACCCCTAGGTCCGAAGTATTGTAGTCTGCACCTTGCAATAATTCTTGCGCTTTTCGGTACCTTCCGGTACTAGTATCTTGGTTGTTGTTTTGATTCACTATGTTATTTTGACACAACATTTGAGAATGTGTTGGTGTGAGCTACGTTGTTAGGGGCGAATCATTGAGCTTGGGACCGAGCTTGGGACCGATGTGCTAGTACTGACTGAGCCAAGAAAAATATCGTATTTCTTCGGGACCTACTGGTCTTAGAGTTAGTCTATGTTATAAGCATAACTGTCCCATGTATATAGGGAAACCCATAGAACATGGGAGAATTATGCGTAGAACGGCAGTATACATATTGCAAATTTTCACCCAATTAGACACTCGATAGAGTTTTTTTGTCAGATAAAAAATGTGCACACCATTTTCATCATACATTGGTTCATTTTGCTGGTACAATTTTCGTTTGTGGATACGTATTTCGGGGTGCTGTATCAGGTAATCGGTTTATTTGCAGGTTTTTCCCTTTGTAGATGAACGGGGAACAAATAACTATAAAATATTCTCACGACGAAATCAGAAGGCAAACTTCAACAGAATTATTCCTCACCCATGTCAGTTTTGATTTTCATCGACTAATTGACATCGGAAATTAGGGAACGAAGCTTATTAAAATGTGTAAAGTTCTGATCCCAATGAAACCCACCGTGTAAAAACGAAATTCAGGAACAAATGGGGTACTTTAAAACTGCAGTTCATCATAATCAGATCTTTTTGTAGAACATGGAATGAAGATCAGTTTACTTAGTATTTTTCTGTTTTCTTAATCGTCACTTTTACAAACGTCAAACTATATCAAGTCAAGTGTAGTGTGAACACCTCCACTTGATATTGTTATAATTTGTATTTGGTTTTTTGTGTTTTTTTTCTTTTCTTTTGGGGGGGAGGAGAGGAATATGTTTTTTTTTTTCAATTTATTTTTTTTTTTTTTTTCTTTTTTTTTGGGGGGGGGGGGGGGGATTTGTGGCACAGAGACAAATTTGATTGTCAATTTTACCATTATTGGGGGTTCGGATGACTATTGCAGTATAGTGATTTTGAACCGACTATGATCATGGTCAAAACGACCATTAAAAATAGTTGATCCAACATTTGCCATAATGTCGGAAAAGTCCTTGTTACCATGAACGTAGTCAAAAATGCCATGAACGTGGTGAATTCCACAATTTTTATGGTTATTGTAACCATTATATGCAATAGTCATCCTGACCATGATTTAATTGTCGGTATAACGATAGAATTTTTCTCAGAGTGGATTTGAATATCTTAATTAAGCTAGTTGAAAAATATGTTGTGGTCGTTCCTTTTCGTGGGTACGTGGTGAGGAAGTAAACTAGGTTATTTTTTTTGTGCAACACCGAATGTTGTCGGAAAACGGGAAAACAAAAAAAAACGAATGAATGTAAAAAAGCAAGGAAAAAAGGTGAATATTAAAATAATGGGGGGGGGGTAGTGGGTGGGTTTGGGGGGTGGTGGGGTGTGTTTTTCTTGTAAAAGATTTTTGTTTGAAAAAAAAAAAAAAAAAAAAAAAAAACGGGGTCACTAGACGATCACGGCTATTGAGAGCGGGTGCATTTTGCACCACAAATAGTACTACATAAATCATCATATCGAATTCAACCGATTTTTTATTTTCACATTCTGAAATTAACTATTCAGCATTTTCTTCAGCAAATCCACCACCTTGGCCATATCTACCTTCTGGTCAGTTGCTTTGGCAATCTCCCCGGCCAATGCGTATAGCATCTTTTCCTTTCCATTCCGGTACTTTTCCACCAGCTTTGGATTCTTTTCAATCACGTCCCTACAAAGTGGCTCGATACGGGTCAAATCGGTAATCATCAGCCAATCATTACGTTGGGCTATCATCGTAGGGCTTTCCGTTCCTTCCCTGTCTAGCGCCTCCTGGAGAATCAACCGCACCAGGTATGGATTAACGACGTTTACGTGCAGCATGTCCACCACCTCTCCCAAGTAAGCGGACGAGATAGGACACTGCTCGATGTCTAGTTTGTTCTTGTTCAGAATCGTCAGCAGTTCGTTGATGAGAAAATTCGCCACCATCTTTGGGGAACGCTTTTTGCCTGGCTCATCTAAGATGGCACGGAAGTGCCCATGCAAGGTTATGTCGTTCTGGAAAATAAAATCGTTAGCATTGATAACTTGGCGGTTAACGTATTTCGGATCTTACCACTAGAATGATGGCCATTTCAGGTGAAAGTTTGTGTTGTTCCACTATTTGCTTACGCGTTTCCTCTGGAAGTTCCGGCAAATTCGCACCGATCAGGACGGCATCAACTACATTTTCGACGTCGCACTGGCCTTCGACGACGTTCACGTGCAGCGGCGGAAGGTTCGGCTCCGGCATAAACCTGTAGTCCTGCACCACTTCCTTGTCGCGCATGGCGATCGTGCGCTTCCCGGTTGCATCCCAGGAACGTGTTTCGTTGAAAATTCTCCCACCGCCATCCAGGATCCCGATTTGCCGTTCGATTTCGAACTCAATAGCCTGAGCAACGGCTCGGACGGAACCAATGTTCTTGACTTCGGTACGCGTGCCCAGGGGAGTGTTTTCTTTGTGCACGGAAATATTGGCATCCACTCGAAGGGCACCCTCTGGAAGTGGGGAGAATGAAGTAAGAGGAACGGGTTTCACAACAAGAAAAAAATTGTCTCTCCGTGACAGTGTTAATTTGCACACTGCCGTGACCAGGATTCGAACCTGGGTTACTACGGCCACAACGTAGGGTCCTAACCACTAGACGATCACGGCTACCGAGACATGGTAAATTCAGCTCGATAAAGCTATTTTTGAAATTATGGAGTGCATTTTTGTCAGGTTTCGGTTAGATCGCAGGTAATCTTTAAAAATTGTCTGCTGCACAGAAATGATTGAGATGAATGTTCAATTGGAGTTTCTCGGCAACTTATTCAAACAGACGTAGGTATCTGATTGTTTTAACAAAGAGGGGAAGAAAGATCCACACGTTAAATCCTTGAAATCAAAGAATGTTTATGCAAACCAGGACCATCATTACAAGGAATAACATTTCCCTAACATGATGATGATGCTAGTTTCCGTGGAAGTGCTGAGAGTTTTGAAAAATTTACGTTTGAATCTTTTTCCCCTTTTTGTTTACAAAATCAGATACGTCTGTTTGAATAAGTTGTCGAGAATTGAGTGACCATCTAACAGTGACAGAAACGTTGTCTACTCTGATTTCTTTATCACGAAGGCCTATTATGGCAAATGTTTTCTCGACCGTCGGTAGACTCGTGGTATTTATACGTTCCTTAAGATCCGCAACCATAAGGTTCGAATTCATCCCACGAAGTTTTTTTAGTTGGGTTGATTTTAACGTTATTCCGCCTCTTTTGAAATATAGATAAGTTATGCTTTGTTCAAACTGCAGAATAACAATATGGTACACTACATTGTGTTATTAAAAGTATCAACATGAAAAACGTCATCAAAATAGCCCTGCATCATGTCATAGCTCTGTACTCAGCAGTCTGAAAACAAGCATAATTCTCGGGTACTTTTTCAAACATACGTATCTGATTTTGTAAACAAAGAGGGGAAGTAAGATTCTAACGTAAATTTCTCAATACTCTAAGCAGCCTCACGGAAAGTAGCATCATGATCATGTTAGGGAAATGCTATTCCTTGTGTTGGTGGCCCTAATTTTCATGAAAGTGCTAAGGGTTTCAAGAATTTAACGTTTGAATCTTACTTCCCCTCTTTGTTTGCAAAATCAGATACGTCTGTTTGAAAAGGTACTCGAGAAATATTGTTATTGTTTATTTGACAGTACAGTATGAGAGGTACGAAACGATTTGAGCAGTTGAAAAAAAAAATTAATGAATATAGTGGTTGGAGTAGTATTTATTATTTTGTTTTTTTTTTTAAGGTTTAATTTAAAAAAAGGAGGAGGAAGGTGTGTTTTATTTTTGTTGGGATGATAATTTTTTAATTAATTATTTTTATTTGTCTGTATATGAATGGGGGGGTGGTAGTTGTATTAAATTATAATGGTGTGGGGTTTTGGGGTGGTGGGTTAGGGAGATGAAAAAAAAAAAATATAGGTGGCGATTTGTGGTGGGTTGGGGTTTTAACTCTAAGATAGTTGTGGGTTTATAAATGAGAAGGGGAGAAAGGAGAAAGCGGCGTCGGCCGGGAATCGAACCCGGATCAACTGCTTGGAAGGCAACTATGCTGACCATTACACCACCGACGCCATGTAATATGATGGTGAAAAAGCACGTTTGTTTCTACGGGTTAGACTAAGATGATGTACAACATTATGAATCGATCGATGTTACCGCGCAGTCGCAGAAACTTTCCCAACTAGTATGGCTGAAACCAGGGTTGCCACATTAATTTTCGTTCCCATCTTTAATTTTTCCAAAAAAATCTTTTTTATCTGTGTTTAACTTAACAAAATCTTGGCAAAAATCTTTGCATCAAATTTTGTGTTGTAAAAGTAGAATGGAAACTTTTCAACTGCCTGAATGCTTAGGCACTTTCATTTTATTATTGCTATTGAGTTGAAGCCAAAATAAAACATTTAGGGAAACTGCCCCCATATTAATCTCATTGTGCCTATATTCATCCTACGATGAATCAAACAATTGGGCAGTTGAAGGATGGGTTTCGCTTTCTAATAATGTTTGCTTACGTTAAATAACTACAACAAACATTACTAACTAATCCTGTCACGTGTATATCGTTTTATTTCAAGTAGGATGAATTGCAAAGTGATGAGATTAATATAGGTACATCTTCCCTATATACTCATGAAAACATATTTATTTTGATTAGTCGATACAAAACGGTATTTTCAATAGGCTTAAGTGAAATTATCAGTTTACTTACATCACACACAGTAAAACGGATCTTTTTTCTACAGCAAATTAGATGAACAGGAATTAGTAGAAAGTTCAAAATGAACATTCTTAGGGAAAAGACAACTTCCCACCTGCTCGTTTGAAAACACAGCTGTTTTTTCCAACAAGTTTCCAAGTCTTCCGATTCTTTCACCTCGATGACCTTGAAGATGATTGCCGTCCTCAGCTCACGAAAATCATTTTCGATGGCCTGTTCCTCACCATTTTCAAAGAAGTTTGGATATGGTTTAGTAATCGAGTTGAACTTCTTCAAAATGTGCAGTTTCTTGGGGTCAACGCTCGATGCAGTAGTCAGACCTGAATCGTTCAGATCAAAGCGTTAAAGTCTGTTTAATCAACTTGGTATAAGAAAGCACAACAAATAATGTCGAAAGCCTCATTCCTGGTATCAACGAGAGTTCCGGATCTAAGCTTTTCGTCTGCTGCCATTCCGATATGTATTTCCAATTTTTTACGAAGATGTTTATCGAAATCTGAAACCCTCAAATCCGTCAGGTGTTTTGGGTAACCATCCTCACAAATATTTTCAAGGAGAACCATTAGCGAGACTTCTGCTAATTGCACATGTTCGGGACTTTCGAAGCTTCTGACTGGAAGATTCGTTTTGTCATTAATATGACAACAATCAAACGGAACGAAAAAAATAACACGAGCTACGAAAACCGTTAAAATTCCTTTTGACAACTGACTCCAACGATCTGGTGGCAGATGGATGCAGAGCTTTCAAAGGCATTGTATCATCTGGAATTCCTTGGATGGTATCAGATCGGATCATTGGTAATGGCAGCATTTCGCATGCGTAGCTTGGACTAAGAGCCAGAATATTATTAACAGTATTTTTGTAGAAATCGGTGGAATGGAATTCCACCGAAACTTGTTAAACATAATTATATAAATAAATTACATAAATATTAGAAATTTCATATGATCAGCCCATAGAACGAATTATTAGACAATCCTAAGCGTCAATTGTGATTCTTTGTAACACACACACACACACACACACACACACACACACACACACACACACACACACACACACACACACACACACACACACACACACACACACACACACACACACACACACACACACACACACACGAGAGAGAGAGAGAGAGAGAGAGAGAGAGAGAGAGAGAGAGAGAGAGAGAGAGAGAGAGAGAGAGAGAGAGAGAGAGAGAGAGAGAGAGATGTGCTCAGTTCGTCGAGCTAAGTCGAATGGTGTATATAACATGACACATGACAAAGGCAGTTCATCAGTTCGACGATCAAAAATGGATGGCGGATTTTGCATTTTTGATTGACATCTCGACACATCTGAATGATTTGATTGTCCAACTTCAGGGTAAACATAAGCTTGTTCACAATCTTTTCAACCACATCAAATCCTTTGAGCAGAAATTGACGCTGTGGGAAGTGCAGCTTAAATAAAAAAAAATTCCTTTCTCTACGCTTGGATCGTGCAAATAATGCGATGAAATCAGGTATACCAGTGCAGTTCCTCTCTGCAAGCTGATTTTTCTGGCCGATTCCAAGATTTTAAAGCGAACAAACAGCCATTTACATTTTTTGGGAAACCGCTGCTAAAAGTGCTCCGGAAAATTTTCAAATGGAGCTTATACAACTGCAATGCGACATCGAGTTGAATGAAAAATTCAAGGAGAATGACATTTTAATAATCTACTCGAAATACGTTTCGGAAGAATCTTTTCTTGAGCGAAACCATGCTCTTTTTATAACTTTGGCTTTGGCTCAACGTATATTTGTGAAGAACTATTTTCTCTCGTGAAAACCGTTAAGTCAAAAGCCAGAAAAAGCTATCTGACGAACACTTGGAGAACGTACGTATTGCATCGTCAGCTATCAAAGCGAACTTACATAAGTTAGCAGAAGATAAATTTAAGCAAATCTCACATTGAGGTATTGTTTGTTTTTTTGCTTACACAGTGATGTATTGATAGAATAAAAATGCCATGATTTGAAAATGCTTCATTGATCTGTTTTAATATCATTGGGCACGAAATGCTTAGTGACTAATTAACGAACAACTGTTTATCAAACAAAACCTTATGGGTAAAAAACCCATGTAAAAAAAATAAAATACCAAAAAAAAAACAGTGTGGCCCGGGATGTTACTGAAAAAGTTGAATTCGACCTGCAACCTATGTTAGGCTGAGCACCACTGTCCTACGGCTACATATGAGGATGCAAATTGGAAAACTAAAATTGGGAGCGACACGAAAAGTATTCAGCTTTTGAACGTAAATAATTCATTCATTTTTCGTTAAGATTTTTTTTTCAATTTTTGTGTCAATCGATTGGAAATTTTTCTAGCAATTGGTTGCATTATTTAAAAAAAAGTACTCTTAATAAAAGTATTAAAACATTTCAAAATGTGGAGTCATCTCTTATGATTGTGAAAATTTATAAGCTCCAATTGATTTTTCATGACTGCTACTAACACAGACTTCGCTATTGAGCACCTATCGTGTTTGGATCTGATGCAAAACTTGTTCATATTAGTGGTAGTACTTGGCCGTAGCGTTTATAAATTAAGTAAGAAACAACAACACTCAATGGAGCATGTGAAGTATTAACGCTCGTGAAACGTTACTTCGGAAATTGTGGACTAACATACACCCCCAATATGTAAAAACTGGTAATTCGAAATTGAGGAAATACCGGCGCCGGCCCTGCCCGAATTCAGGTCAAAAAAGGAAAGGGTAGGAATGTGTTGACGCGATACTCGCTTTGTTGGAAGCCGAGCAATCTACGAGAAATCACTGGGATGTTGGATAAAAGGGCAGAGTTGCCAGCAGGGTTCGTATTAATAAACGATACTCTGAGATCTTGTTTATCTTAGTTTTCAGATTATTCTCCATTTAGTTGGTTTTAAGGAGATGGACAAGTATACATTTATATATTAGTACCGATTTAAACCAACGGTAGGGATGCCATTCGGATCACTCACAAAGTGTGATGGTCGTTTTTCATTGGGAAGACAACTTTTTCAATGGCGATTGTGGTTGATTTGGACTGATTAATTTCAAGATAAAAGGGTGCAACTTGGGCTTGTCACAAAAGGTGATGGAGAGTATTCATTGACAAGTTTATTGAAAATCGTTGCAGGGCCGATTGAAACACAGCTGTTGGGACCACTCTCAGTATGTGATGTTAGGCTTTTGATTTGAAAGGCAAGGCAACCTCTAATAATGCCGTATCACCAGTAAGCACAATACTGGGGGCCTCTCACCAAGTGTGATGGTTGGGACAAGGTAGTTTGAATAACGCCTAAGAGCCGATTTGGACCAATTTAAACCAACAATGAGGATGCCACTGAGACCACTCACCAAAACATGATGATGGTAACTTCATTGCGAGCGAGTTGGTGTATTGATATACGAGCCGGAACACCCCTCCACAAGAAGTTACTCATGGTTTTTGAAAATTTGGCCGTATGTACAGCCGTTGGTGGGAGAACTGAAGATAGGTACCACACCTTAGAAGTGGCGAAAGTGTTGAAGAGTGACCTTTTCGTGGAGAGGGAGTGCCCGTATCGAGTGTAGCCAAACGATGTGGGAAAACTTGTTTACCATCGCGTCCCAGTTTAGCTTGACAATCAGACGAATAGAGTTGGCGAATATAATGCTCAAAATCTTCACGGTGTTCACTGTCCATAGCCCAGAAACGTTCAAAGTGTTCGATGTGCTGGTGTCGCCTATGTCCACTGAGAGTGTTTTCTCCAGATTGAGTTTCGCGCCAGATGCACTCTCAAAACGCGAGAATGTTGCATTAGTGTCGATAATGCTCTGAGAATTTGTTGTGATAATGTTGATGTCATCGGCATAAACGACGACCAGATTGTTGCCACGGACACGTTTGCTAATGAGTGACTGTAGATAGATAGCGAAAAGCAGGCTAGACATAGGATCACATTGGCGAACCGATCGTTCTATCGGGAAAGCAGCTGACGGATGGCCGTTCACTAGTAAACGAGATGATGAGAGGCTAGATATGCGAGCGAGTAGGTCAACAAAGTCCTGGGGCCGTATTGCGGATCTCGAAACGCAGAACTTTTTCTCACAAGCGTTCGTACAAAAAGTCGTTCGTTTCGAGCTACAGAATGCCACCCCTGATTTATCCCGAGCGAACACATGGTCCGGTGAAGGAAAGCTTGTCGAACCCGACCAAAAGCATGTTCGAGATCAAAGCTGATCAACTTGGCTCTCTGTTTTTGTCGAGTCATCTGTGCCAAGCGGTTCTTGATGGGGAGAGTGGCTTGAAAGATGTTATGCGGGGGGTTTGCACACTTTTGAGCTCCGCTCAGGATTCGGTGTGCTTGGGTTATTTTTTCGAGCCTGGCTTTGAGGATACGAGAGAACATTTTATAATCACAGCTTAAAAGAGAAATTGGTCTGTAATTTCATGCGGATTCGCCGTCTCCTCTTTTTTTTACTAGCACTATAATGTCAAATATTCTCAAATAGAACACTCATTGGGCATCTCTTATAGCTGAAGATATTTTTGCCGTGCTGATCTCAGTCATGCTAGTTTCATTTGTTTGGCCATTTTCAGGAAAGGTGCGGTTGCACTCAAAAGTTTCGTCGATCGTGTTGCGTTGCTCACTCTTAGAGTAAAGCCTTTGGCGATAATCGAGTAGGTGGTGCTCGATTGATTCGGACGAGTCGTGGCTTTCGTTTTGTTCACTGCGCAAGTGTGTTATGATGGTCCTTTTTTTTTTCCTGAAACACAGATAAGGCTTCCCCGGTGACGTACGGCTCGTTGATCCGGACGAAATTGTGTGTAAATTCTCGCTGTAGTGCAAGCATTTTACCCTTCACCAGATTAATAGTGGCAAGAGCGGTGGAGTTGTGTAAATACCTATTGTAGGCTTGTTGCAGTTCTGTATATAGGCGTTGAGATTCACGATGAAAGACTTCGTGGGCGATCTTCGATTTCCGTCTAAAAAAAGGTTTTACATAGTCGATCCACCAGGCCATCCAAGACGGGTAGTTTCTTTTCTGAAGGGTCCAGAACTGCCATTGAAATCGGAAATCGTTGATGTTTTCAGCTGTCAGTAGGTGTGGACGGAGGGTCTTAAAGCCTTGACCAGTCGCTCTTTCAAAGTTGGAAAGGGACATGCGCATGGTGACTGCTTTGTGGTCGGAAAAACAACAAACATGTGTGTCGATAGTTCGCAGCTGGTTGCGTTCTCCGGCGTTGACATAGAAGCGATCAAGTCTGGCCGAAGAGTTGTGGGAGATGTGTGTAGGCCCTGCGGAGTGGGGTTGCTGTACAAGTCTACAAGTTGAAGTTGCTGAATAGTTCACTGGAGTGTTGGACTATGGTTGTTTCCTGATGCATCACATTGCCGTACTACAAAGTTGAAGTCCCCTGCCAGTATCACGTTGGGTGTGTTATGTCGAAGATAGTACGTAATAATGTGGTTGAAAACCCGTTCCCATTCCGTTCTAAAGTTTGTCCCGCTGTAGGTATAACAGTTGCACAGGATTGTATTCGGGTTGATCCGCAGCGCGATGAGTCGTCCGTCCAAGCTCTTTTCGACGTGAGCGAAAGGAATATGCTGCTTAAGGGCAATTGCCGTACCTCTTCTCGCATGGTCGACATTGCACACCACGTCGAAACCTGGTAACGGCAGTTGTTCGTTCTCGACCTCCTGAAGAAATACGATGTCTAGGGCGTGTGTACGTGTGAATGTACGTAGTGCGTTTAGTTTTGTTTCGCTCGTGATGTTATTGATGTTTATTGTGGCTATATTGTAACTGATCTAATCCATTTTTAGCTATCGATGTTCGGATTGTCACCGCCCTCGTGGCGCATTTCGTGGCGTCAGATCGTTGTTGGCTGTGATCTACTGGTACCGAGTGCGATGGTGGCTTTTTTAACGCTGGAAAATCTGTATCCCGGCGAGATGGTGCCGGTGGAGCAAGAAACGGCGGAGGTGGCATCGGTTCTTTTTGTTTTTGTGAAATAGGTTTCGGGTTGGACGTGTTTGTTGCTGATGAGGCCGATGAACTGCGTTTGTGGGAATTTTGACCTGCTTCTGTAGTATGAACTTGCCTGCGAGGTTTGTTTTGGATTGACTTTTCAGCGGTTGTGTTAGATTGTTTCGCTACGTTGGCGTACGAGATTTTATCTGCATGCAGTTTTTGGAGTAGTAGTTTTTTTTTAATGCAACTTACTCCATTCTGGGCGAGCTCATTGCAGTGCCGACACGTGTGCAGCTGTCCAGTATAAGAAACGCACAAGGTTTCCCCATCGATGGTAACGATGGATGGTATGTTTTTCTTGACCACTATGCGAGCAACGCGTATACCGGTTGGAATATCGCCGAAAGTATACTTGTTATCCCAAGATAGCTCACGGATCGATAGTGCATCCCCATATTCTTGCATGACCGAACAAATGCTCTCGTCGTCCACGTCCTCCGAAAGATCGTGGAGTTTAACACCACCGTCCTCCATCCACATACGGAGTGGGTACATCTTTTTTTCGACTTCCATTTCATGTTTTCCGTCGTGTTCATGTACGACACGTTCAGCTACTTCGAGGCTGCTGGCTTTCACAAACGCTCAACCAAGATATTTACTGCACTGGATACGTAGCACTTCCTCACGTTTCGCACCAAGCACGTCACCCACGAAATGATGAAGTTCCTCGTATGAAGGTTTCTTGTGAATTTTCGCATAATCTATGCGGAATGTATTTTCGCGTCGCTTCATTTCGAAAGCGAAGAAACACCGCGACGGAAAAAGAAAATAATAGTATAACTCGTAATTGCCTACCGTAGTCTGGCGAAAGCATAAAAGTCGAGCGCTTGACTCGAAAGCTCAGCGCGAACTGTTATTCAGTTGAACGAAAGTTATTAGTTATTAGTTAAATACAACTTTTGCTTCAAGTTTGCTACAAAATAATAGTATTTCAATAGCCGCCTCATTTGAAAATTGTGATGTGAGATATTAGTTCACTGCATGCATTGAGAGATAAGATATAGCGTGTCAAATATGAGCATTTTATGTCTTAATCCGAAAAGTTGCGTGTGTATTGGCCAACTCAAGGAAATAAACTCCATTCATAAGTCAAGCTTATTGAATTACAAAGCATCGTTCATAAATTGAAAGTAATGTATTAAGTCATAGAAAAATACCTTGACTAGGTGCTCTATTCCATAAATCAACTGAATTATTCGAAGAACTGGCATCACTGAACACTACAAGCGATCTACAACCGAAACCATAACAAAAATACTTAAAAAAAAAAAATATCCTGCGTCGGCCGGGAATCGAACCCGGATCAACTGCTTGGAAGGCAACTATGCTGACCATTACACCACCGACGCCTTGTCAAATCTACCTCCCGAGGCGCTATTTCAATTTATGCCTACCTTCCATCCGACAGGAACAGCTTCCCAATCGGGTGAGAATCAGTATCAACTCCCTCACTAATGCTGCGGCTTCCTCTCCGGTTTCCAAATCCGGTTCGAATACCAACTCCATCAATGGTACACCGGCTCGATTGAGATCCACCAGACTCCTGAAAAATAACAATACCATATGATCGCACAACACCTCCAAAACCTCGCAGTCTACTGACTTCCTCTCCACGGGATCATGCAACGATTTGCCGCTGTCCTGCTCCAGCTGCAGCTGAAGTAACCGGGCTGATTTGTAGTACGGTTTTCGGTTGACACCCGGAACTAGCACCGGAAAGGTAAGCACTCCATTCTTAGCCAGGGGAGCACGCTGTTGAGTGATCTGATAGCCGGCCGGCAGATCTGCATAGAAGTAATGCTTCCGATCGAACATCGACACCGGATTGATGGTGCAGCCCAGTGCCAGCGCGGTACGCACCCCAAGCTCGACACACTTGCGATTCAGCACCGGAAGCGTCCCCGGAATCGAAGCATCGAATAGGGAAACACAGCCATTGATCGGAGCGGAGAAGGCCACTTGCGCACCGGAAAACAGTTTCGATGCGGTTTGAATCTGAGCATGCACTTCCAATCCGATAACGCTCTTCCAGCGGTTCGGTCTGAAAGCAATTTTGGTTGGTTTTTTGAGGCAAGGCAAGGCCACATGGGTGGGAACTCACCTGGAAACTTCTTTGATTGCTGCCTTGGATGCATAGTTTCGTTGGCGAACGTTAAAGACGATAGAATTTCGGCGAAATAGTACACTCCTGGACATTATTGTGAAATATTTTGAGGAACTTTTTCGCAGACCGGCTGCTGAAGGATTTTCTTGTTTTGTTTCTCGTCGTTGTGACGGTTGTCACCGCGGGTGAGTAGTCCGACTCTGGCACAGGAAGAGACGCAACATTCGAGTGGTTTTGTTTGTTGCATCATTCACCCTCGCATGTGCAACGCAGAATCAGTTTCGCGATTTCGATGTCGTAGGCCAACGTGTTGGATTTATTGTGGTTCGTTAGTTGCGCGGATTTGTCGGCGAAAATGGCCTGAAATGTGAATGAATTGTGTTCAAAAGTTGAGAAGGACCCCATCAGTGTTGTTTGTGTGATTGAAAAGTATAATCTTGGTTGATTATCATAGTGAAACACACTAGGAGATTGACCTGCGACTGCAAGTCGTTCAAGATTGAGCGGTAATTATCCATATTTCTTACTTAACGGAATATACTGTTATTCTCAGCAATTAATTATTAGATATCAATGAGCAAATTAAATTGCAAGAACGCATAATTTTCATTTAAAACTCTGAATCAAAGTTTAAAAAAAAAAACACCGCAATGGAGAGTTGCTGTATCAGCCGGTGTTTTTGTTTTGAAAATTGCTGCCAACCTTACGGCATTGAAGTGCTTTTTTGTTTTGTTTTTCAGGGTATCCCGAACTAAACGGGATTCCAGAATTATTGAAAGCTGTGCGTACATTATTCATTTAATAACGAAAAAGTTTTTTAGTTGTCTTATATTTTTAGGTAAATTTAAATTCAATACCATTATTAAACAAATTCATAATGCTTTTCTTCCATTCCAATTTCAGAAACTAGTAAAACGCTAAAAGCAACATGCGGTAAGTGGAAAATTCACTAACATTTTACTCTTTTTTTATAGAGACTTTCAGCCTTAGGCTGGTTCGTCTCTGTATTTAAAATATGAAGAGGCATCATGCAGAGGCCCCCTTGGCTCGTTGCATAAATAGTGTCAATGACAAATCATATCAAGTTCTACAAATTTAGTCATTCTATTTGTTGGTTTCACCTTTAATCTTACAAAGAAAAAGGTCTCGCTCTTGATGGCATTCCACTGCCCATGCGCCCGAGATTACATTTTTGACCCAGGTTTTGGCATCCTGGAAGGGTACCCCTGTTGCCAGTAGCTTTGAGTCACGACCTAAGGCTGCAAGCTGGTCTGCCTTTTCATTGCCGCGGATACCGCAGTGGCCAGGAATCCAAACGAAAGGAGTGTTAGGTCTCATGGCCGTACGAATCATTTGTCCCCATGGGGGACGTGTTCGATCCGATTCAACAGCTTTAAGTACACTTGCTGAGTCTGACAGTATGGCGGTGTAAGTTTCCCTTGGGTTAATCGTTGCTAGATGGATGTCAAAGGCCTTTGCTGAAAAGACTGAGCACATGTCTGGCAGTCGCTGATGCAGAGCAATATCTCTTACCTTATCCTAACACCCCAACACGCACTTTGCCATTGGCATTGAAGCCTTACTTCCACCAACTTTGTATGTTTTTTTTAAATGACCAGTTGACCTTCGGTTTAGACGAATCCCACTCGTGCCTTCCGACCCGGTTTAACTCCGCTACCGGTGGAGAGTTCCTGGTTGTCCGAAGATCGGCAGGTGAACCCTATTCCATATAAAAGTCTGCTGATTACGATCGCGTTGGAAACTTATCCAGCGTAATGAATTTAATCTTCATTTAGAATCTTCCTTCACCATGTTGAAGTGTTTTCTGGAAATTTAGGCGGCGATCCAGGTTAACTCCAAGAACACGACAATGAGTCATATAGGGCACTGCGTTAGCTTCGATTTTTATGTCGTCCGCATATACACACATATATTTTTGGGAAGAACTCCAAAAACCAGTGATGTCCATATCCTCAGTGTGGTAAAGAGAGATTTAAATTTTTCCACACACTCTTCCTACCTCAACGAGAGCTCTTCTCTCTTGTGTATATTCACCCCCGCGTTTGCTTGTGGGTAGCGCATGTGAGTGTAAAAAAATGGTTTTTATTCACACAACACTCGATCGCTCTAGAGTGAGAAGAAGAGCTCTCAAATTCACAGAAGTGAATGCAGATAAATTCACTGACGCGTGCGACCCAGTGCGCTCACTGGCGTGGGCTCTTCTGCTAATATACAGCAGTGTTTGCAAATTCGTTTTGGCGCTACATAGCAAAAGAAGAAAGAAGAATGTTTCATCCCGCTCCCTCTTTTTGGACATTTTTTACAAATCTGACGAAGTTTTCACCATCAACCGTACCAGCGAGTCACAGAGAGAACACTGGGGCCTTTTCACCCAAGTGTACGCGGCAGCGATCGCAGGCGAGAGCACGTGGGTGAAGACAGATAAGAGCACGGAGAGCGGCCGTTTTAAAGAGAGAGTGATTCACTCACTCCAAGCCATCCCATCACTGGCGCACACTTTCACTCTGTCTATTTGCATTATCCTCTGTGTCCTCTGTGAAGGTACAAATCTCACGCGCTGGCGTAGCATTAGTGCTAAATGCCATCTCTGCCAAAAACTCCGTTCATAGCAACGAGAAACAGTGTTACTGTTACCCAAGTTTCTTCCCTGACTATATTTGACTTATGATTCCCGATGCAGACTTGAAAGGTTCTGTTCTTGAGGAAATTTTTGACAAAATGGAGTATATTGTCAGATAGGCCCCATTCGGACAACACTGTTTTGAGACAAAGGGTGTCCATGTCCTGTTGTAAGCTTTAGGCAGGTCCAAAGATGCGATGTCTTCGTACTGCCCGACTTGGAGAGCGTCGTCTAAAATTGCCCAAGGGAGGCAAAGTAGGTCCCCGTTACGAATCCTTTGCGGAAGGCGTGTTGTCGGTGATCCAACAGACTATTGTTTTGAAGAAAGTCAGTGAGCCTGCGCTCCATGCGCTCCAAGACTTTACAAACGCAGTTTGTCAATGACATTGGCCGGTATTTGTAGGCTGGTTCAGTCTGGAAGTTGAGGTTGTTCCATTTTTTGGGATGGGAATCACTAAACTGTGTCTCCATTGCTTTGGGAATTCATCTTGAGTCCAGTTCTGATTAAGGGCCTTCAGGGCCAGCTGATTTACCTTTGTTGTTTGCAAGGGTAAAAGTTAACTCCTACATGGTGAAAGAATGGTTTATCTGTAGACATAAGACATCTTGTGGTACAGATACTGTTCTAACGACGTTGAAGAGGCATTGTTGAAAAGTTGAGTAATCTAATCTCACACTAACGCAGCCAATTCTTGAAAGCTTCCTGGAAAATGACGTCTTCTGGAATGCATCATTTTTCTTGTCATCGGCCAGAGGCATTGTTGAAAAGTTGGGTAAAGCTATAAAGGGCAGAAAGACTAGTAAATTACCCAGCAAGCTTGTCGGCTACAACAATTCAGTGGTGGATTGGTTGCTATTGATTCCGTCTATAAAATCTTCCCATTTTCTGCGTTTGGCTTCTATGATGATCTGTCTGCAATCGTTTCTTTTTGAGCGATATTCTGTTCACATGGTTTTTTTTTATCAGGGTGATCGATCGGAAGCCTCTCCACTGCTCTCAGTGCCTTCTTTCCAGCTTTAATGGCCGCCCGGATTTCTGGAGTGTGAGGTTTTACGCCGGAAATGGTACTAGTCCTTGGTATGGCACCTTTAGCAGCGTCGAATTGGTAGCGGTGGTAAATGTATCAATAGTAAAGGGTGTTCCACATCAAATTGCATCACGAAAAAAAAAACGCTGTAGAATATTACCCATTAAGTATTTTCTTTTGAAAATTTGGTTAGAAGTAGCTTGAAGTGTTTTATTTTGTTGTACTTTTATCGCTGTCAGTTTTTCGAAAATTGGAAAAAAAAATGGCGTCTCCCGAAAAGCAACGTCGCGGATTGATTTTGCGCAAGCACCTGGAAAATCCCCAACTCTCACATCGGGACAACGGAAAAAAACTCGGAATCGTGCAGTCAACGGTGAGTCGTGTGATTAACCGTTTCTACGAAACTCTGAGGATCGAACGGAAGGAGAATTGCGGTCAGAATGGATGATCAGGATCACAAGCGTGTCGTGAAATCGTTTAAGCGGAATCCCAATGCTTCGGTCAGGGATGTGGCCAAAAAGTTGAATCTGTCCAAGTCTTTCGTTCAGAGAGCCAAGGACCGGGAGGGACTGCATACGTAAAAAGTGCAGAAGGCTCCAAATCGTGACGAACGGCAAAATACGGTGGGAAAATCACAAGCCCGGAAACTGTATACACAGATGCTGACGAAGCCTCATTGTCTCATCATGGATGATGAGACTTACGTCAAGGTGGACTTCCGGCAGCATCTGGGGCTACTGTTCTTCACCGCCCAGCACAAGTTTGAAGTTCCGGAGGAAGTAAGGAAGCAGAACAGAAACTTTGCCAAAAAATACATGATTTGGCAAGCGATCTGCTCATGTGGCAAACGGAGTGCGCCGTTCGTGACTACCGGGACTGTAAACGGAGACAGATATACCTCAAGGAGTGTCTACAGAAGAGTCTGCTTCATCTGTTGAAGCAACACGAGACCTCTACGATCTTCTGGCTGGATCTAGCTTCGTGCCATTATTCAAATGTTGTCCTGAAATGGTACGAAGCCAACGGAGTCACTTTGGTACCAACGGTCATGAACCCCCCAAACGCACCGGAACTAAGGCCCACCGAAAAATACTGGGCTATTATGAAGCAGGCACTACGGAAGTATCTAAAGGTGGTCAAATTTGAGGAAAACATGAAGAAAAAGTGGGTTTCCGTACAGAAGAAGCTGCAGCCAGATGTTCTACAGAAGCTAATGAGTGGAGTTAAGCGTTAAGGTGCGAGCGTACGGTTATGGTATTGAAGTTGAATGAAATAAATATGCCAAAAGATTACTAATGGGTTATATTTTATTATCTGAAAGTTTGAACAGGATCGTTTTTTTTCTCATGATGCAATTTGATGTGGGACACCCTTAGAGGGGTAATTGGTATCTAGACTTGAATCTATTGCCATTTCAAAAGCGGCCCAATCCACTTGGTCGTACCGCCAGCGAGCCATGATGTCTCGTGATGTTTACTGTTGATACCAATAATTACCATATGATAATCACTTCCCAAAGCCCAGAGGACCAGAGTAGTCGCTTGGTAATTTCTCTACTGGCCAATAATACGTCAATCAGGGTGTCTGTTTGCCCTCGAGTGATAGTGGGGGTTCCATCGTTTAGTACAAGTACAGTAGTCTTCAGCAAACCCCGCGCAGATATTTTCATTGGAGTCTGGGATTGAGGCCCCCTACGAGGATGATGGCTACTGAAGTCACTTAGAACCATTTGGGGCTCGTCAATTTGTTCTAACAGATGTCGCAGTGTTGCATCAAGATTCGGTAGATCGTGGGACAGCAGGTAGATACTAACTACTGATAGTGGAAATGGTGTCTCGATGCGTGCGGCTATTGCTAATAGGCTTGAATCCAGACTAATGGCTGTTAAGTTTACCGACGCTACAAGCGCTACAGATTGGTATACATTGTTTCCAGACTTCAGAAACCACGGATATTGTCCTCGAAGGCACCAATTATGGCATCGCCACTGGCTATGTGTGTTTCCTGAATAGCTAGTATGGAAGGTGAATTCTCGCTGATGAGTAGTTCAGGATCTGCCAGATTATTAGACCGTTCACCGCTCATATTCCACAGAGTAGCAATTGTTGATCGGATAACCGGTTGTAATGCTCTTTCTGTAGAAGTTAATGTTGGAGTGTTCGATGCTACCGAGGGTAAATCTGGGGTGGCTTGGGTTGTTGCACCAATCGGACCCGAGAGTGCTGTAGTCAGTCATACTCGTCAGCGTTTATTAGGGTTCGGAGTGCTCCAGTTGCGCCTCATTAGAGTAGGATGATACCGGTACGTCTATTCAATTGGATCTTCTTCCTCGGTGTCATTTTGCTTATTTACGCCATAATCTTTTCCATCCAGGGGAATGAGTGTAAAGGCCCTTGTCCGTCGCTCTTCTGCCATCCGACGGGATATGAAGAATGTTCGACGGAAGGTGATTTGTTTTCGCGGGTTAGAGGCTTTTTCGAGCACAATCGTTTGGACGATCTGTTTCTTGCTTTCTCAGCATTCTTACGGTCACGGTTGGGACTACGGCTGCGGCTCTCCCGGGTCTTGCTTTGTTTCTGGTCCTGTTGTTTTTGCCGTTGTTGGAAGTCTTCGCTGTTTTTGTTGGGGCGACTGAGCTCTCGTCCAACCTGAGTGGCAAGAGGTCCGATTGGTTTGGAATCTTCCGGCTTCCTTGAGTAAACTCGTGAATTACTGAGTAATGTCCTTGAGCTGATTCTTTATCGTTCTGTAAAGATGTCTATACATCTCAAGGTCGTGCTGGAGCCATCACTTGTTGATCTTGTAGTTTCCTGTTCAACTCGTTCCTTTGTTGCTCCATTTCTTTATCCTTGTTGTTTAAATGTTCGTCTATTTCGGCCAACCTCTTCAGGATTTCCCGATTTTCAGGGCCGTTACTTGCAGTATCTACCTGTGCGGATTGCGAAGTCTTGTTTGTTTGTTGGTAATGCTTTTTTTTTCGTATCTATACTTAAGTTTGCCGGCAATACAGCTGCTACAAGGACGGGACAACTGATCTGCTAGGAGGTTTGCTGTGCAGACGTTTTTGGGATGTGAAGACTTATGGCAAGCTGTGAAGCCTGAGAAAAAAGCCAACGGAACATTTGTGGAAGTGGACGCATCGAAGGATAGAAGAGCTCGTGGCAAGATTATTTTACTACTGGACTCTGTGAACTATGTTCACGTCAAGTACGTTACCACAGCCAGGGAAAAGTGGTCGCTTCTAGGAGCAGCCTACGAGGACTCCGATTTGCTGACGAAGCTTACATTTGCAAGACATTTCATTGGCGACGAGGATGGGATCATAATGCGTCAGCAACAGAACGGACTGCAGAACTAGCTTGAACTGCTCAAAAGAACGCTGGCAATCGGTATTCTACTGCCATTTCGTATCCTTCTTCAGTAGTTTATCGAGAGGATGGCGAAGCTCATGGATGTTTGGAACGAACCGGCCGTAGAAATTAACAGCCCCCAGGAAGGATCGGAGCTCGGAAACGTTGGTTGGTGCCGGAATAGAGGCGATGGCTTAGAGCTTTTCTGGATCGGGCCGTATGCCCTTGCTGTCGATGATGTGCCCCAAGTACTTGATTTCGGTTCGGAAAAGGAGGAAAAGGAGGTGATTGAGGGAGGGAGGGAGGGGGAGAGGGACCCCAACTCATCGGGACAACGGAAAAAAACTCGGAATCGTGCAGTCAACGGTGAGTCGTGTGATTAACCGTTTCTACGAAACTCTGAGGATCGAACGGAAGGAGAATTGCGGTCAGAATGGATGATCAGGATCCAAGCGTGTTGTGAAATCGTTTAAGCGGAATCCCAATGCTTCGGTCAGGGATGTGGCCAAAAAGTTGAATCTGTCCAAGTCTTTCGTTCAGAGAGCCACGGACCGGGAGGGACTGCATAGTGCAGAAGGCTCCAAATCGTGACGAACGGCAAAATACGGTGGGAAAATCACAAGCCCGGAAACTGTATACACAGATGCTGACGAAGCCTCATTGTCTCATCATGGATGATGAGACTTACGTCAAGGTGGACTTCCGGCAGCATCTGGGGCTACTGTTCTTCACCGCCCAGCACAAGTTTGAACTTCCGGAGGAAGTAAGGAAGCAGAAACAAGAAATACATCATTTGGCAAGCGATCTGCTCATGTGGCAAACGGAGTGCGCCGTTCGTGACTACCGGGACTGTAAACGGGGACAGATATACCTCAAGGAGTGTCCACAGAAGTGTCTGCTTCATCTGATGAAGCAACACGAGACCCCTACGATCTTCTGGCTGGATCTAGCTTCGTGCCACTATTCAAACGTTGTCCTGGAATGGTGCGAAGCCAACGGGGTCAGTTTGGTACCAACGATCATGAACCCCCCAAACGCACCGGAACTAAGGCCCACCGAAAAATACTGGGCTATTATGAAGCAGGCACTACGGAAGTATTAAAGGTGGTCAATTGAGGAAAACATGAAGAAAAATTTAGTATTTTTTGATGAAATAAATTGCCAAAAGATTACTAATGGGTTATATTTTATTATCTGAAAGTTTGACAGGATCGTTTTTTTATCATGATGCAATTTGATGTGGGACACCCTTAGAGGGGTAATTGGTATCTAGACTTGAATCTATTGCCATTTCGAAAGCGGCCCAATCCACTTGGTCGTACCACCAGCGAGCCATGATGTCTCGTGATGTTTACTGTTGATACCAATAATTACCATATGATAATCACTTCCCAAAAGGTCCCCAAGGACCAGAGTAGTCGCTTGGTAATTTCTCTACTGGCCAATGATACGTCAATCAGGGTGTCTGTTTGCCCTCGAGTGATAGTGGGGGTTCCATCGTTTGTACACCTTAACCGTAGTCTTCGGCAATCCCCGCGCAGATATTTCCATTGGAGTCTGGGAGTCGAGGATGATGGCTACTGAAGTCACTTAGAACCATTTGGGGCTCGTCAATTTGTTCTAAAAGATGTCGCAGTTTTGCATCAAGATTCGGTAGATCGTGAGACAGCAGGTAGATACTAACTACTGATAGTGGAAATGGTGTCTCGATGCGTGCGGCTATTGCTAATAGGCTTGAATCCAGACTAATGGCTGTTAAACTTACCGACGCTACAAGCGCTACAGATTGGTATACATTGTTTCGAATATTCAGAAACCACGGATATTGTCCTCAAAGGCACCAACCATGGCATCGCCACTGGCTCTGTGTGTTTCCTGACTAGCTAGTATGGAATGTGAATTCTCGCTGATGAGTAGTTAAGGATCTGCCAGATTATTAGACCGTTCACCGTTCATATTCCACAGAGTAGCAATTGTTGATCGTATAACCGGGTGGAATGCTCTTTCTGTAGAAGTTAATGTTGGAGTGTTCGATGCTACCGAGGGTAAATCTGGGGTGGCTTGGGTTGTTGCACCAATCGGACCCGAGAGTAACGTGCTGTAGTCGGTCATACTCGTCAGCGTTTATTAGGGTTCGGAGTGCTCCAGTTGCGCCTCATCAGAGTAGGATGATACCGGTACGTCTACTCGATTGGATCTTCTTCCATTTTCATGGTGCTCATTTTGCTTATTTACGCCATAATCTTTTCCATCCAAGGGAATGAGTGTAAAGGCCCTTGTCCGTTGCTCTTCTGCCATCCGACGGGACACGAAGAATGTTCGGCGGAAGGTGATTTGTTTTCGCGGGTTAGAGGCTTTTTCGAGCACAATCGTTTGGACGATCTGTTTCTTGCTTTCTCAGCATTCTTACGGTCACGGTTGGGACTACGGCTGCGGCTCTCCCGGGTCTTGCTTTGTTTCTGGTCCTGTTGTTTTTGCCGTTGTTGGAAGTCTTCGCTGTTTTTGTTGGGGCGACTGAGCTCTCGTCCAACCTGAGTGGCAAGAGGTCCGATTGGTTTGGAATCTTCCGGTTTCCTTGAGTAAACTCGTGAATTACTGAGTAATGTCCTTGAGCTGATTCTTTATCGTTCTGTAAAGATGTCTATACATCTCAAGGTCGTGCTGGAGTCGGTCCGTAATCACTTGTTGGTCTTGTAGTTTCCTGTTCCACTCGTTCCTTTGTTGCTCCATTTATTTATCCTTGTTGTTTAAACGTTCGTCTATTTCGGCCAACCTCTTCAGGATTTCCCGAATTTCAGGACCGTTACTTGCGGTACCTGCTTGTGCGGATTGCGAAGTCTTGTTTGTTTGTTGGTAATGCTTTTTTTTTGTATCGTATGTCAATCCTAAATCCACTCGTATTTTGGCGATTGCATTTGCGGTCACGAAAACAGGACATTTCTTACTCGATGCAGGGTGTTCAGAAGACTTGCATTTGAGGCACTGTGGTGTAAGGTGGCAGGTGACTCCTACGAACCACCTCGTGGTCACCAGCACACCAGCACTGTACGAACAAGTTGTTCTTTCTACGGCTCTCACCAATAGGTTATGGGCCCAGCCTAGGAAGTTCTTGAAAATAGTTATCGAAGCTATTCTGAAGAGAAGATGAGTACGCAAAACGGCGGAGGTGATACAACTGATGTTTGTACAAGTCGAAGCCACAACCCACTAAGTTTGCCGGCAATACAGTTGCTACAAGGACGGGACAACTGATCTGCTAGGAGGTTTGCTGTGCAGACGTTTTTGAAATGTGAAAGATTTATGGCCTGAGAAAAAGCCAACGGAACATTTGTGGAAGTGGACGCATCGAAGGATAGAAGAGCTCGTGGCAAGATTATTTTACTACTGGACCCTGTGGACTATGTTCACGTCAAGTACGTTACCACAGCCAGAGAGACGTGGTCGCGTCTAGGAGCAGCCTACGAGGACTCCGGTTTGACGAGGAAAGTCGGTTTGTTGAGGAAACTTATTTTAATATCCCTGGAGAATTGTGCGTCTATGGAGTTTCACGTGAACAGTATCATTGAAACATCCCATCAGTTGCGTGGTATTGGGTTCGATATTGGAGATGAATCGTTCGGAACGTTGCTGCTTGCTGGATTGCCAGAAGAATATCGCCCTATGATAATGGCAATTGAAAATTCCGGATTGAAGATAGGAACTGACGTTATCTAGACCAAACTGTTGCAAGATGTATCTGTGCCGTTGACTGGTGCTGCATTCGCTGGAAAGAAACAAACTTGGAAGCAAGGGCAAGACGTCAATGTGAAAAACAGAAAGGAGCGCCCCAAAGTGCAGAAACTGTAAGAAGTTCGGGCATACAGCGAAGAATTGTCCGACGAAGGTTTCGAAGAATGAAAACGGAAACGCATGGTGTACCGTATTGTCAACGCTTGCTGAAGATGATCATAATTGGTTTCTCGACTCTGGAGCATCCGGCCACTTCACGAAGACGGCGGATTTGTTGGAGAATTCACGTAAGTGTGGTGGAAAAGTCGTTGCTGCGAATAAAGGTGTCATGTCCATCGTCCCAAAAGGAACTGTCAAGATTTACCAGTCCTGATGATTCGCCCATTGAGATGCATGATGTACAGGTAATACCGGAGCTTTCAGTTGATTGATCTCCGTGAATCAGACAGTGAAGCGAGGACACACGTTCAACATGGATGGTGTAGAACGCAACAACTCGTCAGGACAGTTCATCGCTACTGGTACTGGTACCAGAGATAAGGACCTATTCAAGCTGAAAAAACTTGTGTCGCGTAAAGCATTAGCGTGCTCTTCATCGGAGAACCTGGACCTATGGCTTAGACCGATGGGACATCTCAACAGTAATAGCCTATATCGTTTGACGATTGGATTGGCAACTAGTATGGTAGTCTTGAATACCTCTACGGCAAGAGTAGACGTGAAATGCCAAGTTTGTGCGATGGGCAAGCAGACACGTTTGCCATTTCCGAAATCTGGATCTAGAGCGAGTGAAGTAGTGGAGCTGGTGCATTCAGATATGTGTGGACCAATGGAGGCTCAACCTCTAGCCTACATTTATGGATGATAAAACGCGCTGAATCTTCATTTATTTCCTGGAAGAGAAATCTGAAGAAAAAAACGTCTTGAAAGCTTTCGAAGGTTTCCGATGCAAGGAGTTCATGAACAATCAATTTGAAGATCACCTGCGGCATTTGGGCATTCGGCATCAAACTTCAGTGGATTATACTCCACAGCAGAATGGACTGAAAGAACGAGGTAATCGAACCATCGCTGAAAGAGTAAGATGTATGCTGTTCGAGGCAAATCTTCCGAAAGCGTTCTGGGCCGAAGCGGCACCAACAGCTGTGTATTTGATTAATCGATCGCCAACAAAATGACACCTGAAGAAGCTTGGAGATCATCGGTAATGGCGCACATCCCGAAGCAAAACCGCAAAAAGTGGGATGCAAAAGCGTTCCAGTGGATACTCACTGGATTCAATGAAGACATCACCCTACATCAAGAAAGCTGATATCAAGACTCGAGATGTGACTTCTCTTAGCGAGCAGGCAAAGACTGTGACACAAGGTGTACAAACACTGGTAAACAAATCAACGACCGTGTGCTTAGATTAGATAGAAGTAGCTTCATGCGAACCAAACCCAACTCATGAAACAGCTGATATTCCAAGGGAAGTTGTGCAAGCTGAAACGATCGATGAAGCAATTACACCGACAGATGGAAGCGATGAAAGCGATGAAGACTTTGCTGATCAAGATGAAGCAGATCCGACATGTTCTGAACATCAAGTTCCAGGCTTGCCAGAATCACAAGCGTTGAGACGAAGTGGAAGGGAGCGCTATCTTCCGGACAAGTTACGTGATTTTTTCTTCCCAAGTTTGCGAAGACGAAACTGGTGATTCTACAGGAAATACCATAACGAGCTAAGACCAACCACAGCAGTTACAGCAAGGACTGGTAGCTTTCACCAATATCCTCTTAACGGAGGAGATGCCTTGCCGAGCTAGGATGTCTTTTACTTCCGCCTCAGAGAGATCAACCACCTCGCGGTTGTGTATTACGCATTTCACAAACTGGTGAATCGGATGCTCTTCAAAGCTGATCAGGGTGTGGTCGTACAATTCTTTTATCCGGACTTTCAGAGCGTATAGGGTTCCTCGATTTTCGGGAAAAGCGCCCTCAACCAGTCCGCAA
The DNA here is from genome assembly GCA_024533555.2 of Aedes koreicus. Classification (NCBI taxonomy): domain Eukaryota; kingdom Metazoa; phylum Arthropoda; class Insecta; order Diptera; family Culicidae; genus Aedes; species Aedes koreicus. Next base: position 100,131 of record JAHHFK020004572.1, read on the forward strand.
CATAGACTGAAAACGGTCGGATTTTTTGGTAACACGGCAGGATCAACTGGTTGCAATCTTAGGATTGTCAATGAACCATGAACATTTTTCGGGTCCATTCAATCGGGAAGAGTACGTCCCCTGTATGAGTCGCCAATCAAGTTACTGCCTGAAGTTCCGCCGCCGGAGTCTTCATCAGGATGAAAATCGTATCCCGATTTGATAGTCGAGAATGGTGAGGTTCAACGGCGTTCACCAGAATAGTTCCGTATGACTCTCTCGATGGCGATGTCCTTACATCCAGCAGTAGCAAAAACAGAAGCAGATGTAGCGCTTCGGTGAAACACATCCACATGTGAACGAGAATGCAGAATGAGGGGCATTAATAGTCTTCACCGACGTTCGGAAGCGAAACACCGGGTCAACTTAGCTCAACTAAGTCAATTAGGCGAGAATCGATCTTCTTAACCCGTCCAAGTTCTAGATCATCATGAATCTATCCGCATCCTAAAACCTACACGCTGCTTCGTATTACTGAACCTCTTCCAACTCAATTTGACTTCGACAAATTCTCTACCAATCAAAACAACGACTTTACTTTTTGGTACATCGACGACAATCTACTATTATTGTAATGCTTTATTAGTTAAAATTATACTCTTTTTATCTTTGTTTTTTTTTGCATTTCTTTTCACGTGGGGTTAGCTCTACAATATAAATCTATATATAAGTATAGTATATAATAACTTTATGCTTTTCCTCTTCTTCGGTTTCACTGTATATGTCACTTGTCTAGACGAACATTCTTGCACTGTGTATTTGCACCGTACTACTAAACCGTCTAAAATGTCCCTATCTAAAGCCTCTCGGCCATGGCCCGGCCGACGATCTTCTCGCAGTAGCTGGTCTGGTGCCGCTTCAGATCCAGTATCCGGTCGAACTCCTTCCCACAGTAACTGCACTTGCGGTCCTTTTTGCGCATCTCCCTGTGCACCCGGTACATGTGATTCCGGTGCACACTTCCCGACGAGAAGCTCACATTGCACTGGGTGCACAGGAACGGCCGTTCCCCGGTGTGATACCGCATGTGATCCTCGAGTGTGCGCTTGCTTTTGAACTGTCGGATCGGATCGGTGCACACCTCGCACTGGTAGCTTCGAATGTTCTCGTGTACGGTTTTGATGTGATTCTGCTGTACGTACTTGGTTTTGAACTGCGCCAGGCAGATGTGACATTGGAACGGCCGTTCGCCTGCATGTAGCGGCAGATGCGAGATCCATGCTTCGCGGGTAGAGAACTTTTCACCGCATACCATACAGCGATTCTCCTCCAGATTCGACCCAGTGGCCGTCGTCGATTTGGAGCCACTCGAACCGGTCGAAATGGTGCGAAACTTGAAGATGGCATTAAGGCTAGGATGCTGAAATTCCTCTTCTCGCATTTCTTCCGCAGTGAGCGTACTACTGCTGCTTCCGATGTCATGCTCATCCTCGTCAGCATCCTCGGTTTCTTCTTCTTCGTCCTGTCGCTGCTGTTGCTGTTGATCAGCAAGGTACTGCCTGCGGACACTTTCCAGCGTGTCATCCTCCAGGGGTTCCTGCTTAACGATCAATACCTCCGGTTCTATTCGAACCACCGCTTTCGTTCGGATGATTCGATCATACTCTTTCGTGCGACGGCGGAAGTGGTAGAATTCCTGCAGCACCTGGAGGCAATTCTGGCAGGCAGAAGATGGAAAATCATCACCCGCTGTTAGTTGAATGTCGGTGCACTCGTGAATGATCTCCAGCAGTTGCTTATTGACCGGTTCCAGCGTTGCCGGGTGAAATATCGGAACCAGCTCCGTTTCCCGGAAGCAAAATCGACAGTACGATCCGGGAGTCTCATTTGGTCTGTTTTATTTTCCACCGACATTCCATTTTCATGCAATAAGAGAGAGAGAAAAAAGTTAATAATTTTCACATCACACTTTCTTAACCGAATCAGTTGGGAAAACACTCACACATCACTGTAGATTGTCAGATCCATCGGGTTGTCCGTGAGGCCGACGGTTCTGGCCGGCGGCAGACAATTCTGGTCGGGGAGAACCTGAATTTTCCGTTCCGATCGAAGCGATGTCTCCTTTTCTGGCAACGGGTTTGTTTACATTAGACTGACAACCAAAATGGGGGCGGGGAAGCTCGGTTCGCTTACTCGCTCTCGCTCTTTTTCTCTCTCCGGGGCGGTGGGCTTTCACACTTCACCTCAGTCCCGGTCCGACTGGTAGCACTTTTGTGTTTACTCTTTTGTGTGGCACTGACGGGTGACTCGGAATCCGAAGTGCTCCTACTGCACATCAGTCGGATGGGAGCGGTGGCGGATGTGCGGAACGGGTTGTATGGTGTCAAAGTCATAAGCAAGCTTACTATCTACGCACCGACTGTCGCTGAACTGTCAAAGTTGTTTGTTTCAAGAGGAACGAGACTGAACTACTACGGTGGTAGTTGTGCCGACTGAGGAGAAAACATACACATCGATAACTGTGGGTTAATTTGAACGATACACTTGTTCTACTTTATCAGTCCAATAAGAAGTGGCCCATTTGTGATTGTGTTTAGAACACCGCAAATGTGTTGTTGAAACACAATTATAGGGTTCTTCAAGAGGTTTAGTTCTCCACACAGTGGTGTTATTTTGTTTTATTTTGAGATTGAATTTGATTATTACAAATTAATTATAGTAACATCTGTTGTTCTGATTTCTTCCTATGTTGTTGTTGTGTTGTTTTGGGAGGGACTTTAACCAATTGGACATTCGTCCCTTATTTCTTTCTATCAAATCTATAGCTCTTTATCATGTACGTGAAACATAGCCGACACCGTCATTTGTGCTTTCTGACTCTCATCAGACACTGTTGATCTTTGCAAAATAAATGATTTTTCGTCTGTCAACAACGAGGAGATAACAGCCGGAAAAAAAATCTAACGTAGGTTCTACCGAGATTTGAACTCGGATCGTTGGATTCAGAGTCCAAAGTGCTAACCATTACACCATAGAACCCGTTGATGAGTGGGGATTAAATAGCACACATGTTGAATGGCTGTTAGTGTGCATAAGCTATTAGAATGAAAAGTCGAGTGCATCTTATTTTCCAAAAAAAGAGTGATGTTTGATCTATAGTGAACCTTTTGCTGTTTGATTCGTCGAATTGGTTGCATCTGTTAGGCTTGGACGCGTTGTTCAGGTCGTAGTCGTTCACTCAAAAAATATTTCACAATATTTCACGCTACTACTGGAAACACATGTAGATATTATACTTGACTAATCATTTACATTTCACTGGACACATGAGCTTGATTTTGCAAAGCATTTTTCACTTCCTGATTCACATAAAAGTTAAGTGAATTTATAGTGGATATTTTCCACTGATAATGTGAATTTGTTTCTCTGAAATCATTTTGACTCCCCACATAAGAGGTGTGGACTCCCGAGAGGATGCCTGGTATATTTCGAACAAATTCTACGGGAAGCTTTTGGATACCTTTACTGCTGATTTATTGTTGACGAAAGTTAGTAGAGTCTGTAAAACATAGTCGTGAAGACAGTATTAAGATGAAAGCATTGTCGATTATTTATTTTTGTTATAACAAAAGGAATTACGTAGAAGCATAGATAATATAACAGTAGATCTTGCATATCACGAAGCACTATACTACAGTTATATATATAACTGTCCCATGTTCCATGCTATTCTCATGGGCGGTCCGATAATTATGCGAAGAACGCCTTTTTAGAACACTGTATTATTTTAGAAAAAAAAATAAATGCCTTTTTGATAAATAGGAAACCAATTTTAAAAAATGAAAATAATGTTAAAACTTCTCTTTCTCTTTTTTTATTTTATACGAAAATAGTATATTTGGACAAATCAGTTTACAGTTTATTTTTAATATTGATACCATTTTATGTCGGGATTTGCTTGGTAAAAAAGTGTCTCTTTGATCGGACATCTACTGAAGTGTTACTACCATTAAGGATTATTTTTCCAGATAGAGACGTCATATTTTATTCATTGTAATAACTAGGAACTCACTATCTTCCCATAATGTTCAAAACTTATTAACTCTCTTTGTTGTTTAAAAAATCCTACTGTCTATAGAACTACAATTTACAGGTTTACTGATACATTACTAATTAATTATGTTTATATTGCGTACAGTGCGCCAAATTTAAATTATAATGTTTTGAAATTGGAAATATCTTCTCAACATCATGGGATCCCAGTAGTGAACAGCAGTTTCTGCTAGAACCAAATTTGTGTTTTCACCTGTTTCACTTGCTAAGTATAAGGTTTCATCGAGATTTCATCAAATGATTTTGCTTCGCGTTGAAGAAAACAAATTTCAGTTCAATTCCTTCACGGGAAAGTGAAAGACAAGCCTCCAAACATGATCATTTTGTACAAAAATCGGGCTTTCGTCTTATTGTATTGTCCGTCACTGTATATAAATTTATTTAAGAAATGTATGACCTTTGTTCAGATCAACTCAGATTTCGTAACGGAGAGCCATGTGTTCCTCCTCTGTGTAGACAGCTGGACAATTATAAACGCCTTATATCAGCCTTAGCTAGGTAAGCGTATTCGCGCATTTCTCAACTTCTCTTCCGTTTCCTCCACGGTCACCTAATCCATAATTGATCCAGCCCTCAGGTCTTCTCATCGCGTTGTCTATGTCCATGACTATAAAAATCTGTAATTCAATTAGTACAATAAAAAAAAGTTCATTCGATAGAATCACTTACCTTTAATTTTCCAGTACCTGGACTCATCTGTACATTAACTGTTTTGGTGAAGCATAGAATTCGACGTCTTTGAAAATTGAAAACACTGGGTCGTAATATCTCGCTACTTGATTAATGTGACTGAAGAGCGTATGCGTAATAACAAACAAGATTCCAGAATGTCATAACTTAACGGAGAGTTTCCAGTGCTGGCAGTTTAACAGGCGAAAAACATAAGGCGTAGTAGCATTCTAAAAATAAACAGGGCTTATTTTGGTTTTGATCAATTTTTAAGTCAATAAACCATATTTCTGCATACATTGTGTGAAAACGTTAAGCATTGCATTAGTATACAAGATGCGAGCATAATAAATGGTTTATTGGAGCTTTCTATGGAAAATAGGATTTGATTTTCGTATTTCAATCTTTGCCTCTAGTTTTCTCAGTTTCGTGATTTTGGAATACCGCCCTTTTCAAATGTTAGTCTAGAATGGTAGTAGCCGTTTTTGCAGAAACCCGTCGATGTAAACTTGTGAGCCTGTGCATGCTGCTATAATTGTTTTGTCTTTTTGACTTTTACTGTGAGCCTTGTTTTGGTGTTGTCTCACTCACTCTCACAGGACGTTTGAAAACATGGCTCACAGTAAAAGTCAAATTTGTTATAGCGTGCACAGGCTCGTTGGTTAATCGTCCCTGTAGTTATGAAGATTTTGGTCTCCAAACCTCAACTACAAATAGCCTACCAAACCATGTAGTTTTTAGAGAGCATCGAAAACTTTTTGGCCTTGAAATGATCGTCAACCTTGCCACGTTCTCATGCGGTATAAAATTGAAGACCAGGAAGCTGTTTTAAGTCTGCTTGCAATCACATTTTATAAGCACTTTGTCGTACAGCTTATGCGCTCTTGTTTTCGAAGTGGTTTACGGCTGCTCGTTCCTGTTTTGGGTTTTTATTACCTTGAACGACCATATATCCTGCGCTTTCTTCACTTTTTGAACGAAAGAATACGATATTTTGACCTTTTTAGCCACACCTCGGATGGAAAGGTTCGGGTTTTGCTTAATCAGCCGAAGCACTGCATCTCGCTGGGATTTTAAGTTGTCGTTCCGCTTGCCGCCAAATCCTGGTTTCCGATCGAGAGTCAACCGACCCCGAAAGCGTTTCAAAACGCTACTTACTGTCAAACGATATCAACTATACTCCGAGTGATTTGGCTATGTCATGATGCGACATAGACGGTGCACTTCGGTGCAAATTTTTTTCACGCACTTGTTTTTCTTTCCACTCCATTTTCAATACAATGCTCTTGTGACAGCAAACCGTATGTCAAAACTTTCACTCACAATGATATTGCGTTAGCGGTATTGGTGACATCTTTATATTGACAAATAAAAAAGATGCTGCCAGATTTTGCTGTGCGCATACGTTATTGGTAGTCCAATTAAGTCACTCATGTTATCAACAAACAATGAATTACTGGCTCCGTAAAGCCAACACGATTGAGTCTCCCAAAAAAACGAACTAGAATAAAAAAAATCAGTGGCGTTGTGTATAACACACGACCGGTTGACGTAGTTTTGCTAGTTTCGTAGCAGGACATTGCAAAGCAGATTCTAATGGGACGTTGGGTTAGCAGTAAGTGAGTAAGTATGTTAAAACATTATATGATTCGCTTCGTAGAAATTATTTGGCAACCGTGGAAAGGGACGTTCGGTTTGAATGTTGTTATGAAGAAAAGGGCTGTGCTGGCTGTAGTGATCGTGTTGATATTGTCGACCAGCTGGAGACCATTATCCTTATCGCGTTAATTTCTCGTGACGGCAGCCATTTTTAATTTGTACACAATGCTCAAGGTATGCAACGAAGAGAAAACTAAAATTATTTTAGCCACAGCCAATTGCCTTGCCAATTGGTAAGAACTTGGAAAGTAATGTTAGATAAATTCAAATCAAACAAACTCTCTCGAAATGGAATTGGTCGTCCTGGACGGATTTAAAATGGTCCACATTTGAATTAAAACCTCTCGATCTTTTGAAGAAGTAGGTTATTTCAGCTACAAATAAAACACTGGCTTGGGCAACCGACTGCCTAGCACACCACTGCATAATTGATGGCTGCCAAACAATGGTTGCCTAGCCAACGGCTTACTAGCAACAGCCTGCAGAGCAACTTGACCAGTTGTTGGTCGCCAGTGCACCTTCTATGGTACTTGCCATCGCCAGCTGCCAAATCCACAATAGCGCCTTGCCGATTCATTCCGCACTGCTGACTGAAGCCAGTGCATCCTACAGGGTACATACCAACGCCAGCTGTCAATCCACACTGACTCGTCGCTCCGCACAGCTCCAGTACTGCAACAGGAATAAGAAAATTTGCGAAGGAGCACCCCTTTCATATCGTTTACTGCTGCATATAAGATCTCCCTTGCTCAAATTTGAAATCTGTGATAGGAAAGTACTGTGCATTTAGTAAATTTAACCTACAAAACAAAATTATAAGACATAACATTTTGTTTTCGTTATTTTCAATAGTTTTAAATAGTTAACGGATAATGTTTGATTGTTAAATTGATACGCGGAAAAATTTCCAACCGATTGATTTAAACATCTTGAAAATCTATCGAACATTTATTAAGTTATTAGCGTTTAATTTGTAACGATATTTCGTGACAGTCGCTTATTTTTAGATTTTAAATTGACACCCAACCATTGCCGTAAGAAGTAGTCTACGTAAAAAAAAAATGAACAGCTACTCTACACGGCCAACCATTGTAACCCAGTTTTGAGTCGTTTTTGACTCACTTTCGTCAAAAGTGCAGTCACTCAAATTTAAGTAAATGTGACAAGTCGACAAATCAAAAACATCCATCTGATTTGAGTCGATGTGTTTGATTTGTCGACTTGTCAATACCAGTTACATTTACTCAAATTTGAGTGACTCCACTAATGACAAAAGTGAGTCAAAAACGACTCAAAGCTGCGTTAAAATGGCTGGCCGTGTATGGCTTCTGTTTGCTCACAGGTTTCTTTTACTGCCAATTCCCATTTGTTTCGATACCTTTGTGGCTATTCGCGATGTGTGAAACTGACAGTGTTGAAAATGAGACTAAATGCTTTGCATGACACTAATGACAAATAAATAAATAAATAAATAAATAAATAAATAAATAAATAAATAAATAAATAAATAAATGACACTAATGACAAATTTCACGCCAACTCGTCTTCGTGATTGGCAGCACCCTCTCAGAATCCAATGAAACTTTGTGGGTGGGTAGACTATGTCTTTTCAAGCAACTAGATAAATTTTGAGAGAAACTAAGTATGCAAGTTTTTTTCAAAATTTATCTAGACTGCCATTTGAAAGGGGCTTAAGTTTTTTGATCGATTTTTTTTTTAAATCAACATAACTCAAAAAGGAAAAGACTTACAAAAAAGTAATGTATGGGTGACTTTGAGAAAATCATCCTAACTTTTTAAAAATTGTAAAATTGATTCTTACACGCTAAAAAAAATTTAAAATTTAAAGTCGATTTGCAAAAAAATTACTGTCTTAGAATTGGACGATTTTTTTTTTAAATAGGCGATATCATTGTCTAAAAGTTCACCTAACATCGCGAGATGGGAACTTTTAAGGAAAAGAAAAATTCTAACAAAAATTTTCTAACAAAAAATTCTTCATGTCCAATTTTTACCGTGTTCCGCGCCAACTCGTCTTATAATTTGGTCCTAAAACCTCACAGAAGCCAATTAAATTTAATTTTAATGACAATTTGGATTTTTAAGAGTCTTAGAATGTTTGAAAAATCAAGGCTACTATTTGGAAAGGGCTTATTTTTAAATTATTATTAATTTTTAATTTTAGTGATAATACAATTAAGTCAGGTGGTTGATCCTGTTTATTACCAAACCTTTGAAGTGTATTACAAGAAGGACAATAAATTGGAAAACAAAAGCTTTATCATAATATCTGAAGTATTGACCCATGACTCAATAGCAGTTCAGTTGTTTATATCAAAATTGCTAGATTTCATTAAACAAAATTCGATATATTGCTCAAAAATTATTTTCATGTCAGATGGAGTAGCGGCCCATTATAAGAACAAAAAGAACTTTGCCAGCGTGTGCAATTTCAAGTCCATGTATGAATTGGTACATCTCATGGGAAAGGTCCATGTAGCTATTGGTGGTAATCTCAACCGAATGGCAAAGATAGCAAGCCTTGCTCAAGATTATGGAAACACATTCAAAACTCATCGAGAACTCTATGACTGGGCAGTTGAAGAGTCAAATAAAAGTATAAAAAAACTGAATTTCTGCTTCATATCAGCTGAACAGTATGCAAAAATGTCAGAAGAACTTGAGGAGTTCTATAGCCACGTAAAGACAATACCTGTTACACAGGTTCATTGTTTTGTACCTATTTCAGAAAATCAAATTCCAGTTAAAAGGTTTTCTGATGAAAAGGATAATCCAAAGAAAATCACTTTGTATGTGAAAGATTTACAAATTTAATATATGAAGCTATGTTAATTACTAATACGTGAAGATGTACATATAAAAAATAAATAAAATAAAACCCTTACCTATAAACCTATGAGTTTTCATTGACATAAACAGTATTTCGAAAACTCATATACCGTTATACAGGTACACCTCGATTATATGTACATTTTCGATTTTGAAATGTACATAAAATCGAAGCAATATATTTTTTTTAACTATTTCGATAAAAAATGTATAGAGTATACAAGTTTTAGTTAAAGTTTTTATATACCTCTCGGAAAATACAGCAGAAAAAATAGTTTAACTCATGGATTCTGTTTTTTATTCTATTACTAGCTGAACCCGGTGCGTGCGCTGCTACGCTTGCAACTAAATGAAGGAAAATTTAATGAAACTGGCACTTTTATGGTTTTTTTTTTCGGAATGAGTTTTTTTTTCTTGAATAAGCAGGGGTTCAAACTTCTATCAAAACATGCTTCTTACCCGAGAAATACACGTTTTGTGTTTACGTATGCTGGATAATTCTCATTTTTGGTAGAAATTTGTGTTTCATTTGTATGGGAGCCCTCCCTTCCAGAGGGGGCCTTCAAAACCCCCCACATGCCAAATTTGGTTCCATTTGCTTGATTAGTTCTCGAACCATCACACGGGGCTCTTCGATTATAATAAAAATTTGAGTTTCATTTGTTTGAACCCCCCGCCCTTTCAAAAAGAGGAGGGGTCTTGAACCACCATAGAAACATCCTTGCCTTCAAAACCCCCCACATGCCAAATTTGATTCGATTTGATTGATTAGTTCTCGAGTTATGAAGAAATTTGTGTCTCATATGTATCAGAGCCCCCCTTCCTGAGAGAGTAGGGGTCTCAAACAATCATAAGAACCTTCCCCAGCCCCAAAAACCCCTTCATATAAATTTTCACGTTGGTCGGTTCAGAAATTTCCGAGTCTATAAGGGTCTGACAGGCAGAGAGACAGACAGAAACTCATTTTTATGTATATAGAAATCTACCCTCCAAAAACCTCCACATGCCAAATTTGGTTCCATTTGCTTGATTTGTTCTCGAATTATGCTGAAATTCGTGTTTTTTTTTTGTATAAGGCACCCCTCTTTCAGTGAGCGGAGGAGTTTCAAACCGCAATAGAAACATTTCTTGCCTTCAAAAACCTCTACCTGCCAAATTTGGCTCCATTTACTTGATTAGCTCTCGAGTTATGTAGAAGCTTTTGTTTCATTTGTATGGGAGCCCCCCCCCCCCCTCCCTACCAGAGAGAGAGGAGGGGTCTTGAACTATCGTAGAAACATTTATTGCCTTTAAAATCCCCGCATGCCAAATTTGGTTCCATTTGCTTTATTAGATCTAGAGTTATGAAGAAATTACAGTTTCATTTGTATGACAGCACCCCTTCTAGGAGAGGGGAGGGGTCTCAAACCACCATAAAAACATTTTTCTCCCCCAGAAAACCCCACATGCCAAATTTGGTTCCATTTGCTTGATTAGTTCTTGAGATATGCCGAAACTTCGGTTTCATTTGTACGAGAGCCTCCCTTTCTAGAGAGAGAAGGGGTCTCTTACTTCCATAGAAACATTGCTTGCCTCCAAAAACTTCCGCATGCTAAATTTGGGTTTCTTTGCTTGATCAGTTCTCGAGTTATGCAGAAATTTGTGCTTCACTTGTATGGGAGTACCCCTTTCCAGAGAAGGGAGGGGTTTCAAACCATCATAAGAACCTTCCGGTGCCCACGAATCCAACAAAGCAAAAATCTTGCCAAACGGTCCTTCCGCTTGCGAGTTAAATCGTGACAACAGGAAACCCCAACTCATTTTTATTTATATAGATAAATCACAAATATTTACTCTTGATTTTTTTTTAGTTTTTCAATTCCTTTCACAAATTATGTATGGGAATGTGAGGAGTGGGAGAGGTCTAATAAATCTTTCGCTTCATGTAAGAGAAATCGAATTAGTATGGGAAAATTTTATAAGGAAAGAGGGATTGAATTAATTATTTCAACGTTTTCGATCTCATCGGATTACCTTTTTATAGTCTCATGCAGTATTCATCAAAACTTTTAGATTATTTTTTTTCATTTCGTCGTATTTACTGTGAGAAGAATACCTGATCGTTACTTTTTAACTTTTGGAATTTAAACAGAAGCCATTTTAGAGATTACAGCCTGCACAAATCCGGGTTCAAATAGAAGTGATGATGCAATTTCCTCACTATCAAAAATGTCAAAAAATACACGTTAATCAGATACTAGTGGGATGCATGTTCAACATAACCCAGAATTAATCTAACCGTTGAACTAGAAAACGTTGTTTTAAGTTCAAAATGATGGAAAAAGTGTAGATGAGTGTAGATGAGTGAGTATTGATTGAGTACCAGTGATGTTGAAAACCCGAAATCTCAAATCTCATACATGATTTTTATCTAGCGCGATTCTTTTCTCTACGAAATCATCCTCATAACAATCATGTCCGATTTTTTCATTCCGCTTTACTCATTGATTGTTCCTCGGTGCTTACATTGCATAAATGCGATGTTTTCTTATTTTTCTGGTAGAGAAGCAATAAATCACGCCATCAAAAACAAGAAACACCGCCAAAGCAAAACTTTGACCAATTTGGGAGATAACATCGTTTAGCTCTTTTGAGACGAATAATGAAAGTTTGGCTGAGCATTTTTGTCTGTATAATCGAAGCCGATTTCGCTCACGCTAAATGGCTCAGTGAGCTGCATTTTGAAATGATTTCAACATCACTGTTGAGTACAGTATTTAAAAATCACTTGAATTGCCTCGTTATGTATATTAGGGAACATCCATTGATCACGCCATTAAAGGGTGTATTCGATAAAAATGGCACACACATATATACTCATCAAAATTAAACTGATTATCGGATTTTCTTGAAATTTTCAGGTAATGAAGAACTACTAATGAGTTTTGATTTACAACATTTGTTTTATTCAATTTCGTCTCCCATCCCGAATGCCCGCACCTTCCTTTTCACTCCACCCATCAAATTTTGTACAACCGATTTTCCCAGTGTTTTTGTTGTTTTTACCCAAATTTTCTTCAATTCTAGCTCTGTTTTTATAGTTTTGGGATGTTTGCGAAGTTCCGTTTTCATAATTGCCCAGAATTTTTCAATTGGACGAAGTTCCGGTGAATTTGATGGGTTCATATCCTTTGGCACAAAATTGACTCCGTTGGCTCGGTACCACTCCAATACGTTTCGAGCGTAGTATCCTGCCACTAGATCAGGCCAAAACAGAGTTGATCCTTTGTGCTTCTTAATGAATGGCAAGAGACGCTTCTTAAGGCACTCTTCCGTGTAAATCGCACCGTTTATTGTTCCGGAAGTGATGAAGGGAGCACTTATTTCACCACATCCGCAAATCGCCTGCCAGATTAGAAACTTCTTTGCAAATTTCGATAGTTTCTTCTTTCGAACATCCTCCGGAACATCGAACTTCGACTTGGCAACGAAATATTCTTGCCCAGGAAGTTGACGGAAGTCGGCCTTGACGTATGTTTCGTCATCCATCACGATGCAACCGGATTTGGTGAGCAGCTTCGTGTAATGTTTCCGGGCGCGGGTTTTCGCAGTGATGTTTTGTTTTTCATTCCGGTTTGGGGCCTTTTGCACTTTGTAAACATGTAACCCAGCACGCTTCATGGTTTTCTGCACAAAACCGACTGACACCTTAGACTTTTTAGCGACATCTTGAATTGACATGTTTGGACGGTTCTTGAATTGTTGTACGACTTTCCTGGCCATTTTACTGTCCATTGGACCACTTTTACGACCACTCCCTTCCTTCCTTTGGACACTCAGACGCTCCTTGAAGGTTCGTATTACACGAGACACAGTTGTATTTGCAATTCCAAGCCTTTTAGCAATCCACCGGTGGGACGCCCCTGGATTTTGATTGTGAGTGCACAAAATTTTCTCACGGACAATTTCTTGTTTCGACGACATGACTGGAACTGCTGAATGTATAACTATGAAACTTGGCAGATGTAAATAATACACTATGGGTAAGATCTACTCAAATTTCGAGGTTTTTTACTCATACGATTCAAAAGTTACAGAAGATTTTCTGTGTGCCATTTTTATCGAATACACCCTTTAATCGATAAAGCACCGTGTTTATAAACACAACTACCCTCCTCCTTTTCGTCAAGCATTTTGTATAGAATCCTCTAAATTACTCGTCACACTTTTTTAAAACGACTCTTTAGCATTAAAAATGTTATCAATGGATATTACCTAATTGAAAAATTATAGGCAGAGTGTTAAATCACTACTTCTTCATCCCCAGGATTTTTTGTATCATGTAGGGTTTGGATTTAATCGATCAGACTGTCTGATACCCACGATGAATTTGTCGAAAAAAGTGCTAGCGCGAGCACTATATATTTTGGAAAACCTTCTGAGGAAGTGAGTTTTGAGTGCCCGCAATTGAAAAAGTCTCCTTTCGTTATGAGCATGAGCATGATTGACCGCCCGAGGTTGCTACTCCGTTGTTGCCAGATCAGCTGTTATTACACAGAAAACCAACAGATCATGCTCTGGACTAACATACATCTTGAATGTGTAAAAACTGGTGATCCCAATCTAAGGCAATACCGGCGCCGGCCTCGCCCGAATGCAGGTCAAGTAGGGAATGGGTAGGAATATGTTGACGTGATACTCGCTTTATTAGAAGCCGAGAACACTTCTGCACTTCCACGAGAAATCACTGGGATTTTGGATAGCAGGATTTTGTGGCCGCAGCGTTCGTTTTGGTAAACGATAAGCTGTGAAGTGTAATTAGTACCGATTTCCAACTTGAACCGATTTAAACCAACAGTAAGGATGCTATTGGGACCACTCACAAAGTGGGATTGTGGTTTTTCGTTGGGAAACTAGGAGATGTTTTATAATGCTGGAAAGCTGATTTAAACCAACAGTAAGGATGATATTGCGGCCACTCACAGAGTGTGATAGTGGTATTTCATTAGGAAAACAAGGCAATTCATCTCAACGCTTGAGTACCAACTTGGACCGATCTACACCAACAGTCCGGATGCCGCTGGAATCCCTTACAAAATGGGACAGTGGTTTATTTGTGATAGGGTGGCCCGACGAGTATGGCGAACGAATAATTTGAATCACAATTAATTTCGTACCTCACCACCGACCGATCTTACCCGGCGAACCACGACTTCTGATGCTCACTCGATCACTCGCGCAACAATAGGCAACCGAAACAATAGACAAAACGCTACGCCCGATAACAAAATATTGCGGAACAAAGTATCCACAAAAACGAATTTAGGGGTTTAAACGGTGGGCGGCGGAGAACCTTTAAAAATAAAAATTTTTTTTATATAAATAATATATGATAGTATCTCTGTTGCTTCTGTTTTGTTTGGAATGTTCCTCACGTCGCGGGGGTCGCCTCTACCATGTCCGCGTCGGTTTGGTTTCGTTTCCATACATTTATTTATCTTTTGTATATTTTTAAAAGTTAAAAAAAAAAATATTAGATATTGTCTTCAAAATTTGGTAGAAATAAATTATTTGTTGCCTGAAAAGAAACAAAATTAACAACAAAGATATAAGTAGAATCCTTGTAGTCCCCCGGATGCTTGAAGAGCTTAGCAATTTCTATGAAAAGATACAATGAGTTATTGTTGCGGGCTGTCGATGGTTAGTGCTAACTATGTGTTGAACACTGTTGGCTGAAATGTGTATTGAATGAGAATAGTACACTGAAAATTTATTTTCGTAAATTAGCTTTCACTCGCTTCGTAATCATGGCTTTTGTACATAGAACAAATGTCTCGTATATTGTATGAAACATTCATATTGCTTTTTATCTTGTGAAATGCTATCATTACATCTTTTTGTATAATGCACGAAATAGATTTCGTGAAGACCAGCCAATCGCTGCTTCGCTGATGTTGCTGCTGGGATGGGCGGGAATAATTTATTTATCCCAAAATACAAATTGAAGCGGTGTCGAGAGTTATAACTTCATACTCATTATTCAATTATCACCTCACGAATCGCCATGGCATAGTGAGATCAACCGAGGATGCAGTATCCGCTCTTTCCAAAATTACAGGAGCGAATCCCATGTCAGAAACATTAAAAAAACAGGGTGGCCACAGAACCGGGAAAACCGGGAAATAACCGCGAATTTTAAAAAACCGGGAAAAAACCGGGAAATTTGGTTCACTATATTATTTTTAATTTTGGGTTGTGTGTGATTATCATCGAACCTCTAGTTATTCCTATCTTAGCGTGTTCATCCATAACGATCAGTAAAATTCTAGAGTGTGTCAATTGATTTATACTGATACTGAGGTCAAATTCGTCGCCCAGTTCCAACAATTTTATTTGCGAATTAACACTCATCGTATTTCGACAGCCGTTTTTTTTTTAATTATTAGAAGCGATACCAGTGTAGCATTACCACAATAACCGAAAACGGCTTTAAATCAAATATTTAGCTATCTTGTTGGAATTCTCCTTTATTGTTATTTGGTACAAGCAAGGATGTTTCGAAATCTCCTTATCCCGTTTTGTCGTTTTGGCTACGCGTTTAATTTTTTATTTCTTTTTTTTTGTCTGTATTTTCTTCGTTCAATATTTCTTCCTCTGTTAGCTGTTCATACTGACTGTCAAAACCATCAAATATTCAAGCACCTCAATAGATCATTGCACGATGGCGTCATCAATACAGTTTTGGCAGTTCGGGGAGCTTGTTTACGTGGACTTAGGATATTTTCGGAAAGATCGGTTTGAGATATTGTGATCTAAATTTATTACGATTAAAGTAAAACAGCCGGAAAACAAAAATCAGTGCTTATTACTACATCATTTCCTGAATCTAATCATTCAGAATCCAGAAAAAAGTCAATGAATAATTTCGTTTGAGCGGTTCAAATTCTAACACCTGAAAAAAAAGCTTCCTGAACTGTCAAAAAAGTGAGGTTAATGTATCTATATCGAAAAAAAACTGTTTCGGAACTCGGCTCTTCCTTTGACATTTTTTTTCTATTCGAATTCAAACTTGATAAATCGAAATGTTTTGTTCTCGCCGACGAAGAAGTGGGTAGAGATGAATTTTATTTCCTAGTGTAAAATTGGGTTTACACTTCAAGAAATCTGTAATTTTTGTGTAGACTTATTTCCTGCCAAGGGAATTCAAATCCCGGATTCCATTTAAAACACATAAGCGCACAAATCTAGTGACGCTTTTCCCAACCTGTAAACCAGTCTTAAACCGGGAAATTTTTAACATTTGGTCCGAGAAAACCGGGAATTTGAAAACGAAAATTGAGTAGCCACCCCGTGGTTGCGCTTTTTTGTCAATTACATTTCGAGTCGATAAAGTAGATCTCTCAGTCATTCAGGAACCACCAGAGAGACGTTTTTTTTTTAAAATTGGTAACAAAATATTCGTAGCTCTTTGTATTGTTTTCGTACAATGCACGAATGTTGTTTCTGTGTCAACAAATGCTTCCTGCTTTTGACAGTTGCGCGTGTGCCATTAATTACGAATGTATCTTCATAAAAAGAACAAATCAGTTTCGTTGCTAAAAACAACGAACAGATATGTTAGTTCTACCTTCGATTTCGTAATATAAACTAAAATTAACTTTCAGTGTAAGAACATTTCATTGAATAAATGACTATAATACTAAGTTGTTTATTAAGCTGAAGCCCATTCGAGCTATATCTGATGAACTCGGTCGGCTGTTTTACTTACGAAAGACATTCCCACCGCATAAAATGCAAGTGAGCGGAATGTTACAACTTGGAAAAATTGTAAAAGAAATCGATGAATCAGCCCTCTCAGATTTAGATTTACCTTCAGTTCAATTTACCCATTGAGTAGGATACATCACAATAGAAAATATTGTGATGGAGCACGGACGTTGGGTTACTAGATGTATGAAAAATACTCTATAAACTATTTAAGATTATATCTGAAAAATCCCAATTTGGCCAACACCCACCTTGAAAAAGTCTCCTTTCGTTATTACGAATAATACGAAAACTGTCCTAGGATAAAAAATAAAGCTTGCTTCAGATAGAATTGGAACAAAAACAATTGCCTGTATTTCAGTTATTTATTATTGAATTCAAGATCTTTTTTTATACAAATGTAGCGTTTTCTTCATACTTTTAAGAAAAAATACGGATAAAATTATTCGTCACGGTTTCGAAGGAATTCACGAATTTTTCCTGTAACACGGCTCATTAGGCGGCGCACACCTTCTTCGTCCATCGTTTTAGCTATCTTATTCCACCAGGTCTTCATCTGATTGAAGTCTTTGACAACCTTTCCCTTTGCCTTGAGTCTCCTCTTCATGATTGCCCAGTATTTCTCAATAGGGCGGAACTGGGGGCAGTTGGGTGGGTTAAGGTTTTTCGGAACAACCTGGACCCCTTTCTCTGCATACCATTCTTGAACGACTTTGCTGTAATGACAGCTTGCCAAATCTGGCCAAAATATTACGGGATGGTCGTGGGATCGAATGAACGGCAAAATTCGTTTTTGGAGACACTCTTTTTGGTATAGTTCCGACGTCACTGTCTTATTTGTAACGAAAACTTTCGTTTTTTTGCCACAGCTGCAAATGCCCTGCCAAATCATGAATTTTCGTGCAAATTTGTCGGCAAAAACAAATTTAAATTTGGCTGGAACATCCCCCCGAGCCGTTGCCAAGTAAATTTGTTTACCTGGGATTTGCCCGAAGTCAGCCTTGACATAGGTTTCATCGTCCATCAGAAGACACCCGTCGAACTTGGTCAGCACCTGGTCGTATAGCTTCCGAGCACGGATTTTGGCCACACTATTCTGTTTTATGGTCCGATTTGGCTGTTTGCTAGCTCGATACGACTTGATTCCTTCCCGGAGTCGAGTTCTCCTCACGGTACTATGGGCAGCACCGAATTTTCAGGCCAAATCACGGTCCGACAGATTGGGATTCCTCTTAATCGTCTTCAAAATCTTACCACGCAGTTTCCGGTCGACAGTTCCACTTCGACGATTGGCTTGAGGCTTCCGAATCGTCGTCAATGTTTCCTTATACCGTTTGATAACGCGCCATACGGTATTTCTGGGCAATTTCAACTGTTTAGCTAGCCTAGATGCAGACCATAATGGATTTTCCAAATAACTGTGCACAATTTTTTCCCTTCTTTTGGCTTCCATGTTGATTGTTTACAAAGTACAGTCGATTTGCGGAATGTAAAAAATACATACGTGAAGCTGACAAAATTCCCGACACGTGGGCGCCAAGAACTTCCAAATCCGTCCACCAGGAGCGCCACAATATGAGCAAACGTTTGTTTCAATTCTAAATGAAGCAAGCCTTAAGACATGTGAAAAAACATGTACATAAAATCGAGGTAAAATGTCCATAAAATCGAAGTACATAAAATCGAGGTATACCTGTATTTGAATCGCCTTTAAATGGAAATGCATCTACCATTTAAAGACGACTCAAATGTGCTATTTTTTAGGATTTATCAGCCCCCCTTTATCACAATTTTTCCCATACCGTTTACCTTTCCATACCCATACCTTTCCGTAACAAATCTTGACCTTCCTTCCGCACGCTACCCCCCCCCCACCACCAAGATATACGAAGTCATATTGAATCACCCCTAAAAATATTTATGAATGACCTCTACTTAACGTACACTTTTGGTTCTGTTTTACTGATGTAAAGAGAAATTTAATGTGGTTGACCCTTTTAAAATGTTAGTCTAGATGATTATTGTTTTTTACCAAATGTTTTGAGTTATATTGATTTAAGAAAAATCGATCAAAAAACTTAAGCCCTTTTCAAATGGTAGTCTAGATAAATTTTGGAAAAAAAACAAAGTATGCAAAGTTGCTTGAAAAGACATAGTCTACACACCCACAAAGTTTCATTGAATTCTGAGAGGGTGCTGCCAAACACTGGGTGAGTTGGCGTGAAATTCGTCTAAAGCAGATGTCAACAATTATTTAAATCTACTTCTTTTTAAACGCACAATTAAGTTATTTGTCTTATTTTTACCACTTGATGAACTTATGGCTGGCCCACAATTGATACGTTGCGTATGCGTTTGCTTGAAATTGACAGTTTTCCCATATGTTTTCTGTCAAATTTACGTCAAACGTATCTATTTTGGGTGACCCTTTAAAATTAGACCTTTTGCATATCATGCAATAGTAGATTTAAAAGTAGGTTGCGGAACGTGACTGTCAGTGTAATATTATGCATTGTTGAATGTTGCTAATAAGATGCTCATAAATCTTAAAAATTGACATAAAAGTCTTCAAATATTTACGGGCCACAAGGATGATGCCACGTGTAACATTCATAATTTTTGAAAGTGCTGTTTTGTACTTGCTTTTAAATGTAGAATCAGGCAAAGTAATGCATTGCATCCGTGTATTTTTAAATATTAAACCGATTTACACCACATGTAATATTCATAATTTTTGCTGTTTGAATTCGCATTCTGATGGTTGCCGCCACTGACATGTATATATGTTTAAGAACATGTTCTTCCAGATGAAATTATTTATTATAGTTCAAACATCGCGCTCTGACGTTACCGCACGGTCCACTGCCCGAATCAATATATATTTAATTAACGCCGCTTACATAAATCAATTCCAAACAGGTCAAAATATGTGATAACACAGTCCCCAGATCGCTGCATGCAACGCAGAGTGTGTTGAACATTCGAAAATTTCTCCACAATCAGCCACAGGCCGTATGCCCATCCTGTCAATCACGATGTGTCCTGGCCGCTTGGACCGGTGAAAATAACTTCTAAATATAGAGTTCCCTACTCAGCCTCCACCACCAACGCCGGCCGTGTGCACTCGCTGTTGGCTGATAACAAAATCACATTTACTTTTATACATTTCAAGTTCATGATCACTGCATACTTGGTAAAGCCGAAATCACGGAACAGGATCGTGATCATGAGTTGATCAATCTAGAGGAACTGCCTACATGGTGTGGGTGTTTGACTCGTTTTCGTCGTCTGTCATTCTTCGGATAGCCCTAGCAGGAGAAGAGATCGATCCAGAGCGTCTTCTCTTCCCGTTGTCAATGGGCATCAACATCAACAACAGGATTTTTTTTCTTCTTGAGTATTGTCCAGTGATAAGACCTGGTCCAAAGTACATGATAGCTCTCTGTCTCTCCGGGTGTTTCAGCCCTTGTCGTTTTCACTGTGTGTTTGTGTCTCTGTGAGATTATTTTATTATTGAACATATTATACAGTTCGATTCGGCGTTCAAACAATATCAACTGCCGTCCATCCCACATTCTTCCTCCACCTATGAGGATTCGTCCCAACACGATCGACGTCCTCTAGAGCCATTATCGCTTTCCCTTTTCCAAGATTTTAAATAAGCACTCGGCAGCCGGAGCTCATTTAGTCTTGTATTGATCGTCAAACTACCGACTGTGGTCGTGACTGTGCGCGAATCCACCCATTCTTAGTGTTGGGTCCAGTTTTTCTCCTCCGAGCTGAAACATACTGAGATCCCTCCGATTTTGTGATGTGCTGAAAACCGGAAACCGTTTCCCATTCGAATATTTAAAATTAAGTGAAAATTTGGAACATTTGTGAAGCGAAAGCGGCTAAGCGATCGACCATGCCTTCCGCCAGTAAGGATAAGATGAAGGGTCCTTGGAACCGTAGTGAAAGCAGTGGAAGCATGTTCCTATCCAACAACAACAATGCGGATAATTTGGTAAAGTTGTTCTCACGAACTGCTCCGACCAGCCCTCGCTGGACTCCGGTAGCCTCCCGACACAATTCGCCGCCGATGCCGAGCTCCCCACTGTCGTCCTCTCCACCATCAACTCTACGACGAAACTACTCCAGCACGTTCATGTTGATCCCGGAAGATCGTGCCGTGGATCAGGTTTCGGTCGTCGAACCATCAGCACCGGCACCGAACCAGGATGATGCTGCTTCCAAGTACCGCATATCTAACGGTCGGATTATACTTCGCTTGATCCTGTGGTGGCCACTGCTGATGATTGCAATCGCTCAGCGAATTCTTGGCGTACTTATGCAACTCTCTTGGCGTCCGTTTCTGATGGCAGCTCCAGCATTTTGGCTCTCTGCATGTCTTTGGATGTTCTGGAAGGTTATTGCCTTACCGTTGGCTTGCTTGAAATGGGTTTTGGTCGCCATGCATACCCCAGCTCACGAGCGCAACCGGAAAAAGCGAACTATATTGATCAGCTGCGGAAGTACCATCCAGTCGCTGCATTTGGCCCGAAATTTCTACAAATCCGGAGCCCGAGTGGTGGTGTTTGACTTCGAAGGACTATTCGCACTGGCTAGATTTTCCACTGCTGTGAGTAAGTTCTACACAATCCAACGGCCAACTCCGGAAACGTCCAATGAGTATATTGCGGCTCTGTGCGAAATTGTCGAAAAAGAGCAGCCATCCCATTACATTCCGGTGAGTGCAACAAGTGCCGCTCACTACGATGCCCTAGCAAAGCCGCATCTGGAACTTCGAGGTTGCTCCAGTTTCATTCCCGGAGCGCAGGAAACCTCAGTGCTAGACGACATGCTCCAGGTGATGAAGAAATGCGAGTTGAACCAAATTGCCTTGCCTCCGCATCAGGTTATCAACAGTAAGGAAGATTTGAACCGCCTGTATGAGACTGGGTGGCTCTCGGGCTATCGCAACGTGATGGTATCGTCCGGATTGCTGGGAATTTTGGAACGCACCAAGTACATTCTACCAATGAATCGTCGTGATCTCAAGCTAAGCTACGAGATCAGCGAGATGCAGAAATGGGTAGTGATCAGGGACGTCATCGGAGCACAATACGTAACCTGCACCACGGTTAAGGATTCCCAAGTCGTGGCGAATGTAACCTGCATCATTCAGAACGATACACGGAGCTTGGTACCGGAGGATAACATCGAGATAGAGGCATGGTTGAGGGAGTTTTTTCGGAAGATTCGTCTCCAGCGTCCACTGAATGGTCATATCAGCTTTCGCCTAGCCAAATGTCAGTCAAGCGGTGAAGTCGTTCCGCTAGGCATACGGGTTGGAGTGTCGCTTCCCTACATCTGCTACACAGGCGTTCACTCGAAGGTCATCTGCAAGCCTTGTCCGCACTTCAAGCGGCAAAATTCTGGACCACTGGTACAGGACGGAGGGCGGTATTGGATCCACGAAACCGTTATGAAGGCAATTCGTCGACCCAGCGTAGATGCCGTTCAGCAGTTGATCGGAACCGTCATCGACAAGCGAGAGGCTCTGTTCGTATACTGGGATCCGCTGCCGTACTGTGCCTACTACCACTTCCAGCTACCATTCAACTCGGTCAAGACGTTCCTGCTCAAACGGCAGCGAGCACGAACGATGCCACGTGCCGCTGCACCGGTGCAGTAATGCGCCACGAATTGGACGAGTGATCCCGCGCAGTGTTATCAGTGTGCGCGGCGATTCGTTGAGTTGTTTTAAGACGTTTTTTTTTTTTCCAATACTCGATTAGGGTTTTATGATGTTATTTTATGAACGGAGAGAGAAGCAATAGACTTGCGATGATAAGTGATGTTTTGATGAGTGAGCGAATGAGTGGGACTTAGGACTTAGGATCCGGATTCTAGTTTTTAGCGAGGTGTATAAATCTACTTATATGCGATAAGCGGGCTTTGGGAGGAGTGATTTTTGGCTCTGTTGCTGGGCAACAGATGGTTCGAAAAAGAGTAAGAGCTTTATCAATGTAAGGGTCTAAATAAGGATGTATATTATTTATAATGGAAGTACAAATTAAATAAAGATTTTTTTCCTTAATCAAGCTGCATCATTTTCTGTCGAAGAGAAAAGAAATTGTGTCACTGGCTATCTTAACTGCTGATAGGTTGCGGAGGGATTTACGGATTTGCGTCATGCTCGTCAATACTTGTCCGAGCTGTCTTTGGCAAGAGTGGAGGGCACGTCAAACTGATATCACTTGTGTTTGTGTGTGTTTATTGTAAGCTTTGGCACACCAGAGAAGAACAACAACCTTGAGGTTATCGACAAAGGTCCTTAATGCCGCGCGCACGGCTACCAGTAATCAGCGGAGCCTATTTTGGGTTCGGGGTCGGAATATATCGACCATTATTCTGCGGTTAATTCGATTTGAAAGCTTCTATGATTTCTGTTTTATGTTTTTCTCTTTCCATTCGTTCAAACTGCTCAGTGAACTGAATATTCAACTTTTACTAAGTTTTCTTCTACCTTCGACACGTTTGGCATTTACTTCGCTCGCTCACTTCCAGAACAGAAGTCCAAACGAGTTTATGTTCGGATCATGTTCTCAAGAAGGAGGAGCCTGTAAACAACAAACAACTGTACAAGTCATGTTCCGATAAAAACAACTACATACTAAACTTCTTGTTCCCCTTTATGCAGGTGGAGTTGAGGGTGTTTGAAGCTCACATGACACTTTGTCAAGTGCAAACATTTATGAGTGTTTTTCATCATCCTCATGCTACTTAACACTGCATTGGAGGGTGTGATTCGAAGAGCGGGGATAGACACGAGTGGTAAGATTATCGGGAAGTAGGATTGGGCCTATAAATAATGAGTCAAAGACAAATTCCATGACAGCTGGTACAATTTGGATCTTTTGCGTCTTAAACGCAAAAGGGACAAACTGTACACAAAATGGCGTAGAACTAATAAGCATATCTTTTTGAATAGGTACAAAGAAGCGCGTAAAAAATATTTTCAATTCCGTTAAACAAACTCGTTGTGAATAAATTCAGAAGAATATTGGTTTGCACCAAAACAACAGCAAAGAGTTATGAAAATTTTGAAATCTTTGTTAAAACCTACACACTTAGTCTAATCTAATACAAACGCAGCCAGTACGAGAAAGTATCCTGGAAATAATTGGGTTAGATGACGCCCAATTATTTTTTTGTCAATATTGATACTTGCAGCATATCAAAGACATGATACAAGCGTCAAAGCGGTCAGGCCTACTGCGTTGCATCTAAATTATTGACGCATTGCGCAACCTGACCTTCAAGCGGACTTGGGATGTTTGAGCCAAGCAAATGCGATGCAGCAATATGATTGCCGATCGCATATGCTTTCTCCGCTGGGGCTAGCAGAACAGAATTGTCAACCTTCAGAGGAGGAACGGGTTTGGGATGCGTCTTCAGGACTTTGGCTACCTTCCAGAATGGTCTCGAGCGATCATCCAAATTTTGGATGACATGTCCGAAACTCTCGTTTCGGAGCGAGTCCATTCTGGAAGCAATCTGCCGGTTCAGATCGGCCACTTCTTGTTTCCTATCCAGATCACCTGTCCTCTGAAACTGGCGTCTACGAACATTTCGTAAGCGGATCAAAAGTTCGATGTGGGAATCAATGGCAACAAACTCACCCCTCACAGGAACTTGTCGGACGCACGCCTCGTCAACCACGGTTATGGCTTGTTGCAATCCCTCCAACGCACGGTTGATGTCATCGATAGAGTCGAGCGGTAGATTTTCGTCGATGTTCCGGTCCACGATTAGCCTGAACTGTACCCAGTTCACATGGTGGTAGTCTTTGCGTTGGTAGGTTGGAGCAGGAATCACGTTGACACCCACTTCAGCCACCACCGGTTGGTGGTCGGAGCTGAGGTCGTTGTGCGCCACCGGCTTTGTCAATGGGATGTTCGACAGGAAACAGTCCAGCGTGGACGAATTTCCCGCTGGAGAGATGAATGTCGGTTCATCCGGAAACTGCACCGTGTACAGACCATGCTGGGAGTGGTCGAATAACAGCCGACCGTTCTGGTTTCGCTGGTAATTTTTCCATGCCTCGTGGGGCGTGTTCAGGTCCCCACCGATGACGAATCGAGAGCTAGTACGTGTGATGGCGGTTAGGTCGTTCTTGAACTTTATTGACGCTTCATTGCTGGCAGCACACTGTCGAGGGCAATAAGCAGCGATAAACCGGATACTTCCAGTCAACGTATCCACCTCCACGCCAAGGATCTCGATAACGGATGTGCGGATATGCGGCAGAGTTTGGTACTTGATCCCTTTCTTCACGATGATCGCAACCCCACCCCCTTGGAGCAGGTGCGATCAAGCCGGATGATGTTGTAGTCAGGCAACCAGAAGCTGTCGCTAAACTTTAGGTGGGTTTCGATTAGTAGGCCCACGTCGATGTTTTGCTTGCGGACGAAGTCGGCAAGCTCGTAGTTTTATGCTCTAATAGAGCAAGCGTCCCAGGTGACGATGGTTAGCGTTTTTGACGCCATACTGGATGATGAATTTACCGAGCACATGGATCTGCTCGGGCTTGCTGCGGCACTGGCGAAGCGCACAGGTCATATCAACGAAGATCGCCATCAGCTCGTTCGGGATTGTTGTTGATTGCTGGTTGTCTACAGAATCCAGGAGGGGTTGATTATCGCTGTCCACCAGAAGGGCCGGGATTTGCTTGAGGGGTAGTTCCTTGCCCCCACGGGTTTGGTTGGCGATTTCCATGAATTGGCGGAAAATCTCTCGCTGTGAAGGCCGGAGCCCTTTCCGTCTTCCGTCCTGGTTGGTTGGCAGTCGAGGCTTGTTTTCAGATGCGCTTGAAGGCTTCGCGTTTCGGACATTGACGATTGGATCCCTGGTGGGCACCACCACAGCTGGCGCACTTGTACGCCACGGCTCCTTCGATGGGACAGTTGGATGTGGTGTGATTTTTGACACAGTTGTTGCAGTTCCGGGTACCGTGACCAAAGTCCAGACACTGCTGGCACTGAGTCACATCACGGTGTCCACCACGGTACAGCTCCCAGGTAACGATGATGGAACAGAGAGAGCGGATCGCTTTCAGCGCGTTGAGCGTCACCGTTCCCTTTTAGAAATGCACCAGGTACAGGCAATCTGGGTGATGTCTCACGTTTTCGTTCCGTCGGTTCATCCGGTAGACGGCGATTGGGGCCAGTTTGTACCGGTCCTGGATTTCGACCAAAGCATCACCTTTCTCCCTATACGGGACAGCTTGTACTCGGCTACAATGCCGGCCGCTTGAAAATAGTCCATCAGGTCGCCGAGTTTTTCACCACCACCGGTGGTAGCTTCACTGTTGCTGTAGGAACAGCAGCATTTAAATTTTCGACGGAGCCGCCGAAATCACCGACGTCGCTGGTGTTCATAGCTGTGCCGCCACCACGGGGGCCCATGCTTCGAGGGGTACAGCCACTGGAACCATCGAATTGAGTCTGCTTCTTCTTCTTTTTCTTTTCGTTGCCCTGGGCCAAGGCAACGGTATCGGTCCTGCCTTCGAGTAGCGAAAAAGGGTTGCTGCTGTCAGCCGGCCGCTTGCTGCTGGGTTTCGGTCCACCACTTGGGTCAGGTTTGCCCATACCAACACGCGGAAACGCGAGAAATCGCGGAAGTACTAATGAGACACAAACTGGAAAATACACGAGAGCGCAAAACACGTCCGAACGTGTCGCTAGAACGATACTGAATGATGAATGATTGATGTCTCAACGAGCGGAAGCAGCTTTTATTTATACCATGCGTGAATTCGTGTTTACACTGCGTTGCTAGAGTAACCAATAGGATGGAGTTCTTGCGCATGCTCTTTATTATGAGTTTTATCACGCTCAACCATTTTTACCCAAATGATATGTAGTATTTGAATTAATTGCCCATCTCTCGAAACGTAGTGCTATCGAATATTTTCATTATTACTGTTCCATACCAACTCTATCTACAGCAATAAGTTCATCAGTTCATCGACTAAATGTCTCAAACACTCCAGAATGAACAATTTTATTTCTGGTTCGGTCATGAAAATAACAGTGAAACACACTGATTAGATGTAAACTTTGAATGATTGGTCTTAAAAAGACGGTGGGCTAGGTACGCGTTAGAAATTAATATCTCTTTCCAATTTTCTTGGGTAGTATAACATCATCATATACTATGTTCACAATTGATAGA
The DNA here is from genome assembly GCA_024533555.2 of Aedes koreicus. Lineage (NCBI taxonomy): Eukaryota > Metazoa > Arthropoda > Insecta > Diptera > Culicidae > Aedes > Aedes koreicus. Next base: position 127,368 of record JAHHFK020004572.1, read on the forward strand.
AGTTTATTCATCTCCTCGTTGTTACGAATGGTCGACTGTAAGATACGTGGAATGATTACGGTATTCTACCCTAGCAGCACGTTTATAACAAATCAGTTGAAATAACTTCTATTTGACGATAAGTTATTCACAATTAAGTTTCTTCGACTAATAGTAATGGCGTTGTATTGCTTGGGCAGTTGTGGGCAGACATTTCAGCACTGTAGCTAAATTGGTTCCAGCAATCAATGGTACTACCGAGCCACAACCGGATGGGCCATGGTGGCTAAGGGATTGAGAATTTGGTCAAACCATCCGAGAGACCTGAAGTCTAACCCTGAGATAATTCCACTCCGCCGCTGGGTTATATACTAGCGTTGTGTAGCGCATAGTCTGGAAATAAAATGGCCACGAGAATGCAGTAAGAAGCAAAATTCATAAAGGGGATGGGCTCGGTTATGAAATCACCCAAATAACACCACTTGTCATATTCATGTTAATAATACACGTTTTAGACCAAGCTCATGTTTTTTTCTAACGTCAATAACTTAATTTCATACACGCATATAACCGAAAAAGCGCAATAAATGGGGCATTTTTGAACATCTTTTAGGTCATACCAGATGTTTTGTAGAACATCCAAAAGACAAATATTATGTTCTATGGATGCTTCCAACAACATGCTTATAACATAATGATATGTTTTGTGAAAGCAAGCACGGTATGAACAAAGTAAGAAAAATATAAACAAGATCTTTAATGGCAAAACGATATCGTAGCTAATGGTATTTTACGCGTTAAAGATGATTGTTTCTAATTTTTTCAAATAGGAAATTAAAAGCGCTTTACGCATGGAAGTTGTATAAAAATTGTATATGCGGCTCAAGGTTAGCAGTGCAATTTTCCGTTTTACCTTCCTTAATTTCATGCGCCATCGATTGGATTAAAAAACGTAAAAGGAACCACTAATAAATTATTGAATTTTAGTGAGATTTTTTTATGGAATTCACAAAAACCAACATGGTGATTTTCCAAGTCTACAGTCCTACAGTACAAGTCTGCAGTACGGGTAAAAACATTGATAACAAATTTAATTTTCAAATGTTCGACTTTATATTTTGCGTTTTTTTTTTGTATAATTGAACAGAGTAATGTCAGTATGGAGGAAAGTACAAATACAATTTTTCTATAATGTTGTGCGCAGCTACATCTCAAAAGACTCCCCCACAAATTATTCGTAACAATTTATAAAAAATACTAAACAATCTACCAAACTGTTACTTTATGTTACATTTGAATAAACCCCTATGCCCAATTTGGCTGCTTTTGAATCAGTGAGTGGCATCACAATCTTACATTTAGGTAGTGATTTTTTTTTATTCCAGTATTTCAAATAAACATATTTTCAGCCGATACTGTATTGGATTCACAATCTATTCTGAATAATTTCACTATTGCATGAGGATGTTAAGAACACGTTTAAAATTCATCAAAAATGCAACCTAGCAACATATTTCCAAACATCTAGAATACACGCTATTTACAAACAATCCAAAATAAAGTACGTTTGACTCAAATCAGTCAAAAGTATGGCTACTCAAAAGTGAGTAAAGATAGTTCGTTGTCACAAACAGTCACCGATGTTTTCAAGAAGTAAAATTTAAGTTGATCGAACAAAAATAGAACAAAAATGTGTTCGCTGTTCTGGTACCACGTTTGAACCGAATATGTGTGGAAAAACATCCTCAAAACTTTTTCAAGACCAGACATGTTTGGTATTTCATCCTCACGACTTCTTTACAACAAATTCCTATATTCTTGTCAAAGAAGATGTTTCTGGTGTTACTTGGGCAAACACTTTCGCAGTATTGAATGTAAATTGAAACATAATACAACCAAACCATTTGCAACCCGGTTTTGATGACCCTGAAAGGGAAAACCAAATTTTCAATTTGTTCATATTAAGACTTGTATGGAAGCAAAAAAGGGCGTTTTTTAGCACAACATTGAACCACTTATAGAAAAAACTTGTTATTCAAATTTTAATGCAAAAGGTTCGTAAATATATCAAATTGAATAGTGTATGAATTCTGTTCAGTGTTGTTTGCCTTCAAATTTGCCCAACACATATTTTTAATTTTTGAGAGCAAACGAGTTTCTGAATGTACCTAAAGGGTGAACACGAAATTATTGCGACACCGAAAATGTCATGCCAATTTTCTTATAATGTTTAGAATCAAACCAAAATTTTAGGGTAGTTTTATACATATATTTACTTCAAAAATCAAAAGAAAAGTTAATCAATGGAGCCTTGAGTGTAAAATTGAACGCATTTTCGCTTGATACCCTCCATCAAAGTCTTTACAGTGTCATCCGGTACCAGTTTCTCAGTTTTCTTTCCATTTTCTTAACATGTCCTTCTCGTCTTTGACTGTCTTCTTGCTCTTCCGAAGTTCTCGCTTCATTATTGCCCAGTACTGCTCCACCGGGCGCAGCTCCGGACAGTTTGGCGGATTCATGTCCTTTGGAACAAAATGGACAGAATTGGCCTCATACCACTCCAGGACACGTTTAGAATAGTGGCATGATGCCAAATCTGGCCAAAATAGCGGAGCTTCGTCGTGCTGCTGCAAGAACGGCAAAAGGCGCTTCTCGAGGCACTCAGATTTGTAGATCTCGCCATTTACTGTGCCCTTTGTCACGAAAGGCTCACTCCTCAGTCCGCAAGAGCAGATGGCCTGCCAAATGAGATATTTGGAGGCGAACTTCGACATTTTCTTCTTCTTAAATTTGTCGTCCACATAGAACTTGCTCTTGCCGGTGAAAAACTCCAACCCCGGAATTTGCTTAAAATCGGCTTTTATATACGTTTCGTCGTCCATCACACGGCAGCCATATTTTGTCAGCATCTTCTCGTAGAGATTCCGTGCCCGAGTTATAGCCGTCGATTGTTGCCGCTAATCGCGGTTTGGGAAGTCCTGTACCTTGTATATATGTAGTCCAGCTCTCTTCTTTGCATTCTGGACGTAGCTCTGCGACATGCCGATCTTTTTAGCCAAATCACGGCTTGAGACGTTGGGATTTGCTTTAATCATCCGCTTCACCTTTCCCTCCGTCTTTTTGTTCTCCGGTCCCTGTTTTCTTCCAGTTCCTTTGCCGTGGTCCAACGTTAACCGCTCCAGGAACCGCTTCAACACTCTGGAGATGGTTGAATGGTGAATGTTCAACATTTTCCCCATATGTTGAACATTCACCATTCAACCAGGAAATTCCAGGTGTTTAGAAAGAATTTGTTCTCTCGACTCGCGTTGGTTCACCTCCATTTTGGTTGAATCGAAAAACACGACTTCGAGTTTGACAGCATGTAAACAATACACATCAATGAGAAAGTGTGCAAAATTTGGTTGATTTTTACCCAATGGTAAAAAAGTTATGCCCTGTTGAATGTGTCGCAATAATTTCGTGTTTGCTCTTTATTTTCAGTTTTTGCAGTTACTGGCATTCGAAATAGTGGTAATTTCCAAATACTTTGTGAAATACAATATATATTCAGGGAAATATACTATTTTGATATACCTAAAAATTCATATTTGTTTTGACAGTATCGGTGGTGTAGGAGTGAGCGTGGTTGCCTCTCACCCCAGTCGGAATGTTATCTAATTTGCCTCTTCAACGATGAGATATTAAACGAATTTTCCTCGGAGGCCGAAGAAGTAATATCATGTTCAAAAATTCTCAAAAGGAATAGAAACATAATCGATAAAACACCGCAGATATATGACCAATCTGCATCCGGCCACGAACCAGCCCAGATAGCTGAAAAAATCAATCACCTTACTCAACAACCGACCTCGAAAAAAATGACTGCCGTCGTGAACGACGAGTAAAAAAAATATTCAGTATGCACTATTTTCTCTATCTTCATTTCGTTTAATCTCAAACAACACATGCTTGTCGACTTGTTTTGCCGTGTTCATTCATTCCATTGTCCCTGTGTTCTACACAACTCATTCACCACCACAGCAAAGCACTGATCTGGCTATTCAAGCGTCAAGAATGTTTTGATTGCTTGACTGAATGTTCTGGTATCCAGTCATTCATTTTCGCGTTCGTGAGTGAATTTGTCTGCTGCTGGCCTTTTTTTTTCAATTATACCCGAACATGGCAGAAGACAAGGAAATCCAAAAGACGAAGCTGTAGCAAACGATCTATGGCCGAAATCGCTACAGAGTTTGTGGTTCGAGATCTGGAAAAGAAATTTTGCAGGATCGATTCAAGAAGTTGCTGCAAATACGTGCAAGCAAAATACGTTGGTTTTGTCACTTCATCGATTCCTCAAATGAAGGACTGTTCTTTCTTCTTCACGGTAGAACGTTGAAATTGAATGAGTTGTTTGCGTTTATTTACATTCACTGCTTTCTGGAACAAATGAATGATGAAAGTAACGCAGCAAAAAACCAGATGATTCACCTTGCACTACAGATTCATGTAGGCAAATTTGTGTTTACTTCATGTTCGCTAGAGGCAGCATGTGATGAAAAATATATTGTCTCAGTCAGGGTGCAATTTGAGATTTGAATGTGCCATTTTAAAGATCTGCTACAGTTAATATCACTTTTGACAAATCAACAGCTTATCAGCGAGGCGCACTCCGGGCAAATTTTCGGTCGACCACCACAATCAAACTAGCAATTTCCGCACTCACCACGACGACGGATCCGTGGTCGATTTTAAACTCTCACCGGAACAGGTATCAATTCACGCAATCTGCTTCCAAACCCCACCCACTCCTGTTGGTTATCTGCTGATTGGCATCCTGAATGTCTAAAGCCACCAAACACTGACAGCAACGATAGGGAACTGGAACCGGCGTCGTTCCCACGGGCCATTCCCGACCCCATACATTATTTACGAAACGATGATTGAAAGTTATTGGCTGCCAAATTTGGTGGCCGTTCTCTGCAGCCAAATAAATTTGAGCCACCGAAGTGGCTCGGCTACACTCAAACCTCAATTCCATCCCGGGTGGCACAGACCACTAGCGTTAAAATAATTCTTAATTCCTTGCCCCTGGCCAAAGGCAAGCCACCATAAGTTGGTGAAATTTGAATTGATAATGATAGCCACGAAATGTGGGTTTGTCCGTCGACGTTTCTGCAAAATTACCTCCCAACCAAAAACATGATCCACTGATTGAGGCTTCCCACGTGGGATCTCCGTTGATGAAATTTAACAGACAGGAACAATATCCACCGCTGCACACCACCATGTATTGTAGGTTGTCCATGGTAATGTATTCAAATTATAAACCAATGTTTTCCTTCATTTTTGAGGCATGCAAAGTGTCCGTCATGGATACAAATGAAAAAATTTCCCTGCCATAGCAACCGTTGTCCTGGTGGGTGAATCACGCAGAGACACAACCACCTGGTGCAGGCAAAGGAAACGAAAAAAAAAAACGACAGGATCGCTTGAACTTTCTTCCTGAGCGGTTATTAAAACTAAGCGGATTTTGGGTGGAGGAATAAATCTTGTCCAGCTGAGCAACAAATGGCTGGTTTCGTAGCTGTCCGTTGGTGTGAGTTAAATGACCAAGCATTGTAGGATGTGGCGTTTTTTCATCTTATTTGAACCAAAAAATACAGTTTTGAATAAATTTAGGCCATTAAATGAGTTTTGATTGAAGCAGCGAAAGTGTCTGCCAGAGACAGGAAACATGATACTTTTGGTCATTAGGAGGGAAGTTTACGCTATTAGGCTTTCAGAACAATTCTAGAGTTTTGCTGTCAGTTGGACTTTTAATGTAAATTTTTATGGTGAACTTTCAATGAATGAATTATGACGATATACTTATATGTAGTGGGGCAATCACAAACAAGACGTTCAATAACTTGAACTGCCTGATCTGTTCTAGTAATCAAGAGTATCGCCATGTTGATTTTTGGAGCTATGAGGTTGCATAGTTGAAGTAATTTAAAGTACAGAATTATAAAATTGTCCTACCTATAATTAAATTACTTATTGGAAAATTTGAGAAGGAATTATAAATGAAGACGTTTATTTGCAATTAGGTTTCAATTAGGTGTCAATTTGAGTGCTAAAGAATGTGCACACCAAAAAGTAGTCAACGGGAAATTAGTGGTATTAAATGGAAAATATGAGAAAATCAAAAGTAAATCATTTATTTAAGACTTCATAAAAATACAAATATAAAACATATACAGTTAAGTCAATTTGACCTGTTATATCCAAATGCCCGCCATCAGTTTTTGCACAGTGTCATCCGTCACCAATTTTGCAGCTTTCTGCCAGTTACGCCTGAAGCTTTTCTCATCAATTGCTACGCTATTCGTTTTTCGAAGATTCCTCTTGACCAGAGCCCAATACTTTTCGATCGGACGGAGTTCTGGCGAATTTGGCGGATTGCAATAATTTGGGACAATATTTACACCATTAGCAATGTACCAATCCTTAGCCAGTTTTCCATAGTGGCAAGAAGCCAGGTCAGGCCAGAACAGCACCGAACCGTTGTGTTCCCGAATGAACGGCAACAGTCGTTTATTCAGAAACTCTTTTACGTAAATTTTTCCATTTAGAGTGCCGGTCGTGATGAAGATGTCGCTTCTGAGACCGCATCCACAAATTGCCTGCCATACGAGGTATTTTTTTGGGAACTTCGACATTTTTTTTGCTTAAAACGATCAGCAACATTTCCTCTTTGCAACGAGGTATAAAACTGTAGTCCCGGTATCTGCTTAAAGTCAGCTTTGCAATATGTTTCGTCGTCCAATATTATGCAGTCGTATTCCTTCAGCTAATTGAATAATTAAACATTTTCTCGATCGAGATTTTGCGCTCTTGTTCTGGCTGTCGTTACGATTTGGAGCAACACCTACTTTGAATGATTTCAAGCCTGCACTTTTCTTCACTTTCTGGACGAACGATGGAGACATTTTCACTTTTTTCGCCACATCACGAACGGAGATATTCGGTTTCTTCTTAAATTCTTTAATCACTTTCTTCCTCTCCGCGACAAAACGAGAATCATGGTTACCTCCGGAACCGACCTTTCTCTTTAAAGTTAAGCGCTGCTGAAAGTTTTTTAGCACTTTAGTAACCGTCGATTTTGCGATTTTTAATGACTTGGCAATATCGCCGTGCGACATATCTGGATTTTCCACTCTTTTGTGCAAAATTGCTTCGCGCACGCGTTCTAGATTCGACGCCATTTTACTGAATAAAGGTTACTGTAGCCAAACGACGTCTTCATAGCACACATACATTAATATTCATGTAGTAGTGATCGGATTAGCAAAGCGTATCTTTAGTGCTACCGCGTACAAAAACAGTCGTCGTTTCAATTTTTCCCTAGGTTTTTTATTAAAATTATATTAAGTTATTTGGTTTAACCTTCAATAAACTATACCACAACTACAAGTAATTGGTCTGCTACGTGCTAGTGCAACACTTCTAAGGAGGGAAACATCTCACAGATCCCAAAAAAGGATTTAACCCATTTTTCGACGTCATGTACCTGCAACAAATCATCAACATCATCTTCGAAAGCAGCAGTCTATACAAAAGTAAGACACAATACTTTATTTTTTGACTCTCTCTGCCGCTGTTTTTTTTTTTCGAGTGTTCTTTGTCGCCGTAGACCGTATTTCGTCTGTGCCATTGTTTCCGTCATATCATCATTTGACTGATAGGTACTACAATGGCCAAATAGGCAGAGAGACCAAAGAGTGACTATTGCCACTCTTAACTGTTGTCGTACACACAGTGAAATACCATCAAGCAATAGAACTGGACAAACACTCAACACCAACGCACTGTCATCGTTGGATACTGTCGGCCTCTCCTCATCACTCTCCGTACGTGTCAATACAGTGGGATCATCAAGAATCAAAACTTCTTGACCGTTCTTGACCGATAAATTTGGCCCGCTCAGCTGCAGATCACTACATACGGAAGATAAGTTAAATAATTGGTTTACCACTCGATTTCATTGCATCGATATCTCACTCACCATCCCCAAATGAGTTGTGTCGCGTGTCAGAAGGTATTCGGTATTGAGGCGGTGCGCATTACCTGTGGCAAGTGCTAAGGATCTTACCACAAGTCTTGCTAGAAGCTTAACGATGACCAATGGAATAGCTTCGTCCATGGTAGTGTGCTTTTCAACTGTAGCAAATGTCGGGCCAGTCGTCGTAGTTCGGTGGTTGGTGTTCCTGTGGAGACCAAATCAACTCTACAGCCACAAACAAATGACCAGACTGCGCGGAAAGCCGATATTTCAACTATCAAGTCTACAATCGAAAGCGTGATGACAAACCACAAGGATATCGAGGCGAGCTTAACGAATCTCCATGATACGATGACTACGATTGAATGTAGGCTGCAGTCGATTGAGATCAAATTGAAATCTGTAGATCAAGTCGTTACAGAGAATACACGATTTCGCAATCAACTGACACTGGTGGAAAATAGAATTGTTGCTCTGGAGAATACAACAGCAGCCAAAAAGGTGGCCGTCTAGAACTGATCCCGTCATCAAGGCAACTATTACCGGTGCGAGTCTCCAAGCAGCAGAAAATTCAACTGAGACTGTTGATAAAATTGTCTCTCACCTTGGCTTCGTGCCATCTGACACTATCGCCAAGATTGAGCTAGTTAACGACAAAAAAAACAAGCAGAAATGTTCGATAATGGTCACCCTTACATCAGTAGACGCAATGAAGAACTTGATTAAAGCGGCCAAGAAGGAAAAACCAACAGATGTTGTCCTTGGGGGCGACCGCAGCTCAAAGATTTTTATCAATGAAAATCTTCCTTCACAATGCTACGAATTGCTCAAACAGGCAAGGGAGCTGACGAAATCCGGCTACAAGTTTATATGGGCACATCAAGGTAAAGTGTTTGCGAAAAGGTATCCTTGATCAACTCAAAAAGTGACGTTGATGCTCTTAGACAAGTAAGCACTGATGCTGACCACTAGGCACATTTTCGTTTTGCTGTTAAGTTGTCGTTCTTTATTATTATGATTATTATGATTGGGAATAATATCAATCTTTTTTACCAATATTCTAATGGGGTACGTAGTAAGCTAGACGACATCAGACGTGAGCAGTACATTTCGTCTTATGATATTATATGTGGCACTGAATCGAGAATCCAAAATGATGTTTTTGATGCTGAGATCTGTCCATCGGACTCAACGTTTTTGATTCATCGGAAAGATCGAGATCTAGTGGCGACTGCGATGCAAGGAGGAGGGGGCTGCGTGGCGTTGGCGAAAAAAGACATGACCTTGAAGAGGATGAAACATCTTGAAGTACTGAGGACTTACGAGGATCTATGGGTGAACGTTGAACTTGGTGGTGGCTATGAGCTTTTAATTTGCGTCGTATATCTTAAGCCTAATAAATCACTGCCTGAATTAAACGAATTTACCGATAATGTCACTGCCATAAAGAACCAGATAAACGAGAAGACTTATCTGCTGGTTGTTGGGGACATGAACGCACCACATATTGAATGGAAACAGAAGAACAATAGCTATGTATCATCATCGTGTGAAGGCCGCTGATTTGGTTCTTGGCATTGGTCAGGCAGCAACCAAGATCAAACAAAGGATTACCCTGGATTGTGGTCACGATCCGTTCCAGGCTGTCAGAGTTCTTGCGCCAGATGGGCTTTCTGGTGCTTCTGAAGGTCACAGCCAACCTCCCAGCCGCTACCATCAACACTGCTGGCTGGACGATACCAGAAGGAATCGAACTTGCTGGTCCGTAATTTTGCGTCAGGAGTAGATCTCGTGCTGGGCATTGAAGCCTTTTTCAACTTCTTCGAATCTGGCAGGAAGATCTCACTTGGAGAGAAACTCCCGGCCTTGCATGACTCCGTTTTTGGATGGATTGTCAGCGAACGGTTCACAGAAGGTACTCAAGGTTCGCATATTAATTGCAACATCTCCACAACGGACCGATTAGTAGAACTTCTGACACGGTTGTGGTCCACGGAGGAGGTAGACTCCATGAACAACTATTCCCCGGAGGAAACTCACTTTTAGAGCACGGTACAGTGAGAGGCGGATGCCCGCTATTCGGTGTCACTTCCCAAGGATGAAAACGTAATCTCTCGGTTGGGCGAATCTGAGGTGATCGCATTCCGATGTTTTCTAGGCACCGAGCGGAGAACATATACGGATATACAGATATAGATATACAACATATACCCCTGGAATCAATACGTCACCTTCATGGAGGAGTACCTGGCTCATATGCGGAAGGTCGAAGATGAAGCAGAACCCACACAACTTCACCATCATCCGGTGATCGAGGAGGCCCGCACTACCACCAAGGTCCACTTGGTATTTGACGCTTCTTGCAAAACGGCAAGTCGACTACGATGGGCTGGGCATGTCGTAAGAATGTCGGACGACAGCCCTGTGAAAATGGTTCTAGAAAACGAGCCGACAGGTACAAGAAGAAGAGGCGCGCAACGAGCAAGGTGGATTGATCAAGTAGAAGGTGACCTGCGGACCCTCCGCAGACAGTGAGGCTGGCGAGGTACAGCCATGGACCGATTACAATGAAAACAACTTCTGTGTACAGCAGAGGCCACACCGGCCTTAGTCTGATTGGTTGGTTGGTTGGTTGCAAAACGGCTACAGGATTGTCGTTGAACGATGGGTTGCTGGTAGGCCCTGTAATGCAACAGGATCTTCGATCCACCATCCTCCGCAGCTGTACGAAGCAGATTCTGCTGGTAGCTGATGTGGAAAATATGTTCCGGCAGATATTTGTTCATTCTGTGAAGAGACCACTTCAAGCTGTGGCCGCCATCCTTTTTAGAGGAGGCAGGTGTGTACGAGCAGAACACGGTAACCTACGGAACAAAACTAGCTCCGTATTTGGCAGCTCGTACGATGAATCAACTGGCCATTAAGGAGGATACGTACGTGAACGATGTCATCAGTGGTTGCGATAACTTGGAGGAGGCCAAGAAATTGCAGAATCATTTGGAAGAGATGACAAGAAGCGGTGGCTTTTGGCTCAGGAAGAGGTCCTGTACAAAATCTCCGACGACAATATAGCGATTCGTCCTGCGGACGGTATCACTCTTGGTCCATATTCATCAGTACAGCCCTTAGGGTTAACTTGACTACAAGGTAAAGATATCATCCGCTTCCAATTCAATGTTTCCCCAATCAACTCCGATGAAATTCTCACTAACCGCAAGGCCTGCCGATTATCGCTACTTTGTTTGGTCCGGTAGGATTTATCGGTGCTACAACGACTACTGCAAATGTGTTCATGCAGCTTTTAAGGACATTGGAGGACGAAAAAGGCACAAAGTTGGATTGGAACCAGCCGTTACCGGCGACGGTGGGTGAGTCCTGGAGAAAACTTCATATCCTACCCATACTTCACGAAACTCAAATCGACCGGTGCGTGATCATTCCCAACGCAGTGAAGGTGGCGATCCACTGCTTTAAGGATGCATTGAAGAAGGTATACGGAGTGAAGATCAGGATGGGAACGTCCAGAGGTGACTTTTATCGTAGAAATCCAAGGTAACTCCTCTGAAAATCCAATCTATTCCAAGGCTGGATCTATGCGGAGCATTGCTCGTCACCCAGCTCTTTAAAAAGGTACGCCAAGCAACGAATCTGCAAAGCTGCTCTATATTTTGGGTGGATTTCACGTGTGCTTTACGATGGATTCAGGCTTCCCCATAAACGTGGTCAATGTTTGTCACAAACAGGGTTGCTGAAATTCAGAGGATTGCTAAAGGTTGTGAATATCGATATGTGGCAGGTGCTGACAATCCGGCAGATTTGATTTCTAGACTAAAACTCTTCAAGTGTTAAACATACCATTCGTGACTCCAACTACAAGACCCAAACAACAATCCTGTTCAACCCCAAGGTCCAGGTCAATATAAATTAATGTAGTTTCGTGAATCTTCCGATAGGCATCGAGTGGTAGTCAGTTGAATTCGGTGGTTGATGAGCTACTTCTAAAAATTTAACGCCCTAACGAACCCAATCCGGAGCCGATGGTTGATTCCCCTTTCTTCCTTTGCTGACGTTCAGATAGCTATTCCTTTCGCATTCCTAACTGAATTCATACAAGTCATTCCATTGGCATTAATGAAATCGGTGATTGTAATAGTTCACAAAATGACCAATTAACTAACGGGTCGGATAAACAACTTGGATGTAGGATTACTCAATGTTCATTTACTTAGTTACGTAGATACAACATTGATGAACATATCGTAATGTAAATATAATTCATATAATGTAAATTAATAATAAAAATTGACAACTATTTACAAATATTTCAATAAACTGCAAGATATTCCTGAATAACGCCAAATTCATTAACATATGTAGCCAACATGCCTCAAGTTTTCCTAACAACAATGTTTCAAGCCCTTCAAATATATACCAGATTAGAAATTCTTCACATTATCAATTCCAATTCCACTGAATGCAATAAGCCATCCCTATTGCCTCAGCGGCTTCGTGTAACAATTTTAATTTTCTCGTGATGAAATGTAGATTCATTTTATCTGCGAAACAGAACTCAAAATCCACATATCTCATGCAACTTTCCATATAGGTAACAATGGAACATACCGGGAAGACCGAGTAAATCAGTTTTCAAATATTACATCCGTTACGCGCCATTCCCAAAGCTCCCAACTATTTCAACGTAATATTTGCATTCAAAGCTTCAGCGAAAAGAAAAAAATGCCATCACATCAACAAGCAGATTTTATCATTTAGATTGGATTGGAGGAGCGTTGTAAACCACTTCTACCGAAGGAAATCGCCCATGCCAAACTAGTCTTGCGATCATAGCATAGCATCATCTTCTGGTCCAATTCAATGGGTTTCGCTCGCGGGAATTGACTGTTGGAAAGTGAGTGAATTTTTTCGAATGACCAGAGAACCATCATATTGTGCGCGATTGTGGGACTTCCGTTCAAGGTTTTCGGAACTGCCCCCTAGCAGCTGTGCATTAACAACGAAATGAAAAAAAAAAAAAACCGACGCTAGTGGCGGTTCGGATACGACATCCACCCACCGGATAGCCACCAGTTAGTCCCAAAAGAATGGCTTTGCGATATGATAGCGGGATTTTTGTACGCTTGTGGCGCTGCATGCAATTTGGTTGATGCACTTTCTGACAGAGTGATAACAGCTGAATTACGTCACCCACGGATTAAATTGAGTCGCGTCCGATGGGATTTCATATGTGCCACAGGGGACATGCTTTGTTGATGCATTTTTTAGAACTGGTGCACTGTACACTGAGGTGGCCGATGCTCCGCAGGGATGAATTAGTTTAGAATGTTTATTAAAAGCAACGATCACACAAAATAGACGCATCACCTACGTTTGATGTTCAATCAGTGGATCAGCAAAATATTACCTCTAATAATTTGGAAATATTTCAAGAATACTTTTTAAAATGAACGTAAGTAACATACATATGGACGAATATGAAAAAATAAACATTAATTTTTTTGAGATCGTTTTAATTCCAATTTGAAAACCGGACATGTTCATCCCAATTGAATTCCACTGAATGGCTCATTGGTAAACTATATGACATCACTGTGCTTAAAAATCACACTTAGAGAGGAAATTCAAGTTTCATTTAGGAAAAAATGTATTTTACAACGGTCTGCAATAGATAAAGATAATTCGTCATTTTGAAAAGTCAGTGTGATAGATGTCATGTCACTTTCGTCAAAATGATACGCCATTTTGCGAATGACAATTTTGTTACGTCGAAAAGTTACGTCAAATTGTCATATATCGCACAGATACGTCAAACACATAAAAATGGCGAATAATTTTTGATCGGCAACAAAACGTTGTAAACAATTATTTTAAAAAAATCATTTTTTACTCAAAAAAACCTAAATTGTTAACCATGTGGTATAAAACCTTTTACGAACGCGTCGTTTAAGGGAATTTAAATGACATAAGAATGTTTCCCAAGTTGCTTTTCAATACAAGCGACGTATCGAATTTATTCCCAAAAAGTGCAAAAGTGATGTTACACCGTTTTGTAAAAAGTTTAAAAAAAAATTTGGCTCGTAATATATGTCAAGGATCTCGAGATCCAGCTTATAAGGTATGTTTACATGCATATTAGCGCTGCGTAGTGAGATAATTCTTAACTTTTATGTTTACCATCTTGAGGGTCTTGATCTATTGAACAACTTTGCTGAAGGAAGTAACTATCATATCATTTGAGACCACTGTCAAGGGATTCCACGCATTCTTCTTCAGCATTTCAAGCTTATTGCATGCCCTCAACTTAGTGTTCTAAATGCACTTCCACAGTTATGTTATTTCTTGTATCTTCGTCGCCAATGCAGGAAAATCTATTTAGTTTCTGGGTATCACGACTTATATACGAAAATGGCCAAAAATGTTAAAATTTAATATGTTTAAGAGGTAATTTGTTGAAAATAAATTGTACATAATTTTGTATTGTTTTACTCTAAGCGTTAAAAACGCAATTTGATTATGATATAAAAATCGATTAAAACCTACCAAGTTTAAAAAAAAAAAATGTTAAAAGTATCCATCCAACACCATTTTTTGAGGCATAATTTCAGCGTTTTTTGAAAAAAAATAATAATAATAAGGTAATGAAATTTGACGAGGGGTTGTTTAAGGAAAAACCCATGTTGTTTTTTTTTATTTTCGGATTAACTGTGTTTTTTTTTCGTTAAATGTATTTTTTCTGTAAAGAACATTTAATGTCCTACAACTTTGCTGAACCTTCCTCGGGTATTAAATAAAACTGAGTCAAAAGACATTAGGAACAATATTGACCCGGATTTCAACCCAATCTAGAATTATGAAATTTCAACCTAGACGCAATGTTTGTACCCCATTTGAAAGGTTATGATCTCAACCATGCATTGGCGGTAAAACATTTGGTTCCAGTAACATTGGCCACCAAGAATTTGCCACAAAGGGAAGGAGGTTTTGATTTCGACGTGTGAACAAAATTGCATACAAAACATTCCAGACTAGTTGTAGAGAGTTGCCGTCTTCAACAAAGTTTCTCACTATGTCATTTGCCGTCTTTTGACATTATCATATTAGTTTAAGGTCATGCAGAGATGGCGCTGCAGTCTATATTTGCCAAATGAATCACCTTCTTCTGCAAAGTTTCTCATTATGTCATTTGTGGTCTTTTATCATTATCAAATTAGTTCCAGATTTGGCCGCAGAGGTGGCACTGCTGTCTATCATTTTCCAATTTGAAGCTATATAGAGTTGCCTTCTTGCGCAAAGTTTTTGAGTTTGTAATTTTTTGTCTTTTAAAATTATCATATTAGTTCCAGATATTGCCGCAGAGATGGTGCTGCAGTCTATATTTGCAAAATAAAGCTCTAGAGAGTTGTCGTCTTCGACAAAGTTTCTCAATATGTCATCTTTCATCTTGTGAGATTATCATACTAGTTCCAGATCTTGCCGAAGAGATGACATCGCAGCCTTTCTTTGCGAAATGAAGCTCTAGAGAGTTACCGTTTACTGCCAAGTTTGTCATTTTCTCTAGAGAGTTGCCATCTTCGGCTAAGTTTCTCATTGTGACAATTCTCGTCTTTTGACGTAATCATATTAGTTTCAGATCTTTCAGCAGAAATGGAGCTGTAGTCTATGTTTGTCAAATGAAGCTTAAGAGAGTTGCCGTCTTAGGCATCGTTTTTTCGGAAAGTAATATGTCTTATTTTGTCATTATCATGTTTTCAGACTTTGCCGCAGAGATGGCGCTGGAGTTTATCTTTGCCAAATGAAGCTCTTGAGGGTAAGCGTCTTCGGCAAAGCTGTTCAGTATACAAAATGCAGTCATTTGGCGTTATCAGATTACTTTCAGATTGTGCCGCAGAGATTGCGCTTTAGTCTAGTTTTATCAAATCAAGCTCTAGATTGGCCGTCTGCAGCAAAGATGTTCAGTACCCGCATAACGAAAAAACTACAAGGTACAGAATAATTCTGTTGTTAAAAATTATGACGAAGGACTGCGATACTAAATGTAAGCCATTTAGATAGAACAATGCAAGATTTTTTGAATTAACCCATTCAGGACTAATTTAAACAAGCAATTTGGTGAATTCTGATTGATTTGGTGCTCAATAACATCGAAAAGATTAACTAGAAAATAAGAAGAATGATTAGTAATTTCCATTTAATTCCAACTACCTTTATTGCTTATCTTGACAGATATAATACTCGACTGAAAGAAAACCTTCGCCACCTGCCGTATTTATCCTAGTTTCTAAATACAAACACTTGTACCTACAGCTAACATTTTTTACCTAACCTATCCTGAGTCCAAAACAAATATTATGCTTGATATCTATCTCGCTTTTCTTTATACCTAACCTGATTATTCCGTAGCAGCGGGTGTTCCACTGCGTCGGTTTTGATGTCGTTTAGGTATTAACTTAACTTTGTAAAGCCCATAAAGCTATTGTTAAAATTGTAGACCTTAAGTTTTGAAGGACAGTTTGCATGATCTGAAACTAATCCTATGATGTCTGTGGACGGTTAAGAATATTCAGCGAGTAGGTTTGAATATTTATCGTAGCTTTGTTTTTCCCAAAAGGCAACGGTTTCAACCATATATCTTAAGTTCTGAACTCAAGGTCAGTTTTTATGAACCTGAACATCCCGAGATAATCTGATAATGACTGGTGAGGTTACAGAACCTTCACTGAGTGTGTTTGAATGCATATTGACACCTTTCATAGATTATAAAGCCAACTTTATGGCCATTCCAATAGCTTAATATGTAAAGCACGGGAAGTATGGAGTAGTTTTGTGAGCGGTATGTTTGGGGTCGTTGTCTTGCTGACAAATAAAACTCTTTATCCTAAATTCTGAACTCATGGGCAGTTTTAATGACCTGGAACATCTAAAAATATCTCATTATATCGGTTGACCTTCCAAAAGACTCACTTTATTTGGTCAAAAACATATTGTTACTTTGTTCAGTCCAAAATGCTGTAGATTTTATGTTTTGAATTCCAGGAAAGTTTGGAGAACATAGAATATCCGAAAATTATCTCATAATGTCTGCTGTTCTTCCAAAATATTCAATGAATATGTTTCAAAACACATCGTAGCTTTGCATATCCCAAAAAGCTTTTGTTACACCTGTAGGCCATATTTTCTGATCTCAAGGATATTTTTTATGACCTAGTATATGTCATATTGCATTTTAATGTCTTTTACTTTATGAATGAAAATTGAATTTGTTTGAATACTTACTGTAACTTTGTATTGACTAAAATGTACTATTACAATTGAAAATCTTAAGTTCTGAACGTTGGCACAGTTGGGATGACCTAGACCATCCCAAGATTATCTTCTTGTGTATTTTTCCATTCAAAAATATTCACTGAATATACTTGAATACGTGACGTAACTTTGTATAGTCCAAAAAACTACTGTTACTACCGTAGATTTCAAGCTCTGAACTCCAGGATGGTTTGGTTTACCCTCAGAATTTTATAAAATAGAGTTATATAATAATGACTGTTGATCTTCCAAAAGATTCATTGAATATGTTAGAACCCTAAGTGGTCACCACATATAGCTAAAAAAACTACTGTTACAACTTTAGATCCTATTTTTTGAACTCAAGGACAGTTTGGAGTACCTAGAAGAATGTCATCATCCTTTAATGAATCTTTTTTATTTCTGAGAAATGATGATTGCGTCTCAAGATTGTCGCATTATGTATGTTGGCCTTCAACAATATTCAATCAATATTGTTAAATTAATATTGTCCCTTTGCACACTCTAAAAACCTGATCATACCCGTTTACGTCATTATGTGTTTTTAACGTTCAAAAATATTCACTGAATATAGTTGAATACGCAGAGTAAGTTTGTATAGCCCAAAAAGTTACTACTGTAGATCCTAATTTCTGAACTCAAGGACAGTTTGGATGACCTAGAACATCATAAAGTTATCAAATTATGTCTGTTGACCTTTCAAGAGGTTCATTTAAAATATTTGAGTACATATCGTAACCTTATATAGCCCTGAAAGCTACGGTTACAACTGTAGATCTGAAGTTTTTAACTCATTTTGGATGACCTAGAACCTGGGTCATAAAAACGATAAGATACAAGCATATGTAAAGTCTATCAACGAGAATTTAATAATACGTATGCATATGTACAATATTCTTAAACGGGGGCGACCCCGGCGTAGTGGTTACCATCCATACCTCTCACGCCAAAGTCACGAGTTCGAATCTCACCCCCGGAAAAGTCACGAAAATACCCAAAAAGGTATTTGAGTGCCTACCACGGGAGATCAACCAGCCCAGGGCTGAAAATCTCGATAATCAAGGAACAAAAAAAAAATATTCTTAAATTGCGCTTTACACTATTAATAAGACATTTTTTTTTTCTTCCAGAACTTCTGCATATTCAGGATGTTCTAGGTAGTCAATTAGGCCTTAATGTATATGTATAATGCATATGTTTCTTTTTATTTTCCAGACGTTTATTACCGAAGACGGTGTACACTTTTATTTAGTCTGTGTGATTTTATACAGCCATTATCCTTTTGGATTCATATGTGGCTCCTTAGGCCTGAAAGAGTTAATATACATTTTAGGTCAAGGCTTAACATTTATGAATTTTTCATAAATCGTCATCGTCTGTGGCCCAAAATCAACAATGTTCTGTATTGAAATTGATGCGTAGAAATACTTTCGATCAATTGGTGTAAAATTTTTTTAAACCTTTTGATGACTGAGATATTAATACTCAAAACCTGACCACTTTTCGTGACGGTCGCAATACGATTTTTTTTTAAATTGTTTTCCAGTATCGAAAACAAAGACGTACTTCTTCGTCAAAAAAATGCTATATAGTCAAAACTAGACTTCAAATGTAAGATATATTATTGTAGTTTATGTTATTGTTATCAAATAGTTTAATCTCGTTTTCACCATATAACACTATACCATATTGTCATTGAATTATATGCCAACTTTATGGCATAGAGTACAAAAAAAAATTCCTGACTTAACCGCCTATCCAGCATATTGTTATTTAGCCTTTTACCATCTGACATATTGTTGAAACTATGTAGGAGATTGTTAGCTTAAAGTTGTCAACTATAAGGATAAATGTCGTAACTATAACGGAAACGGTCATCAACAATAAGAAAAATGTTGCAGAAAGGTTTGTGATTATGCAGGTATGTCATTGTCACAGTCATTTGATGTTGTCAGATTAGTCAAGTCGTGCCGCAATGGTGGTTTGAAGTCTTTCTTCGCTGAATTATGCTCTAGAGAAAAGAATTTTCTGGTAAAACAAGACAATTAAATATATCATAGGTCAGCGATCGTCCTTGCACGAACCATCACTCACCCTTTTTTATTTTTTTTTGAAAATAAACGATTTTTTTGTTCAAAGATAGGGTTTCCCAATTTTTTCTTGTGCCTCTTTTTTTTTTGAATAAATTTTTGAAATCTGGAACTTTGTTCCACAATTGGTTCCAAAAACTCCCCGGAGAAAAACGAGAGTCTTGTCGAACTCTTCGGCATTCAAAGGGAATATGCTCGACCTGTTAAGAAAGTGGCGGAGAACAAGTTGTTGACAGCAGGTGATTATTCTCGCGCTTAATTATATTAAAATAAAAATCGAGAATAAAAAAAAATTTTGCTATCCAACTGTGAAGATGTCTGATTATTTGGTATCAAAGTAACAGAGTTACAGCAGTGTTGCCATTTTGCAATAAAGGGTGTATTCGATAAAAATGGCACACACATATATGCTCATCAAAATTAAACTGATTATCGGATTTTCTTGAAATTTTCTGGGAATGAAGAACTACTAATGAGTTTTGATTTACAACATTTGTTTTATTCAATTTCGTCTTCCATCCCGAATGCCCGCACCTTCCTTTTCACTCCACCCATCAAATTTTGTACAACCGATTTTCCCCGTGTTTTTGTTGTTTTTACCCAAATTTTCTTCAATTCTAGCTCTGTTTTTATAGTTTTGTGATCTTTGCGAAGTTCCGTTTTCAAAATTGCCCAGAATTTTTCAATTGGACGAAGTTCCGGTGAATTTGGTGGGTTCATATCCTTTGGCACAAAATTGACTCCGTTGGCTCGGTACCACTCCAATACGTTTCGAGCGTAGTGGCAGGATGCTAGATCAGGCCAAAACAGAGTTGATCCTTTGTGCTTCTTAATGAATGGCAAGAGACGCTTCTTAAGGCACTCTTTCGTGTAAATCGCACCGTTTATTGTTCCGGAAGTGATGAAGGGGGGGGAGTACTTATTTCACCACATCCGCAAATCGCCTGCCAGATTAGAAACTTCTTTGCAAATTTCGATAGTTTCTTCTTTTGAATATCCTCCGGAACATCAAACTTCGACTTGGCAACGAAATATTCTTGCCCAGGAAGTTGACGGAAGTCAGCCTTGACGTATGTTTCGTCATCCATCACGATGCAACCGGATTTGGTGAGCAGCTTCGTGTAAAGTTTCCGGGCGCGGGTTTTCGCAGTGATGTTTTGTTTTTCATTCTGGTTTGGGGCTTTTTGCACTTTGTAAACATGTAACCCAGCACGCTTCATGGTTTTCTGCACAAAACCGACTGACACCTTAGACTTTTTAGCGACATCTCGAATTGACATGTTTGGACGGTTCTTGAATTGTTGTACGACTTTCCTGGCCATTTTACTGTCCATTGGACCACTTTTACGACCACTCCCTTCCTTCTTTTGGACACTCAGATGCTCCTTGAAGGTTCTTATTACACGAGACACAGTTGTATTTGCAATTCCAAGCCTTTTAGCAATCCACCGGTGGGACGCCCCTGGATTTTGATTGTGAGTGCACACAATTTTCTCACGGACAATTTCTTGTTTCGACGACATGACTGGAACTACTGAATGTATAACTATGAAACTTGGCAGATGTAAATAATACACTATGGATAAGATCTACTCAAATTTCTAGGTTTTTTACTCATACGATTCAAAAGTTACAGAAGATTTTCTGTGTGCCATTTTTATCGAATACAATTTTTTTTATGGGAGAAAGAGGGAGAGGAGTGAATGAAGGGAGCGGATTAAAAAAAAGTGGGGTGGGAACCATGCGTAGAGTAGAGAGGTGGGGAAGTGGGGTCTTTGGTGGTGTTGTGGGGGATGAAGTGAGGAATGGGAGAATAAAGGGGATATGCGAATGTTTGTTGAATTTTGTGGTTCAGGTCTGAGTCATGGTAAAGACTGGCGAGGGGGGGCGGAGGGGTGAAGGGGTAGGGGTGTGGTGGTGCGGCTGTGACGGGGCGTGTGGCGTGGGGCGGAGGGGATTGAATTGCGGGGTGGGGGTAGGGGGAGAGGGTAGAGAAGGGCAGTGGGAAGAGAAAGATTTCATTTTTAATGCCTTCTTTGGCTTAGATTGAAATTAAAAAAAAAAATTTACGCTTTGTTAAAATTATTTTTTTTTTGTTTTTTGTGTACGAAATTTTACCAAAAATCACACTACAGCTTCATTTGGCAAAGATAAACTAAAGCGGCATCATTGTGGCACAATTTGACACTAATCTGATAGCGTCAAGTGACTACATTTTATATTCTAAGCAACTTTAACGAATACGGCAACTCTCTAAAGTTTCATTTGGCAAAGATAAACTGCAGCGCCATCTCTGCAGCACGATATAGAACTAATATGATAATATCAAAAGACGATTCGTTACGCTGTGAGAAACTTTGCAGAA
This sequence comes from Aedes koreicus, assembly GCA_024533555.2. Taxonomy (NCBI): domain Eukaryota; kingdom Metazoa; phylum Arthropoda; class Insecta; order Diptera; family Culicidae; genus Aedes; species Aedes koreicus. The sequence continues at coordinate 149,149 of JAHHFK020004572.1, forward strand.
GATGTCAATTCTCTAAAATGAGTCTCTAATGTTTTTTTTTTTAATTTTAGATTTTCAGCAAGTTACTCAAATACCTTTTGGGTATTTTCGTAAGTTGTCCAAGAATGAGATTCGAACTCGTGACTTTGGCGTTAGAGGTATGTATGTTAACCACTACGCCAGGGTCGCCCTCAAATCTGCAATGTTTTATATACATTCCTGTTAACACAGCCAAACTAAGACTTCATTCTCTTTGTAGCTGATTCCCGGGAGAAAAAGTTATCGGAACCAGTTGTTTTTTTGTTCCAATGTATTTTTGAGACCAGAACCTTTGAAATGGTGCATAAACATTGACTCTAAGTTAGAATTTCGAAATTCAACGAAATTGTTAAATCTGAAATCCGGGTCAATATTGGCCCTAATGCTTAGTTTGTCACTTTTTTTGTACAACCACCTAAAACGGATTTTAAAAAATATATGCCTATGCAAAAATAAACAATACTGTAAAATATTAAAAGTGAGAAAATTTCAGCCCAATTGGTTAAAAACTAAGCAGGCAGCATACATTGAAGTTGCGCCATGGGTCAGAATTGACCCCAATACTTTAGGAAGGTTATAACCGTAATTTGATTTGATAGAACGTTACAAAGTTACGATTTTTTTGAAAAAAATGGTCCAAATTTTTTCAGTCCTAAAAGTCAGCATAATTAACTTTCTCTTAATGGCAAATGTCACTAATAGCAAAAAACTTTAAAGTTAGAAAAGATTTTGGAAGGGCAAAAATCGTATTTAAATTTGCGTTTTGAGCTGAAAATGCTCTTATATTATTATAAAAAGTTTGATCCACCTTGAAGTGGTGGAGTGATGAAACCGCAAGAAAAGTTTTAAAAATCTTCATACAAATTTCAAATAGTTTCTATGAAATCAGTTTCTAATTAAATCAAATTTCAGGAAGCTGATAAGGACCTTGTTAGAAACTGTTAAAAAACTTTGAGTGCGAGTTTTCAAAATTGGCATCGCTCATTTACAGTTATCAACTTGCCAGATGACATCCAGTCGTCACAACGTTTGCGTTTCAGAGACAGCAGGTTCAATTCTCTTTCCAGTTTCTCGCCTTTCTTCGGCAACGAGTATCATCGCACTTGCCAAACTAAATGTATGCAGTGGTAAGAGCATCGTAAATTTTCAAATAACAAATAACAATCACCCGTACATCTAAAACACTCGAGAACACAAGCTGAGAGCCAGCAATAAGTTTATTGAACGAAGCAATGAGCTTCAAATGCCAATCGGAAGAAAACGTAACACTGTGCAAAATATATTTTGTTTATTTATTGTGCCAACACACGCCATTAGTAGAAAATTTCTTTATAATAAGTAAAGATTATTCGCCTCAATGTGGCAACCTACTATCATTTGCCATCACAGACAAAAAGAGATCTAATGTCAAAAAAATTATATACTATGCATCATGCAGGTTGTCCCATCTCTAATACCTTTCATTAAGTACTCACCACTTGTAGTGGTTTCCGATCATTGAGTAAATCGTAGTATACCATTCAAAAATGGCCTAGTGTGCCAGTAAAACAAAAACAAAAATCGCAAGTAAAGCTCATTGCTTTTCACTATTTCTCTTTTATTGGCAGTACTTTGCATGTTATCTGCGGTTTGAATTTTTGCAATCGATTCAGAGAACTGCTTTTCCACCCCCGTCTCGCTAACCAACAAAGCGGACACATTTATTGTTCGCTCAGTTTGATTCATTGTTATTTTGATTGCGGATGCACGCGATTGCAGATGGCTCCACATAGCGAGTGTTGAAAATGAATATATAGAAAGTAAAAAAAAATGGGGCCATGATGAATTGATCGGGCAAAAAGTGTTCATTGATTGGAAATGTATGCAAACCCGAGCGGACGCGCTTTTCAGGCATATCATCACACCAAACCGGAATAGGAAAGGACAAAGGAATGGAAATGGGTAAATCGACATGTGATGTTTGATCGATATGATTAAGTGTAAAATGGTTTGTGGTTTTCAAGTACACAACACTCGCTGGGTAATTAGGGTGTTGAATAGGTGGTTAAGCCAGTCTCAAAATGAATGGTATTGATTTTATTTCGTTTTATGTCCTGTGGAAGCCTGTGTGTCTGCTCAATTGTCACAAACACACACACATAATGCATTGGAATGCTAGAACACAAAACTGTGCTAACAAATTAAGCTTATAATTCACAAATGTAAACCGCACACAACATTCAAATACAATTCGTATACCCACTGGTTGAAATAACCCGTTTCAGTCATAAATTGAATCCGTAAAATGGTGCAATCCGTAAAAATTGGAACTTTATTATCCGTACACGGGTTGAAAGCATCAACTTAATCATCGACGCGTAAAACAAACGATCGCGTTCGCCATAATTTTACTTCGAGCAACAACCAGAGCACCAAGGCAAGTTAAACCACCAATTCATTGAAAGCCAAAAATTCCACCAAGCGCAAGAAGAAAACTGCCGCAATCTTACCTCCCGACGCCCTAACCAAAGCTCTGAAATCCTGCCCCATTCTTGAGTCGTTAAAGTTGACAGCGTGACCATTGCCTTCTGCGAAGGATTCCGCCATCGAACGAAGCGAGAGCCAGATCCATCCGGCTGACGGATGCACATCATGGTGTTGATAGTAAACAAGCTTCGCTGCTGGTCCATCCGGGCTGGTGCCGAACTCCAGCACTCAGACGGATGATGCGGTACTCTGTACAGCAATTTGGCCCGCGCTAGCTCGCTTTCGGCAATCATTCCCTTGATCTGCCATGCAAAGACATTATCAAATCCTCCATCCATCAGACGGAACGCGTACACAAGCTTCGGAATAAGAACGCCTGGTATTCGAGCAAAGTGTGCATAGCCATCGATCAGTAGGGTTGCCATTTATCATTTTGAAACTTACATGATAGATGTATTTACACAGAAAAAAAGCAATATCTCGCTTGAATTTACCTGAAATATTGCGTAAACTAATGCCAAACGTAGTAACATAGTATTTTCGCTTATACATTTCAATGCATAGAATAAAATTTACTCATTTGAAACATGTAGCTCTGATTGGCGGCCTTGGGTGAAAGTTTGTTTACCATACACATATTGAAAGAATTATGCCATTTTCTGGTAGATTTTCGAATGCTAGATTTGGCATAAAATCATGGGATATTTCCTTAAAATTTAAGTCAGATTTCCCCTCAATCAGGTCTGTTGTATTAACTTGCTTTGGCTTGCAACAAAAAGAGGAGAAATTTTACGCGTCTGTGAAATTCTATCTTTTTTTTGGTGTAGAAAGATATGAAGAGGAAGAATTGACAGTTTCATAGATTCTATTCGAAGTTTTAGGTAGTTTGAAAATTTTACAGAAGTTATTGAAATTGGGCAAAGAATTAGTCAGTTTAAATTTTATTTTTGTATGCAGCATGGTTTGTAAAGCTCGATTCAAAGTAAATCTCGACGAACGGTTTAATACACCACCGCGTCCCTGGTGGTTGGAACAAAAAAAGTTTCACGGACATTTGTTGACGTGTCATCAACGAAGAAATTGGTGAAAAGTTTTTCTCGATTGATCGACGCATCTCCAAATTACGGATCATGGAACTTGAGACAAAGAAAATTAATTGTGCACAAACATCTAGAGAATCCTTCGTGGTCTGTCTCAAAAATAGCAAAAGTGTTAGAATTCTCAAAATCAATGGTGTGTCTTGTAATCAAACGTCACAAGGATACTCTGAGTGTGGATAGAGCACAGCGCATCTATCATAAAAGTGGCACTTGAGACAAAGAGTTGAGGAGAAAGGTGTTGAGGTACGTGAAAGGCAACCCAGGTGTATTCATATACGTGATTTGTCAAAGAAATACGATTCCAATTTTCCACCGTGCGTAACATCCTTTCAAGAGAAGGATAGAAGTCTTTTTGTGCCAGTAAACATCCGAATTACTCCCGAATCGCAGCAAGCCGTGCTTTGAAAATGACGTGTTTTGCTTTTGCTGCGTTGTTTTCGCGGAAAGAAAATTAAAAAATTATTCCTTCATTCAACAAAAATATATGGTGAAATTATAGTTTTTCCGAGTGCTTTGCATAGGACATAGTGAATGGAATCCCTCTCATAGTGTGTTATGGTCGTGTTTCTTAAGATGGGTTGTTTTTTCCCATTTTTTGTGTTTACAGTGACCCGCTGCCGCATCCAGACGAGCTTTCCAGTATCAAATAAGGAACATTGGTGAAGTCGTTTCATATTATCAAAAATATACCTTAACTATATACACGCCAGGACCAAGAATTTCCATTTTTGATTCTGGAAGTGTGAAATTTCTTCATATATCCATTTGATGTGTGAAGATTTTCATGCGGGGCTTATTATATATGAAGATGACCTCAGAATGTACGTGTATGAACAGGCATTCTTGAAATGGGTCGCTGGATTTTCAATAGAGCTGTCACCTTCAATCTCCAGGGCTAAAAATAATTGCACATAGTGATCATATATGAATTACTGAAGAAATGCAGACAAGTTTCTTGCATAAAAGCACTGTCGGTCAGTGGGAGATTGATAGTTAAGTGCTCGGAAACTAATGATTTGGCAAGGAATCTGCAGTTGTGGTCTTAAAACCAAGGTGTTCATCACATCTCACACAATGACGTCGAAGGTTTACATTAAAGAGTGTCGGAAAAAACCGGATTTTACCCTTCGTTCGGAAACACTAGACCAACGTTATGTTTTGGTCGGATCTAGCCAGCTGCCACTACCATAGACTAACTCTAAGACCAGAAGGTCCCGAACAAATAAGATTTTTTTTTGGCTCAGTCAGTACTAGCACATCGGTCTCAAGCTCGGTCCCAAGCTTAATAATACGACCCTAATAATGAACTCACTCGAACACACTCTCAAATATTCTGTCAAAATAACACAGCAAATCAAAACAAAGGCGCAAACATTTTTAGTTAGGTGCTGGCTCAACGTGTACTTCGGACCAAGGGGTTCTACAACAGTGAACCAATTTCAAATTGCTAGTTGCATATTAATTGTTGCCACTATTCTAAGGAGGTACTAGAATGGTATGCTGCAAACAATGTTAATTTCGTCGCCAAAGAGATTAATCCTCCGAATTGCCCTGAGTCCAGACCGATCGCAAAATATTGGGCAATTGTCAAGCGAAAACTTTGAGGATGCAGTAAAGAAGTGACAAATGGACAACAAATGCGTTTAAAGTGGAATAAGTTCGTCGGTACAGTGTCGCGAGCGACTGTGCAGATCATGATGGCATCGATCACAAGTAAAGTGCGACAGTTCGTTCGAAACGGTAAAATGTAATAACTTTTGTTCGACGTTTTGATCAACCGTGTATGTTGTTTAATTCATGAGTTATGATCACTTGAATGCGTCAAAATTTACTTTAAATCGGGCCTTACCATAAGAACAGACATGCCTTTTAGTGTTTCGTACATACTGTACATCAAAATCAAACTCCTCGCCTACTCTCATCCTGGTTTCGTCTGCGGAGCGGTTGGTGAGCAGATCGCGCCGAATAAGTGTTCTTGAATTTATTTCCAAGTGGTTGTAAATAAAGTAATACAGTTAGTTTAGCTGAGAATGTATTTCAAATTATTGTTCTGCAAGAATTGGAACGCTACAAATAGTAAGCAGGCCTGTTCAACAGGGGGAGAGTCTAGGACGAGGAATCTTTTATTGACCTGTCGGAGTAGTGTTGGAGTGCATTTTGTCTGGTTCCCGAGAACCGGAGCAGATATCTTTTTCCACGTGGGTGACGAGAAAACCGCAACGAAACGGGCGGGAATCAACCCGAACGTCCGACTAACACGAGCCGTTACCACCGTGTCCCGTAGCATCCGTCACCATATGCTACGTTTCCGACCAGCAATCAACCGATCGCAACTGTCGCCACCACCACTCGTTATGTGGAGGCACTAAACCCGACCCAGTTTTACCGACAGCATTTCCGTCATGTTCATCAGCTCACAGCAGCAGAAACCCTGTGCACAGGTATGTTCACTAGTGTAATGGCCATTCTCTTTACCCGTACGGTATGAGAAGAGTCCCGCATGAAGGCCGATTGAAGAGAGCGTTAAGATGAGAGGTAGAGGTTATGAACTGAGAATGTAGAATAGGGTAGTAGAATAAAGATGAAGTTGAGGAGTAAATCTAGTAGTTTCGAATAAAGAGATTTTTTCCGTTACGTTATCCCCAAGAGTTTGAATCGCGTTGCCTATGGATTATCCGTTTTTGTAGTTTACCTGAAGTTTCCGTTATCGATAATCCTCGGAACTCCCCAATCCTTCTTAATTATCGGTCGTGATATTTTGGATGGAAAAAGGCATCTTTTCGTGAAGCGATTAGTCGAAATCAGAGATTTGGCTGTCTCTCGCTTTCGCATCCGCAACCGTGCCAGGTTTACCAGACCATTGAGTCCATGCTTTTTAATAGTCCGGCAATTTAACTGACAGGCAGTCTCTCCTGGGAGAGCGGCGCTTAAGCTGCCTTGTTTGCCAAACCAATTGAGTCAGGACAGTTCACGGGTACATTTGGCTGATGGTGGATTTCTCATCAAAAATAAATATACGGGCGGTCCATGGCCTGTTTTGACCATGAAAATACGACGATATAAGTATGATCAAAATGTGTGATCGCTGAATGAATTGCTGTTAGCTCCTGCTCAATAATTTATTTATTGGCTTCGCCTCCAATGAATGCTTTACTATCATACGCAATTGGTGAATAAACATCATCATACCTTCGAGTGAGTACTGCCCCACAATCAACCTTGGATGTTGGATATTTAGTGATAACAGGCGCCTTTCAAGTGTATCCAACACTTTCTGGAAGTCTGTTTTCCTCGAAAGTTGTATATTTTTCCTTAATTTGAAGGATGAAAAATATTTCAGCGAAATTCTTGATAAAACGTCTAACAAATTCTGAGAGTATGTTAAGTTTGTCCTATGTAAGTTTTTCGACAACGCTCAAAAGTTTTTTTTTTAGACCTGATTTTCCATGTTAAGAAAGGGGTATGGGCACGTTCTGACAAATTGGTAGCGGAAAATTTTATGTGTGAATAGGCTGCCACATCAACGTTCATAAGTGCCTGAATCAAATGGACAGCTTGTAATGATCACTTGAAGATGTGACGGGAGATCATTAGAAATAAAATGAGGGGGGGGAAGGGCCAGCCCCCTGATATTCCCGAATGTAGCACGTAGTAAAATGTTTTTGGTATTCTTTAACTTAACGTGATGGAATTGAGTAAACGAGTGGAAAATCAGGAAATGATCTCTCATAGACGTTGAACCATTCGGGGCGGTGGGGGATCGAATCAGGAGGGAGTTCTCCTCGTGTCTCTCTAAAGCTTGCTTCAGATAGAATTGGAACAAAAACAATTGCCTGTATTTCAGTTATTTATTATTGAATTCAAGATCTTTTTTTATACAAATGTAGCGTTTTCTTCATACTTTTAAGAAAAAATACGGATAAAATTATTCGTCACGGTTTCGAAGGAATTCTCGAATTTTTCCTGTAACACGGCTCATTAGGCGGCGCACACCTTCTTCGTCCATCGTTTTAGCTATCTTATTCCACCAGGTCTTCATCTGATTGATGTCTTTGACAACCTTTCCTTTGCCTTGAGTCTCCTCTTCATGATTGCCCAGTATTTCTCAATAGGGCGGAACTGGGGGCAGTTGGGTGGGTTAAGGTTTTTCGGAACAACCTGGACCCCTTTCTCTGCATACCATTCTTGAACGACTTTGCTGTAATGACAGCTTGCCAAATCTGGCCAAAACATTACGGGATGGTCGTGGGATCGAATGAACGGAAGAAATCCTTTTTGGAGACACTCTTTTTGGTATAGTTCCGACGTCATTGTCTTATTTGTAACGAAAACTTTCGTTTTTTTTTGCCACAGCTGCAAATGCCCTGCCAAATCATGAATTTTCGTGCAAATTTGTCGGCAAAAACAAATTTAAATTTGGCTGGAACATCCCCCGAGCCGTTGCCAAGTAAAATTTTTGACCTGGGATTTGCCCGAAGTCAGCCTTGACATAGGTTTCATCGTCCATCAGAAGACACCCGTCGAACTTGGTCAGCACCTGGTCGTATAGCTTCCGAGCACGGATTTTGGCCACACTATTCTGTTTTATGGTCCGATTTGGCTGTTTGCTAGCTCGATACGACTTGATTCCTTCCCGGAGTCGAGTTCTCCTCACGGTACTATGGGCAGCACCGAATTTTCTGGCCAAATCACGGTCCGACAGATTGGGATTCCTCTTAATCGTCTTCAAAATCTTACCACGCAGTTTCCGGTCGACAGTTCCACTCCGACGATTGGCTTGAGGCTTCCGAATCGTCGTCAATGTTTCCTTATACCGTTTGATAACGCGCCATACGGTATTTCTGGGCAATTTCAGCTGTTTAGCTAGCCTAGATGCAGACCACAATGGATTTTCCAAATAACTGTACAAAATTTTTTCCCTTCTTTCGGCTTCCATGTTGATTGTTTACAAAGTACAGTCGATTTGCGGAATTTCAAAAATACATACGTGAAGCTGACAAAATTCCCGACACGTGGGCGCCAAGAACTTCCAAATCCGTCCACCAGGAGCGCCACAATATGAGCAAAAGTTTGTTCCAATTCTAAATGAAGCAAGCCTTATGACCAGGAGAAATGCAGGATTTGTAACAGGGGGATAGCAGTGAGTTGAAGCTGAATTTGTAAAGGGGGAAGGGAGGGGAAAGGAGGGGGGGAGGAACGGGCCCTGGTGATGTTGTGGTGGGGGATCTGGGGTGTGGGGGGGGGGGGTGGGCGGGTGGGGTTGGTGGGGGGGCTGCGGGGGGGGGGGGGGGGGGCGGGGCGGGGGGGGGCGGGGGGGGAGAAACAGACAGGTCAGTGTGTTGTGGTGTGGGGTATTTTTTTATGGGTGATCATCATCATCATCATCATCATCATCATTAGTTCAATTTTAACTTGATGTTTAGATTTAAAAAATGCATTCATTGTTTGCATAAGGTAAGTGGATCATCCATATTTAAGCGGTTCACATTAAAATTTAATGACATGAAATACATTCAAAATCATCCAAATAGTACAGAATAGCATTTTTGAATAAGTAAATAAACATAAGAGCCAAAATAAGGAGATAACGTGTCAGAACACAAGCTAAAAGACTCCATTTTGTAAATGAGGTCAGGATTTTATATAGATGCATTATATTTGCATACACTTCAAATCAATCAATCAGAAACCGATTTGCGTTGAACACAAAAATGGTTAGGGGCCTCCCTTAGCTCAGTCGGTAAATGCGCAGCTACCATGCAACACCATGCTGGAGGTGGCTGGGTTCGATTCCGGGTCTGGTCTAGGGATTTTTCGTTAAAGGAACATTTCTCGACTCCCTGGGCATAGCGTATGATTGTACTTTTGCCACACAATCATACTAAAGGGTGATACGGTCAAAATTTGGTCAAGGGAAAACGCGTGTAAATCGGTGAAATCGTTTATTTAAAAAATCAAATTAAATTTCTTTTTCAAGTTCAATTAGTATAAAATTCAGGAAAAATATTCAGTTAGGCTTCCGTTTTTCCAAATCCGAATTGCCGGGCCTTACGCTTGACCCCTGCCATCAGATTTTGTACAGCCACCTTGTCCACCTTCTTCGCCGCAGAAAGCCAGTTTGCCTTGAACTGCTGCTCGTCCTTAGCAGTTTTTTTGGTCTTCTTTAGGTTCCGCTTGACAATAGCCCAGTATTTCTCAATTGGGCGGAGCTCTGGCGTGTTGGGAGGGTTCTTGTCCTTGGGAACCACCTGCACGTTGTTGGCGGCGTACCACTCCATGGCCTTTTTACCGTAATGACAAGATGCCAAATCCGGCCAAAACAGTACGGAACAACCGTGTTTCTTCAGGAAAGGCAGCAGACGTTTATTCAAACACTCTTTCACGTAAATTTCAGGTTGACAGTCCCGGAAGCTATGAAAATGCTGCTTTTCAAGCCACAGGTACAGATGGCTTGCCAAACCAGATATTTCTTTGCGAACTTTGACAGTTTCGTGTGCTTGAAAATATCTGCTACCTTTCCCCTTCCTTTTGCCGTATAAAACTCCTGTCCCGGAAGCTGCTTGTAGTCGGCTTTGACGTAGGTTTCGTCGTCCATTACCACGCAGTCAAACTTCGTCAGCATCGTCGTGTACAGCCTCCGGGATCGCGCTTTGGCCGTCGTATTTTGTTTATCATCGCGATTTGGAGTCACTACCTTCTTGTAAGTCGATAGTCCGGCTCGTTTTTTTTGGCTCGATGCACGGTTGTAGACGATACACCCAGCTTATTTGCGGCATCTCGGAGAGATAGGTTAGGGTTTCGCTTGAAACTACCGGCAACTCTCTTTGTCGTCTCAGCAGCTTCCGGTTTTCGATTTCCCCCCGATCCAGACTTCCTGGCTGTCGACAAACGTTCCCCAAACACTTTAATTACATTTGTAACGGTTGATTTGGCAACTTTTAGCGATTTTGCCAACCTTGCGTGCGAGTAGCTCGGATTTTCGCGATGCGCGAGCAAAATTTTGATACGCTGCTCTTCTTGCTTGGACGGCATTTTGACAACTGAAGAGTGAATTCTAAAATCAAAATAGGAGCAACATTCTACACACACACACCTTCAAAATGAGGGGTGTTCAGGTTTTTTAAATGCAAAATTCATAGAAATACGTCAAGTTGATATTGACCAAATTTTTGATTCTTGCATTAGTTTTATAAAAAAAAGTCTTTACTTAAGTAGAGAGTTGTAAAAGGGTTTGCTACCTTCAGCTGGCGACTAGAGTTATTTTTGGGAATTCATAAAATCCTACAGGCTACAGGGCTCGTTTGTATCACCTCCATTTGCCTTTTTTCCCAGAGTGTTTTTTTTCTATCCATAGGAAAATTTTATTGTACATACAAATACTGACACTATCCAATGTTTGCGTGGCCATGGTCAATGGAATTGAAATCGTTCACGAATTCCGAGTTTTGTTAATCGGCTTCAGCGCCACTCTCGAAGAGAGACCACCGGCCACGTTATATTTGCACGACTTTAGAGACTGTTTTGGCTCAGGGAAAACTCTTGAACGGATAATGGGAAAGTTGGCAAAATTTCTATAACGCAAACTAAATCTCCTCCCCTTTCATCAGCCGAGGTATGTTAGGGACTGCAGAAGAAATTCTACCCAAATGAGTAAACAACGAATTAAGCTCCAGAAATTAATGAGTCGTTTATTCCCAGTAACTGACGTTTAACACAACTTAGTTCAACTAAATCAAATTCGTTTTCATTTGTAGCATCGTTTATTCGTGTTGGACGATTTCGACGAAAATAAAAAAAAAAAACAAGGGCAAAAATAGCCATGTAACATAGCTCTAAAACGTACCTGCGCAGGTTTTTTTGGATGACCAGATGACTGATGGGGCCCTTTGAAACTTTGAAGACTCTGTTGTGGCTTGTTCAAATGGAGATCGATGATGACTCCCCGAAGATGGCGGTGGTGTAATAGCTGCCACGGAATGTCCTCGCTGCGATTTGGGCGCAACGATGAAATGACCCGTGTGTGTATTACGGCCGAATAAGAGATGCGGAGGGAGTGACGACTGAAACGGAAGTTTCCGATTTTGTTCTGCCAGAGCAATGGTGGCGTATAAACGCCGTCTCTATCCTCGGGGCGATCCGTCCTTCCCAACAAACTTCGGTGTTAGAGCTTGTTCAAGCAAATTTGGAGAAGCTATTCAGCTGTTTCTTCTAGAATAGCTGAATAGCTTCTCCAAATTTGTTTGAACAAGCTCTAATTCAACACCGATGTTTGTTGGGTTACTAATAGAGGCACACGTACCTAAAGCGACCCGGCTCACAGTGGGACGAAATAAAGAATAGTGGGACATGGGTATTTGCGGTGAAACTATTAGGTGTGGCCCATTGATGTCTTCTACAATGTCTCCACATATTTTGATTACTTTATTTTTGTGTTACCAAATTTGATTTAAGGGTGTATAAACCTAGATTAAAAAAAAATAACTTTTTTGTTTCGGGTTCAAATCGATGACCATGTATTAAAACATTTTAGATTTCATGAAACTTTGTAGAACAAACAAACTTTCTATCTCTTAACTGGACAAAATTTTATGGTGAAAAATTAATGAAAAATGTCATATCCCCTTAAAACTCGTTTTTTTAACATAACTTTTTTATTTGAATTTTTACATTTTTCTAATGCTCTACAAAGTTTTTCGTATTTAAAAAATACATTTGTTTTGAAGAAGGCTGCTAATCTATCTCTTCATTTAAGAGATTGACGTCAATTTTAATACATTTTTTAAGCTATCTTCTAGGATGTGTAGATTATAGGTTTGCAGGTATTAGCAGCTTAACTTAACGTTAATTTATTGAGCAACTGATACCCTTTAAATTGATGAACAAATTAAAGGGGTCATAAAAGTAACTAAGCTTCTTATTATATTATGTTGCATTAATACTGATTTTTTCATCTTTTTGAATAAATATTTAGAGTTGCTTTTCATATTTAAAAGAAAAAAAGATGGCCACTTATTCGATAATGAAGCTTATTGGAATATAATAACGAAAAAAAAGTGAAAATATCACAATAAATGCAACATAATATAATAAGAAGCTTATTTAATTTTTTGAAATTTTTTTAAGTGGCCTCTTGAACCGCCCTATTTATAATTTGTTCATCATTTTAAAGTGTATTAGTTGCTGAATAAATTAACGTTAAGTTTAGCTGCTAATACCTGCAAACCTGTAATCTACACATCCTCGAAGATAGCTTAAAAAATGTATTAAAAGTGACGTCAATCCTTTAAAGGAAGAGATAATAATAAACTGTCTTTCACAAAAAAAGTGTTTTTTTTAAATACCAAATACTTTGTAGAACATTAGAAAAATGTTAAATTCAAATAAAAAAGTTATGGTAAAAAACGAGTTTTAAGGGGGTTTTACATTTTTTATTCCTTTTTTACCATACAGTTCGTCCAGTTAAGAGATAGAAAGTTTTTGTCTTCTACAAAGTTTCATGAAATGACCTAATCTACAATGCTTCAATACATGGTCATCGATTTGAACCAGAAATAAAAAAAGTTCGTTTGTTTTATCTAGGTGTAAACACCCTTAAATCAAATTTTGTAACACAAAAATAAAGTTCTCAAAATAGATGTAAACATTGCACAAAACATCACTGGGCCACGCCTAATAGTTTCGCCGCAAATACCCATGTCCCACTTTTTTTCATTTCGTCCCACTGTGCGCCTTGGATGGTCGCCGCTAGACGAATTCACTTTAGTATTAAGTTGAATCACTCACATATTTGAATATAATTACCTCTTTTCGTAAAAATAAATTAACAAAAAAAATTAAGCAGAATTGGTGAATTGAGGTCCTTTGATTCCACTAAACAAAGAAAGAAACGTGGAACGTTTAACACCACTTATAATGACGAAATTTATCAGAAGCAGGTAATTTCCCATCAACATGAGAGGCTCTAGGAGCGGACAGTAATAGATCGTTACTCCGCGTATTGGGAGAATACAACAAACAACAATCAACGTGCAGCACTTATAATGTTTAAAACTCACTCACTAATATAACCTATAAAACGTATCTCAGTACACACAAGAAATTCACAAGAAACGTAATTAACTTTAATCGCGCACTTCTGCCTTCCAGCCAATCCTTCAGCGAAATTATCGAGTGGAAGAAATGTCTGTGCCAAGAAACTGTGCCTTATTTTCAAATCTGAGTCATATTGAACGATTTAAAATGACTACTCTTTAACTATTCCTTAGGAGCATTATTTAAAAATCGCACCCAAGTGATTCGTATGGTGACGAAAAGCATGGCAGATTTAAACCGCCTATTTTAGATTCAGCACCTTGCTATAAAAACGAAGCTTTTAAGGCTTGCTTCATTAAGAATTGGAACAAACTTTTGCTCATATTGTGGCGCTCCTGGTAGACGGATTTGGAAGTTCTTGGCGCCCACGTGTCGGGAATTTTGTCAGCCTCACAAATGTAGTTTTGACATTCCGCAAATCAACTGTACTTTGTAAACAATCAACATGGAAGCCGAAAGAAGGGAAAAAATTGTGCACAGTTATTTGGAAAACCCATTGTGGTCTGCATCTAGGCTAGCTAAACAGCTGAAATTGCCCAGAAATACCGTATGGCGCGTTATCAAACGGTATAAGGAAACATTGACGACGATTCGGAAGCCTCAAGCCAATCGTCGGAGTGGAACTGTCGACCGGAAACTGCGTGGTAAGATTTGGAAGACGATTAAGAGGAATCCCAATCTGTCGGACCGTGATTTGGCCAGAAAATTCGGTGCTGCCCATAGTACCGTGAGGAGAACTCGACTCCGGGAAGAAATCAAGTCGTATCGAGCTAGCAAACAGCCAAATCGGACCATAAAACAGAATAGTGTGGCCAAAATCCGTGCTCGGAAGCTATACGACCAGGTGCTGACCAAGTTCGACGGGTGTCTTCTGATGGACGATGAAACCTATGTCAAGGCTGACTTCGGGCAAATCCCAGGTCAAAAATTTTACTTGGCAACGGCTCGGGGGGATGTTCCAGCCAAATTTAAATTTGTTTTTGCCGACAAATTTGCACGAAAATTCATGATTTGGCAGGGCATTTGCAGCTGTGGCAAAAAAAAAACGAAAGTTTTCGTTACAAATAAGACAATGACGTCGGAACTATACCAAAAAGAGTGTCTCCAAAAACGAATTTTACCGTTCATTCGATCTCACGACCATCCCGTAATGTTTTGGCCGGATTTGGCAAGCTGTCATTACAGCAAAGTCGTTCAAGAATGGTATGCAGAAAAAGGGGTCCAGGTTGTTCCGCAAAACCTTAACCCACCCAACTGCCCCCAGTTCCGCCCTATTGAAAAATACTGGGCAATCATGAAGAGGAGACTCAAGACAAAGGGAAAGGTTGTCAAAGACATCAATCAGATGAAGACCTGGTGGAATAAGATAGCTAAAACGATGGACGAAGAAGGTGTGCGCCGCCTAATGAGCCGTGTTTCAGGAAAAAAATCGAGAATTCCTTCGAAACCATGACGAATAATTTTATCCGTATTTTTTCTTAAAAGTATGAAGAAAACGCATAAAGAAAGATCTTGAATTCAATAATAAATAACTGAAATACAGGCAATTGTTTTTGTTCCAATTCTATCTGAAGCAAGCTTTATATCATGCTTCATGATCGTGAATTGGGCACAAGGATAGATCGAGTTAATAAAAATGTTTTTTGTTTTTGTTATATTATTAAATTTTTTAATAATTCATAAATCATTTAATTTTTTATATTAATAAATAATAAAAAAACAAAAAAAACAAAAATTAAATCAATATAAAATTAAATTAATATTTATTTCCAATTAAATTAAACATACAAATAAACCATCAGATATTGTCACATTTAACGTAAACAAAATATGATCTCCTTCCCCTATTGATACTTTAACTTCGGGGAAGTGTGCTATTTTTAATTTAACAGCTTTGATAGTAAAGTGCACTCGTTATTAGTTTGGAAGTGAATAATTACATCGTAATAGTTAGTTACAAAACACAACAAGTATTGAAACTGTCTGTTTTTTCGTTACAAGATCCTTTTTACAATGGTGCAATTCATTTTTTTTTTAACTGAAAATGAGAAGAAAGATAAATAATTTCCATTTAATTTCAATTCTGGGCAATCCGTTCAGTTTGTGGAGACTGGCAGAGCTGAGATGAAGGCCACCCGGCGGGTCATAGGTTGCGGATCATGAACGGATTTGGAGGTTAGACGTGAATTAAATAAGCATCATCGGACAGGCAGCGGGCGCTGCCTAGGATGTGGGGGGACTTAACAGTTGCTGAACTCTGTTGAGTTTCTTCCCTAATCCCACAAATATCCGAAAACAGCCCTGTAGGCGCGAGTCACCCCGCTATAAGGGTAAAAGTCCAGGTCTTCACCAACGGGGGGGTGTGTTCTCTCTCTGAGGCGGCTCAAAACGGCGTCTGTTCTCCGCGTTAGGGACGGCCGATCATCGTCCTCGTGCCAGCATGGGACTCTAAACAGGACTGTACACGATCGTTCTCTGGCGAGACAAGGAGTTCATGCAGGCCTCACAAGCCAGCCGTAAAAAAAGTAGTAATGGAAGCACACGATGTAAATACGGAACGGAACAATCGGTATAGACTCAGACAACGAGAAAGGACTATCGATTGGAAACTCGGAACATGGAACTGCAAGTCTCTCAATTTCTTGGGAAGTTCCCGCATTATTTTCGACTAACTGAGGGTCCGCAAGTTTGACGTTGTAGCGCTGCAGGAGGTTTGCTGGAAAGAATCAACGTTACATACGTATAAGGATGGACATACCATCTACCAGAGCTGCGGCAATACACGCAAGCTGGGTACAGCTTTTATCGTGATGGGCGAAATGCAAAAGCGCGTGATTGGTTGGTGGCCAATCGACAACAGAATGTGCAAGTTGAGCATCAAAGGCCGTTTCTTCAATGTCAGCATAATCAACGCGCACAACCCTCACCTAGGAAGTGACGATGAAGACAAGGACGCTTTTTACGCGCAGCTTGAACGGAAATACAACAACTGCCCAGACCACGACGTTAAAATCGTCATCGTACATCTCAATGCTCAGGTCGGCCAGGAGGAGGAATTCAGACTTATTATAGGAAAGTTCAGCGCCTCCAGCTTACCAACGAAAATGGCCTCAGACTCATCGATCTCGCCATCTTCAAGAATCCATACGTAGTACCTACTTCCAGCATAGCTTCCCATATCGGTGCACCTGGAGATCACCACAACAGACCGAATTAAAAATCGACAACGTTCTGATTGATGGAAGATACTTTTCGGGTATTACCGACGTCAGGATCGCGGCGCCAACATCGATTCAGACCACTATCTGGTAATAGTCAAAGAACGTCAAAGACTTTCCGTTGTGAACAACATTCGATACAGACGCCCGCCACGGTATAATCTGGAGCGACTGAAGCTACCCGAAGTCGCAACTAATTACGCGCAAAGCCTTGAAGCAGCGTTGCCGAAAAAGGGAGAGCTAATCGAAGCCCCTCTTGAGGACTGCTGGAGTACCGTCAAAGCAGCCATAAACAACGCAGCGGAAGGCGCCGTAGGGTTTGTGGAAAGAAATCGACGGAACGACAGGTTCGACGATGAGTGTCAAACGGTTCTAGATGAGAAGAATGCAGCGCGGGCGTTGATGCTGCAGCGAGGAACTCGTCAAAATGTGGAGCGATACAGACAGAAGCGAAGACAGCAAACTAATCTCTTCCGGGATAAGAAGCGTCACCTTGAGGAGTTGGACTGCAAAGAAATGGAGCGTAAAGACTACAAGATGCTCAACACATCCCGCAAAGGCTTCGTGCCGCGAGCCGAAATGTGTCGGGAAAAGCTGTCTTGACGGATAAACAATCCGAATAGAGCTGATTTCTTGCGTCTAGATATTAAATGCATCGATCTTTAGAATACTGAGGCGAGAGCAGGCGATAGCTCATTGAACAGAGCATGACAGCCAGTTAGAAAATAACGAAAAGCATTAAGGTTTTCTTAAAAGCTCAACAACCTTTCTTATTTGCCAACTTGGTGCAGTAATTCCGTTTGGCTAAATACACATTGCCAATTGAAGCCAGGTATATCAAAGCAATAATGAAAAACGGGATTCGGCAGGAGCACATAATCTGTTTCTGAGAACTCTAGTATCTAAGGAGTGTTTCGAAAATAAGCTATCCACAAACTTTCTTTCAAATTATGTTGAAAACCGATATTTTATTCATACAAAAAAATGATCCTTTATTGTACGAGGTTAAACTTGAACATAATGAAGACCGGATGAAATTTAAGTTATTCCTTCACGAATTTTCGAACTTTGGATCGAATGCTCTTCATCAAGTTCCGGACAAGTGTTGCATCGAATTTTTTGGACGCTTGAGCCCAAATTTTTTTTGAACTCCTGCATGTTCCCAGCTGCCTTACCAGTCTTCTTGAAGACCCTCTTCACGATTGCCCAGTAACGTTCGATGGGTCGAAGCTGAGGGCAATTTGGTGGATTGATATTTTTCTCAACGAAATCTATACCCTTTTCCGCAAGCCAATTGAGAGTGGTTTTGGCATAGTGAGCCGACGCTAAATCCGGCCAAAACAGTGGAGGTGTACTATGCTTCTTATATAAAGGCAACAATCTCTTCTGGAGACACTCAGATCGATAGATTTCCGCATTTATAGTTCCGGTAGTGTAAAAAATGGTTGACTTCAAACCACAGGAACATATTGCTTGCCATACCAGTACCTTTCGACCGAATTTCTCCACTTGAATCGACCTGTCCGCGTCGCTCACATCCTCCTCAACGACGGCAGTAAAGTATTGTGGACCTGGAAGGGTTTTTGAGTCCTTTACATAGGTCTCATCGTCCATCAAAACGCATGCATCCGGACGCTCCAAAAGACGCGAATACAATTTTCGGGCCCTTGTTGCTGCTCGCTTCTTCTGTTCTGCATTTTGTTTCGAGATTTTCTGCTTCTTGTAGGTCTTCAGGTGGTTTCGCCTCTTGATACGCTGGATCATTCCGACACTCGTTCCTGCTTTTTTGGCCAAATCACGTATTGACATTGATTTGTTCTTCATGATTAGAGATACCACTTTCTGCTCCAGTTTCGGGTTGGAAGAACCGGGTTCTCTGCCTCTTCCTGGTAGCTCATCCAAAGAATAGTGTTCCGCAAACTTATTAATGATGGTTTTAACACTCGCATGATGAATTCCAAACCGCTTCGCCAATTTTCGCATAGTAATACCCTTCTCACTTAGCCATGTGTCCAGAACCTTAATTTTCACTTCCTTTTCAATACGCGACATTTTGAAAACGCAGAATTTGAACCGCACAAACAAGTAAACAAAAGAAAGCTGACAGTCAAACGCACAGCATGCAGTGTTCAGAGCATAAAAAACCATCACAAATACATGCGTACAACGCAAATGTATGTGGATAGCTTATATTCGATACACACCTTAGGTATAATATTGTGGCTTTAAACGGAAGTATCATTCAAAATGTTTTGTTGAACTGATATCGTTGGGACGCAACTCAGTTGTTCAGAAGGTCGGGAGTTCAATCCCAAACTGGTTCCCTTCTTTGCCATTAATAATTTTTCCGCTTTCTATTTCCACTACATTTAATGCAGACATTGAAAGATCAAAATGTTGAAAGTCTAAACGATCCCAATTCTGGCAGCCCTACTCAGTTCCACTTGTCTCAAAAACATCCAACCGACCATTTCATGTGCTTTCACCCACCCAGTGTCAGTCCCGCGCTTCACGATCAGCATCATCATCCGGACAAACAACCGACAACACACGCATGCAGGAGGATGCTAAAAAATTGTCATTTTGAAGAATTTATGACCGTCCCTGTGTGTTTGCTTCCTGCGAACTCGATTGGCCTCCCCCTCCCGGCTCACAGGGAATCCCCGGAAAAAAAAAACATCTCCACTTCAGGACCCACTTTGGGTCTTTGCACGCATTGGGACTTTGTTTTCCGTCGTCATCGTCGTCGCTTGCCGTCCTCGGTGTGAGTATTTGTGTTGTTGGTCGTAAAAATTTATTGCAGATAAATTTGCCCGTTTTTAAAGTCGCCACGATGAAAGGGCGATAAATTTTGTCGGATGATGCTCAACTTCTCATCCGATGATGGTAGCAATGAAGGACGAAGGCACATCGTTGCAATTAGACCGAGAAAAAATAACCGGAAAAGGAAATCACGGACGCAACTAGCTGCGCTTCTACCGCAGGCTAGAACGCACCGGACGCTCCAGGCCGACGGGTAAGAAACATGAATCACACTTTCTAAAAGCCACCCGAGAACACAGGATGTCCGCTCGAACGGAACTAAGCTCTTTCAACAGCCGGAAGTGCAAAAACCACCAGGACGACGACGACGACGACGACGGCGATGAGGAATAAACTCAAATTTTTGATTACCACGATTTACGACCGTAAGTGGATAATGACGATATTTTTTCATCACGCCTCACAACTTCCCGAATTGCGGACCACACTTCCGTTTGCTTTGAGTTGGCCCCAGTAGTATGTGCAGCAATATTATTTGAAGAAGGAGTAGTGGAGTTCGTGGTTGGAATTGGATTGCTGGTTTCCAGAAGAGCTACCATTGCACGCTTAGAAGCTTCTAAACCATCCGTTGATTTTACGTAGGGTGAAAGAAGTTGGGGAGGGGTTTTGTGAGGATGGAAGGTGTGATACATGAGTAGTGCGGTTTGTACATTTATTTTCGTTTCCGCGTTCTTTTCGGACGATGAGAATAGAAGGGACTCTAACGGAGTTTCTGTTTTTTTTTTTCATTTGAGATGCTGACCAAGCAGGCGTTGGAAAATTTGTTTGTTTCTTCAGAAAACATTACAGT
Organism: Aedes koreicus; assembly: GCA_024533555.2. NCBI lineage: Eukaryota > Metazoa > Arthropoda > Insecta > Diptera > Culicidae > Aedes > Aedes koreicus. The sequence goes on from JAHHFK020004572.1 coordinate 169,656, forward strand.
TGATGGATGCAACAGACAAATTATGGAATATTTTACAAGTTAAACAAGTTAAATAAAATGGTTTAGTTAACGTTTGATCCAACTAACTGAAAAATTAGCATGTTTTGCATTCACAGGTAAGTCTAAACGTAGTCAGGTAAGTAGACGTCGGAAAAAAACTCAAACCAAGACCATCGATCCCAACATGCAATTTTCCTCCGCAAATTCTTCATTCATTCATCTTACACAGTGCAGCAGAGCAGGGTTCGGCTACCAACCATAATCCTCAACATCAAGGGAGAAAGCATCGCAGGCAGGATTGAAAAATAGTAATTTATGATCACAGACGAAGCGCACTCCAGCCAGCGATGGCCAACCAACGAACGATGAAGGCAATCTCAGCGACAACTATTCTGTGGAGGTCATTTATAGTCACTCGGCGGTGGTTGAACGCGATGCTTTGCATCCTTTTGCATTCAAACGTCCACGGAAGGCACTTGCGAGACAAGACGACCAGACCAACCGACTGAACAACCGGTCAAGCGAAGGGCTATAAATAGACGTCAACCCTTTATCGTCGTCCGGTCCGGTCTGGTTCAGCCACGGCGTGTTAAGTTTTCGCCAGTATAGAGACCGTAATCTTTTGCCTCGAGGGAGGACCACGCGAAAATGGTCCTGACAGTTGCTGTTTGCTTGGTTGTTTATAACGATTTCCTGCTTCCCGCACTGAGTAGGCCTTTGCCGGGAACAGTGCATATGAGGATGACATGAAGAGTCAACTACACTGAACCTACAGGGGGTAAAGGGTTGTGTAGGTCGTTGTTGATTGGAGGTTAACAGACGTTCAACTCATGGTGATGATAATATACGGTAGGAAGTATTAACACCTTATTCGCGAGATGAACACGGATGCAGGGGGGACAATTCTTCTGCTTGTTCTCCTACCTCTATGGGTGGAAGGATGCATGGCTTGCGGTTACTAATTGTGTAATAAGTCAGCCATCTTCGTAAACATCAAATCTGTGAATTATTAGCTTTGTTGGGATTGATGATCCTTACTAGATAAAAAAATATATAGGTGAGTTGTGTCAGAGACATAAAAGCGAGGTTGACGTTGGAGAATGTTGACGTAAAGGGCGATACGGTCAAAATTTGGTCAATATCAACTTGACGTATTTCTTTCAATTTTTGCATTTAAAAAACCTGAACACCCCTCATTTTGAAGGTGTGTGTGTGTAGAATGTTGCTCCTATTTTGATTTTGGAATTCACTCTTCAGTTGTCAAAATGCCGTCCAAGCAAGAAGAGCAGCGTATCAAAATTTTGCTCGCGCATCGCGAAAATCCGAGCTACTCGCACGCAAAGTTGGCAAAATCGCTAAAAGTTGCCAAATCAACCGTTACAAATGTAATTAAAGTGTTTGGGGAACGTTTGTCGACAGCCAGGAAGTCTGGATCGGGGGGAAATCGAAAACCGGAAGCCGCTGAGACGACAAAGAGAGTTGCCGGTAGTTTCAGCGAAACCCTAACCTTCTCTCCGAGATGCCGCAAATAAGCTGGGTGTATCGTCTACAACCGTGCATCGAGCCAAAAAACGAGCCAGACTATCGACTTACAAGAAGGTAGTGACTCCAAATCGCGACGATAAACAAAATACGACGGCCAAAGCGCGATCCCGGAGGCTGTACACGACGATGCTGACGAAGTTTGACTGCGTGGTAATGGACGACGAAACCTACGTCAAAGCCGACTACAAGCAGCTTCCGGGACAGGAGTTTTATACGGCAAAAGGAAGGGGAAAGGTAGCAGATATTTTCAAGCACACGAAACTGTCAAAGTTCGCAAAGAAATATCTGGTTTGGCAAGCCATCTGTACCTGTGGCTTGAAAAGCAGCATTTTCATAGCTTCCGGGACTGTCAACCTGAAATTTACGTGAAAGAGTGTTTGAATAAACGTCTGCTGCCTTTCCTGAAGAAACACGGTTGTTCCGTACTGTTTTGGCCGGATTTGGCATCTTGCCATTACGGTAAAAAGGCCATGGAGTGGTACGCCGCCAACAACGTGCAGGTGGTTCCCAAGGAAAAGAACCCCCCCAACACGCCAGAGCTCCGCCCAATTGAGAAATACTGGGCTATTGTCAAGCGGAACCTAAAGAAGACCAAAAAAACTGCTAAGGACGAGCAGCAGTTCAAGGCAAACTGGCTTTCTGCGGCGAAGAAGGTGGACAAGGTGGCTGTACAAAATCTGATGGCTGGGGTCAAGCGTAAGGCCCGACAATTCGGATTTGGAAAAGCGGAAGCCTAACTGAATATTTTTCCTGAATTTTATAGTAATTGAACTTGAAAAAGAAATTTAATTTGATTTTTTAAATAAACGATTTCACCGATTTACACGCGTTTTCCCTTGACCAAATTTTGACCGTATCCACCCTTTATAACATAAATAATACACGAATATAATTACTATTATAAAGAAGTTCTTGAATGCTAATGTGACCTGAGTGTGGAGGCCTATACGCGTATGAAATGAAAACATTGGAAACTAAATTTTCATAACATTATGGTTAGCCCTGGGACAAAAAAAAATTTGAAGTTGGAAAATAATGCGCTGAATTAGACTGTCAATATAAGCTGCTGAGTTTTTCTCTCTATTTTATGATTATTTTTTTTAACAATTTAAAAGCTTTGTCCTTGAACTCATTGGAGAAACGGATGTTATGAGACTAACTGTCGAAAGTATTGGTGCGCAACTAAGTTCCCGCTGTTTAGCAATAGATGGTGCCAGTAGTAAGTGCTGGTCGAATGTTGTACATCTCAAGCGTCATAAACCAAGCTCAGACATATCGTAAACAAACCGCTCTGCCAAATCAGTGATTTTGGTTTGGTGTTATTTATTTTAGTTGTTTGAAGATATCTGATTTCGTGCCAAATAATCGTCATTTGCGGGAAGTGTTGATTTTCATCTTTCAATTGAAGAAAATGGCGGCTGAAGCACATCGAGAGCTCCAAAAAGTTTACGGTGTTGCTGCTCTGAGTGAAACAACGTGTCGTGATTGGTTTCGTCGCTTCAAAAACGGTGATTTCAGTGTTGATGATCGTCCGCGTGAAGGAAGGCCAAAAAACTTCGAAGACTCTGAATTGGAGGCATTGCTCGATGAGGATCCCTGTCAAACGCAAGAAGCGATTGGTTCAGGATTAGGAGTTTCCCGCCAAACCGTTTCTAAGCGATTGCATGCGTTGGGAATGATTCAAAAGCAAGGAACTTGGGTTCCTTACGATTTGAAGCCAAGAGATGTTGAGCGTCGTTTTTTCGTCTGTGAACAACTGCTCCAGCGGCAAAAAAGGAAGAGTTTTCTACATCGCATTGTGACGGGTGACGAAAAATGGATTCATTACAGTAACCCAAAACGGAAATATTCATGGGGACTGCCCGGGCATGCTTCAACATCGTCGCCTAGGCCGAATATTCACGCTGCGAAGGTTATGCTGTGTATTTGGTGGGACCAAGTTGGTGTTATTTACTATGAGCTGTTGAAACCAAACGAAACCATTACCGGGGAACGGTATCGAACTCAATTGATGCGATTGAGCCGAGCACTGCACGAAAAACGGCTACAATAAAGGGTGTCCACGATGAAATTGCCACACACAAATTGATTCGCAAAATTCGAGTTTTCATCCGATTGCCATCAAATTTTCAGGGATTGAGAAATAACTATTAAACTTCATTTTACCATTTTACTCGTATTTTATTTACAGTCCATACGCAAATGCCCGCACCTTGGCCTTAACCCCGGCCATAAGATTCTGCACAACCTGTGAATCAACCGTTTTTTGCATGTAAACCCATACTTTCTTCAGTTCCTCGACTGTCTTCACTACCTTAGGTCGTTTAAGAAGGTGCTGCTTCATAATCGCCCAGTACTTCTCGATGGGGCGGAGCTCCGGAGTGTTGGGAGGGTTGAACATTTTCGGCACGAAATTGACCTTATTGTCCGCATACCACTTCAGCACGTCCTTGGAGTAGTGGCATGAGGCCAAATCCGGCCAGAAGATTGTTGGGACGTTGTGGGCCTTCAGGAGAGGAAGCAGCCGCTTCTGGAGGCACTCTTTTATGTACACCTGTCCGTTCATCGTGTCCTGGGTCACGAAAGGTGCACTCCGCTTCCCGCACGTGCAGATGGCTTGCCAAACCAGGAATTTCTTCGCAAATTTGGACATCTTCTGAGTGCGGACATGCTCCGGAACGCTGAACTTATCCTTGGCCGTGAAAAACAGGTTGCCGGGGATCTGTTTGAAGTCGGCCTTCACATATGTTTCGTCGTCCATGATGCAGCATTCAACTTTCGTCAGCATGTTGAGGTACAACTTCCTGGCACGGGTTTTGGCGGACTTGTTCTGCTTCTCGTCGCGATTAGGGGCCTTTTGTACCTTGAACGTTCGAAGCCCAGCCTTAGTTTTGGCCTTCTGGACAAAACTTCGGCTTAGGTGCAGCTTCTTAGCCACATCCCGAACGGAGGCGTTCGGATTTCGGTTGAAGGCCCCAACTACGCGGTTGTGATTTTTGGTGTTGTACGGATACTTTTTCCTTCACTTCTGGCTTCCGATCGGTGGTCAACCGTTCCTCGAACCACTTAATCACTCGCGACACCGTGGATTCCCAATGTTTTAGCGATGGAACGATGCGAGAGATCCTTGTTCTCGTGTCAAATGCGCCAGATTTTATCACGCACGAGCTGTTCTTTCGACTCCATTCCGCGATTTTGATCACAGGACTTTAAAACTTGCAGGATGTTAATAATGCACTATGAACTAATCCACCCAAATTTTCATTAAATTCTACCCAACGGTTAAAGTTAGAGCAATTTCATAGTGTGGCAATTTCATCGTGGACACCCTTTATGAGCACAGACACGAAAAGGTGATTCTTCAGCATGACAACGCTCGACCTTACGTTGCGAAACCCATGAAAACCTACTTGAAAATGCTCAAATGGGAAGTCCTACCCCGCCCGCCATATTCTCCTGATATTGCACCGTCCGATTATTACTTGTTCCGTTCGATGGCACATGGTCTCACTGGTCAGCAATTCCACTCATATGGTGACATCTCAAAATGGCTTGATTCTTGGATAGCATCAACAGACAAACAGTTCTATCGAAATGGTATTCACGTTCTACCAGAAAGATGGGAAAAAGTCGTAGCTAGTGATGGGCAATACTTTGAATAATTCGTTTGTAACCTTTGTTTTCAAAATAAAGTTCCTTTTTCACCAAAAAACAGCGAGAACTTAGTTGCGCACCTTATATTATAGTTACCCTTTTTCCAAAGATTTGTGCATAATATCGATCTCCTCAAAGTCAGAGCTATTGGCTCTTAGAATATTTTTGTTGAAAACCTTTATCTTAATTTATTGTTTGTTTGTTTTTTTTTTCGTCATTAATGACGCTTGACACCAAGGTGCATTCGTGTCAGTTAATGCATTTGATTTATAACAGTTCAAGCTTAAGTTTTTTGTGTTCATTTTTGATTTCTTTTCTGCTTCCATCCTATAACATAAAGGGTGTCCCACATCAAATCGCATCTCGGAAAGAAAGCTGTATCCTTTTCAAAGTTTCAGACAATAAAATTAAACTCATTAGTAAGCAGTAGTCAATACCATAACCGTACGCTCGCATCTTACGCTTAACTCCACTCATTAGGTTCTATACAACATCTGGCTGCAGCTGCTCCTGTACAAAAACCCACATTTTTTCGTGTCTTCTTAAGATTTGACCTAATAGGGATGCTTCCGTAGTGCCTGCTTCATAATAGCCCAGTATATTTTCGATGCGTCTTAGTTACGGTGCGTTGGGGAATTCATGTCCTTGGGTACGAAAGTGACCCCGTTGGCTTCGTACCCCTTCAAGACAACATTTGAATAGTGGCACAAAGCTAGATCCGGCCAGAAGATCGTAGGGCCCTCGTGTTGCTTTAACAGAGGAAGCAGACGCTTCTGTAGACACTCCTTGAGGTAGATCTCCCCGTTTACAGACCCGGTAGTCACGAACGGCGCACTCCGTTTGCCACATGGGCAGATCGCTTGCCAAATCATGTATTTCTTGCCAAACTTTGAAAGTTTCTGCTTCCTTACTTCCTCCGGAACACCAAACTTGTGCTGGGCGGTGAAGAACAGTAGCCTTGGCGGCTGCCGGAAGTCCGCATCGACGTAAGTTTCATCATCCATGATGAGACAATGAGGCTTCGTCAGCATCTGACTTTTCCACCGTATTTTGCCCTTCATCACGATTTGGAGCCTTCTGTTCTTTGTACGTATGCAGTCCTTTCTGATCGTTGGCTCTCCGAACGAAAGACTTGGACAGATTCAACTTTATGGCCACATCCCTGATCGAAGTATTGGGATTCCATTAAAACGCTTTCACGACACGCCTGTGATCCTGATCACAAATAGAACATCCATTCTGACCGCATTTCTCCTTTCGTTCGATGCTCAGAGTTTTGTAGTAACGTTTATTCACACGACTCATCGTTGACTGCACGATTCCGAGTTGTTTTCCGATGTCCCGATGAGAGAGTTGAGCATTTTCCAGGTGCTTGCGCAAAATCAATTCGCCACGTTGCTTTTCGGCTACTGCCATTTTTCAAATTCTCAAAAAACTGACAACAATAAAAATGCAACAAAAAAAAAACTCTAAACTACTTCTACCCAAGTTGTCAAGAAAAAATCCCAAATGAGTAATTTTTTAAAGCGTTTTTTTTTTTGTGATGCAGTTTGATGTGGAACACCCTTTAACCATATTTTTTTCTAACCCAAGCAACACACATTTGTCAAAATAGGTAGCAGCAATATGATTGTGGCTCATCACAGTATATTCAACTGATTTGCAACATGTGTGCCACTATGGATTTCTTCTATCACTTCACACTATCTCGTATTCTTTATATCTACTTCCAGTTCGCTTTTGTTCTTCAGCTCCATTCATTCGTTTCTATTTTCCTTTTTCTCCTCTTCCATTTCTTTTCTTCAAATTCTCTTTTGCTATACCTCTTTTTCTGCTTCTATTTTTAATTTTCGTTTATTCACTATGCATTCCTCCGTTTATTTCCTGCTCCTCTTGCTCCTCTTCTTTTGTATCTCATTTCTACTTCGTATCTTTTTTTCCTCATTTCGGTATTCTTCTTTCGTTTATTTTAGATTTTTCTTCTTCCGTTTCTTTCACTTTGCTTCCTTTCTTTCATTTCACTCTCTCCTCTGTTCTTCTGTTCTCTCCTTTTGTTTCATCTCTTCACGACCACATATTATGCTTCTTTTTCTTTTATTTTTGCACTTCTTCCTAAACTCATTTCACTTTACTTTTACTGTTTTCTTTTTTAGACTTTTCCCCATTTTTCTTATCCTGCCTTGTTTCTTTTTCTTCATTTCTTCCGGATCGGTTTTCCATTGTTTCAACATCCTTTGCTTTCGCTGTATCATCCTTCGTCGGCCTCTTTTCTTAAGCGTTATTTCTCGATTCACCTGCATTCCATCTTCTTCCACCACTTCCTTGGTCTGCCCTTTTTTCATATTTCTATATGTTTTTATCATATAGCGCATTTGGATTAAGTTCGTTCTCGTGAGTATTCCAACAGACTTTTTCTCAGTCGTCATCCTTTCGCAGGGCAGCTGAAACGCTTGTCAGGTCGATTCCACATTTCGCGCTGTTTTCATCATATCTTCTGCAGTGTAGAATTATGCGTCGAACTTCAACGAAAATCCCACAGCATTCGAATATTGGTGGTGATGGTCAAAAATGAACCGTCGTGGGAGAAAATCTCATATTACATTCCTGTACCGTTTTCTGCCGACAACGAAAAATTTTTGCTGACACCACCCGATAGCTGAAAAAATTTGGTGACATTTATGAAGCTCAGAATTTCGTTGATTGCTGACTTATTACTGCATACATATGATGTTTATTATATGGTATCAAATCATAGGATGAGATACTAACTACTCATAATCAGAAATTACCAAATAAGTGCGTTATTGATCAAGCTATCAAATACAATCACATACCATTTCCAAACTTTTTGAAACTTTCGGCAGAAATAGGGAGAAATTTTTCTCTTTCAGCTTTCTATCCCCCGAGTTTGCTAGAATTGTACACACAAACTGTTGGTGGTTTTGCGGCAGGTGATTGTTTTGCAAAAATAATTACATTTACTACCTCTGTTTCTGTCATACCATATCGTTACACTTCGATCCGTTTGTGTTGACAAATGTCGCAGGATGGAATCGAATGCAGTGAGGTTTCCTGCTTTTTTCTTACAGCTCAATACTTGCCATGGGTTTATGCCACGCTTGACGTATCAGCAGTCCTGTTATATTGTGTTAAACTCATGATATATATAGTTTATATTGTCTTGAAAATCCTGTCTTACGATGAACACTGAGAAACACAAGCAGAAGTACTATCACTCATTGATAAGAATGACGATTGGTGTAAGTAAGTAAGTTCGTAAGTGAGTTGGTAAGTGGTAAGTTAGTGAGAATGTAAGTGAGAAAGTAAGCGAGTAAGTACATGAGTAAGTAAGAATGTAAATAAGTAAATAAGGGAGGCATAAAGTAAGTAAGTGAGTAAGTTTCTAAGTAAGTAAGCGAAGAAAGTAGTTTATATGTATGTTAGTAAGTAAGCAAGTAATAAGTTAGTAAGAATGTAGGTAAGTAAGAGTGAAAGTCCGTCAGCATGTGTTAGTACGTAAATAAGTAAGTAAGTAAGTTAGTAGGTAAGTGAGTAAGTAAGTGAAAAAGTTAGTGAGTAAGTTAGTGAGTAACTAAGAATGTAAATAAGTAAGTAAGTAAAAAAACAAGTTGACACGTATCAAAGTGAGTTAGTCAGTAAGTAAATAAAAATCTTATCAAGTATGTAATTAACCTTCTCAGCATGTTCCTACTGAGTTGGTCCACAGACAATGCACAAATCAGAAAGTAAGTAAGTAAGTAAGTAAGTAAGCAAGTAAGAAAGTAAGTAAGTAAGTAAGTAAGTAAGTAAGTAAGTAAGTAAGTAAGTAAGTAAGTAAGTAAGTAAGTAAGTAAGTAAGTAAGTAAGTAAGTAAGTAAGTAAGTAAGTAAGTAAGTAAGTAAGTAAGTAAGTAAGTAAGTAAGTAAGTAAGTAAGTAAGTAAGTAAGTAAAGTAAGTAAGTAAGTAAGTAAGTAAGTAAGTAAGTAAGTAAGTAAGTAAGTAAGTAAGTAAGTAAGTAAGTAAGTAAGTAAGTAAGTAAGTAAGTAAGTAAGTAAGTAAGTAAGTAAGTAAGTAAGTAAGTAAGTAAGTAAGTAAGTAAGTAAGTAAGTAAGTAAGTAAGTAAGTAAGTAAGTGAGTAAGTAAGTAAGTAAGTAAGTAAGTAAGTAAGGAAGTAAGTAAGTAAGTAAGTAAGTAGTAGTAAGTAAGTAAGTAAGTAAGTAAGTAAGTAAGTAAGTAAGTAAGTAAGTAAGTAAGTAAGTAAGTAAGTAAGTAAGTAAGTAAGTAAGTAAGTAAGTAAGTAAGTAAGTAAGTAAGTAAGTAAGTAAGTAAGTAAGTAAGTAAGTAAGTAAGTAGTAAGTAAGTAAATAAGGTAAGTAAGTAAGTAGTAAGTAAGTAAGTAAGTAAGTAGGTAAGTAAGTAAGTAAGTAAGTAAGTAAGTAAAGTAAGTAAGTAAGTAAGTAAGTAAGTAAGTAAGTAAGTAAGTAAGTAAGTAAGTAAGTAAGTAAGTAAGTAAGTAAGTAAGTAAGTAAATAAGTAAGTAAGTAAGTAAGTAAGTAAGTAGAGTAAGTAAGTAAGTAAGTAAGTAAGTAAGTAAGTAAGTAAGTAAGTAAGTAAGTAAGTAAGTAAGTAAGTAAGTAAGTAAGTAAGTAAGTAAGTAAGTAAGTAAGTAAGTAAGTAAGTAAGTAAGTAGGTAAGTAAGTAAGTCAATACGTAATAAAGTAAGTATGTAAGTAAGAAAGTAAGAAGGAAAGAAAGTAAGTATATAAATAAGTAGGTGAGTAAGTAAGTAAGTAAAGAAGTAAGTGAGTAAGTAATTAAGTAAGTAAGTAAGTAAGTAAGTGAGTAAGTATGTAAGTAAGTAAGTAAGTAAGTAAGAAAGTAAGTTAAATAGTAAGTAAGTAGGTAAGAAAGAGAATAACTTAGATTGTAAATAAAAATGTAAGCAAGTAAATTCATAAGTTGGTTTGTGAGAGATTACGTAAGTAAGTAAGTAATTAAATAGGTAAGAAAGTTATTGCGAAAGTTAGTATGAACGGAAGAAATAAAGTATGATACATTAACTTATTGAAAGAAAAAAAAATAGTAGACATACGTTTATTTAGCTTGAAAAAAAAAATAAAAATATAAAAAGGTTTATATTTTAAAATATAATATATGATATATATTAAAAATGATTACATCACAAACATAATCATCAAATAAACAATATGTTTAAACAAAAATTTCTTGTTACACAAATCCATCAAAGGTAAGCAAATAAATTGATGAATAGATAAATCTATAAAATATTGTTTCACTTTCTTTAAAACACTTATGTAAAAATCTCAGTACCGAGCGTAGTAGTTGAACGATTAAGATTGGTAAACTAGGAAAATTTAAATTAATACCTCACTTGAACTCTTTTTAAAAAAGTTTGTAACAATGTTTCAATTTGTCTTCTATTTAATTTTTTTCAAAAAGTTAGCAAGTGGAGTGATCATTTAAATTTAAAGTTGACCAAATTAAATATGAACAAAAGATCTAATTCTTAAATTGAAATGAATATGAAGAAATTAATTAATAAAAACTTATTTAAATGAATGAATACATTAAAAGAACTCGAAACATATTTCTACACAAAAGGTGAGCAAAAAAAAGCAAACCAGTACTAAAATTAATAAAAGTATTCTTACTTTCAACTTAATGTTTTACGGTTATTATGAGGAACAATAGCATAACATATTTCGTCATTTGAAACGAAAATTTTTGTGAGTCCTCCCTTAGCTCAGTCGGTGAAGGCACAGCTACAAAGCAACACCATGCTGGAGGTGGCTGGGTTCGATTCCCGGTCTGGTCTAGAAATTTTTCGTAAAAGGAAAATTTCTCGACTCCCTGGGCCACACTTGCCACACAATCATACCAATGCAAAAATGGTATTTGGCATCGAAAGCTCTCTATTAATAACTGTGGAAGTGCATTTAGAACACTAAGTTGAGTCCTAAACTCTATCCAGAATCAGTGATGTATTGTTTGTACCATAATATGTTGGTATAGTATACCAACTGTATTCCTCAATTGGTTTTTGACATAGGACTACGTCTGTGTTTTCAATGCTGGGGTACACGTTCGAATTGCGAAAATTTGGAGCGTCACGAAAAATATATAGGTTTTGAACGTTAATAACTAAGTTATTCCACGATTGATTTCCAAAATGTTTGCACCAATCGATCGGAACATTTTCTACGCTTCGATTTAAATATTTAAGTCTATTGATTTTTAACATGCAACTAATAAAATTAACGCAAATGTAAGGTGATGTCTTATAATATCGATTTGTCATAGTAAATTTACCAAATGCACAGTACTTTCCGCGCACAGACTTCATATATAAGTAAGGAACGTCTCCTAGGCAGCCATGAATGTTATGTAAGGGGTACACCTTCGCATTTTGATTTAGCTTTCAGGCGGTCGTGGAGCTGTGCAGAGTAGGATCTGCAGTTGGACGAGCAGTCGCTGCCCAGAAAGGCGTTGGTGCAGTTGGCTGTTGTTGCCGATGCTCCTGTCAACCTCGCTGCGAGAAAGATGGCTGCTGAAGCCTACGAGTTGGCGGGAAACAGCCGCCCGTGACAACGAGACAAGAATCCATCATCCCGCGAGATGAAACAAGAGAGAAAGCCCAAGTTCAATCGCGAACCATGATTGATGGGGGAGAAATCAACTAAATCCGTCCTTTTCAGGACGACCATATTAGTTCGCCAACTGAAGAGTTTGTTTGGATGAATTTTTCTCTTGTGCTGTTTGAAATTAATTTCCATTACCGCGCCCCGGCTGAATATGGAACAATGCCGCGTCCCGGAGTAAATGGCAAAGCGCGTTGAACAACCAATGAACCAACAGATCCATAACTATCTTCTAAGCGTTAGAGATAGTGGCCCTCTCAACCATCGTAGAAAATACAACCGGGGCCGTATCATAATGAAGAGCCACCAAATGTTTTCTAAAGAGTGTACAGTAAAATGTTCTTGGCCCTTTTGAGGACTGACTTAAATCAATTAGCAGATGGCCCTGACTTGTATGGGAATTAGATTGCTGCGTAGTCCTACGTCACCTTTGCGCACCACCCCATTGGGCTGTACCTTGTAGTTTTTGCTTTGGGGTGCGTTGTTCCGTTTGCTTAGAACGCCATTTTCATAATTGAAGCGCAAATGTCGAAATCACAATATTTAAATCAACCACAAAATAAGGGGTGTTATAAATGCACGATTGAAGAAAAGCATCTAGTTCAATACGACCAAATTAAAAAAAAAACCCTTCAATTTTGATTACTGAAACTTCAAATGGCTCGTGCGGTGTCAGTTCATGTTCAATACATTTTTTTTTTCAATTTTTAGAAGGCAATCATGATTTTAATTGACTCACTTTATTCGAGGTTTGTATCAGTTTAATATTCACACATATGATAAAAACAATAACATTAGAACATTGATTCACAAAAGCATCCATACGTTCAAAACCATCTGTACCATTGAAAAAACCATAGCAAGTGAACATTCGATTTTGTTTTTGTAAAACAGTAATTTGGTTGGTAGCCACCATCTCGAAGATATTTTCAATCTCGTAAATTTAACACAATAAGTAAGTCTCTAACTATCTATATAGTCAGGTTGTTCAAAATAAATCTATCCCGATACCAATTCTAATTCGTAAATATAGCTCTCTCAATGTCTTTAACCAACACCACCGCACTCAGATTCTACCATGCGTCATGCAAATATACGTGTTCTTTGACATATTGATGCGTGCATGAAAGTATAAAATCATAATCCACCTTGATTGAATACGTCGATCCTTCAGCTTGGATATCTCACCATAGTTACTGAAAGTTAACAATTTCATCGATTGCAATAAAGCGACCAAATTGGTGTCGAAAATAAAATTTATTCAATTACGGTGCTATAGGTCATGAAAAGCGGCTTCGTCAGGTTCGCCGAATCAGGGCGAAATTTATTGCATTCAATAAGTACGCCTCAGTTATACGACATTATTGATCCTTGCAATTCAATGCAAAATAAACCTCAAGAAGAAACAATAAATTTGTTTCACTGACGTTGAATTTAGAAAGCATAGAGAATACATCGATTCGACTCACATATTCAATTTAAACCACGTGAGCGGAATATCATTGCTCAAACAATCATCATTACCATAAACAGCTGTCGCTTTTAATTGCCTTCAATAACGACTGATGCACTACTTCCACTCTCCTGGATGTCAATCACCAGGGCAGCAAACAAACCGCCATAATTTTGCTTTTATCGTACCTCTATGAGTGATGATAAATTCCCACTTCGAAGTGATGGGAATTCCAATGCAACATCCGAACAATCCAACACATGTTCATTAAGAGTAAATTTATCGTATCATTGTTTTTAATTTTATTTCTTTTTTTGCTATTATTATTCTCACTTATACGCCCAATCGCACTCGAAAGCGGCGGCAGCACAATGAATCGAACCGAAATGAATGCAAATTTCACGCGATAACGAAAGCTTTTCATCAATTTGCGCTGAATGTTGCATTAATCTCTGGCATTCACTTCTTCCCATGTCCATGTTTGCTGCTGTCTAGCTTTGTTTGAGTGTGCGTAATGTTTGAGTTGATAAAAGTGATTCATTTTGATTATATTTTTTTTTCAATTATAAAATTTGGTTTGAATTGGATTTTGTTTTGTCAATAGCAGTAAGCACGTGTGCTATTTAGAGATGTATTTGTATGGACGACTGTGACATGGTATTTTTGGTTGCTGAAATTGTTTCTATATTGTTTCCTTTCATAAAGGTTAGGATTTGAGACGAAACTAGCGAAAATCAAAAAAAAAATCCTACGACGAATGCAGCCAGTCGAATGACTCTGTATTTGGATTCCTGCCTCACCTTCATTTTTCCAAATATTTAGCTAAATTATGTGAAAAAAGAACATATCTCGAGTACTTCTTCAAACAGACGTATCTGATTTTGTAAACAAAGAGGGGAAGTAAGATTCAAATGTTAAATTCCTGAAACCCTTGACACTTTCATGCAAAATATTATATTATGGCTTCTTTGCTCTGATAAATTTATGGAGGACAACAGTATCTGTTGAAGTCCTTTCAGAGAAACTGCATACTTGCTGTTTTTCACAAAAAAAAACGAATAACTTTTAGTACAGGGTGTCTAACGGCATGTGTCAATAAAACAAAAGGGTTACAGGGTTACTGAAAAACAAATCATATCATTTATTTTCCAATCCAAAGATTCATGTTAAGGAAACAAACCATATTAATTCAATTTCAATCTTTCGCTCCTTTCCTTGATAAATCGCATGATAAATTCCTCAAAGTTGACTCGCACGATTTCTTGAGAAATTTGGTCACATATATCAACCTATTGTTTTTAAAAATCAATCTTCAGTAGGGCTTTTACGAGGTCGATTCGATTAGTATTTAGCCTCACCACTTGATGGCGCTATCTAACGGGTGTTCAATAAAAAATGAGAATGATTTCAATACCTCTCTGTAATTAAAGTGCAAAGAGCGGCATTTTTTCTCTCTCCAAGAGAATTGCTCTCTGGACTCCCTAAAAATGGGTGGCATGTTTTTTTTCGCTCGGGTGCTGTCAGTTAAATCGAAGATTGCGTCGAAACAGCAAGCACTCCGCGAGCGTGTTGTACGGTTTTACGAAACGCATGGTCATCGTGGAAAAAAGTTTACGGTAGACCACTTTTGAGACCTGGAGTATCTTGAGCAGAAAAAGATGCCTTACGTGCTGAAAGAAAGGAACCTGACCAACTTGCCCCAGTGCCGCTCCATTGAGGATTTTTTCGGCTCCCTCAGTGCCCTAGTGTACAAAAATAATTGGCAGGCCAAGGATACGAAGCAGTTGACCACGAGGGTCGGGAATTGTATCCGGAAGATGGACGTCAGTGCCGTACAGCGCTCTTGTGAGAGCATCGCGGCTAAGTTGTGTCGTACGGCTGACCAGGGCCTTTTCTCCAATATTCATTGACGTTTTTTTTTTTGAAGAATAAAAATTATGTTTTTAATAAAAAATATTGAATTCGTTGAAAACGTTTTTTTTACTATACGAATGAAAAAATTCACATTTTTTATTGAACACCCGTTACTTATCGCAAGAGAAATTTACTTGCGTGTAGTGTTTAAACGGCAACATTCAAAACTGCAGCTGAATCGGACTCGTAGTTTTGTGTTGGTCGCATGTGAAAGCGGGCGTATCCACGGATTTTAAGAAAATGGAAGAGCATTAAAGTCTAAAAAGTCACATTTCTGCGTAACATAATTAATGGATGTTCCTTTGGGTTAACTTCGTTTATTAACGAGTTCTGTCAGAGAAGACTTCTGTGCTGACTTAGTGCGTTGGAGGAATAAGTCCAGATTGCTAGAACAACAACTTGTCTGACGGCACTTGCGGCTTCTGGACCAGGGCAATTTTAGCAGCAAAATAGATGACTCCTGTTTTGAGCTTGGGGGGGGGGGGGGGGGGACGGCTTTTAGCTGGTCTTATTCGGACCCTATAGGCTATTCAAACGACGATCATCGAGTAGTGTGCCGGGACGATCCAAATATCGTAAACAAGTATAAAAAGTACGATACTTCGCGTCAGCCCCGATTTCCGAGTAGTACGCACTTTTTTCGACGTAAGACTATGTCTTTGTTTTCTATACTAGGGTACCTTTTTTAAGAAATCTTATAGCGACCGTCATGAAAAGTGGTCAGGTTTTAAGCGTTAATATCGCAGTGGTTTCTCCACAGGTTTTTGGAAAATTTTGCACCAGTCAATCATAAATATTTCAACGATTGTTGATTTTGGGCCATATTCTCTTGGAAAATTTATAAACGTTAACCCTTGTTTTCTAAAGTATATTAATTCAATGAATATTGCATTGAACAATCGAAATGGCTTACATTTCTCGCCGGCGTGAATTGGAACACGACCCTTGCAAACGGGGATACGAATTCTGCTGCCTCGACTTTGTGTAACATTTTGCTGTACGCCGTTGATCAATTCGTGCCTAAGAAACTCAACCGTAAGCCTCCCAAACCTGCTTGATCTAATTCCGACCTCAAACATTTGAAACGAGTTAAAAGGGCTGCTCTTAGGAAACACAGCAAATATCGCACCGATTCTACGAGGACAATTTACGCACGCGCCAACGACGACTACAAACACCTCAATAACAGCTTATACAACTCTCATCAGTCTCAATTGCAGAGCCGTCTCAAAACGAAACTGAAAAGCTTTTGGCGGTTCGTGAATGATCAACGGAAGGAAACCGGCTTACCATCCACCATGACTGACGGCACTCACGAAGCTGACTCTGTCGCGGATATCGCCAACTTGTTCCGTACGCAGTTTAGCAGTGTCTTCTGCCACGAAATGCTGGATGCCGAGGGCCTTGAAGCAGCTACTAGCAATGTTCCCCGTTTGTCTGTATTTGGATCTGCACTCGCTATCCATAGTGATATGGTGATTTCAGCAGGGAAGCAGATGAAAAGCTCAACTGGATGTGGTCCTGATGGTATTCCTTCAATTGTCCTGAAGCGTTGCCTTAACACACTGGCTGTGCCCCTGGCTATGGTCTTCAATTTGTCATTAACTTCCGGTGTGTTTCCTGAATGCTGGAAAGAGTCGTTTGTTTTCCCAATACACAAAAAGGGATGCAAACGATCCGTCACCAAATATCGTGGGATTGCTGCACTAAGTGCTGTATCTAAGCTTTTCGAACTAATTGTTCTTCAAAGGCTGGTCCATGACTATTCACATACTATTTCTCCTGAACAACACGGCTTTATGCCCAAGCGCTCGACGGCGACCAACCTCACCGTATTTACATCGTTCGTCATCCGCGAAATGGAACGCGGTCATCAAGTAGACGCCATATACACAGATCTCTCTGCGGCCTTCGATAAAATGAACCATCAGATTGCAATTTCAAAATACGACAAAATGGGGGTTCACGATCAATTGTTGAACTGGCTCCGCTCATACCTGACTGGTAGAACTATGTCTGTGAAGATCTCAGATTATGCCTCGTCCAGCTTCTCAGTAACATCTGGCGTTCCGCAAGGCAGCCACCTTGGTCCATTTCTTTTCCTGTTATATATGAACGACGTGGACTTGGTCCTCAGATGCCTGAAATTATCCTACGCGGACGACCTAAAGCTGTACTACGTCATAAAATGTCCAGAAGACGCCGATTTTCTTCAACAGGAACTACAAGTGTTCGACGACTGGTGCCGGATCAACAGAATGTCCTTAAATGTATCCAAATGCTCGGCTATCTCCTTTGGCCGAAAACGTGCGATGTATCTCCACGAGTACATCCTTCGAGGAACACGCTTGAAACGTGACACAACAGTCAAGGATCTGGGAGTAATGCTCGACTCCAAACTGTCATTCGAGAATCACATTGCCTATATTGTTTCTAAAGCCTCATCGCAGTTAATATTCATCTTCCGCTTCGCAAAAAACTTCAAAGACGTTTATTGCCTGAAGGCACTATTTTGCTCTTTGGTTCGTCCTTTTTTGGAGTACTGTGCTGTCGTTTGGTCCCCTTTCTACCAAAATGCAGTCCAGAGGATCGAAGCCGTTCAGCGAAGGTTTATACGCTTTGCTTTGCGACATCTTCGTTGGCAAGACCCTCGCAGATTGCGAAGTTATGAAAGCCGGTGTAAGCACATCAACCTGGAATTGTTGGAAGGGAGGCGTATGGTGGCCAAAGCGTGTTTCGTTGGTGACCTCCTTCAGGGAAACATCGACTGTTCAACTTTACTTGGTCTCTTGAACATCAACACTCGACGACGAAACTTAAGTTTACAATCTTTCTTTATAAACCGGCACTCAAGGACCAACTACGGCAAACACGAACCTGTGCTAAGCATGTGTCGCGTTTTCAACAGCTGTTATAACGTGTTTAATTTTAATGTATCCCGTGTTGTGAATAAGCGTTGTTTCCGAAGATGTATGTGTTAGTTATTGTATGTAATTAAGTGTTATCTAGTTGTCATTGGGATAAACATTTTTATCTGTTGACGAATAAATAAATAAATAAATTTAGGAGCGTAGTCTTAAGTAATCATTTTGAACAACACAATGGGGCTGTATTTTATTAATTTGTTTTTTTTTAATGAAAATTAAGTAATTAGAAATTAATATGACCCTCTTTTGCTATGATGATCGCCTGTAGCCGTTTTGGCATGTTTTCAACCAAGTTTCTGAGGTAGCGGGGATCCAGTTCGTTCAAGCCTTCTCCAATGCCGCATGATACGTTTGTTTGTTGGTTACATCTGTTTTTTTTTTCACTTTAATATTGAGAATCACCCAAAGATTCTCGATTAGGTTCAGTCAGGGTTCTGGGGCGGCCTTTCTTAGGGTTTGATGCGACAGGCTTGGAAAAAGGCGAGTGCTTTCTTGTCCGTATGCTCGCGGTCATTACCTTGCCGAAAGGTGTAGTTGCCTTCCAACCCCATTTTCAGCAATGACTCCTCCAGATTTTCGCACAGAATATCAATTTAGCCATCTGCTATCATGATCCCATTGATTATCCACTCCAAACCACGAAAAGCAGCCCCAGACCATAATATTACTTTAACCGTGTTTCATGGTTGGCTGGAGATGCCTATCCTGCAGTATTTCATCACTTCTGTGCCATACCCTTTGCCACCGTTTCTTGTTGAACAGCTCAAACTGGGATTCGTCCGACCACACACGTTTCCAGAACTTCAGAGGCTTGGGTTCTGGCGACTTGGAGCCGGTTTTCCTTGTTAGTCCGGCTGATGAACTGTTGCTTCCGGGTGAAATGGCTTTTCAACCCTTGCTCGGCGCTGCGTCGACTCTGCTCAGCTTCTCTTTCATTTCTCGGATGGTGATGATCAGATTTCGGTCCTGTAGCGAAATGTTTCTGCCACCCATGATAATCGCTTTAAAGTCACTTCCGTTGAACTCAACGTGTCTACTTTTTGGACTTGCGTCAGAGCTTATAGGCGGATGTAAACACTTAAACGTCAAAACAGTGATTAACGGGGGGAGGGGGGGGGGGGGTATACCAACGGATTTTACACAAAAAATTATATATCCGTTGGATGATTTTTTTTTGTCATACCTCAAACAGAAGATAATTAAGTATCCATCATCGGTTATTTGAAATTAACGATTATATTGAAAAATATGTGTGAAACTTGTCAAATGGGTCCAAATAAACTGAGCATGCGTAAAAATAATGGTTCTGATATGTACAGGACCTATACAAAATGATTTTCTTACAAACGGCTCTACCCAAGTAATATTGCTAAAACCATCCTGCTTTTATGGCCAAACTGTGCTTTTTTCCAATCGCCATATTGAAATATAAGAAATAATTGAAATGTGGAAAAATAAATGCATCAAATATCAATGTCATGCAAATAAACTGCAGATCGGAGACTAATTTTGGCATTCTTTTAGATAATCTCACCCAATTCCAAGCACTTTCCAGGAAATTCATGATTAATTTATTGAATATATTTGTTTTAATTTGATTTATTTTGTTGTAAATTTGCATAATTTCCGAGGCGCATTAATATTCGGCTCTTATCGTGCTAATATTCACCTAAAAAATAATTGCTCTTATAATATGTGTGAAACTTGTAGCATAATACGCTGTAGAAAACACAATTTTTTTTGGATATTTTGCTATCAAACCAAATTTCCCGCAACACTAGACCTTTTTTATACTGCTGAATGAATCAGAAGAGCAGAGAATCGAACAAAGCAGAACAACAAAAACCAACCTCGATTTTACAGTGAAGTTTGACAGCTGTGGCCATCTGGCCACATTCAGGTTTTAATGGCAGCCAATAGGTTTTATGAAGGTTCTCAAGTGGTCATAGCATCTTTCAGTAGAACAATTTGAAAATCTTTATGTTCTTATAAAGGTTTTATTAACTTGTTTTCACAACTGTCTATAGAGTGGGCCATTTTGTACAAACTTCGGCTTTAAAGAAGCATAGAGGAGGTGCTGGTAGACAAAACAGTTTTGAATGTAGTTTTATCTACAAAGCCGGAGGAGTGCTATACGGCTGAAATAAAACTAAAATTGTTACTTGTTACTTGGGTATTGATCTTTTCTCCGCTGGTCATTGCAAATGTCTATACTGAATAATTATTTCCATTTCGAAAAGTTAAAATTATTAAGTGGTCCGAATTGAACCATGGTTGGACCATCAAATCGGATGTTTTGTAGACTTCTGCTCAAAGTTGGCTGATAGAAAATAGTGAAAACCTGTCCAAAAAAAATAAAACTGCGTAATTGATCAGGCATTCAGGAAACATAGAGTTTTGCAAATCGGCTGGCTTGCTGCTATTCTGTAGCTCATAAATGCATGCTAGGTGCGAATTGAACTAGCTGCCCCTAGCCTTTTAACATCTTATCGGTGAAGATAAATAAGGGATTCTGTTGTTTACCTTTATCAGCCACCATTGAAGCAATGCGGGAGCAAGTTTCAAATTTACATTTGCGAAAGCTTAGACCGTGTCATACATTCAATAGCCTTAAGAAGTTCGGGGAGACAGAAAGCGTTTTGTCTTTCGTTCCATGAAACCTGGAAATATCCACGTTCAACACAATGGAGAAGCCAGCGGATTGTGTTCAACGCAATAGAGAACTGCCAGAACGAAGAAAATTACCAAACGTGTGAGGGAGCGAATTGAGCAAATAATTTCAAAAATCTCCTGTTTTTAAAAACGGGCCGCTCAGAAATGTTCTGAAATACAAACCGTGCAAGAAACAATGAGTTCATGGATTGACGGAGCTTCAAAAGCAAACCAAGGTCAAAAGGAGAAGTTTTTGCTTTGCTTCGGCACGTTGACTATTATTTTATTTTCGAGCCTGAGCTGGAGCACTGACCACCCGAGGTTGCTACTCTATCGTTTCCAGATCAGCTGTTATAACACAGAGAACCAACGCGCCGAATGCAGGTCAAATAAGAAAAGGGTAGGAATATGTTGACGTGATATCCGCTATATAGGCCGAAAACACCTTTACTTAAAAAAATAAATCACTGGGATGTTCGATAAGAAGGTTGGGTTCGCAGCATTGTTTTTTTTTTTTTTTGGCAAACAATACGTTAAATCTCTAAATTATTTATATATTGACCCTATTTCCGTTTTGAACCGATTTTTAGTAATAATACGAATAGTTGCCTCGAACCTATTTAAACCAACAGTAAGGATGCTATTGGGGACACTCACAATCACACTTTGGTGATTTTCCACCGAAAAAACATGGAACTATTTCACGACAAAAAAAAATTATCTCTGCATCATGCAAATTGAACGTCCTGAAGAACAAATTATGCTTATCCAACTTAAGTTACGATTGAAAGGTGTGATGAAATAATGTCTCTGGAAGCATTTTGCGCCTTTTTGGTAACTTTTAGCTTATATTGATTTTCAAGTTCATCTGTTTTTAGCAACCGGGGGAAACATGGTCCTATACTCAATGATTTAATTAATTATTTTTGGATGGAAAACTCTTCCTGTTTCATGAATCAGTAGTTATGCAATAGGTCTAAAACTCCTACATTTTCCAAATTATTTCACTTTCTATGATACGATCATAAGCTCTATCTATCGGGCTTTCGATCGGGATTCGATGTATAAATCAAGATTGATTTCCAATTAATAACTGTCATTTTAAAGATTTAAAATACATCATCTAGAAAAACAATCGGCAGAAGAAGTTCGCTTAAATTTTGCCTTTGTGCCTTTGATCAAATGCAAGATCGCGTGTACCCGGAGGGCATGTCTTCACCAGCTCGTCTGCACCAGGCTCGTTGACAGAATGTGATGTTGATAATTGAGGTTGAATTTATTTCATATTTAGATGATCTGAAATCACTATTTATTTCATGTTTCTTCCAGTCAATTGAGGTTGATTATGTTGTCCATCATCTGACATTATCATATGCAATAAAAAATATGTTTCGGAGCTGTGCAATAGTACTCAACAATAAATAATGCTTCGCTGTTGAGCGGCAGCTATGGCATACTGTTGCTTTTGAGAGAGCCCATGTTTCCTCTCTTCTTTGCTCACCATGGATATAGCGCACCGGTAATGTAACGTGAAGCCTGCTGTCTCTTAAATTTGTTTGTTTTTAAACGAAGCATTCCGTTTGTCGTCACAGTCGCTTTGGCTAACATATGCGTGAGAGTAAATGAAATAAGAAATACACATTGCCAATCTAAAGATCAATGACAAACTAAAAGTTTGTTCGTGTACGTCTGTCTCATAACCTGCTAGTAGACGAGTTTGCGATCGTAGCAATCGACATGTTTTGGTTGATTGTTTTCGAGAGCGGATGGGTAAAACGAAGGAGCGGGTTGAGGAAATTGACGTTTGCAGCAAATCGTGAACTGGCCTATTTCAGTTCGCCTTCGCACACATGCACGGAATCGCACTCATACAATATTGTTAGTTTATGTACAGATTGCGGAGCTGAAGAAAACATTTCTAGGGTTTTTTGTTTTCATTAGGACGAATCTACAATTGAGAGATTCTCTCCGGGCTCGCTCTCTTTCATTCATAAACCAATCACCTTTACGTTTTTCATTCTACTATTTGTAGAGTATGCTAGCCAGCACTGTTGTGTTTCGATCTGTACTAAAGAATCCCTCGAAAGTTTTATAATGGCGCTGTAATGAATGAAAGAGAGGGAGCCCGGAGAGAGTCTCTCAATTGTAGATTCGCCCTAATGAAAAAAACCCCTGGATTTTCTTGATCGGAAATCAATCCGCATGCTTTCAAAAAGTCCCTGTAATTGGGAACTTTATTCCATAGCTATGACATTTTCAGAGTCTAATGCTCGTTGCTGAATGTATGTTCCGATAAATCAGAAATAAGCAGAGGGATTAACGTCTAAATATTGGCAGTGTACCATTTTTGCATTAGTATGATTGTGTGGCAAGTACAATCATACCCTAAGCCCAGGGAGCAAGACATTTTCCTAAACGAATAATGCTTAGACGAGACCGGGAATCAAACCCAGCCACCTCCAGCATGGTGTTGCTTTGTAGCCACGCCCTTACCCCGTTAGCCTAGGTGTTGTTATTCTCCAAAAATCCAAAATGTTTCTAATCAACTAAACATTATATATGGTGTTTGATTTCCATAATACTTTAACAGCCCTGATATATTTTATTGCAATACCTGGACCCTCCTTAAAATCAGAACAAACAGCCAATCACTGTCAATAATCATCAATGAATTCATTAAACTGGCTCAAAATATTGATTTATTTCAACGGTCCATAAATTAACTTCAAAGACACAGCGAATGTTGTTCGGCAACATAATGGCCTTTGTGTTGGTTCTACTGTGCGAGCAAAAACATCGTCAACTGCTGTGAACCAATTCATAGAGTGCTAGGATCCACCCATGAACTGTGTGATCATCATACATTTATTTTCACAATTCAGTCCTAATGGAAATTAAAAAAAAAAAAAAATTTCACCAGCATAAGTAAATTTCATTAGCGATTCAAATGAAGTGGACCTCATGCAAGGCATTGATTTCAATTAACAATAAAGAATTTAAAAAAAATGTCAACAGTGGAGGCAACCGTTGCGATGACGCTTCGAATAAGGTTACATAATATGGAACAATTGAAAATTAATGCGAATTGCCCTCACCGTTGGTGGATGCAGATGAATGAAGATAGATAATAACATTAATCGCTGAATATTGTTAAAATTTTTGTAGTGGTTTCCTTGTATCTCCTGGAAACAAACTCGATGTCATAAACGATTATGGAGCAAGTGAAACGAGAAAATCAACTGTTAGCAATTGCATCAATAAATAATTAATCGCATGGATCAACTGAAAATCTCATCGAGCGGTATGGTACGAAAAGGACTGTGGTTTCATGTACGTACTCATATATGAATTTCTCACATCGTTGATTTCAATTTTCTCAAACATGGGAGGTTTCACTCAGTCTGATAAAAATTTACTTCTTTATAAAGCATCCCAACCATTATGAAGCATAATATTTCTTTAACTTGTTGGTGGTTTTTGTTCCCCTGTGGGTACTAGGAGTTCCGAAAAATGTTAACGTTTGAATTATTTACATCTTCGTTGAAAAAATCATCAAATCGAGAACTACCATAAGTAGTAACCATCTAGCCTTATCTAGCCTTGTGCAATCGATTTAAAAGCGTACATTCGCTTACGCTCGTTTTGCAAACAAAATTTTCGTAAATAAACCACATGCTTTTTAAATTGTAAGGAATATTCTTCTTGTAATATCACAAAATGCCAGCATCACATCTTATTCATTCAATGTACGAAATGAATTTCATCCGGCCATACAACCACTGATCCTCTTCTATCGTATCCGCACATGTTGGTGTAGCTGCTGGGAAGGGCTAAAATCATTTGTTTACCTCTGAATTATGTTCATTGATCACACTACTTCTCACAAATCACTACGAACTAGCCCACAAATCACGGATTCATAGGGACTATGGAGGGATTTCAGTAGGGAATCAATTTCCAAACCAGAAATATTGCAAAAAAATCGGTCAGGTTTTTTCCATGCAGCAAGCACCAGAAGGAATATCTTTTATTTCCATTTTTTTTTGTGGACCTCTTTGAAGTATTTGAAAAACAAACGAATGGTCCATTGTGGTAATATTAAATTTAGTAGTTTTACCACTGTATTTATCTACTAACTTTTTTGTATAATTAACGTAGTAACATATGAAATTCAAATGGTTCATTTCTTAAATTAAAATCACTCTAGCACCTATGAGATTCACTACAAATGATTATTGCGAAATAAGGAAATGGAGCAGCACATCGAAATCTTCTTCTTCTATATATATATAAATGGATTTCTGTCTGTCTGTCTGTCTGTCTGTGCCTAATAGGCGCGGAGACTACTAAACCGATCATCGTGAAAATTTGTATGCAGGGGTTTTTGGGGCCGGGGAAGGTTCTTAAGATAGTAAGAGACCCCTCCCTCTTCTGAAAGGGGGGGGCTCCCATACAAATGAAACACATATTTCTACACAACTCGAGAACTAATCAAGCAAAAGAAACCAAATTTAGCATGTGTGAGTTTTTGAAAGCTTAAAAGGTTTTTATGGTAGCTTGAGACCCCTCCCCTCTCTAGAAAGGGAGGCTCCCATACAAATGAAACACATATTTCTGTATAACTCGAGAACTGATCAAGCAAAGAAACCCAAATTTAGCATTCGGAAGTTTTTGAAGGCAAGAAATGTTTTTATGGTAGTTTGAGACCCCTCCCTTCTCTATAAAGGGAGGCTCCCATACAAATGAAATACATATTTCTGTATAACTCGAGAACTGATCAAGCAAAGAAACCCAAATTTTGCATGCGGAAGTTTTTTGAGGCAAGAAATGTTTTTATGGTAGTTTGAGACCCCTCCCTTGTCTAGAAAGGGAGGCTCCCATACAAATGAAACACATATTTCTGTATAACTCGAGAACTGATCAAGCAAAGAAACCCAAATTTAGCATGCGGAAGTTTTTGGAGGCAAAAAATGTTTTTATGTTAGTTTGAGACCCCTCCCCTCTCTATAAAGGGAGGCTCCCATACAAATGAAACACAAGTTTCTGCATAACTCGAGAACTAATCAAGTAAATGGAACCAAATTTGGCAGGTAGAGGTTTTTGAAGGCAAGAAATGTTTCTAAGGTAACTCAAGACATTTCCACCCGCTGTAAGAGGGGGGCTCTCATACTAATGAAACACAAATTTGTGCATAACTCGAGAACTAATCAAGCATATGGAACCAAATTTGGCATGTGGAGGTTTTTGGAGGATAAAAATGTTTCTAAGGAAGTTTGAGACTGCTCCGCCATCTGGAAGGGGGAGGTAGGAGAGTTTACAAACAAATCCAACACAAATTTCTGCATAACTCGAGAACTAATCAAGTAAATGGAACCACATTTGGCAGGTGGGGGTTTTCGAAGGCAACTCCTCCGCTCACTGAAAAAGGGGTCTCTCATACAAATGAAACACGAATTTCGGCATAACTCGATAAAAATTAAAGCAAATGGAACAAAATTTGGCATGTGGAGGTTTTTGAGAGAAATAAATGTTTTTAATGTGGTTTGAGACCCCTACGCCTTCTGGAAGGGGAGACTCCCATAAAAATAAACAAACATAATTTTTAGCATAACTCGAGAGCCAATGAAGCAAATGAAACCAAATTTGGCATTTGGCATTTTGTGGTTTTTGGAGGCAAGAAATGTTTCTATGGCAGTTCAATACCCCTCCCCATTTTGAAGGGGGGGGGGGCTCCCATACAAATAAAAAGCAAATTTCTGCATAACTCGAGAACTAATCAAGTAAATGAAACCACTTTTAGCATATGGGGGTTTTTTTTGGAGGCTAGATTTCTATATACATAAAAATGAATTTCTGTCTGTCTGTCTGTCAGACCGTTATAGACTCGGAAAGTTCTGAACCGACTAACGTGAACATTTATATCAAGGGGTTTTTGGGGCTGCGAAAGGTTTTTATGATTGTTTGACACCCCTTCTCTCTCAGGAAGGGGCGCTCTCATACAAATGAGACTCAAATTTCATCATAACCCGAGAACTAATCAAGCAAATTGAATCAAATTTGGCATGTGGGGGGTTTTGAAGGCAAGAATGTTTCTATAGTAGTTCAAGACCCCTCCCCTCTCTGAAAAAGGGGGGGAGGGGCTCCAAACAAATGAAACTCAAATTTTTATTATAATCGATGAGCCCAATGTGATGGTTCGAGAACAAATCAAGCAAATGGAACCAAATTTGGCATGTGGTGGGTTTTGAAGGCAATGATTGTATGGTGGTTTGAGAAACCACCCCCTCTGGAAGGGAGGGCTCCCATACAAATGAAACACAAATTTCTTCCAAAAATGAGAATTATCCAGGTTACTTAAACACAAAACGTGTATTTCTCGGGTACGAAGCATGTTTTGATAGAAGTTTGAACCCCTGCTTATTCAAGAAAAAAAAATTATTTCGAAAAAAAAACCATAAACGTGCCAGTTATATTAAATTTTCCTTTATTTAGTTGCAAGCGTAGCAGCGCACGCACCGGGTTCAGCTAGTTTTAGATAAACTATTCTTCATACAATATATAATTTCAGATCATCCATGGAATTTCCTAGTATTGTATAATAACAATATTTGTTTCTTGTGGCTATGAAAAATTGTCTAATCTTTCAGGATACGCAAGTCCGTCTACAATTGCTGACATGTAATCACAAAGAAAATTGTTAATATCAATTAATATTTTAACAACCCTTCACTATATTTTATATGCTATTTGAAATGACATTTTCAACTTTGTATTCACATGAAGCTTCAACCGTCGCACAGTGAGCAAAAATGGACCAAAATTCCAATTAATTTAGACGACGCAGGGTAGGAGGCCTAAGCATTAGCTTATCTTATGGGAAAAAAAAATGCAGGAAATCGAATGGTGTTAGTTTCATTAAGGGTTGACCACAGTAAGTGTCTCATTTTGCCCGTTTAAACCCTCATTTTGAATCCAAACTAGAATTATTATCCAAAACTTCAACTCGATTCTACTATATTGAACCCAAGTGCACTGTAAATTTGCATGAAAAGCTGGAAAATTGAATTGAATAAATTTTACTTTGATGTGATGCCAGGAAATGGTCCATTTTACCCGATTTTTCCTCAAACATGCATCAACTAATATACCATTCGGATTAAAAGATTGGTGCCTGTCAAATTACTCTCACTTGCACTAAGCTAATGTAAAAATGTCCAGAGAATCGAATGATGATGGTCACGTTTTGGGAATATCTCAGAAAATGGTCCATTTTACCCGATTTCCCTTTATAATAATATCTTAAACCATGCGGTTTTGAAGATCGGCTGAGGATGACTTTTGTAAGCAGCCTGGATATTACTACGTAAATAATAAGGAGAGGAGAAATTGGGTGAAATGGACTATTTACTGAGGTCAACCCTAAATGAGACCATCACCATTCGATTTTCCGGAAATGTTTACGTAAACAAAGTGCAAGTAAGAATACTTTTACTGGTGCCAATCTTAAAACCCACATAGTATATTAGTTTATGCAAGGATGTGGGGAAATCGGGTCAAATGGACCACTTTCTGGTGGCCCTTAAAAAAAAGTTCTATTAAATTTTCCAACTTTTCATGCAAGTTTACAGTGCAATTGGATTTAATATAGTAGCACTGAGTTGAGTTTTCGGGTAATAGTTCAAGTTTGAATTCAAAATGAGGGTTGAAACGGGCAAAATGGGACACTTACTGTGCCAACCCTAAATGAGACTAACACCTTTCGATTTCCCGCATTTTTTCCATAAGATTAGCTATTGTTCAGTACCCCTACTCTGCGTCGTCTATATTAATGGGATTTTGGGTCCTTTTTTGCCCATTAAGCGTCACTTCGTCTGAAATTATTTATATCTGGCTTTTAGGCTTCCATTTTTTTCGTTGTTCGATATTGAATGTTATCACACAATGTTTAATATCGTTAATTTCGATATTATTATTATTATATTTCAGGATTCCATTTATGTCAGAAATCATCTATTCGGGCTCTTTCATCAAATGTAACAAGAATGGCATATAAAGTACTTTTGAAAACATGTCTTATAGAATAATCTGTTGATTCTCAGAAAATAAAAGAATATCTTTTTATTGAAATTTTATTTGACTGATCTACTCTGTTTTTCTGCAATTCCAGGACTATTACAAACCTAATTTTTATTTTTTCAGTAACAAACCAATGAATGTTAGATATACTTTGTAAATACACATATTATTTTCTGTTACAAACATCACATACATTCATTCAATAACAAGTGGTAAGGGGAATACAGGGTGCCAGACGAAATGTAGGCTGGATGAAGGACTCGTGGTTATCTGGCCCAAGTCATGGTTGACAATTTTGCCTTTCTTGATGGAAATCGTCAGATTGAGATCAGTGAAGGTCTAATTGTCTTCCGAAAGTCTACAGTGAGTTTTCTAGCCCTATTTTTAACAAACCACCAGACGGAAATCCTAATGTATAATGCTTACTGTTCTATTCCTGTAATAAGAGCGTTTCGTTGGAAAGATATTCTCTATCCTTTCCGTGGGTTTCATGTAAGTGCTTCTGCTTATGGGTCCACACTCCCGTTTGGCCCTTCTTACAACGGAATAGTGAGCATTACAGGTGTGTACAGTCCTGCACTGGTATCACATCACAACACATTACACGAAAGATCTTTTTCATTCCTCAAAGGCTTCCTTCTTTTGACAGCGCATGTGGTATTGAATACGAAGTCAGCTGCATACATAGAACAAGTCAGTTTCGTTGCAGAAACCATCAAATAGATTGATAAGTCAAACGATCGATTTCGTTGTTTAAACTAGATTTTGTTTTCAGTGTACACGATTTTGAAACTTTATATTCACTTTATATTGCAAACGAGACCAAAGGGCCCAATAGCAAGGCTTTTCAAAGCGTGGTTTCGATTGACGTTGGCCTTGACAATTTCCATTAGCGCGGTTCAACCAGGGGTAGTGAAAACAATCAAGAGGCCATTCAACACCTGAAGTTTATAAGGATTCACCTAATTAATTCCAACATGGAATATACATCATATTGAACACACAGAAAGTCACTGCCTTCAGCAAAAAAGTTCTTCGGTAAATCAAGGCTTACCGAATGGTGGATATTAGTTCAGAATTATCGCACGACGCAGTGCTAGTTTGCATATAAAGTTCCTGTATCAGTGGACCTCAAGATCCTGGCCAACTAGCAAGTTGGCGTTTTCGACAAATATTCTCAAGTGAACTTGGCGGGCTTCAAATGGTGATTTGACAACTTCGAAGGAGGGTTCAACCGACCTCTTTTCCCCACAAATTCTACCTCACGCCTCCACGAGTTATTTGATCACAGAAGATTGCCAGCTGAAACATGGAGACGCTGGTTTGCGTAGCCTGGGCAATGTTGTCATTTTGACAATAGCGAAGTGAGGGGTTGCGACTGAAGGTCTTATACCTATATTTTCCATTCTCATTTTATTAATAATTTTAGCACGCTTTGGAATCATCTTTGCAATCCGAAACCATTCAAGGGCCTGGATCAACATGACAAACCTCAAAGACTGAATTTGTTTTCCAGCATTTCAGATAACTCATAATCTAAAATTGCACTTCTGAACTTCAACTTCTACATTCATATAAGACTGGCATGTGCTTATAAGCAGTATAGGATTATATTTTAATATTATTTTAGTGGTATAATGGTAATATAAGCCACTTATTTCAGAAAACATCAAACCAGACTCCTCGATCATTCCAGTTGCTATCTTTGAAATGTAACGAGAACGGTATGAAGACGAACTTGAGCAACATGTCTTATAAAATAATATCTTTCATTGAAATTTTATCTTTGATATTTTGAATGATCCATTCTGCTTTCAGCTTTTCCAGGACTAGTAGTATATTAATACTATCTTATTTGAATTTCTTATTTTAGAACAGCAAGTGCTGTGAGAGTAAACTTGCTTATGGAAGGAGATTCTCTTCCTAAATTCACGGGTTTCACGCAAGTGTCGCTGCTTACGGGCCCACCCAAACGTTTTTGGCCCTTCAGGAGCTTGATGATAACAAATAACAATAGGATTCTGATCATTCCCCGTTAAAAATCATTTATAATGGAATATTTTGCACGGAAATGCTATGGAGAAGTACGACGTGCCATTTCTTCTGCATTAACATCAGGATTGCAGTGAAGCTGGTTTTTGAGGGGGAGGGAGGGGAGTGGGATGGAAGGTAATTATTAAAGCCAACTTGCAAAAAAAAAGTCTACGCCCTTGCGAGCGGCCTTCCGGCAGTTAACCGGAACATTCGCCATGGCGGACAAAAACATGCGTGTAGGCATGTTTTTGAGTTCGATCGTTTCGAGTAGTGGGCCGACGCCAGATCCGGCCAGAGCACCGCGTCTTCGCCTTTATGGTATTTCTTGATGAACGACGCAACTTCCGGCAGGCATTCCGTACAATAAATTTCCCCGTTCAAGGCCTGTCCAGGGCGAAAGAAGAGCGGCTTTGACATCCCCTTCTCGCTGATTGTCAGCCACAGCAGCACCTTCTTGGGAACTTATTGTGTGAAATGAACTTCACCTCACTTCCTTCGTGCGGGAAGTAAAATACGAAGTGCCCTGCCAGTCGTTGCCATCCAGGGTGAGATAGGGCTCGTCGTCCATCACCACTGCCACGTCGCGATTCGCTGGGAAAATCGAGTTGACCATCTTATTCAGCCGCTGCCGCTGCGTATTTGCCTGCAACTCCGAAACCAGTAGACGCGACTTCCGCTTCCTGACATATATGCTCATGTTCGCCAGGTACTTTTTCACTGTTTGGCCGGTTAAACCGACCTCCCGGCCGAGCGCACGCAGCGATGAAGCCACTTTTCCGTCGGTCTTCCTCTTCAGCATCCTTTGGAGCTTCTTGTTGCTCAGGGTCGCCAGCCCTCCGGAACCAGGCTTTCTTCCGATGCTCTGATTGTTGTCTAATAGTGCCAAGATGTTGTAGATGCCAGAACGGGCGTAGCTGGCGCCCACAAAGTGCCGCAAGATGTCTGTTTTCAACGCGGCGGGGTGCCGTTCTTTGAGCTTCACTGTTTTTGCCGTAACTGTTAGAGTTCGACTGATAGAGCTGTGAGATTTTGTCTGCTGACTCATGGGTTACTATGATTGATGCTGCATGGGTAGTTTTGTCAGTGCGGGTGAAGGTATGAAGGTCAATGACCATGAAAAATTGTCAATTTTTGTCCATTTTTTTTAAATGCAAACGTTACTTGGATATTGTACTTAAAATTAAGCTTAAGACAATTTTATCACACAAAATGACGGTGGTAAGCGTGACTGCTACTTGGCACCCCAGTGGGTCTGGGTTCAATCCCAGTCGACGTCGATGGTTTTTCTGAGGTGAAAAAAATCTGGTCACGTCTTCCTTCGGAAGGGAAGTAAAGCCGCTGGTCCCGGCTCATATTCATGAGTCGTTAGGTAGGGTCCAGGTGGGGGAGTCGTCTTCCTGGCGTCGGTGATTGTCACCATGTGAGGAAATAGGACGACGTAAAATAAAGAAAAAAAAAATTTACAGTATCCAACTAAAATGTAAATAATAACTATCTTAACATGACTTTTAGAAATTCAGTTTTGATAGAAAGTGGAAAATGCCCACTTTTTAGTCATTAAGATTGTACTCGAAATAAAATGTAACACTTTCTTTTGCGCATATATTTTTTATTGAAGGGGTAAACATTGATGAAATGTTGGGTAACTAGTTTAGAGTGCAAAGTTTACATGTGCAACAATTCGTCACAATCTGTCAAGTGGTTATCGAGGTGGCTTCCAAGCAAGAATTGCTTCAACAAAAAATTATTGGTGCGGTCGTGGAAAATCCAGACCAGTCCCCCAGGTGGATCGCGAATCAGTAGAGAATCGACAATTCGACCGTGTCCCGTGTGGTTCAATCGTTTAAGAAGACCCAGTCCACCCTGCGGCGAGCTGGCAGCGGAAGAAAAGCGAACGCAAGCTAGGTAAGGGATGGCTTCAAGAGGCCAAGAAGGTCAATTCTTCCATCTGGTTCGTCCAGCAGACAATGAAGTGGGGCAGAATTCATGACAATGAAGCGGGCTGGACTTTGCGTCAGGAAGCTGTACCGCGAGTGGTTGGTGCAGCCAAAATGCATCG
Organism: Aedes koreicus; assembly: GCA_024533555.2. NCBI lineage: Eukaryota > Metazoa > Arthropoda > Insecta > Diptera > Culicidae > Aedes > Aedes koreicus. Next base: position 202,629 of record JAHHFK020004572.1, read on the forward strand.
TAATGGACGACAAGGCGTACATTAAAGTGGACGCCAAGCAGATCCCCGGCTTGGAGTTTTGCGTCGGCAAGTTCCGCGTGGATGTTCCAGAAGAAGAAGGTCGATAAATTTGCTAGTACTTGGTGTGGCAGGCGATCTGTAGGTGCGGCAAATTCAGCAAGCCGTATATAACGACCGGCACCACCAACGGCCAAATATATAAAGTTCTTCTTCAAAAACACCTGCTGTCCTTCCTAAGGTCCCACGTAAGTGACACTCTGTTTTGGCTGGATCTGGATCGCCAAACTCGCCAGAGCGAAAAATTCTGGGTGAATATAGAGAGCAAGCTTCGGAAACAGGGTAGGTCTTCATAAACGACAATAAATTGAAGAAAGAGTGGATGAAAGTGTGTAAGAAAGATGGCGCAAGTGTTGACCGGATTTGATGGGTAGCGTTAAGTCCAAAGTGCGGACATTTACCCTTGGAGAGGAGAGGAGGTTGAATAAACCAACTTTGCAAAAACATAGCTATTATGTGTTTATTTAGTACACGACACTGACATACGCGTATCCGTCAGGACAAGCACAAAGGTAGTTGGAATTAAATGGAAATTACTAATCTTTCTTCTCATTTTCTCGTAATGAAGCTGTTGTGAACAGTACTCAACCAACTGCAGAGGGTAAAAGCGAGTGACTTACGATCATCAACCGATCACCGTCAAAGCACAGTGAGTATAGCCAGATCACTCACCAGACGCACACGGATATTTGATCACTTCCTAAATAAATTGAAAGTTTAATTGTTGCACAAGGTCGAAACACAAAAGGGACTGAAAATGTAAGAACTATTTTCTAAAGTAAAGCCATGCACTACAAAACTGTTTAATTTATCTAATCCTCATCTAAACCTAATTATTCATTATGCCTACGGGTAAGCTATTATGAACTTAAAACTAATGGAATAAAAATTGAATTGCAGCTATAAGCAAACTCCACAAAAAACCGAGTTTTGCTAATCATAGCCTGTCGCAACAAAAACTTATAGCTTTTTACCGAAAAATAAAAGGGACGACATACGACAACAATCGCGGATATAAATGATCAATGTACATGCGGTCGACCGTTCGTTGCTGATAAGATGGCGCAATGTACCCAGTGTATGCGCTGCATTCATCTTTCTTGGTGAAAACTGCCGAAAAAGAACGCAACATGTGCGCAAGTTGCTTGGATCGTGAACAATCTGCACCACGATCGCATTCGAACTCTGTTACTCGAGCGCGAATTCTCCTCGATCTAAACCGGCTTGAAGAAGAAAGGTCGTCACCACTGGATCAGCAATACCAAGTACGCCTATCATCTCCACTTCTGTACCTCTGCCATCGTCTCAGTGGATTAGTGATATTCATCACTGTATGTAAAGATATATAGACCGAGTGGATTGAGCTAACCAAATTTTATTTACAACTTTTTTTAAACAGCTGCATTCCTGCACTGAAAGTTAATTTTAGTTTATATTATGAAATCGACGATTTCAGCAACGAAACTGATTTGTTCTTTTTATGAAGATACATTCGTAATTAATGGCACACGCGCAACTGTCACAAGCACGAAGCATTCGTTGACACAGAAACAACATTCGGGCATTGTACGAAAACAATACAAAGAGCTACGAATATCTTGCTATAAATTGAAAAGAAACGTCTCTCTGATGGTTGCCTGAATGACTGAGTGATCTATTTTATCGACTCGAAAGGAAATTGACAAAAAAAAGCGCAACCACGTGGAGTTGACCGGCGTTTTTTTTTTTGTAATTTTTCTGACATGGGACTCGATTCCGTATTTTTGGAAAGAGCTCATACTTCATCCTTGGTTGTTGTTACTAGGGATAAATAAATTATTCCCGCCCATCCCAGCAGCAACATCACCGAAGCAGTGATTGGCTGGTTTTCACGAAATCCATTTCGTGCATTATACAAAAAGGTGTAATGATAGCATTTAACTACATGTAAATCAATATGAATGTTTCATACAATATACGAGGCATTTGTTCTATGTACAAAATCCATGATTACGAAGCGAGGGAAAGCTAATTTACGAAAATAAATTTTCTGAGGTAGATGAAAATTCCACCAATATTTGACCTTTTTGTGAACCATGGCAGTGCAAATGCCATAAAATACTTCAGTGGCTCCACAAAAATGTCTCGGCTTGCTATAAACGCTCAGAACACTACCAAAATGCACTTATCCAAGAAAGCTTCACACGAAAGCTCTGAAAGTGGCAAAAATTTCCCTCCGACAGTTCATTCTCTCATTGATGAACTCCAGTTTTCCCCACCCGTTTCAGGGAACAAAGTCTGCGCATGTGCTGGATTCGTGATTTCCAAAGAAAGGAACATCGTTATTTTCGAGCTTTTGCCATACTCACACACTCATTGGATCGACTCATAAAAAGAGTAAACTTTATGGGATGTTTTGAACGGAAATCATCTCAGCTCTGAGCAAAACTGACATTACTTATTTTACTCAGTCTCCTAAACTGTGTTGGAAAGATTAAAATGATTATGATATTGAAAATTTTGGATAAATTATTCAAAAACATTAATCCAGATTGTTCTGAATTAAGAACAGAGAATTATTTTCTGCTATAAGAAAAACTTAAAATAAACCATTTTATGGTTGAATTTTAGTACAAATCACAGAGATTTTATGGAAATTCATAATAAGTTCTGAGAAGTGGTCTTTGAGTACAGCTATACTTTCTGCTATAATTTAAGAATGGAAGGTGTCAGTAAACTGGGTTGGGTTGAGTTGAATCTCAATTTTGGGTAAATATATACGACAGGATTTAAAATGCTTTTGATTCTATTTACTTTAAATAACACCAGTCAGTGAATGAAAGAAATTATAAGAATAAGCAAGATTCTGTTAAAATTGTTACTTTCTGAAAACATTCATTTAATCAAGTGAGAACTACTAAAATCTTTTTTGGGTTACAACACAATTCTGTTAATTGGGAACTCGTATTTTGTGACATTCTGTTTGATCGGTTTAGATTCAAAAACAGAATTCGGGTTCTCAAATAAAAGGCAAAGCAGGATAAAATTATAGCACCGGATAATTTTCAGCCTTTGCTGAAAAGACAATCAAACTAAAGCAAAAATGGGTTTCTTTCGATTCAGTTCATACACCGGTTCCTGAGATATCCACAAATAGTTTTGAGCAAGCTCGTAGTTTACTTAGAAACTGATCAATCTACATGTTATTTGGTATAATATTCAAATCAAGAACCTTAAAATCGTGATTATTCTTTTTAATAAGAGAATTGTTTCAGTTCTTAAAACTGAGTTATAATTTTGATTCCATTTGCCATCGTATTCTCATTCGTGTGATTTCAAGTGTTATAAACAGATAATGGCAAGGTTACTTATGAAGAAATTCCGCACGAGCTCTTCATGTACAAGATAATTTGATATTTTTAATGTACAATGGACGAAATAAATTGTTTTTTTTTTTGCTGTATAACGTCATTTTATCAAGTGAGTTTCTTAAAAACTTTTTCTGAATCCATGTTTCATAGGGGTTTGTTGTGTCCGGCTAGGTTAAAAATGAAGGAATTTTGCGTTAATCTGTCGAGTGGTTGGTAGCAGCGTCATAAAATCTAACAGGTTGATACAAGAACTTTGATTTTGAGACAACTTTGCCTACTCTAACTTTATTTAAAAACACTTTTATGAGCGTATTTGTAGAACGATTGTAATTGGAAAACTTCGAAAATTTGAACTAATACTTCACTTGTTCATTTTTCAACAAATAAAGCAAGTTCCTTTAAGGACACATGGGATCAAGTACCTATCACTTTGAACTTTTCTGAGCACAAATTTACAAGAATTGCTTGCTTCACTGGAGCATCCATCGGTTAGTGATTTTAGCGTTGTTTGTTTTGTTTTGTTTGGGATTTTTGGTCACAAAAATCGTAAAGTGATAACTAACCTAACCTATAAATCATATGGAAAAAGAACTCCCTCCAGTTTCACCTTAAATAACTAGTGTCGAGTGCTCAACTTGTTCCGTCGAAATAAACAAGATTTCAGCGTAGCGTTTATCAAAACGAATCCTGCTGCCAACCCAACCCTTTTATCCAACTTCCCAGTGAATTCACGTGGAAAAGCAGATGATTTCTCAGCTTCAAATAAAGCGAGTGTCACATAAACACATTTCTACCCTTTCCTTATTTGACCTGCATTTGGACGAGGTCAGCGCCGATATAACCATAGTTTGGAATTACCTATTTCCTAAACATTGAAGATAAATGTAAATCCAAAGCATCATCTGTTGGTTCTCTGGAATTTATAGATCAACAGCTTTTCTGCGAGAAGCCTCCCTTAGTTCAATCGGTAAAGGCACAGCTACAAAGCAATACCATGCTGGAGGTGACTGGGTTCGGCTCCCGGTATGGTCTAGGAATTTATCGTTAAGGAAAAATTTCGACTCCCTGGCCATAGTGTATAATTGAACTTGCCACACAATCATACTAATGCAGAAATGGTACCTGGCATCAAAAGCTCCAAAATTTTAACTGTGGAGGTGCATTTAGAACACTAACACTAAAGCAATAAGCTTGAAATGCTAAAAAAAGAAAAAAGAAAGCTTTACTGCTGAACTATCTATAACGGATTAGCAACTTTGAGCAATCATTCATGCTCACGCTCCTAACACCAATTTCAATTGCGAAAGTTACATTCATACGGAAAACATGGAGCTAATAGGAGCGGAGAATGGACAGAGGTTGATTGACAGCCAGTAGTAGTTAGGCAGATATTGGTGGATTGGCATCTGGTGGCTGAGCAGCCAGATGATGGGTTAGGTGGAACGATAAGCAGCGACACAAACGGCTGTTCGGCGTTAGACAGTTAGCAGTTATTATCCGGTAGGATGGAACGATGAGTGAAATAAACTGCTCTACGCTGTGAAGCAGCCACGTAAATAAAGTCGGCTAATGCCTTGTCGTCAATATTATCCAATATATAAATAGGCCTGCAGTGGATTTGCATCCAGTAACTAAGGTGCAACGATGAAAAACGAAATAACCTGCTTCCAAAGAAGACCGAGAAAAAGGCTTCCAAATCGATTTTCACAGCTCAGGTGCTTATTTGATTGGAATTTCTCTTGATCATTTTTACTGTTGCATAATCTTGTCAGTTGGCAGCAAGTGGTGGCTGAGGAAAACTTTCAATTTTCTCTTCATTCGTCGCATGCCGTAAACCATGGGATCCATTTTGGACGCGACCCGGAAATTTAAATGGCCCCTATATTATTTGTTGTGCGATGATAACACATTTTGTCTACTGAGCTGCTACTGGCGTACTTTTTATCAATTTTACTACAACTTCGAATTTATGAGCAATAAATTCTGTTAAAAATTATTGGGCTTCAAATACTGAGTTGAGAACCTGAGAGGAGGGTGTGATTGACCTTCGGTCCTCACAAGTTCCTACCTTACGCCTCCACTTTGATCACAAAATACTGCTAGCTGAAACATGGTGACGCTGATTGGCATAGGCTTGGCAATGCTGTCGATTTGATAATAGCAAACTTACAATTGCATGTTTTTCAGTCTCATTTAATTATTATAGCACATCCATTTATTTAATAATTTTGCATTCAATTTTGCTTAAGAACTTAGAGCAACAAGATGAGCATGGAAGTCTTAGTTTGTTTTTAGCATTTTATCATGTCATTTCTACAATGCGACTAGTTTCTATAGACGTATCCTTGATTATACACACTACCATAATTTCATGTAAACACATGCAAGCGTCATTTTGCACATAAGCATGAGTTGAAAGAGATGAGAAATTAAATTCAATCAAACACACCTTTTGTCGACTTGCGTATGTGTGAGTTTCAAGAGACATAATTTTACACGAAATCTTTGTTTACGTTCCTCGACATTTTTAAAACATGAATGGCGTCTCGTGTAAAATTCATAATTTCTAAGTGTGTACATACCTTGCTATGTTTGTGGTACAATCAATGGATGCAATGATGTGTGTCTGTTTGTATTAATGAAACGTATGTTTTGCATACTGTATTTTGATAGTGTTTGTGCCACAGTTGTAAAATAAACGTGTTTTCATTAATTTGAGCGTCCATTTTCTGTAGCCGCGCATAAGGTATTGCTTTGGTTTGTAGAATTTTATAAAGTTAATGCCGAGAGGAAGTGTTTTGAGTGAGAAAGAATGATTGAAGCCTATAAACAGGAAGGTGTTTCAATTCGAGAAATTGGACGTAGACTCAGCGATCGGATAAAGTCATACGAAATTATTTGAAGGGTCTGCAACGACTGCTAATTATTTGAAGGATATGCTACAACCAAACGAAAGCCAAAAAATTTAAGCTGTTACCGAAAGATAAGTGTAGCATTGTGAAATTGGCCTTAAATTCCACCATATCACTCTCTAAAATCAAGTCTACTCAGAGTTTGCCAGTCTGTAAAGAAACAATTCGGAAGGCTTTGCAGATCAGTCCGAGCATTATTCGGTCAAAAATGAACAAGGCACCAAATCTGATCCCTGTGCATAAACAGAAACGAATGGAATTCGTCAGACTAAACACGACGCAACGCCAGTGGGACACGTTAAAATCTTTGTAATTTTCATGTTTTTTTAACTAATGAACCCAACTAGGGTAGGGAACGGCTTAATCAGGGGTCACTATTATAATCAGTTGATAGGAAATAGCCCAACAAACACCGGTGTAGAATTAGAGCTTGTTCAAACCAATTTGGAGAAGCTATTCAGCTAATCTAGAAGAAACAGCTGAATAGCTTCTCCAAATTTGCTTGAACAAGCTCTAATTCAACACCGATGTTTGTTGGGAGGTCTCTAATTCCTACATTTTCCAAATTATTTCACTTTTAATGATACGATCATACGCTTTATCTATTGGGCCAATGATTTGATGGATAAATCATGATTGATTACCACCCAACTAACATTTTTAGTTGCCTTAGTCGAAGTTTATAACTTTTAAGCTGTTTTATAATTGTATAAAAGCAAATGAAGCTGAATAAGCTATAAGCAGAATTAAAAAATCGATACAGTACTTATGCGTACAACTTTAACACAACATTTAGCTCTCGGTTGCATACTTTGAAAAGAAAGCTCTTATACGAACAATGTGTGTCTGCGTTTACACAGCTTGTCTATGTAGCTAAGAAATTAATCGGTTAAGCTTTTGAACTATCATTTTGTTTTCTTGTACACAGTTTTATTTGTTAGCTTTGTAACCGCTTTTCAAAAGCATTTATATTAAAAATACCTAAGCCGCTATACAGCTTAGTGATTATAGCTGTATAGAATGTTGTATAAGCAGTTGCGGCACAGAGTATGCAGCATCTTTGCAGTTATTTATATTGATTTGCAATTCGTACACTGAGCGAACGAATCGATAGGAATTCATAGGAATATCGTCTGGAAATTTGCCAGAAGATATTGTTGCAAATTTCATATGATTCTCTAATGGAAAGAAGTTCAGAAAAAAAAAGTTGCAAGTGAGATTCGAACTATGAACCTCAGGATCCAGAGACGAGCCACAATCCCACGAGACTATACACTCATGATAAGTGATGTCAAATGAAAGTGTATAAAGAACATGTTTTACTCGACCAATGCATCAAATCATTTCATACGATTTCGTATGGAAGGAGACTTGGACCCTTGCTTTGTGGTTCATAGTTCCGATCGTATGAAAACCGTACGGATAATTTCCTGAGTGTAGCTAAGTAAGCACATTCATTTCATGTTATGTCAACCACATTACAACCATTCGTCTGAGCTGTCAAACGAAATGAAAGGAATACCGTCCATTTTATCAAGCAGAGTATTTAGATTTCATAGAGTTTCGAAGGATTTCGAAGACATATAAGGAAAGCGGTACTTACTACCGAAAAACTGATGATACCTCTCGTGATGATCTTCAGGAACTGGCAATGAAGCATAACATATCCCACCTCGCATTGAAGGATCTCTTAGCCATACATAAAAATCAATACAATGACATCCATCTACCATCATATCCTAGAACAATGTTGGGAACTCCTTCGAGTACTCCAGTTGTCAATATCCCAGTTGGACAATATTGACACCAAGGCCTAGAAAGTTGCCTTTGAAACTGTGTTACAGATCTAAGCAAAGGGTTTCAATTGGTGAGGATTTTTCACCGTAAAATGGTTTAATTATATACGGATACAAATTCGTGTGTGTAGGATTAAATAAAATCTTGTTGGATTTAAACGAACAATTTCTGTTGAAGTTTATTGTGTTTCATTGTTTTGATAATATTATGTCACATACATTCAAAATAAGATTCGTTTAATTCTTATGCACAATTAGTAAAAAGATTGTTGAATGGTGGCTTAGTGGTAATTCTATCGGGCCACAGAGCAGTAGATCAGGTGTTCAATCCCCAGTCTTAGTGGCATTTTTTGTTAAACACAGTAAATTCTTGTACCTCATTTTAATAAGATTTTCTTTTTGATTGTACCATTTTCATTACTCTAAGAAGTAATACAGTATCTTAAAAATAATAATAACAAATGGTCCGAGAACGGCACCGATAACAACAAACAGTGGGTGGTTATCATGTTTAGATTATAATAATTTTGGTAACACTGATTTTCAAAACAGTATGAACCAGTTGATAAAGATCTCCAGCAATCATTGTTGTTCAGCATTATTGAACCTAAATCTGGTTTGAACACTTTGAACACGGGTACTGGAATTCCTCATAGCTGATATGGATCAGAGGATACAGTCACGGATCTTATGGCGATGGTGCAGAGTTCGAATCTGGTTAAGTCTCTGGTAAGTGATATATAAATCTATAGATAAAAATATTATAATATAAAATTCATACAGTTAAATGTTAATTGCGCTCTACAACGGTGAAAAGCAACATTGCCGTTATATCGTCGCTAATATATTAAACAGTGCTTGACATACATATTTTTTTCGATTGCTGCATAGTAACTATGTTGAAGCGTTTACATCAACGTGTTAAGACTTACAATAAAACGCTGTTTGCCACAGTTCTAAAAATAGAAATCGCTTTGAACGAATAAATATGCTGAATAAGCGCTTCAAAAGTACTGTCTTTGAGAACAGAAAAGTTATAAGTTGTATAATTGTTGGATAAAAGCTACCTAGGCTATGTATAAACCGATTACATTTTCTGCAGGACGGTTTATCGAAAGGCTGTACAAAAGCTATCATTTGCAAACTATAAGATCATTGTTTAGTTAATTGGAATAAAGCTGCAGAGACTTTTCCGTATCTATATCAGAGTATCAGCTGTATACAAGTTGAGATAAAGTTGAGAGAATGATTATCAGGCATAGAAGCTGCAAATTGGTGATAATACTAACTTTTTAAAAGCAGTAAACACGCTTCTTGATATCTCTTCGCATTTTCATGAAGCTGGCTAGATTCGCCAGATTTGCCTGTAAAAATATTGGCTGGGCGCATGAGCAACCACTACTTAACCATTACTCAGTTTAACGCTGTATACGTATTGCCAATGAAGCGTTTACCTAATGAAAGATGTTAGATGGGCAATTTATTACTGTCACCATCAGAAGTTCGCTCAAATGTTGCCTTTGTGTATTTTGCATTAAATCGCGCGTACCGGAGAGAATGTCTTCATCAGCTCTCTCTCAAAACTAGACTTGTTGCCAGAATGTGATGTTGATCATTGAGTTAAATTTATTACATATTTAGATAATCTAAAATCGCTCTTTATTTCATGTTTCTTCTTGTCATTGGAGGTTGATCTATGCTTAGGATTATATTATCTGGCACAGTCATTTGCAACAAAACATGTTTTGGAGCTATCCAATAGTACCCAACGATAAATAATGCTTCGCTGTTGAGCGGCAGCTATGGCATCACTGTTGCTTTTGAGAGAGCCCATGTTTCCTCTCTTCTTTGTTAACCATGGATATAGCACACCGGTAATGTAACGTGAAGCCTGCTGTCTCTTGCATTTGTTTGTTTTTAAACGAAGTTTTGGTTGATTGTTTTCGAGAGCGGATGGGTAAAACGAAAGAGCGGAAAATTGACGTTTGCAGCAAATCGTGAACTGGCCTTCGTACACATGCACAGAATCGCACTCATACAATATTGTTAGTTTATGTACAGATTGAGGAGCTGAAGATAACATCTTTTAATCGGAAAGCAATCTGCATGCTTTTAAAAAGTCCCTGCAATTGGGAACTTTATTCCATGGTTATGAAATTTTCTGAGCCTAATGGTCGTTGCTGAAGGTATGTTCCGATAGACCAGGCATAAGCAGACGGATTAATGTCTAAATATTGGCAGTTCTTATTATAGATTGCATACAGCTTTATCGAATGTCTCAGGTGCTGACTAAACTGCTTAAAACCCGTCCCGTACCCTATATTTTGTTCAATTTTTTTTTATTATTTAAATGTTCGTTTTTCAACTTTAGGGGATCTTTTCCGATGAAAAGAAATTCAATCTAGATGGTCCCGATGGATTAACTGGCTATTGGCGAGATCTACGGAAGGAGCTAGAGTACTTCCCCAGACGTAATTTCGGAGGAAGATCGCTTATGGTTTGGCTTGGATTTTGTGCTACAGGAAAGCTTAATTTGGCATTCACATCTTGTAAGATGAACTCGACGGACTATATTGAGGTTTTTAACAGCTGCTTAGTTCCGTTTAAAGCAAAGTATCGTCACAAAAAAAAAATCATGTTTCAACAAGATAATACCAACATTCACACCAGTTCGGTTACAAAATCCTGGTTTAACGACCAAAATATTGATCTCCTGTGGTGGCCAGCCCATAGTCTGGATCTAAATCCAGTGGAAAACATCTGGGAAATCATTGTTCGACGGATCTTCGCTAACAAAAAGCAAAACAACAGTATTGCTGAGCTTAAAGTGGCAGTTTCGGACGCGTTCGAGGATTTTGAAATAGACATTTTAAGGAACTTGGGGGGGGTGACCAAAAGGATTTTTCAGGTAATCGAGCCTGCTGGAGGACTAACAGTTTGTTTAAATGAAGAAAGTATTAGGAAAAATGAATATTTGAATAAAAAACATAGATGCGGCAATTGTTTCATGACTTTGAATCAATAAAAGATTTTCTATCGCAAATTTCCATTTCAGGTTTGAATTTCATTCTTAAACAAAGCCATTTAAAACATAAAACAAGGAGAAATTAAATTTTATATGTGTGCGGCTGTAGCAACTAGCCGCAGTTAACTATTTTCTATACAATTTTCTAAACGGCTACTTTTTTCATAGAAGACTTGCATGCGCTTAGTTGCAGCATATATTTGATTAGTGGTATTATGATTAAATAATCCATTTATTTTCAAAAATCTTTAAACCGGGATATTCGATCTCACAAATAGCTATCTTTGGAACACAGAATATTAGAATGTTATCTTGAAAACCTATGGAAAAATATTCTAGAGAATAACCTGTGACTTTTTCAGAAAAAAAACATGTGTCTAAATATTAAATTTTTGATCTATGATAGTTGGAAACATCCACTCTGATTTTCAACGTTTACAATAAAAGAAAATGGATGTCAGATGCATTTTTAACACATATGTTTTTAATTCTCTTACCCCAAAAACGATTTACTCGGAATATGGGAGGAACCATCAGAGCACCCAATTTAAGCGATTTAAATGAGGAGAGTGGAATTTCAACTCCCTGTTGTTAACAGTTCGTGGATAAACGGTAGGCTCTAACATCATACCTCATGATTTGTGCGTAAATCAAGTTGGAACGGCATAGTAGATTTCTTAATTTGTAAGTTATTGTTCCACAATTACCTAACTTGTCTACCACATTTCATTCCACCATTATCAAAGGTCTCCAGAGAATCAACGTTTCAGAGTTTAATTATTGTATTTCAGTATAGATTTTAACATTCCAGATGGACGCCATTCTTGCCATTTTTTTTATCAACAGCCAACGGATGGAGGAGCAGTATATCCTTGAGGTGTAAATTCTATATAATGATTTTATTGAAATGTATCGTATAACTATTTTGTTATTTAATAATATAAATAACACTGAATATAAACTGCTTCAGGAGGGATCATCAGGGTATCGTTTTAGCGCAAGTTGGACGACGGTGTAGACCGGAAGCATAAAAGAAAATTAACAGTATCATGTATATCTGTTTTCTTCTACGAAAATTTCTATGAGAATGACGCACCCTTCTAAGCAAACCATCCTGTAGAAAGCTTAATAAGCATTGCTGATTGGGTTTTTCGATTTGTTGGACCATCCGGTTGAAAGGAGATTCTTATGTTCCCGTGAGTTTCACGTCAGTGTATCTGTTATCTGTTTATCTTATCTGCATGGTCCGTCCCTCCATGTTTGATCTTTCATAGGGCGTTTCTGTGAATGCAGACCGATAATTCAAATCAGCAACTGCATAAATTTAAGACAAAGTCTTAGAAAGGATGGTGGCTATCGTACTTAGATGCAAACAATAAATTCTGTTGATATTTCTAGGAGACATTCCTGCACGATGAAAGGAGAAGGCAAATTTATAATTATTACCACAACTCGTTGAACCTCATCCCAAAACAAACTCAAAGGGCCAAAAATCCCCGCAGAATAAATCTGCTTTGTCCTTTACTTTCAAAAGCGCTCTGAAGGCGGTTTTATTGCCTTTATTCCCATTGGTGCCAGCTTCTGCATCTGGGTAATCAAACTCAGCAAACTGACATAATCTCCCAGTTAAACCGACCTGAGTTCTCTCAAAAATCAATTAGAAAGGTATGCTTTTAGTAGAGATTTTTTTTTCTCGTCATTCCATCTTGGAATTGACTTGAATTTAGGCTGAATTTGAGCAGTGCTGTGAAATTTGTTTTGAAATAAATAAATGTTTCATATTTTCTTGACCTTTCGATTTTACCTTATCTTAAGACGTATGCCACCAGCTCTCAATTAGGTGCTCCACAGGTTATTATTTTTCATTTATATTACTGTACGGTAAGCACAATTCCTAAAATGCCCATGGAGTCAGCCACTTCCACGACTAGTTGTGCCTTTACCAACACAGCCAAGAAGGCGCTTCTGAAATTAACTTCCAGGAAAACATGTGCCCCGTTAGTCAAACAAAGAAAGAGGTGATGATGATGACGATGGTCCCGCCACTTACCCCTACAAAGGTGTTTAGCAGACGATTTATCTATTAGATTATTAAACAATTCAACCAGTTATGCAAACAAAAAAAAAACAAATGTAAACTTCTTCCAAATCTGTTCATTTGCTTTAAAGCGACATAATTGTGATATTGATGTCAACCACAAATGTTCGGAAGTATTCCCAGCGATCAGGAAACCCTACTACAATTCAAATCACAGAATCCCGTATAAGGACATTATCTAAAAACAAGCCAATATCCGATCCTGACCGCTACAAAGTCAATGGGGTTCCAACACTAATGGAACCGCCACCTTAGTTTTGGGCTGACCAAGGATTTTTTTTTTTTTTTTGTTTCTTTATTATAGTGGCTTTCAGCCTCCTGGGCTGGTTCGCCACTGACCAAGGATATTCCCAATCAGGGAAAACGAGAAAATTTCCAAACCGAAAAAATCCTGGACCGACCCTAGTCAAACTTTTACTTTCAACCACGACAGAATTGACAAGGAATTCCCCGACAATCAGCCAGACAATCCACTACTATTTCATGGCATCTTGTCAAGCATCAAAAGCCAATATTTTTTTTTTCTTATAAATTAAAAAGAAGTCCTTTAAACCTGCATACCGGGCGCGAGGCCAAAACTTTTGTAGACTACACAAAAAATAAACACTACCTTAAATAAAAATAACAAATAAAAAAATTAAATCCATCATCATCACCGAGGCGAAGAGTATAGTTTATTGTGCCCCATGACAAGTATAAAACATTTAACAATAAACCATACAAAAATATCCGTTTTAATAACATCGTCAAGATACAAAATTAGTCAAGAGTAAAAAGTTAACAGAGTAGCTGTTTAAAAGGCAGCTTTGATGTGTGAAATACATTGTCTCTTAAAATCTGTTAGTGTTGCTGCACGTTTGATGTGTATAGGCATCGAATTGAAAACATTTATACTTTAAAAAAACAACGAATTTTTTGAAGCTCTGTACAAAAAATATGGTGTTCTAACATCATCCGCGTTTCTAGTGTTATATCTATGAATATCACTTCTTCTTTCAATTCGATTACACAAATATCGAGGCAGCAAACCGTTTATTACTTTAAAAATGAACCTATTGCATCTCAAGATCAAACGCATTATCTTATTTTGCAAACGCTGTAATCTCGATATTTGTGTTTGATTAGCTAAAAACAAAATTTTAGGGCAAAATTCAAAGTGAGGTGAGATGATAGATTTGTACAATTCTAGGGGTTTTTTTTCATTAGGGCGAATCTACAATTGAGAGATTCTCTCCGGGCTCGCTCTCTTTCATTCATTACAGTGCCATTATAAAACTTTCGAGGGATTCTTTAGTACAGATCGAAACACAATAGTGCTGGCTAGCATACTCTACAAATAGTATAATAAAACACGTAAAGGTGATTGGTTTATGAATGAAAGAGAGCGCGCCCGGAGAGAATCTCTCAATTGTAGATTCGACCTAATGAAAAAAAAACCTAGAGTTATAACGATTGTGCTCAAGGCCTGAGAGAGATAGAGCTGATTCTTATAAACTCATTCTCTGGATATACAGCCCAAAACTCACTAGAAAACACAGCATTATGAACTCATGGATATCGATGGTTAAGGAACTGCATATTCTCAAAAACAATGCTGAGACGTAATTAATTTAAATATTGGCTTACATTGCTCTGTTTGCTGACATATATATATGCGTGCGTGTGTGTGTCAATTTTTTTTTTTTCGCTTGTGTCGTCGCTCGGTTTGGTGTGGTGTTGTGGTGTTTGTCTCGGGGTTTTTCTTTGTTTGTAAAAGTCCTTCGTTTCGGGCTCTGCCCTGTGTGTTCTCTCGTCTCTGTGTCTGTTCTCATAGGCGTAGCCGGGAAGGGGGGGGGGGGGGGGGGGGGGGGGCCGTTGCCCCCCCCTAAGTTTTGATTTTATTTTTAGAATTTTATTATTTGTTTCAATATATTATTATTTATTTTTTATCTCTAGAAGGTTGCAAGGTAACTTGTTGCAATACAGTTGATGTTACTCCAATACTACTCAATTAAGTCACAATCAAGTCACTGTAACCAAATATGACGATTTTGTGTTGCTTGGGATGTTTGTCAGATTGCTCCTTTGCCTAAATAAAAAAGCCAAATTACGCGAAGTTGCCTCGATTTTGTAACAAGTTGTAGCAAAAAAGCGTAAAAAAATTGACATCCATTAGAAAAAAGTTGTAATTATATAATAGTTTTTAAATAGTTACGAGTAACAATTTTATTACAATATTTTTCCTTTAACCTAGAACCCAACCTATGTAGCCTAAAGTATCTAAAAACCCCAAGCAGCACACAACAGTCAAAACTGGTTTCAGCAGCTCTATTGTGACTTAATTGAGTCACAGAGCAGTCACCTTTACTGGGTTGAAACAAATGTGCTACTAGGGAAATATCTCTTAATCTGTAATGTTAGCTATTAGATAAGCATTGATTGATTTTTTTCCCCGCTAGCTGAAAGTTGAAGCAGCTATGCTCAGTAAAATGTTCAGTTCTTAGTTAATCAAAAAACTGAATATTCAAACCTATGCTATAGCTTTCAGAAGCCAAATAATACTAGATTAAGAAACACAGTTGATAGTTAGAAAAAGTATCAACGAAAAATATTTATTTGAACTATTCATGGCATGGGTCAAACCGCCCTGTTACCCCGCTTTCCCCGTTTTAGGGTACTGTAGTTTCGTATTATTGAGAATATATGTTGATCATATCTTACAGTTTGATTCAGCGTGTGAGAAGCAGAACAGCAAGCTAGTCAGGGCGAGAAGTTTCAGTTGTCTTATCCTATTCAAATAATTTATCCGTTTTTATTAGCATGAGCAGGATAATGAGCATGATTGACCGCCCGAAGTTGTTATTCCGTTACTGCCAGTTCAGCTGTTATTACTCAGAAGATCAACAGATGATGCAAACATGCTCAATGTGTAAAACTGGTGATCCCAAACTAAGGCAATACCGGCGCTGGCCTCGCCCGAATGCAGGTCAAATAAGGAAAGGGTAGGAATGCGTTAACGTTTATTTGGAAGTTTTATTGGAAGCCGAGACCACCGCCGCACTTCCACGAGAAATCACTGGGATTTTGGATGACAAGATTGGGTGGCAGCAGGGTTCGTTTTGGTAAACAACAAGCTGAATCTACGCTTCGTTTAGTAAAATATTTAAATACTAGTACCGATTTCTGATTCGAACCGATTACAACAGTAAGGATGCTATTGGGGCTACACACAAAGTGTAATGGTGTTTTTTCATCGGAAAAACAAGGTGATTTTTTATAATGTTGGAAATCCGATTTGATCTGAGTTAAACCAATAATAAGGATGCTATTGGAGCCACTCACAAAGTGTAATGGTGGTTTTCCGTTAGGAAAACAAGGATAATTTTATGAACGCTTGAGAGACGCTTTGTTGTTCTCTTACTGTGCTCACTCGATCACTCGTTACACCGAATTATAGATAACCGAAACAACACGAAACACGCCAGGCTCGATAGGAAAATAGTGCGTAATAAAGCATCGAACCAACCTTTCACAGCCGATGCTCGAACCAAACTCTTTTTTCGTAACTTACAATTTTTACTACTGTATTCTACGATCTATTGCACTGCTGTAACTAATAACTGTATCAATCAAGTTGAAGTGTCTAATGAACAATCTATGCTAATCCATTAAAAATTGAAATTGAGGGATTTCGTAAAAATAAGAGTCCGTAGATGCATTTTGTGCCTTCTGGTAACTTTATGTTTCTATTGATATCCATGCTCATCGGTTTAATACCAACCGGGAGAGACTTGGCCTTATACAAGAGGATTTCATTATCTCCAGTCCGCTCAACCAATCGCAACGTTTTGTGATAGATTGGACGGATTATTATAATTTGAGATAACTCCATGCAGATGTCTTCCAAGTTTGGCAGATCGACAAGCAATCGGTGGAGAGTTTAGAGGAAGACCGGAAGAATAAGCGATGGTTCTGCGCGTGTTTATAAACAGAAGAACCTTCATAACAAAACGAATCATCGGGTAAAATACATACGGTTTTTTTTTAAATTATAAGCAGTCTAAAGCAGTTATTTGATTCATTTTATCCAGAAGTACCATAAATGGACATTCGAAAGTTTTTCAAAAGTAAGTATAATATTTTCCAGCATGTAATTAAAAAAAAACAAGCAAACAAAACAAAACGAATGTTTTTTCATGCAGCTGAAATAACCACCAATAGAAAAAAATGCAAAATGGTTGTATTTCTCGAATTTGAACAACAATTTTAATGTAATTCAATAATACACCGTTTTGGTTTCATACTACTCAGATACACATGATTGCTACATATACCGTGTTTCGACAGAACGTGTTTCAGTTGGATCATATCAGATAAATCGGTTCAAATTTCAAAACGCAGATGCAGATGTGTATATAAATTATTTTTAAAATATTGAGGAATAGCTGTTGGAACGCATATGAATTTCTTTTCGTCATTGATGAATAAAATTTCTTAAATTATTTACTAACTACTCGTGTGTTGAGAATGCAAGTAGCAACAATTCAGCACAAAAAACACAGCTTGCTTACATTTGTTACTTACGTCATTTTAAAAGGTTATGTTTGATGTTCCTGTTTAGAAAATATCAGATACAATAATTATACTAAAGGTGAGCAAAGGGGACACAAACCATAAGCTATAAACCACCAAAACTCAAAATGTATGTTTGTTAAAAGCTAATCACTTATTATTTGAACAACCATTAAAAAAATATAATCTATTCAAACGGTGTGAGCATGGTGAGTAAAAAACGGTGTTTCTTCTGTGTTGCTTTGGGTGAGAGGGTCGCGGATAAAAAGTACAGTTTCAGTACAAACTGCAAACAAATTTGGTGGTTATTCTATACAAAAATCCAACATGACCCGTTAAATGTTTGGCTTTCAATGCGGTTTGATTTAAAAACATGGGAAAAATCGAAAGTTTTTAAAATCGTTTTTTTTTTATTCCAGAACAAGCCTAGAATTGTTTAATCTTGTTGCAAGAAACGGACGGGTATTGTCAAATACTTTGGGTGAGAGTAGAGAAGATAATCCACCCGCATTCAGGCGTAATGTCACATAAATGGGGCTCCATTCCCGCTCCATCTGTCGGAACATGAAAATGACCCTACTCTACTAGTCCTCCGGGCGTTGTATTGTCCGTTAAGTGTCCGTTAATGTTAATTGTTCAGTATGTGCAACCACTGGTTGGAGACGATGTAATTCTCTCTCTCTCTCTCTCTCTCTCTCTCTCTCTCTTTCTCTCTATCTAAAAAAAAACTCGCCCCCCTATTTGAAATCCTGGCTACGCCTATGCCTAATACACTCCCTCGTGGTACGCCAAGGCTGTTATGCACAGGGCTCGAAACAGAATCATAAAAAACAGTCCGTTGAGTTCTGTCAGACAAATAGCTTTCGAACCATCTGTATGCAGAACCCGAAAATCCAAAGCGCTGGTGGTTTCCAACAACAAGGGCCGAGAAATCGTCTCAGAGAGGTTCGCTGAATTTGCTTTTATTGGAATTTTTCTAGAGTTTTTCAGGATGATAATGTCCCCTTGAGTCGACTTCTTCGGGCGTTGCATCAGTTGATTGATTTTCTTATTTTTCGTTAAGTGCTTTTCTTCTTTCGTCAATCTTTTCTATCGCATCATTGATCTGGATTAACAATCAAATTTTTATAATATTTATATATTTTATTTTATGACTAAGCTGGTGGTGAACGTTGCAAATTTCCATTGACATGCATGTTGTTTACTTTGAAAGTTTTAAAATGATTGTTGACATCGAAATCTGATCGAAAAAAATTTTGATGCATTTTTTTTTATCCTTTTTCATCCAAGAAAGGGATGTCCAAACGATGGTTCAAGCCCAGTGGTTTGGCTATTAATCAGGAAGTGTACCAAAATCAACGGGTGAAAAAAGATTACATTTCTGTAATAAATTCTGTAATTCTGATTATATTTCTGATTACATTTTTTGCATTACCTATTTTGGCCGGATAAAGCGTAATGGCATTATACGAGAAATACACAAGCCTTCTTGAAAAGCCAAAACATCTCGTATGATGATGATGATTATATAATACTACCATCTATTGTAGCAAGGTAACTTCCCATAGCAGTGGAATAATCTGAAAAACGATTTGATCAGGATTCTATTATTGTTTGTGATCATCAAGCTCCTGTATGAAGGGCCAAGAACGTTTGGGCGGGCCCGTAAGCAGAGACACTTACGCGAAACCCGCGAATATAGGGAAAAGAATCACCTTCCAAAAGCAAGTTCACACGCACAGCACTAGAATCGAGCCCTCGATTGACAGAATAAACCCAATAGATGGGGTCAAAGAGCCCGCCCTCGCTCCGCGAACAATAGGAGGAGGCAGTCCCATGCTCCCTATCCAAATCGTTTTACTTGGGTGCCTTGATGGTCCTTTCCTTTCCCCCGTTATGTGTTATTTAATATTTAGTATATTTTGCACACGAAAAACTAGAATATCGTTATAGACAAGAATGCTTATTTATTCAAATTTTTAACTTAAATGATACATCCAATGGATTGTAACTGAAGAAAAAATAAAAATTAGATATTTATTCTTCTAGTCCTGGAAAAGCTGAAAACAGTATAGATCATTCCAAATATCAGAGATAATATTTCAATAAAAGATATTATTTTATAAGACATGTTGTAATATTTTTCTTTATACTGTTCTAGTAACAGTTAAAAGATAGCAATTGGTAGTGATCCTCATAGCAAGAGATATGCGGAAATTCGATTCAACGATTTGGCAACGGTGTTTATTTTATTCACAGAGGCTGATAACACTTGCCGCAGTGCAAAATTTGCACGATTGGCTCAGATTTGACAGCTCTCGCTGCACGATTGGCTCAAAAATGGCTGCTTCCGCATATCTCTTACTATGAGGATCACTACTTACGCGAAACCCGCGGGAACTTCAAGAATCTCCTTCCGGCATTACGATCCAACAAATCGAATAACCCAATTCGCAATACTTCTTAAGCTTTCTACGGGATGGCTTGTTAAGAAGGGCGCGTCACTCTCACTGAAACTGTTGGAGTAGAATTCACAGCATCACAATCGAATCGGTAGGATAAAGAAAATGATCCTGTTTGTTCCCTCCCTAGACGCCAGTTGCTCATACCACTCCATTGTCCAATTATAAGCTTCAGTGATACCCTGATGCTCCCTCCTTTCCCAATATATATTCAGTGTCATATAGTAATATTTAAAATCTTGTGAATTAATATTATAATTATAAAAATATAGTGAATGAATATTATAATGACAAATAATATAGTGAATGGAATATAAGAATGATAATAACACTTCCATTTGTGGACCTGAAAGTTAGACAATGTAGTTGCGAGAAAAAAAATTTGATATTGAATTTAAATTATTTAAATTTTTATTTAAATTATCTCATAAAACTTAGGATACCTATGAATGATCACAAATTATATAGCAATAGAATAGTAAAGCTAAATTCCATTTGCTGTTCCGTTTCCTTGCAATAATTTATATAGTGAGTCTCATCGGAAATAGTGATTTTAATGAAATGAATTTAAATGCAATTATGTTACATCATTTAATATCATAACATAAAATAATATAATTGACGTTATAATATAAAATAATAATACCAGCAGGCCAGTAAACATAGTAGAATGCATATATCCGTAACTAAGCTGAACATCCACTCATCGAAAGACTTCCACTGTTGCAGTTTCTATTGGATTAAGATCTACTAAGATTAGAATTTGTTTTCACAATAATAGTCAGAGAACATAATAAACGTAGGTACAAGATGTATCTGACATCTACTGGTATGTTACTGAAAATAAAAATTAGATGTGTATTAATATCATAATAATATAAGAAAAAAAACTAAAAACAGCTAATAATAAGGCGAAATAAATTTCATATGAGTATGAATCCAAAAACTGAATCTTAATAAAACAAAAATACAAAACGATAAAACTTAATCTGGACCCATAAATGATACTTTATGTCTGTGAAATAGGAAATGAATGATTGTAAAGTGCTAGGTTTTAAATTAATATATATTTTTGATGAAGAAGGAAAGAGCTTTTTTTAAGTAGAATTTTTCGAATATGATTTTTTCTAAAAAAAATTTTTTTTTTAAATTTTTCTAAAAAAAAACATCAAAAACCTTATTATCTTTTCAAATACATAACGTAGGTTAGATGAGCTATAACTGACAAGGATGCATATATGCGAAGCTGAAAATGACTTATAAAAAAGCATACAAAATGTAATGCATGGATGTTATAATATAAAATGATAATAATTTCATTTTTATTTAAATGTCTGCAGATTGTGGCCCTGCTCCATTTGTACCATGAACCTGAAAGCTTAGACAATGTATCATAGCCACGAGAAAAAAATTGATTTAAAAATTTTTTACAAAAATTGGGATATCCAAGGGTGATCTTGAATTGTATAGTATATAAGGAATCATGTGGATATAAAGCTTATAATAAACCTAAAATTTGGAGGTGCTGCACTGCTAATAAATGTGATATAACCACAAAGGGACTGGTCTTTGCGTGGGGTGTTGTCCCCAAGGGGGCCTGGGGCGCGACGAGGCGGCGGCTGTTCAAGGGTTCAATGGCAATATGAGAAATAAACATAAATCGATAAATCATCGAGGATTACTCATAAAATTAAACTATTTTTTACCAGAAAAACAAAACAAATTTAAATTGGTAGGGAGGGTGGATAAACTTTTTTTGCATACTGTATTTGCTGTTCCACCGCTTTTTCCAGTTAGCTTGAAATTCTGGCTAATAGTTTAATATTTCGGGCAAACACTTTTCTAATCATCATATACTAATTTCGACTTGAGTTTGAAGTATATATTTACGGATTTTATGCGTGAATATAATTTTCTTTATCAAACTTGAAAATAATCATTACGCCCTAATCACAAAGTAGAAGTCATTTCGCCGCATATTTCCGCGCGTTCAAATCACGAATTGGAACTAAACCGTGGACATAATGTGGTTGATTTCCATTGATTGTTTTTACGCTGTCAATAGTTTTTACCTTTTTTACTTGCTAAGGATAGGGTTTATTCGATTTCATTCAATGATTTTGCTTCGCGTTGAAGAAAACAATTTTTTTTATGAATTTATTTAAGAAATTAATGACCTTTGTTCAGATCAACTCAGATTTTGTAACGGAGAGCCATATTTTCCTCCACTGTGTAGAGGAAGTAGCCGAACAATTATAAATGCCGTTTATCAGCCTTAGTTAGGCAAGAACATTCACGCATTTCTCAATTTATCTCCCGTTTCCTTCACGGTCACCTAAACTATAATTGATCCAGCCCTCAGGACTCCTCATTTGATGTCACAGCTTTGATTCCATCGCGTTGTCTATGTCCATGACTGTAAAAACATGATAAAGAATCCGCAATTCAATTAGTACAATAATGTTCATTCGATAGAATCACTTACCTCTGATTTAACTTGACTCATCTAGTTAGTAAAATTAACTGTTTTGGTACATTAAGCATAGAATTCAACGTCTTTAAACATTAAAAACATTGGGGCGTAATTCCTCGTCACTTGATTAATGTGACTGAAGAGCGTAGGCGTAATAACAAACAAGATGCCAGAATGTCATAATTTATCGGCGAGTTTCCACTGCTCGCAGTTTAACAGGTGAAAAACTCAAGGCGTAATAACACTCTAAAAATAAACAGGGCGAATTTTGGTTTTTTATCAATTGTTAACTCAATAAAACATATTTCTACAAATATTGTGTGAAAAAGTCATGATTTTGGAATACCGCCCTTTTCAAATGTTAGTTTAGATATCTTCCTCCGATTTCACTTCCTTAGGATGCTTCCAAAGTGCCTGCTTCATGATGTACTTTTCAATTGACCGCAGTTCCAGTGCGTTTGGAGGGTTGAGATGCTTCGGCACGAAATTGACCTCCTTAGCCTTGTACTACTCCAAAACCTCTTTCGAGTAATAGCACGAGGCTAAATCCAGCCAGAAAATCGTAGGACCATCGTGTGACCTCAGAAGAGGAAGTAGACGCTTTTGGAAGCATTCCTTTAGCTACACCTGTCCATTAACAGTTCCAGTTGTCACAAATGGGGTGCTACGCTTTCCACACAAGCAAATTCCTTGCCAAATCATAAATCTTTTGGCAAACTTGGACATCTTCTGCTTTCTTACGTCCTCAGAGACATCGAATTTATGATGAGCAGTGAAAAATTGGAGCCCCGGAATGTGCCGGAAGTTTGCTTTTACATACGTCTCATCATCCATAACGAGGCCATGTGGTTTCGTCAACATCTGGGTGTAAAGACTGTATTCGATGAAATTTGGACACACGCAATTGTTCGTAACTTTTTAGCGTGTGGGTAAAAATTATTGAAATTTTAACTGAATGTATTTCATTGTGTTGTGTCAATTGTGTAATGAGTTTCGTGAAAATCGGTCGAGTGATTTCAGTGATGGCCTCGAATGAAGAAATAGTTCGCCAACAAATTTTGGGCACTCACTTCGAAAACCCAAACGCTTTTCATCGATGGATCGGAAAACAGCTCGGAATCGCACATTGAACCGTATCTTATGTAATCAAAACGTTCAAAGACCGTAAGACAACCAAGCGGAAAAATGGTAGTGGCAAAAAACGTGGCACATCAAATCCGGAGAAGGCCAGGATGGTATTGAACCAATTTAAGCGTTATCTCAACATTTCGATCAGGGATGTTGCGAAAAAGGCGAAAGTTTCAGTTTGTTTTGTGCAGAAAACAATGAAACGTTCTGGATTACATGTGTACAAGGTCCAGAAGGCACCGAACCGAAGCGATAAACAGAACTCGGTGGCCAAAACTCGTGCAAGAAAACTGCACAGGGAGTGGCTCACAAAACCGTTCTGCATTGTAATGGACGATGAGACCTAAATTAAAAATGGGGCGACCCCGGCGTAGTGGTTAACATCTATACCTCTCACCCCAAAGTCACGAGATGAAAGCTCACCCCCGGACAAGTTACGAATATAGTCAAAAGAGGTGAGAGTGACTAAGACGGGAGATGAACCAGCCCGAGGCTGAACATCTGGATAATCAAGAAACAACAAAAAAAACAAAAAACCTACATTAAAGCCGACACCAAACAAATGCCAGGACAGGAACACTACGTCGCTACCTCTAAGTTGGCCGTTCCGGAGAGTGTACGGAAGAAGAAACTGTCGAAATTCGCCAAAAAAATCCTTGTCTGGCAAGCGATCTGCGGATGTGGCAAAATAAGTCAGCCCTTCATCACCTCTGGGACCGTCAATGGACAAATCTACAAGGACTAATGCCTCCAAAAACGACTTCTGCCCTTCTTGAGATGTCACGATAGCCCGACACTGTTTTGGCCGGATTAGGCATCTTGCCACTATGCCCGGCCCGTCTTAGACTGGTACAAAGATAATAATGTAGTTTTTGTACCAAAAGACGTCAACCCTCCAAACACTCCGGAACTTCGCCCAATTGAAAAATGTTGGGCAATCATGAAGGCAAAGCTCATGAAAACTCCAAAACTGATAGACAATGAACTTAAACTAAAAAAAGTGTGGTTAAAAGTAGTAAGTAAGCAAGTCGGTCCTATCATTGCCCAAAATTTGATGAAAGGGGTCAAGGCAAAGGTGCGGGCATTTGGGTTGGGAGAAGAGGTTCAATAAACCAATGATGTCAAAACTTAACCATTTAGTAGTACTTTATTTCCAGAAAGTTTGAAAAGAATCGGGCTCAATGAAAATTTTTGGTGACCTATTTTGTGTGTCCAAATTTCATCGAATACAGTCTTTAGACCTTCGTCGCTTCGTAGTTCATCGCGATAAGGTGCCTTTTGGACGTTGTACGTGAGTAGTCCTTCACGTTTCTTCGCATCTTGAACGAAAGTTTTGGTTAGATTCAGTTTTTTTGCCACATATCGAACTGAACTGTTGGGATTCCTCTTGAAAGCTTGAACTACCCGCTTGTGATCCTTAACACTATACGGAGATCCATTTTTGACACTTTTTTCATTCTGATCTATTGTCAAACGTTCGTGGTACCGATTTAAAACACGAGACACCGTAGAATGTACCATTCCCAGATTCCTGCTGATAGCACGATGAGAAAGATCCGGATTTTCGAGGTACGAGCACAACATTTCTTTGCGCCGCTGTTGTTTTTCCGACTCCATCTTCGCAACGATTGCACACCTGCTCGTGAAACTTACACAGCGCAAACAAATACACATTGAACTAATTCCACCCAAAATTTCAATAGAAAATACCGAACGGGTTAAAAGTTACAGCCATTTAAAAGTGGTGCAATTTGATTCCGTACAACCTTTAAACATGCCCTTAACTATGGAAATCAAAAGGTGGTCTGTGTTGTCGTTAGTGGTTTAAGTTACATCCATTGTGATGAATAAATAATTGTAATATAGTCACAAATGTTAATTCAGGCTATTTTTTGGCTATAGCCAATAATTCAGCTAAATTATTTCCCGGGAAAATTGAAGACAACTCTCCAAACTTGAATATTTCGTATTAAAATCGGATTTTAGTCCTATTATGTTGTTCGTCAATGTATATTATGATGGTTCATAACATCGATTTGGCTCCAACTCAATCAATTGAATTTAAATCTGGACTCTTCTCCCAAAATTTAATTTCAGTTGGTTGCGAACTCGAACTGCACCTGGCCCTTTGAAGTTTCAGTAGGAATTACTGTGGGAAAACCAAACTTTTCTTTACTTTCTATTTCACAGAAACAACATAACATCGATTCGATTGTGATATTCGATGAAGTATAAGCTGGATAAATTTCTCGTAAGCGAAGAAAGCAAATATTTACATATGCTGATTTGCCAAAGAGCTAGGAGGATGAGAATGAAAAGTTTAGTTTTCCCACTGTTATTTCCATAAAAAATTTCAAATGGGTAATGCTGTTCGACGTCATAACAAAATGAATTGAAATTTTGGGAGCAGGACCAGATTTGAAATCGATTGATTTGGATGGAGCTAAATCAATATTGTGACCCACCCTAGTACATGTACCCTACTAGATACACGACACTTAGCTCTTCCTAAACCTATTTCTCATAAAAGGCAAATCAATTCCCTAAACACATATCATGAAGATGTAGAACCACGATTCTTCTGGCTGATGCTGTCGTTGTTTGCCTCGATTGAATTACCATTTTTGAGAAGTGCTTTAAGTCGTGTACATATAATTAAGGGATACCTGTATATATGAACGTTAATTGCTTAAATGCATCAGGCGGAACGTCAAAGTTAACGGTTTTGACCTAATGCTTTGAAAGCTAAGATATTGGTTTGGATGGTACCAGGCTCCCACCACAATTAATATACCGAGCAAATGAGTTTGCAAAAAATCGTTGAAAATATAGTAGATGGCGAAAAAAAGTACTCAAATCACAAATTTTATTTAATAACTTCAAGGCTAGTGATTGGCTTTTTTGTTGTCTCATTTCATAAGATGCAAAAAACACCCCTTTTTAAAAAAATTTTTTTTTCTCTTGTTACTTTTTTTTTTTTTTGTTTTTTTTTCGCCCCCTTTGGTTTTTTTTTAAAAAATTTTTCACTGTATATTTAAAAAAAAAAAAAAAAAAACTTTTTTTTTTTTCTCCCCTTCTTCAGAGACGGAAGGCACCCCAGCTTGGTTTTTTTTTTTAAACATTGTTTTTTTTTTATATGGAAAAAAAAAAAAAAAATCTCTCTTGGGAGTTAAAAACAAACAAATATCATTTAACTAATCATGCTTTTTGTAGTTGCATGAAGCACGTAATCAATTATAATGTTTGAAATTGGAAATATCCTTCTTATCAACATGCAACCCTAGGAGTGGGGTGGGATCTCCTTCCCCTTGCCTACCTCAAACTAGGGTAGCTAGGCAAGAGATTGTCTGCTTGATGGAATGCCGCCTTTCAAACATGCCCTACGCTCAATTTCAACTACTTCTATTCATTTTCACAACCTGCCGTGCTCTTACGGACCTATCAATCCTTTCAATTCACATCTTTGGTTCTAGCAGAAATTGCTGTCCACTCCTAGAGTTGCAAGTTGACTATGAAAATAATTGGATATCTTAGAAATATTTATTGTTGCTTGATTGATGTAGTTTAAATTATGTTGATGTTGATACTGTTTGTAGATAAGTTCGATGTCATAGGAATGGCCATACAATATAATTAATAAGTCCTCTAGTTCCGAATTGGCTTGAAAACAGAGTCCAATATATTTAACATTTTCATTAGTTCAAAATTCTACGTATCTTATATTGAAAACCTCGTCCATTAACGAGGTTCAATATAATACACTTCTCCTATTTAGTTTCAGGTTACAAAGTTTCAGTTTTTTTTAAATATTCATAACTGGAACTATAAAACAAACCTATATGGGTTTGCGTAGACAACTTCAAACTCACCGACCTTTCAGCGAGAAAAAAATCCTACAAACCATTGATAACACGTGACCCCGCATTTAAAAGGGCATACATTGTCATAAGAGAGCAAAACTATCATCATACCATAATCATGTCGCAGAGTTGTCCTGTTGTTCCTCGTTTTCCGCAATCGGTCAGAGCGATCCTTCGCAGAAGTTCTTTTCTTTTCGAAACAGGATCAACACAACGATTGAAACTTCACAACACTTGCACACACTTTTCGCGTATAGGTAGATTTGATAGAAATAGGTGCAGCCAGTATCCACGATTTGACTCGGTTCACTCGAAGCCGCCACTTCTCGGAAGTCCGCAACACTCTCTAGCAGCTCGCGTGTTTTCTTCTCTCTTGTTTTGATATGTTGAATCCGAGAACTTTCGATACACTTGAAACTTTCGTTTGTTTTTTTTCCTCTGATTACCTATTTTTTTTTTTTCAAACCGATATCGATGAATCTTTCACGGGACTATACTTCCAAAAGGCACATCGAATTATCACAATTTTCTGTTGTTGTTGCTGTTGTTGTAAATGCTAAATGAACTAATTTTGAGACTACAATTTTTAACTTTTTATTCGGTCACGAGTTGCTTTTGCTTTTGGCGTTGCTTAAATGATAATAAACACTTTATTGATTTGGCTCTAATATTTTATTTTTCGAGAGGAGTGGTTCGAGGCTTTAAGGCGGTTGGCGTCAGAGGGGATTGCGGTGAATGGAACTACGGATTTTATCACACAGTGCTTCGATGAAGAGAGCAGCAAGTTTACGATCGGATAATTGCACCAGTTTTACTTAATCTGTTTTCTACTGGCAGGATGCCGTTCAAACAATTGCATTGGGTGGTAATGGTGGATAATTTGATCTAGCTACGGTTGTTGAGTTCGATTTAATTACGTGTCACTTTTGGAACGATCACTTCACGAATTAGTTTTCAGTTTTGATTTGGTCCGGTCACGATTCAACTGTTTCACTTTTCCCTATGTTAATTTGCAGTACTTCCAGATTGCACTGCACCGCACTTGTTGCTGTTCATGCTGCTATAATCCGTCCGTTGAGGAGGCGGTAATTTGATAAAATCAGTTCTATATGGTTCCAATTTGCCCGGATGGGTCGTACGAGATTTGCACAGACAGTTCGCGCGATGTGGAGGAATGTGTTTGCTTGCACAAAGAGCATCCACGGCAGCAGCGGTAGCGATTATCACTGACAAACAGAAAATCCGAAAACACTTGGCAACGGTAGGAATTCGCGCGCACCCCTGCTGGTACTTGGTGTGCTACTCTACAAGAAGCAACAAGAGTTACCAGCCAAAAGCACCCAAAAACATACACCCGAGAGAGAGATCGAAAAACACGAGGGCCCGTAGTAAAAGGAGAGCGCACTGGAATTGGTCTGCGCAATCGATAGATTGAAACTGGTGGGTTTCAGGTGAAGCTCCAGGGTATTCGGCGCCCGTAAAGTTTTTCCCTGCATCCCTACACATGTACATTGACTCTCGTACATCTACAATCATAAACGATGGATGGACGAAGCATACGACTCTGCACCCAGTGAGATGAAAGAAAGACACGACAAACGGCAGCAGTGGCAGTGGCAGTTCAGCAGGGCACATGTACCCAGCAGATATACAACCAATACAACCATAGGCGCACCTCCGGCCTTATTGCCTTAACCGGTCATCATAATCATCCACCGCCACCACCCGTCGACCGACCGTGCGACCATAGGAATACGCCTCTGGAAACGCCTACTCTCCCCACTCACTCGAAGAACATAGCATTCAGGCTATGCGATGCTATCTCTGTTCCGAGGCATTGTGTGCGTTCTCTGTTTCGGTCTCACTCCACCGAAAGGTATCGGCTGTTGGTGGAAGCGACGCAGCCCATAGCCCATAGACTGTCTCTTTCATCTGCTCCGGCTGATTGGTGGTAGTAAGTAATAAGTCCCCACAGCAGCGCAAGCATACAAACATAGCCTCGGTGGTTGGCTGGGGTGCGTTTTATGCTGTGCGGCGACATATTATTGCCTGGCGTCTATGTACACGCAGCAGTAGTAACCGATTGAGGCATCGTCATCATCGTCAACCGACCACTGCCACCCGTTCTGGTCGGATGGGTCGAGGGTAAAACCGGAGAGCACGATTCACGCAACGGGTGAGTGTTGGTGAGTTGTTGTTGAAGGAGATTAGATTTGCCTTCGGTTTGTGATTTGATGATTTGAGAAGTTTTCAATTCTATTAGTTCGGGAAACGTTCGGGATGATTTGTTGATCATTTATCATTGCACAGTACACCATTGACTGAACACTGGGCTAATAAATAAGATTTCAATTAATGGAAAGGGTAAAGGATATTTTTTGTGTCAAATTTTTCTATTGTTTTTGGGTAAACTTTGGGTAAAGCACAACATTGACCTAATCGCTTATTGTTGGCCCATCGTGCAGAACATATATAATATATTACTAAACATTTGGAAATATAGAGGCTCCAACCCGGTTCTTAACCTTTTAAGCACATTTACACACACAAATCATCTTTTCAAGAAGGACTTGTAATAGTTGGTTTTATAAATGCATTGTAAACGTTTTGTATAACATATCACGTCTTGGTATTTGGAGCTCTCGTATTTTATATGACTGATAGATCTAAAAAGTTCAATCTGACTAACGGTTAAGCTGAGATAGTTTTTTTTACAGCATCACTGCTTTATGACTGCCTCTAAGTACATCGTTCCATTTATAAAACATAAATAGAACAAGATCTTAGAGATAGTTTAAAATATGGTTGACATAATATTTATTTATTAATTTATTTCGTCAACCCGACGTAGACTAAAGCTTGCTTCAGATAGAATTGGAACAAAAACAATAGCCTGTATTTCAGTTATTTATTATTGAATTCAAGATCTTTTTTTTATACAAATGTAGCGTTTTCTTCATACTTTTGAGAAAAAATACGGATAAAATTATTCGTCACGGTTTCGAAGGAATTCTCGAATTTTTCCTGTAACACGGCTCATTAGGCGGCGCACACCTTCTTCGTCCATCGTTTTAGCTATCTTATTCCACCAGGTCTTCATCTGATTGATGTCTTTGACAACCTTTCCCTTTGCCTTGAGTCTCCTCTTCATGATTGCCCAGTATTTCTCAATAGGGCGGAACTGGGGGCAGTTGGGTGGGTTAAGGTTTTTCGGAACAACCTGGACCCCTTTCTCTGCATACCATTCTTGAACGACTTTGCTGTAATGACAGCTTGCCAAATCTGGCCAAAACATTACGGGATGGTCGTGGGATCAAATGAACGGCAAAATTCGTTTTTGGAGACACTCTTTTTGGTATAGTTCCGACGTCATTGTCTTATTTGTAACGAAAACTTTCGTTTTTTTGCCACAGCTGCAAATGCCCTGCCAAATCATGAATTTTCGTGCAAATTTGTCGGCAAAAACAAATTTAAATTTGGCTGGAACATCCCCCCGAGCCGTTGCCAAGTAAAATTTTTGACCTGGGATTTGCCTGAAGTCAGCCTTGACATAGGTGTCATCATCCATCAGAAGACACCCGTTGAACTTGGTCAGCACCATGGTCGTATAGCTTCCGAGGACGGATTTTGGCCACACTATTCTGTTTTATGGTCCGATTTGGCTGTTTGCTAGCTCGATACGACTTGATTCCTTCCCGGAGTCGAGTTCTCTTCACGGTACTATGGGCAGCACCGAATTTTCTGGCCAAATCACGGTCCGACAGATTGGGATTCCTCTTAATCGTCTTCAAAATCTTACCACGCAGTTTCCAGTCGACAGTTCCACTCCAACGATTGGCTTGAGGCTTCCGAATCGTCGTCAATGTTTCCTTATACCGTTTGATAACGCGCCATACGGTATTTCTGGGCAATTTCAGCTGTTTAGCTAGCCTAGATGCAGACCACAATGGATTTTCCAAATAACTGTGCACAATTTTTTCCTTCTTTCGGCTTACATGTTAATTGTTTACAAAGTACAGTCGATTTGCGGAATGTCAAAAATACATACGTGAAGCTGACAAAATTTCCGACACGTGGGCGCCAAGAACTTCCAAATCCGTCCACCAGGAGCGCCACAATATGAGCAAAAGTTTATTCCAATTCTAAATGAAGCAAGCCTTAAAAAGTTGTTTTTTTTATTGCATAGTCCTGCTGAGTCAATGCGCTGCGAAACAATGTCATTTACAAATGAAACCATTGCATATTAACGACGCTCTTTTCATGTCTGGATGTTTATAAGCATGTAGCGTGCTTCATACACAGATAGAAAGAAACATTTAGTTTTCTGCGTTATCTAATGCGCATAAAGGGAATGCTAGATTCGGCAGATATCAATGGGATATTTCATGTAAATTTAAGCCACTAAACGCCTCAATCTTGTCTGTTGAATGAAAGATCGCAAACATTGTTTTCTGGCGCATGAAAGATTGCAAACAATTTCGTTGTTCACGCCTCCTTTGGCGTGAAATTAAATGAAGGGGAATTTTTCATACCTGTTAAAATTGATTATTTTTTTCTGTGTATGATGGAAGAGGAAACGAAGTCCAACCTAGTTTACAAGGGGAATATAATAATTTTTTTTTGTACTGATTCTATTCTTCCTTTGTGCGTGATTGAAAAAGGAGACCATAACAATGCTGCAATATTCCAGTATTGACCACCCATAGGCAACATAAAGTGTTTTAATTGTATATGGGTCCTTAAAGTTATAGCACATGAGCTTTATGAAGCCTCACATATTGTTTGCCCTGTGAATTATTGTGTTGTAATGGTCAATGAATGTTAATTTGGAATCTTAGATAATTCCTTAATCCCTGACTCTTGCACATTTTTCTACATTCTGTTTGCCTTATGTAATTGTAATGTTTGATGATGTTCTTTGTCCACAAAATAATGTTAAGTGGCCTTTATTTACATTCAATTCCAATAGGCTTTTTGTACACCATATGTAGAAAGATTGTATTTCATTCCGGAATATATTGATGTCTTCTTCATTCTTAATCTCCAGAAAGAGCTTCATGTCGTCGGCATAAATGAATACATTTATTTTTTTTGAGAATGATGGAAATGTCGTTTATGAAGAGAATTTAAAGAAGAGGTCCCAAATAAGAGCCTTGAGGGACACCTGAAGTGATTTGAATAGGATTAGATTTATTTCCGTTAAGTTTCATTATTTGTTGGCGAAAAGTAAAATATGATTGAAGCCAATTCAGAAGTCCTGTCTCATTTCCCATTTTTTGCAATTTAAAGAGTAACATTGGTATGTCAATGTGGTCAAATGCCTTGCTAAAGTCTGTATAAAGAGCTTCTACATGGTTTCCATTATCCATTGCATTTAATGAATAATCAATGAATTCAAGCAGATTTGTTGAGGTTGAACGTCCCTTAAAGAAGCCGTGTTGCAAGTCAGGTATTCTATTTTTGATTCGTTGAAATAATTTTTCGTTGACAATTGCTTCAAAGAGTTTTGGAATGCATAAGATAATGGTTATACCATGATAATTATGAACGCTTGATTTTCGTCCAGATTTAAAGATAGGGGCTAAGTAGAAACTTTTCCATATTTTTGGAAGTTTCCAGATTCCAGTAACATATTGAAAATCCAAAACAGTGGAGCAGTATGTTCCATTGCGAGACTTTTCATAAATAATGGAGGAATTCCGTCTGGTCCAGGACCTTCCGAGGTGTCTAAATTGTTTAGACCCTGCAAGATATCCTGCACATATCCTGAAGAAGATCGCGACTGCAATTAGTTTGCATTTTATCCAGACTTGCCAAGGAACATTGGCGCCAATCAGCTTCAGCTGATTGACGCCAATGTTCCTTGGCAAGTCTGGATAAAATGCAAATTACTTGCAGTCGCGATCTTCTTCAGTAGATGTTGTATAGATTTCTTGGAATTTTTTTGCAAAAAGGTTACAATTTTCATCCAAGATATTTCCAACATTTCGTTTTTACGTAATTAAAGAAGTTCTTTGGACAAGATTTTGTTGCAAGCTCTATTTTTGAATTATTTTTCTCAAATGCATTACGGGTGGCAAAATTCAGTTGATCGCATGTGTCCAAATATATTGCCAAATTTTCAAAGTTATTTTGTTTTTTTTTGTTAGTTTTTACTTACGATTTATAAGATTTTTTATATGATTGTTTTACCAGATTGGATATTTAGTATTTCGGTGACGTCATTTTTTCTTCAGAGATAATTTCTGTTAAAATTTTGTAAAAGATGTAGCTGCGAATTGATCGTTTAACGGTCTGTGGAACCAGCTTAAGTCCCGTAGTTTGCCGACGAAGACCAAATTTGCGTTGTATAAGACTCTGATCCGGCCGATCGCTTTGTACGGCCATGAAACCTGAAGGAAGGAAGTCAACCGGAAAGCATTCGGGGTTCGATAAACAAGAAGATGGCATCTGACGACGTCTACAGCAGTTTCGACATTTACGTCATTCCTTAAAATTGTTCGCCAATTGACGTTGCACAATTTTAGTTTAATGTTTTCATAATTCGCTAATTGGTATTCAAAGCCTTCCTCGTATTCACAGTTGTTGGGTTTTTGGTATTCATGTACGAATAAAGAGTATTGGATTGCTGTGTGGAACGGTTCATTTTTCCACAATGGAGTTAATGATTCCATCACACAGAAATCTTCATAAATATTCGTAAATAAAAAGTCCAAATAGCAATTGTGTTGATTTATTACTTGATTAATTTGGTTAAGTCCTAAATTGGCCGTATTTTCAAAAAATAACTGTCATGTTTCGTTATTCTCAACGACTGCGAGTAAGATATTCTGATTTTCAGACTCTAGAATGAAGTCAGCCTGGCGTTGATTAAAGCCCCCATAGATGTGAACTTTTACTTCAGGAGGTAATTGAGATAATATTTGCTCTGCAATTTGAAAAAAAAAATCATAATTGTTTTTATGAGCATGGTCTGGTGGAAAATACACAGAGGCGAACACATGCGTTTCACTTGTTATGTGTGATTTCACCCAAACAATCTCAAATTCTTTAAATTTTGATTTGGGAATTAATTCTGAATTGAAATCAACTGAAATAACTATCAGAACTCCGCCGCCTGACTTCCTCTGAGACGCATGAAAATTTGTGTCGTCTCTGAATACATTAAATGCACTTTCAAACATTTTTCACTTCTTACGCTTTCATCTCAGCTTGTTTCAGTTGCCAAAATTACCAAAACGGATGCGCATAGTAATTTTTTATAAATTTCCTTCTTTTTGGCTGGTCTCTTCAGGCGATTGAAATTTTCACAGTAAATAAAAATTTCAGTCGCATTCTGTTTTGGTGAAGAAATTTTTGATGGTACGTCGGTTGATGATGGGTTTATGGTTTTACCCTTTCTGAAGCTAATAAGTTTTGGGACCGTCATCAACCATGTTTTGCAAAACGTATTTTGTGACATAACGATGAATTTGTCGTGATTATACTGCCAACGAGAAGCAATTCAACAGTCAGAGTTGGCGTAGCAAAGAATCTACAAACATATAATGCCAAGGACTACTGTTCAAATCCTATGCTTGGCCAAGTATACAAAGAGATGGATATTGTCACGCAACGATGACATGGCATCGTGCGGCAGGCTGCGTTGGGCTGGTCCCGTTGCACGGATGCCAAAGGGACGACAAGCGAAGATAACTTTCAGTAGAGAACCAGGGATAGGCCATCGACTCCGTGGCAGATCACGAACACGATGGCTATTTGCACTTAAGGAGGAGCTGGAGGCCCTTAATGTCCAAGGGGACTGGAGGCGATTAGCCCAGTACCGGGTCCAGTTGAGGAGAATCATCCATTCAGCGTGAATTAAACAGGAGGAGTCGTCGCCCATCAAGTAAGTAATTCAATATTTGTCATAGGACAGTATTTTTACCTTGTTTATAAAAAGCAAACGGAACATAATCAAAACATATTTTTCTGGTACAGATGGATTCCAAATTTATCTTTTCATTCGTGTGTTTGAATTTATTTTAGACAAACAAGTTGTTGAGAGTTTATTAAAAGTTCAACATCGCTTTTTATTTGCAAACCTGGCCTACTGATTTTGTTTGACCCATAACACATTGGAAATCCTTGGCTTATCAGAGTAATGTCAACCGCAATTCAGTACGAGCGTATCTTTTGTTTTGAAAAAAATTACAAATCAATCAATAAATAGAGGGTGAGTAGTAATTCCTGTCAGTGTTTTTCAAACATTTGTACCTTTGGATGGATTATTCACACACATTTTTGCACATTTTTCTTTTAGAGAGTATTTAAATGTCAACACGGCAAGTTTGTTTTGAATTCGTTTGACACTCGTAATACTGGTAATCATGGACGCGAAAAGGGAGCTTGTGATAAGTCTGTTTTTGAAACATTTTAGACCGTGTACTATTTTAAGCATATTGAAACCACTCGGAATAAACAGAAACTTTTTCATTCGCATCATCAACCACTGCAGAGAACCAGGTTCTTGGAAATTCCTCCCAGACCAAGCCGTAAATGCACAGTCAGGTGTCCAAAAGCTATCAAACGAGTGAGAGAGTGAATTCGGTTGAATCCTGGAAAATCTGGTCGAAAGATGGAATTCGCAGTCAACGATCACTAGTTTCAAAATTCTCCTGAAAGACGACCTTGGAATGAATCCATAAGGAGTGTATCGCATATAAGCTATCCACATACATTTGCGTTGTACGCATGTATTTGTGATGGTTTTTTATGCTCTGAACACTGCATGCTGTGCGTTTGACTGTCAGCTTTCTTTTGTTTACTTGTTTGTGCGGTTCAAATTCTGCGTTTTCAAAATGTCACGTATTGAAAAGGAAGTGAAAATTAAGGTTCTGGACACATGGCTAAGTGAAGAGGGTATTACTATGCGAAAATTGGCGAAGTGGTTTGGAGTTTATCATGCGAGTGTTAAAACCATCATTAATAAGTTTGGGGAACACTATTCTTTGGATGAGCTACCAGGAAGAGGCAGAAAATCCGGTTCTTCCAACCCGAAACTGGAGCAGAAAGTGGTATCTCTAATCATCAATGTCAATACGTGATTTGGCCAAAAAAGCAGGAACGAGTGTCGGAATGATCCAGCGTATCAAGAGGCGAAACCACCTGAAGACCTACAAGAAGCAGAAAATCTCGAAACAAAGTGCAGAACAGAAGAAGCGAGCAGCAACAAGGGCCCGGAAATTGTGTTCGCGTCTTTTGCAGCGTCCGGATGCGTGCGTTTTGATGGACGATGAGACCTATGTGAAGGAGGACTCAAAAACCCTTCCAGGTCCACAATACTTTACTGCCGTCGTTGGGGAGGATGTGAGCGATGCGGACAGGTCGATTCAAGTGGAGAAATTCGGTCGAAAGGTACTGGTATGGCAAGCAATATGTTCCTGTGGTTTGAAGTCAACCATTTTTTACACTACCGGAACTATAAATGCGGAAATCTATCGATCTGAGTGTCTCCAGAAGAGATTGTTGCCTTTATATAAGAAGCATAGTACACCTCCACTGTTTTGGCCGGATTTAGCGTCGGCTCACTATGCCAAAACCACTCTCAATTGGCTTGCGGAAAAGGGTATAGATTTCGTTGAGAAAAATATCAATCCACCAAATTGCCCTCAGCTTCGACCCATCGAACGTTACTGGGCAATCGTGAAGAGGGTCTTCAAGAAGACTGGTAAGGCAGCTGGGAACATGCAGGAGTTCAAAAAAATTTGGGCTCAAGCGTCCAAAAAAATGCGATGCAACACTTGATGAAGAGCATTCGATCCAAAGTTCGAAAATTCGTGAAGGAATAACTTAAATTTCTTCCGGTCTTCATTGTGTTTAAGTTTAACCTCGTACAATAAAGGATCAATTTTTTGTATGAATAAAATATCGGTTTTGAACATAATTTGAAAGAAAGTTTGTGGATAGCTTATTTTCGATACACTCCTTACAATAAACAACTGGTGCATGGTTTGACTGAAAAGCAGAATATTGCAAGAGTCAAAAGATGTCGGAAGCTGCTCAAGCGGCACGGTTTGTGAAATTTTGTTTTCGAACGGAAAAATGTTCCTGCTACAGGATCATCACAATCAGCAAAATGATCGGTTGTTTGCAGTTCATCTTTCTGATATTCCTTGTGATAAACTATTTGTTTAAAGGTTCTAGAATGTTTCAAGATTTAAGGTTCCATTGCTGTTCATTGAACCTGATGTTAAAATCAACAGTAAATATAACATGGATAATGTTTTGAAGAACCATTTGCTTTCCGTCGTCGAAAAACACCACAAGAATGCAACATACTGCTTCCAACAAAACTCTGCACCATTCCATCAGACAAAAGCTACACAAGCTTTGTGTGAGGACAATTTCCCGGATTTTATTTTGTCGAAAGAATGGCCTGGCTCTTCACTGACAAGTATTCCCACTCACCCTGTAAAAAGCATTAATTAATCATTAAAACACAGATAAGTAAGTCATCTGAGAGTTAAACTTTTACCTTCCAAGTGATTTTAGTCGATTTACATATTTTTAATTTGTTTAAACCTACTGTTTTTATACTTTTTAAATTCAATTTAGGATTTTCGATATTAATGAGATGTGCAAATATAGAAGTATTTTATTGAATTGTTTACAGGTTGGCAACATGAAAGTGATACACTCATTTGTGATCCTCTCGGTACACTTTATACCATTATCTGTGAACCCTTTGTGTACGTTTTGAAACAGTGACTTGTTGTCAGTTCATTCGTAAACAACAAACTGAATTTGTGTTCTTTAATTTACGAAAAAACACAAAATATCAAACCAACAACTCCTAATTTCTTTACTTTTGTTTTACATTACGCAGTTCATTTCCTTTTTTGTACAATCAGCAACGATAACAAACTAAATCATTTTAAAGTAGGGCAGCCAAAAATACTGATTTTTTCACCACTGCGTACCTCAAACCGTGCCGAGTGATTGCATTGTGTTGAAAAGTATGCTGTATGTTCATGGTGACAAGGTTCATAATGCATTTTAGTGCTATTTTGAAGCTATTAAGCTTGCTATAAAACCTTCCGATATCAAAACAAGCAAAGGATCCCGACTTTTCTTGTGTACAAAAATCTTTAGTTTTGGCGATTAACATTTGAAAAAGGTAAACAATATTGTAAAAACATAACGTACTGTTCTCAATGAAGTTTTTATTGTAAAGTGGCTTGTACGTATGTACAGTATTGTACATAAAAGGATTATTTCTAAAAGTTAGTCACAACGTCTTGTTGGACTATGCTGGGCATCAAGGTTGCCCATTTTCTAAGTTTTTTTTTTATAACGTCGATCAATCCGACGGTATCATTCTGTTATTTTTTTACGGTTAAGAAACGGTAAAGTCTGCCAGCCTCTGTATCTAAGAATAAATTATTTGTTTTTTTTTCTTGTTTTATTGCCAATTGTGAAATAAAATTAAGCTGCTCGGTATCTCGACTAACCTTCGAAAATGGCCAACAAAATGTAAAAATATAATCACATTTTTTTAAATTCGCAATAACTTAAGAACGGATGTGCTTAGGAAAAATATTTGCATAAGTAAATTTCGTTCGTTGTTCAGCTTACGCGCTCTTGTTTTCGAACGGGTTTCCTGCTTCTCGTTCCTGTTTGTGGTTTTATTACCTTGAAAGACCTATAGCCTGCCGCCTTCTTCACTTTTTGAACGAAAAAATACGATGATTGAACTTCCTCCTTATGGGAGATGTGCACACGGCATTAGCTTCTGTTGACCCTACCAGTCCCACAGGACCGTCCGATGGCCGTAATCAGGATGATGGTCTTTCCTTCGTCTAGTAAGGTGATGATCCTGTAGATTCCCGATCTGCTCTATCCCATTGATAAGTAGAGTCCCAGGATGGCGAATTTCTTCCCCCTCATGGTGCAGATAACTGCTTTTGCCATAACATCGGCTATGAATATTCCATTTTTAGTCATTACAACGCCACAATGTTGGATAACGATTTATCCGAAATTTATTTTGATTTTAAACAAGCAGACTACAATCTAATTAAAAACAAACTATACTCGATTGATTGGCAAACCATAATTCACAATTTCCCAACAGAGCAGGCCGTATTTGTATTCTATCAATACATCTTCTAAATAGTGGAGATTGCAGTACCACAAAGACATAGGAGAAGATCAAATAAGAATCCGATGTTGTATAGTAAGAAAATTATAAATCTCAAAAATAGGAAGCAAAAAGCGGACAATTCTTAAAA
The DNA here is from genome assembly GCA_024533555.2 of Aedes koreicus. Classification (NCBI taxonomy): domain Eukaryota; kingdom Metazoa; phylum Arthropoda; class Insecta; order Diptera; family Culicidae; genus Aedes; species Aedes koreicus. The sequence goes on from JAHHFK020004572.1 coordinate 242,613, forward strand.
AAAGAAAAAAATTATATGAACCTCACAATATAAAAAACTGAAACACTTTTTTAAACTATCACTAGTAAACGCGAGCAAATTTCGTTTAATTCCACTACAGATAGCTTATTTTTTGACAGATAGTCCTATTTCGTCTGCGACTTACAGACTTCTTCAGTGTCGAGTGCACACTATCTATTTAACTATCTGTGATCAACAGAATTAAGAAATGAAGATCTCACATGAGGAGTATAATAGAACAACTGAAACTAATATCAAAGTATACCCGAAATCGTTTGTCAGCCTTGTTAAAGATACGTAGAAGTTAAGAAATATTCCAACAAAAATGCAATTCAACGACAAAGGCAGTAAAAATCCAACCGAAATCAGTTGCTTATTTGCTGATTTTTGTCAAGATGTTTACACAAGTCGTGACGACAAGGATCGACATTATCAAGTTTTCTCATATCTTCCTGAACTTGCGTTAAATGTGACTGTTGATAATGTATCCGTCAACGAAATTTTTCTTTCTTAAAGCATATTAGACGCTTCTAAAGGAGCTGGTCCGGACGGATTACCGACAGTATTTTTGAAAACATTATCAAAGGAATTAGTGAAACCCTTGTTTTGGTTGTTTAATTCATCTAAAAAAACTGGCATATTTCCCCTCATTTGGAAGGAGTCGTACTTGGTTCCGATCTTCAAAAGCGGTAGAAAATCAGATGTTATAAACTACCGTGGAATTGATATATTGTCTTGCATTCCCAAACTATTTGAATCCATTATCAATCAACACATTTTTCACAAGTAAAAAAATTTATTTTTACTAAACAACATGGCTTTATGAAAGGATGCTCTAATGCTACAAATTTGCTAAATTTGGTAAATTTTTCAATTAATGCAATGGATGAAGGTAGTTATGTTGAAACCTTATACACTGACTTTAGCAAAGCAGTTGATAGAGTCGATATTCCTTTGTTGCTTTACAAATTGTCTAAGATTGGTTTCAATCGTAATTTATTAAAGTGGGTTCAGTCATAACTGGGTAAAAAAGTACATCTCAGTCTCATTCACTAAAAAGCGCAATGTAAGGCAAGACACCATCACTATATGTCAACAATCTGTTGAAATATGCAATCAAGTTAGAGATTTGGGAGTCATACTTGATTTGAGCTCACTTTTGTAGAACACTACAACAATATAATTTACAAGGCATTTAATATGCTCGGGTTCATCAAAAGGATTAGTTTTAATTTCAATGATCCCCATACAATAAAAACGTTGTTTGTTACATATGTTATGCTCTTTGTTAATACTGCAGCTTGGTTTGGGATGCATATCAGAATAAACATAAAGACCGTATTGCGTCAGTGCAAAAACAGTTTTTAGTGTATGCTTTGCGCAAGTTAGGATGAAACTCTTTTCGGTTACCTTCTTATGAATCTCGATGTGTGTTAATTAAAATAGATGGTCTTGAAAAACGACGTGAGTTTGCAATTCTATTAATTATAAACGATGTTATTGGGCGAAGAGTAAATGACGCAGTAATTTTAGAGAAGCTCAACTTCTACACTCCCACCGTTACCTAAGAAACAGGAATTTATTATGCATAAATAATCAAAGAACTAACTATGACCAAAATTGATCCATAAATAAAATGATGTCTTGCTAGAACAAATACTGCACCACAATTGATATACCAACGAACAAAAATCAACTAAAAAAAGCATTTTTCTCACAATATCTGTAAAAATAGAATTAAGGCAAGAATGTTAAACCGGTCTACATATATGATTGACGGCAAATAAAATAAAAAATAAACAACCAATATCGTTGCACAAGTTTCGCTGTAAACGAATGGAAATGCATAAGTGTACTCACCACTAGGTGGTAAGATAATCGAAAAGTATAACAATGCAGCTGTCTTTGTTTCAATGCAACCACTATCCAGCCTCAAAGGCTTCAGAACTTAATATGCTTTATTTTATTGAAGTTTTAAAGAATTTTTCAAGTTTTAATCATTGTCAATACAACCCACATAAAATCGATACTGTTTCTTAGGAATCGACCGTGTGTTGCTTGAAAACACACACATGGAGAGTTTTTAGCTAGTTGGCCAAAGAAATTTTAAGAATAGACTGGGAATTCAACCCGGCCACCTACAGCATGGTGTTGCTTTGTAGCTGCGCCTTTGCCGACTGAGCTTATTGAGGACCACAAAACATTACGACACTGTTATGCTAAATGTCTTTATGCGAGGCATCCTAATGGGACATTTGAGGTTTGAATATTTTATGTTGAATCGTCATTTTTTAGCCCTCATCAACTCCACACACTCAACCTTAAAGCAAATCTCTTTCTAACATTTAAAAGCATCCCAATCGTCTCATATTTCACTAAACAAACCCATACGCTACCTCTCTCTCCGGATGCATTCTCGCACGATCAGGCCGAAGTTTAGAGAGCACTAAAGCTACAACACTGCAATGCTTTCCGGCCATCCGGCAGCTGATATTTGCCACAGTCCTTGCCTGAGTTGTAGCGGCAGCATGTACATCAGAGGGCTCAGTAGCACAACAGCAGCAACGGCAGCAACAACATCATCATCATCAGCAGCAGCAGTGGAAATCAGTACCGTACGGCAGGAAGCGCCCATGGACGTTGAACAATCATTTGACTCTTTCACTCCTCCGGATACTGCCGACTCTTTTCACCACACTGTCCTTCTCGGTGCATTACACAAACGCACACAATCGCACAAATCCGAAGTCAAACAGTGCGAGAGAGCCCCGAAGGGTAAAACCAGTGCCAGCAGCAGCAGCAGCAGCAGCATCTAGCATATCAAGTCTACCGACTGACTGCGAGTAGATCTCATACCGCTCTGAGGGAGAGGAAATCTTATGCTTTCTGTTTACAGTCAGGCAGCGAACCTGGAAAAGCGCAGCGACGTACGCAGCCTGCCAGTTAGTGGGGGCTGCTTTTGTCTCTTTCTGCCCTGCGTGTGTATCTCTCTACGTACAATGAGGCTAGATGCTTATGTACCAACTAGAGCGGGAGAAACACAGCCAGCAGCGAAACCATCGAGGGAAGAAACAGCTAGGAGGAAAAATTTACGACCACCACCCCCCGAGGGGCCCAGAACAGCCGTTCTCCCCACCTACTGCCATCGATGTGATACAGATTCGGCACAGACCGGCACCGGTCTACTCTACTGGGGGATGAAATCTTGAGTGTTTTGGCCCGTTTTTCCATCGTAAGGGATGAAATGGTTTCATGTTCTCGGTTGCTTGTTTCGTCGTTCGTTGGGAAGGGATGAAAATGGTGCTGCTGCTGTGCTGGTTGAATCATCTATATTTGTATTTATATTTTTTTTTTTCTATGAAGAATGTAGTGAGAGTATCCAGTGGAATATGATTTTGTCTGCGGCGGCTTCTGTTGTTGGGGCAGTTTTTGGTACATAATCCTAGGAATTTGCAGTTAACGTTAAAGCAGTTTTGCAATTTTTGTGCATTTCATCGTCTTTAAGTTCATTGTGTATGCTGCAGTTAAGAAAATCTGCGGCGAGCTTTGTTAAACATGTTAATTTGTATAAAGTTTGAAATCGTTGAAGCATACAGGTGCATTAATTTAAAAATTTGCACCAGTTTAATGTGCATGATATTGAACAGATATTAACACTTCTTTTGAAAACTGTATGACAATGGAGATGTAGTTTGCTTCATCAAAATTGACAGATGGCGCTCCACTTGTGGTGGCTTAATCACACTTTTAGTATAAGAGTTTTCAGAAATCCAGCGATATTTCTACAAGTATTGGTTCCTTCAACGAACAGATTTTTACATTTCAGTCCGTGTTATAAGAAAAATCATTAAAAAAAATATTTTCAATTTAAGATGACCTTGGCCATACTTTTAAAAGTCGATTTTCCACTAGCCTATACGATTGAAGGATGCTGGCCATATGGAAGTGAGCACTGTCCACAGCAACACGAGTTACCTAATTATACTAGTCAGTAAAATAGAAACTTTTCTCACTCCCATCGGTTTTTCTTATTGAATTTTGTACATTTTGCCTCGGTAAATCCAAATATGAGCTTAGAATTGCTGTAAATTGTCCAGTTTTTGAGAAAAATGAGTTTTAAATTCATAAAAGAAGACGTTTGTTTATGAAAAAAAATGGATTTACCTGCTAGTCACATTCATGTTGACTCTGCTTTTTGAATTGGGGTTAAAATTTAAAGAATGGACCTTCCTGAATCTATTTGTGCTCACAGATTTTTTTTTCTAACACATATGATAGAAGAGTTAAAGCGGTTTTTATCCACAAAACTACAAATTTTCACGTCAATAACGTGTTTCTGTTCTGAAAAGTTGGATTCTGAATCTGCCCTTTGAATAAGGGCTTGAATTGTATGGAATGAACATCCTTGAATACATTCGTGCTCAAAGATTTTTTCAGTCAGTCAGTCAGTCAGTCAGTCAGTCAGTCAGTCAGTCAGTCAGTCAGTCAGTCAGTCAGTCAGTCAGTCAGTCAGTCAGTCAGTCAGTCAGTCAGTCAGTCAGTCAGTCAGTCAGTCAGTCAGTCAGTCAGTCAGTCAGTCAGTCAGTCAGTCAGTCAGTCAGTCAGTCAGTCAGTCATTCAGTCAGTCATTCAGTCAGTCTGTCAGTCTGTCAGTCTGTCAGTCTGTCAGTCTGTCAGTCTGTCAGTCAGTCAGTCAGTCAGTCTGTCAGTCAGTCAGTCAGTCAGTCAGTCAGTCAGTCAGTCAGTCAGTCAGTCTATCAGTCAGTCAGTCAGTCAGTCAGTCAGTCAGGTCCATTCTATAAAATCCAAGCCATTTAAAGGGAGGATCAAAAATCCAGCTTTTCACGACAGGAATATAGAATTTTTATACAAAAATGTTGTTTTCCGAATGGAAAACTGGTCTCATCACTCTTACATGCTAAGAAAATTCTGTTTTCACAAGTAGATTTGAGGAGGTCCATTTCATAAAACCTAAGCTCGAAATTCAAAGAGCTGAGCCAATATTCCAGTTCTTAAACAGGACTATATTTCGATGGAAATACGTGTTGTTGTGATTTTATTGTTGTAATTTTTCTCAAAAACTGGACGTGTTAAAACAGTTTTGTGTGCATATGTGGATTCTGCTAGGCAAAATCTATAAAACTCAGCATATTTTCTCGATGGGAGTGTAAAATTGCCGACTAGTGTTGTTGATTCAACACTGAAGTAAAACTAGTAGATTGGCAGTTCCATTACACATGTTGCACAATTTAAAACCATTAGTAGAGGTGACCTCGGCGTAGTGGTTAACATCCATACCTCTCACGCCAAAGTCACGAGTTCAAATCTCACCCCCGGACAAGTTACGAAAAAACACCCAAAAGAGGTGTTTGAGTGAGTACGACAGGAGATGAACCAGCCCGAGGCTGAAAATCTCGAAAATACGGAAACAAAAAAAAAAAGACCATTAGAAATTATCTTATCTCTATCTGGACTGTTCTATCTAGCCTCAAATAAAACAAGTGAATTATCTTAAAACTTTGGTCAAACAAGAATGCTTGTAAATTGATTAAAAAATTAATTTAAGAAAATCAAAGGAACCGAACCATTCGTTAAACTCTTGCGATCAGATACTGTACAGCAAAGAACGCCAGCAAAAGTTTGCCTTGAACTGCTGCCGCTTCTAACAGTTTTTGAATTTTCTCCAGGTTCCATATGCCGATGGCCCACCATTTCCAAATTGGGCGGAGCTGGTTGCATTGAGAAAGTGCTTGTCCTTGGGACCCACCTGCATATTATTGGTGCGATACAATTTCGTAATCTATTTCCCGTAATAACAGAGCCTTTATAACGTAATGATATCGTCCATTATCACGCAACCAAATTTTGTCAGCCTCGTCGTGAACAGCTTTCGGGATCGTGTTTTGGCCATCTTGTTTTGTTCATCATCACAATTGAAGTCACTACCTACTTATAAGTCAACAGTCCGGTTCGAATTTCATTGCAATGCATAGCTGTAGACGACATCGGAGCCATAGTTTAAACGAAATTGATAACAATATCTTTTAGATCGATCGAAGTAAGCCGCGCGGACAATCTGATGCGTTGTTTTTTTTTCTGTTGCGTTTTCTCTCACGAAAATAAATAGTTTGGTATTAATTTTAGATTAATCAATAGTCTAAGCCACAGAGAAAACTGGAGGTTTTTCGCTTTCCAAGGCACTTTAACGTTAAGTTCGGTTGTTAATTCGATTAAATCTTTTCGTGACGTTTTTCGTTGTTATGATGAGATTTTCGTGGAGCCAATAGTGAATGAACGTTTGCTGCAAAAAATAGCAGCCGCTAGCGCATGGATACCGTTTCAAAATGGTAAAGTATGCGGAAGTGTTGAAGGCCACCAGGAATGCTGTATAATGTTCATGGTCTGTCGGAAGTGCATGCGCTGCTATCCGACTAAGTTGCTGCGGTTGATTGAAGTTCAGGTTTGAAAGCAGCAGGAAGATTCGGAGTGGCTTTTGGCAGTAGGGCTATATTTGGACCCGTTTGGCCAGACAGAAAGGTGGGAGAGTATGGAATTGAATTCAACTAATTATCATTCGAGTATAAGTACACGACAGTGAAGAAGTCTGCACATTGTAGACGAAATACGCGTATCTGCCAAGATAAGCAATAAAGGTAGTTGGAATTAAATGGAAATTACTAATCTTTCTCCTCATTTTCTTGTCAACTAAGTAAGTAGCTTTTTCACATATTTTTGTTTGTATGAGTGACAAGCATATTATTTCTGCTTCCTGTTCCTTTCTATCTTCTTCTTCAGTCTTCAGTTACCTTCAAATCTGTCATTTTCTTCCTCAATCAACTTTATATTTTTTCGCACGTTGATTCGTGTATTTGTCATAACCCGGGGCACATGATACGGTATGTCCAAGCCATCCTTCCTCCCCTGTAGATCCACAAAATGCATTGTGACCGCATTGTGACCGTGACCGCATAACTCGAGAACGGATTGTTTGATATTGACTCCGACGGGTTTACACCCAAAATAAATAGGGAAAATCCATTGGAAAATTTGGAAAATCGAGAAAAACCAATTTAGTAATGAGAGAAAATTTTAAAAATGAAAACATGAATTCGCTGATCGTAGTATGCAAATGATTAACGTCAGCAATAACTGTTATTTTAACTTTCATGTTGAGACATGGAAATAATAACAGACAAAATAGAAGGGAAATTAATTATGTTGTTGAATTCAGTTAAGTTGTTGTGCAATAAACGGAGAACTATCGGCAACAACGAAACGGAAAGTTGTCCAAAAATTGCAAGCATTGCAACAAGAGCACAAGGAGTTGATTAAAATGATCAATACTGCTCTAGATCGAATGCTATCTGATAACTATAAACTGTGATTCGAGCTGATAAAACTCCATCGGGAGAACTTGCCCGTCGATGTAATGTACTGACATTCAATGATGTGGCCATAGTGATTATTGGAGAAAAACTGCAATCTCGGGATATTATCTTGCAAGTGATTATTTGCAACATGTGTTGAAAATACATCGATCTTTTGATACTTGGCAGTTTTGGAATGCTGAAGATGGATAATATTTTACAATCAAAAGATTGTAAAATGATATCCACTGGTGAGTGAGGTAAGAGATCCTCTCTACATGAAAAATCCATTGAATTGATATGTTTTGAATTATAGGTGCCGAAACAGACAAAAAAGTCAGCTCGATGACTTTTCATGCTTATCGAATGATGGTTCCTGAAAATGACGACTACCAGCTTCTGAAATGTTGCAAGCTTTGCTTCCGATATTCTGTCGATACGTACGTAAAAATCGAAACTGAACGATTAACTTTCATCAAATTGAATCCGAAAAAGTTGCGCTCTGAGAAGCACATTCATATTCGTGATGCGATCAACATAGATGGCAAAGTTGCAAACAAGGAACACCAGCTAAAGGTCTTCCAAATGTGTTTTTGATAAATGCTTTGGGTCAGATTTAAATAGTGCATTTTAGCAATGATGAATGCTACTGTTAACGTTTGTTATTAGTTGATATATGAGGATCGACATCATTCGGAGCTTTGAAAACAGTCCATAGAGAAGTTTGTATGACATATCGTGAGAATTAATAATAACAGCTTTTATTGGATTATAATTGTTCGATCACTGATTATCAGTGATCAAATAATGATAATCCGGAAAACTGTATAAACTGCCAGAATATCATAAAAGATAAAAAATATGCACTCGTTGGATATCACATAATTATCTTGTTTTAGATTAATTGAGTTTATCTGTACAACAAATCTGTGATGTGAGTGGTGGGTGTTGGCCAAATTTGGATTCTTCAGATATAATCCTGTATAGGTTATAGAGTATTTTTCATACATCTAGTAATCTAACGTCCGTACTCCATCACAATATTTTCTATTGTGATGTGTCCAGCTCAATGGGTAAATTAAACTGAAGGTAAGTTTGAAAGAAGGGGAACTTGGAGTAGAGCACACGTACCCACTGGTTGACACTAAATATTGGCCAACGTGCTTTTGCACATTTGTTTGAAGATTTGTAAAGCGACACAAATTTTCAAATCCAAAGTTCGGATGCCGTGCTGCATCATTGCCCGGGCTTTCGTTCATGAATTTGGACATTTTTCAAATCACAAACTAGCATGCAGTTGTGAGCTTGTAAATTTATCATAATAGCATATTAGCGATAAATCTGAGACAGTTGATTCATCGATTTCTTTTACAATTTTTCTAACCCGCATGTTAAGTGGTGGGAATTTCTTTCGTGATTTGGAATCGGGGGATTGTGAATAGCTAGGTTATTACAGGATGCGGAGGGACTGCTTAGGGAAGCATACATTCAGAGTAGGGGAGCGGAGGAGATAGATTGAGCTTTCAGATGATTTGTTTATAGATCAAACCAATAATTGACCTTCAAACATTATATGTACTCAATAAGAATAAAGGGTGGTCCGCAACAATAACTCTTAGTATCTTTTCATAGAAATGGCTATGCTCTTCAAACATCCGGGGGACTACAAGGATTCTACTTAATTTGATTTCTTTTCAGGCAACAAATAATTTATTTCTACCAAATTTTGAAGACAACGCCTAATATCTCTCTTTTTCTCAAAACTTTTTAAGAAATAATACTTCAGTTAGGCATAAAGATGAATGAATGAATTAATTGTGATCCAAATTAATCGTTCGCCATGCTCGTCGGGCCACCCTATCTTGGACAAATAGATCACTGTCCCATTTTGTAAGGCACTCCAGCGGCATCCGTACTGTTGGTGAAGATCGGTTCAAGTTGGCTCTCAAGCGTTGAGATGAATTACCTTGATTTCCTAATGACATACCACTATCACACTCGTGGCCCCAATAGCATCCTTACTGTTGGTTTAAATCGGTCCAAATCAGCTTTTCAGCATTTTAAAACATCACCTAGTTACCCAATGAAAAACTACTATCACATTTTGTGAGCGGCTCCAATATCCATCCTTACTGTTGTTTTAAATCGATGGTTTAATTCGAAAATCGGTACTAATTACACTTGAAATCCTGTTATTCAAAATCCCAGTGATTTCTTGTGGATGTGCGGTGGACTAAAAAATGTGCACACCAAAAAGTAGTCGACGGAAATGCCCTAATGCAGTCTTCTCCGTGTACGCTTTGCTAATCCGATCACTACTACATGAATATTAATGTATGTGTGCTATGATGAAGACATCGTTTGGCTACAGTAGCCTTTATTCAGTAAAATGGCGTCGAATCAAGAACGCGTGCGCGAAGCAATTTTGCACAAAAGAGTGGAAAATCCAGATATGTCGCACGACGATATTGCCAAGTCATTAAAAATCGCAAAATCGACGGTTACTAAAGTGCTAAAAAACTTTCAGCAGCGCTTAACTTTAAAGAGAAAAGTCGGTTCCGCAGGTAACCATGATTCTCGTTTCGTCGCGGAGAGGAAGAAAGTGATTAAAGAATTTAAGAAGAAACCGAATATCTCCGTTCGTGATGTGGCGAAAAAAGTGAAATTGTCTCCATCGTTCGTCCAGAAAGTGAAGAAAAGTGCAGGCTTGAAATCATTCAAAGTAGGTGTTGGTCCAAATCGTAACAACAGCCAGAACAAGAGCGCAAAATCTCGATCGAGGAAATTATATGACACTATGCTGAAGGAATACGACTGCATAATATTGGACGACGAAACATATTGCAAAGCTGACTTTAAGCAGATACCGGGACTACAGCTTTATACCTCGTTGCAAAGAGGAAATGTTGCTGATCGTTTTAAGCAAAAAAAATTGTCGAAGTTCCCAAAAAAATACCTCGTATGGCAGGCAATATGTGGATGCGGTCTCAGAAGCGACATCTACATCACGACTGGCACTCTAAATGGACAAATTTACGTAAAAGAGTGTCTGAATAAACGACTGTTGCCGTTCATTCGGGAACACAACGGTTCGGTGCTGTTCTGGCCTGACCTGGCATCTTGCCACTATGGAAAACTGGCTAAGGATTGGTACATTGCTAATGGTGTAAATATTGTCCCAAATTATTGCAATCCGTCAAATTCGCCAGATCTCCGTCCGTTCGAAAAGTATTGGGCTCCGTCCGTTCGAAAAGTATTGGGCTCTGAGGAATCTTCGAAAAACGAATAGCGTAGCAATTGATGAGAAAAGCTTCAGGCGTAACTGGCAGAAAGCTGCAAAATTGGTGACGGATGACACTGTGCAAAAACTGATGGAAGGTGTCAAACGAAAGGTTCGGGCATTTGGATATAACAGGTCAAATTGACTTAACTGTATATGTTTTATATTTGTATTTTTATGAAGTCTTAAATGAATGATTTACTTTTGATTTTCTCATATTTTCCATTTAATACCACTAATTTTCCGTTGACTACTTTTTGGTGTGCACATTCTTTACGCGGCTTCCAATAAAGCGAGTATTACGTCAACACATTCCTACCCATTCCCTAACTGCATTCGGGTGAGGCCGGCGCCGGTATTGCCTTAGATTGGGATAACCAGTTTATACACATTAAAGATGTATGTTAGTCCCAAGTATCATCTGTTGGTTCTCTGTGTAATCACAGCTGATCTTGCAACAACGGAGTAGCAACCTCGGGCGGTCATTCATGCTCATGCTCATGCTCATGCTCATGCTCATGCTCATGTTCATGCTCATGCTCATGCTCAACAAATCTGTGATGTGAGTAAATTCACTGAAGTTGCGGTTATCACGATTACATTGAGTTCATACAATATTAACTGAAATAATTCATTGTTGAAATGCACAATTTCGTATCCAAAGCATGCAGCTAATAATCATAGTTTTGCATTCAACTAACAAAGTTTGTCAAGAATAGTCTCTTGAAATGATAACATATGATGAGAAAACTCATCATTATTGATACACACAGTTTGAAAAAAACAAGTAATTTCATGCACACACATGGAATGCTGCACAGAAAAAATAATGAATTTTAAGAGAAACATTTTCGCTCAATTAATTGTATAACAAAGCAAACGTAAACAACGAAATTTTTTGCAATCTTTCATACAACAGACCTGATTTGAGCTATATCTGGCTTGAATTAACATGAAATATCCCATGAATGTATGCCAAATATGGCATTCTTTGTATGTGCATAAGATAACGCAGAAAATTCAATGTTTGTTTCAAACTGCGCAGATTTGACATAAACTCAGGGGATAGTTCATGTAAATTTGAGCTAGATATTTCCTTAATCTTAATGAAAAATTGCAATCAATTTTGTTGTTTATGCTTGCTTTGGATTGCAATTGAGCGAGAAGAAATTTTTGCGCGTTTCGAAAAACTTTCCCCAAACATTGCTATTGCGTTGGTGATAGTTGATTTGGCCACATTCAAGGATTTCGCTAGCTCGATGTGCGAGTAGTTCAAAGTTTTGCGATGTCCAAAGAAAATTTTGATGTGAATCTTGCTTGGACGTCATTTTGAAAACTGAACAGAAAATGTCAAATTCAAAATAGAGGTACAATTTTGCACCAACACATCTACAAAATGAGGTTTTCACATTTTTACGGTAACATTTACGATTGAAATAAATGGGCCAAGCTCTCTTTTTTTCTGAAAAATATTTCGCTGATACCTCCCAGAACTCTGTACCGAATTCTTATACGTGCCAGTTTCTCTGCATGACCATTTTTTTGGCATATAATGCAATCGACTATCGGTTATCGAATCGCTTCACGCTTCACGTCTCCAAATCTGTCTGTTGATATAGTCAAAATGGGCAGTTTTTTCGTGACAGTATCATAAGTGTCCTAAAATATATTTTTCTAAATGTAAGGGATATCTGAATCCTCTAGAAAACAGGTTTTCATAAAAAAGATGGCATTTGGAACTTCGTTTTTTCTTGGTGGTCAATTTGGCAAGTTGAGATTTTGCTACAGAAAACAATACCGTTTATTGCGCCAGTTGATAAAAAATAGCGGTAATTGCGCCAGTTGATGAGAAATCGAGAAAACTGGAGGCAAAGATTGGAATACGAAAATCAAATCCAGTATTTCATAAAAAGCTCCAATAGCCCATTTATTATGCTCACAACTTGTATAATACTGCAGTGCTTAATCTTTTCACACAATATATGTAGAAATATGTTTTATTACGTTATCAATTGTTGAAAACCAAAATACGCCCTGTTTATTTTTAGAGTGTTATTACGCCTTAGGTTTTTCGCCTGTTTAACTGCCAGCACTGGAAACTCGCCGTTAAGTTATGACATTCTGGCATCTTGTTTGTTAATATGCCTACGCTCTTCAGTCATATTAATCAAGTAGCGAGGAATTAGGCAATTTTTGAAGACGTCGAATTCTATGCTTCATGTACCAGTGTTTGCTTGAAATATTCTAAACTATTAGCTAGGATTTTCAGCTTACTGAAAAAAACGGCGGAACAGCAAAATAACTAGAGCAATTGAAATCCGGAAGAATGTCATAATTTGTTTTTCTTGTTTAAGGAAGTGCATGATTGATTTTAATGTCATTGTCAAGGTAAATTTGTTGTTCTGAAATTGTTCAATCAAAATATAATACAAAAATATAATATAAATCTAGACTTACACCCTTTTAAAATGTTAGTCTACATTTTATAAAAAATTCGGCAATAAAATGCAAACAATGTACTGCTCTAGACTCAGGAAATGATCGATAAAATTGTGTGGATTCCTCATAAACATATTGCAAGTAATCATTTAAAAGTTCAATTATTTCCTTAAAATTCCAAGATGAATCCAAAGAATGCAACCATTGTCCTCTTAAACATATGCACATTATCCATAAATTATTAACAAAGAGTAATTCTCTGTCAACCCATTGACATGAGGTCTTTTGAAACTGAATTTTTGTGCTTGATTGATCGAATGTACACGATTCCCCCGTAGTATCCGGATTGTCTCGGAATGGCGAATATGGCCATTGGTCCATTTCAAGGCTAGAAGTAAACTATTCATGAAAAATCATGAAGTTTGAGCCGTCGAAAGGCATGTGGTCATTGGTCCTAGGCAAAGCTAGAAGTAGACTATTCATGAAAAATCCTGAAGTTTGGGCCGTCGAAAAGCATGTTCCGATGAAAATTTGCATCTTACGCCACCTCACGAATCGTGGCAAAACATGCCCTCTTCCGGCACAGATTCCTTGAGGCCAATCGAGCCAAAAATGGCAGTACTCACCAGAAACTAAAAATTGGAACCCTAATAAGCATTTTGACAGCAAGGACTTAAAAGTTTGGTTATATATAGTTTCCACAATGTGACTTTGAAATCCGGGTCAATACGACCCGAAACATCTTATTAGTAGCCTTTTTTTTTACAGCCCTTCAGAAAAATAAAACAAATTAGGGTTCCATGCTGAAACGTAACATCCTATGATTTAGGAAAAGTCAAGAAAATTCAAACGTCTAGATCCTTATTTTAGAAAGTTATAACATTTTTAAAATCCATTCCGGGTCATATTGACCCCGACACCTAAAGAAGGTTAACACGTTAAGCTGTAATAAAATACATTGGTTTGAAAATTTGGGATTTTTCGTTAATTTCATTTCAATTTTTGAATATTTATAACTATTTTCCGACACATTTCTTACAATATGCAATGCAAAACGTTACTTTACCGCGACAAATGTGTAATCCTAATTAAAGAAATTCTCTTATGATATTTTCTTATATCACTCGCTCTTAGCACATACATGTACTAGAACAGTGATGCTCAACATGCGGCCTGCCAGATGTTTTTTTGCGGCCCGTGGGCTACTTCTGAATATGGTGATATTTGTTAGGGAAAATAAATTTGGAAATTTTGAATCGTATGACAGAAAAGATAAGTATCAAGCAACATACTGTAGATAACACATATTGTTGCTTGCTTAAACATGTTTCCTTTAAAGAGAATTTACAGTCTCTTAAAACTCGCGCGAGCTCGATTGTGATGTTTGTACTCAACATACGCTGCTTTGCTTGTGTTCATGCAGTCAAATGCTGTTCTCACGTCTGCCTTTAAAAAGCATGTTAATGACACATTAGTTAATGCTCATGTTGTCGCAGCCAGTGTGTGAAAAAATTGATAGCCTGAAATGAGTGCGAAAAACAACATTATTCAATACTTTGTTCTTTGCTGAACACACGAATTACTAATAAAGGGAAGAGGCAATGAACGAACAAACACAAGCATTCGGTCCCCTCAAAAATAAGTGACTCGCACCGATTGCCTTCATTCACACAGGTTCTGACTGAATGTGTTCTTGCTAGCATCGAATTTTGGCTCTTCTGAACATTCAGTTTTGCACCAAATCGGTGAATGACGAAATGGATGTTTGATAAATTCACGGGATACTGCTTATTGAATTTGAATTTTTCGCACACTGGTCGCAGCTCTCTCTTTATTCACAAAACCATTTCATTCTCCTTTTCATTTTCTTACCGAAATTTGAGTCATTCGTCGTGCAAAGTATTCAGCGAGGAGAGCATTTAATTTTGTCTCGTTTCTCATATGAATTGAGACCTAGAGTCAAATGAATGAGAGACAAATTATTCTTAATTCTACTCCCATTCATCAATCACGCGTGCGACTGTTCGATCGCGTTTTTGTTTCGCTCTGAAGTATGTTTGTGATTCTCAAAACGGCTAGTAAAAAACGAGTGAAGGACGAGTTGTTCAAGAAAAGTGGACTGAAGCGTACTTTTTTACTGTAATCGTTCAAAAACCAGTGTGCTTAATCTGCAATAAATCAGCAGCGGTAATGAAAGAGTACAATTTAAAAAGCCATGACGAGTCAAAGCATGCATCGGAAATGGACAAATTCTCAGGCAAGTGGATTGAAAAAAAAAAAAAAAACTACGATGTCAGCCAAAGGTGTTTAATAATAGAAAAGTTGAAAATGAAATGTACATTAAAGCCAGTTACATTGCTGCGTAAAAAATAACATATCACTTGAAACCTTTTTTGGACGGTGGTTTTGTAAAAGATTGTTTGAAGGCAGTAGTAGATGTGGTATGTCCAGCCCAAAGTCGAGTTTTTTCGCTGATTTCTCTGTCGCGAGCTACGATTATTCGTAGAATTGAAGAAATTGCAGACGATATGCAAAATAAGTTGAAGGAAAGAGCTGCAAACTTCTCATATTTTTCGGTGGCACTGGATGAAAGTACAGAAAGCTCAGCTAGCGGTTTTCGTCAGGGGGTTTTCCAAGACATTTGAGCTCGTACGTTTATTTCCGCTCAAAGGCACCACAAAAGGTGTTGATATTTTCAACGCTCTCTCATCGATTCTAAACCAATTCGGCATGGATTTGAACAAACTGGCGAGTGCGATCATCGACGGTGCCCCAGCTTTGATTGGTAAGTGGATTGGTTTTTTTGCGTTTTAAGGAGCACAAGCCACATGTTTTATTCCACAGGAAATCATGAAGGTGCCATTGCTCATCTCCGCCACTGCATCATACACCAGGAAATTTTGTGTGCTAAAATGTATGGTTCAAGAACGTTATGCAGGAGGTCATTAAGGTCGTTAATTTTATTCGATCAAATGCTCTCAATCATCGAGAATTCCAAGCTTTTTTGTCGTAGCTAGATGCAGAATATGGAGACATACCTTTCTATACTAAAGTTCATTTGCTCAGCAGGGGAAAATTTCTTAAGCGTGTTTACGATCTCAAGACGGAAATCGCAGATTTTATGAAACAAAGTGGAAAGGCAGTTCATCAGTTCGACGATCAAAAATGGATGGCGGATTTTGCATTCTTGATTGACTTCTCGACACATCTGAGTGATTTAAATGTGCAACTTCAGGGGGAAAAAAAGCTCAGTCTTTTCAACCACATCAAATCCTTTGAGCAGAAATTGACGCTGTGAAAAATGCAGCTTAAATCAAGAAATTTTTCACATTTCTCTACGCTTGGATCGTGTAAAGAATGCGATGAAATCAGGTATGCCAGTGCAGTTTCTTCTCTGCAAGCAGATTTTTCTGACCGATTTCAAGATTTCAAAGCCATTTAAATTGTTTTGTACACCGTTCCGTGTTGATGCTAAAAGTGCTCCGGAAAATTTTCAAATGGAGCTTATACAACTGCAATGCGACATCGAGTTGAATGAAAATTTTAAGGAGAATGACATTTCAACATTCTACTCGAAATACGTTTCGGAAGAATCTTTTCCTATGTTGCGAAACCATGCTCTTTTTATAACTTCTTGCTTTGGCTCAACGTATATTTGTGAACAACTATTTCGCTCATGAAAACCGCTAGGCCAAAAGCCAGAAATAAGCTATCTGATGAACACTTGCAGAACCAGCTACGTATTGTATCGTCAGGTATCAACGCGAACTTAGATAAGATAGCAGAAAATAAATTTAAGCAAATCTCACATTGAGGTATTGTTTGTTTGCTACTTACGCAGTGATGTATTTATAAAATAACTAGCTGAACCCGGTGCGTGCGCTGCTACGCTTGCAACTAAATGAAGGAAAATTTAATATAACTGGCACGTTTATGTTTTTTTTTTTTCAAAATGAGTTTTTTTTTTCTTGAATAAGCAGGGGTTCAAACTTCTATCAAAACATGTTTCTTACCAGAGAAATACACGTGTTGAAGTAACCTGGATAATTCTCATTTTTGGTAAAAATTTGTGTTTCATTTGTAAAGACTGTATTCGATGAAATTTGGACACACGCAATTGATCGTAACTTTTTAGCGTGTGGGTAAAAATTATTTTAATTTTAACTAAATGTATTTCATTGTGTTGTGTCAATTGTGTAATGAGTTGTAAGAAATGTAAGATTGTGTAAGAAATAGTGCGCCAACAAATTTTGGGCGCTCACTTCGAAAACCCAAACGCTTCTTATCGATGGATCGGAAAACAGCTCGGAATCGCACATTCAACCGTATCTCGTGATCAAAACGTTCAAGGACCGTAAGACAACCAAGCGGAAAAATGGTAGTGGCACATCAAATCCGGAGAAGGCCAGGATGGTATTGAACCAATTTAAGCGTTATCCCAACACTTCGATCAGGGATGTTGCGAAAAAGGCAAAAGTTTCAGTTTGTTTTGTGCAGAAAACAATGAAACGTTCTGGATTACGTGTGTACAAGGTCCAGAAGGCACCGAACCGGAGCGATAAACAGAACTCGGTGGCCAAAACTCGTGCAAGAAAACTGTACAGGGAGTGGCTCACAAAACCGTTCTGCATTGTGATGGACGATGAGACCTACATTAAAACCGACACCAAACAAATGCCAGGACAGGAACACTACGTCGCCACCTCTAAGTTGGCCGTTGCGTAGAGTGTACGGAAGAAGAAACTGTCGAAATTCGCCAAAAAAATCCTTGTCTGGCAAGCGATCTGCGGATGTGGCAAAATGAGTCAGCCTTTCATCACCTCTGGGACCGTCAACGGACAAATCTACAAGGGCGAATTCCTCCAAAAACGATTTCTGCCCTTCTTGAGATCTCACGATGGCCCGACACTGTTTTGGCTGGATTTGGCATCTTGCCACTATGCCCGGGCCCGTCTTAGACTGGTACAAAGATAATAATGCAGTTTTTGTACCAAAAGACGTTAACCCTCCAAACACTCCGGAACTTCGCCCAATTGAAAAATTTTGGGCAATCATGAAGGCAAAGCTCGTTAAAACTCCAAAACTGATAGAAAATGAACTTGAACTAGAGAAAGTGTGGTTAAAAGTAAGTAAGCAAGTCGGTCCTATCCTAATTGGGTTCCATGAACTTGATATGTTCTCGAGTTATTCAGAAATTTGTGTTGCATTTGTATGGAAACTCCCCTCCCTCCCCCTTTCAGATGGCGGAGGAGTCTCAAATTTCCATAGAAACATTTCTCTCCTCCAAAAACCTCCACTTGCCAATTTCGGTTCCATATGCTTGATTAATTCTCGAGCTATGCACAAATTTGTGTTTCATAAGTATGAGAGCCCCCCTCTAACAGAGGGCGAAGGGGTCTCGAGTTACCTTAGAAACATTTCTTGCCTTCAAAAACCTCTACTTGTCAAATTTGGTTCCATTTACTTGATTAGTTCTAGAGTTCTGCAGAAACTTGTGTTTCATTTGTATTGGATACCGCCCCCCCCCCCTCCAGAGAGAGAGGAGGAGTCTCAAACTACTGTAGAAACATTTATTGCCTTTAAAATCCCCGCAAGCCAAATTTGGTTCCATTTGCTTTATTAGATCTAGAGTTATGAAGAAATTTCAGTTTCATTTGTATGATAGCACCCCTTCTAGGAGAGGGGAGGGTGGGGGGGGGGGGTTCCTTTGCATGATCAGTTCTCGAGTTATGCAGGAATATGTGTTTCATTTGCATGGGAGCCCCCCTTTTCAGAGTAGGGAGGGGTCTCTTACTGTCTTAAGAACCTTCCTTGGCCCCAAAAAATCCTGCATACAAATTTTCACGCCGATCGGCTCAGCAGTCTCCGAGTTAAATCGTGACAAAGGAAACCCCAACTCATTTTTATGTATATAGAAAATGTCATGATTTAAAAATGTTTCATTGATCTGTTTTAATATGATTGGGTACAAAATGTTTAGTGACTAATTAACGAATAACTTTTTTTCAAACAAAACCTTATGGGTAAAAAACCCATGTAAAAAAATAATATACCAAAAAAACAGTGTGGCCCGTGATGTTACTGAAAAAGTTGAATTCGGCCCGCGACCTTTGTTAGGCTGATCACCACTGTACTAGAATATAAGCCAAATATCGTTGTATATATTTTCTTTTAATATATACTTAAGTGACAAAATATGTTTTATTACTGTAACGAAGCGGTCTATTTGTGATTTACGTCAAATATATACCAATACGAAAACAACAGAGACGTGCAGCACTACTAAAGGTATCGATTTTATCAACGCCATACTCGTAGTCATTCTCAAGCCAGTGAATCATGCAGTTGTTTTAAGTCGTCTTGATCAGCGTGGTGATGCAGCAGAAATGCCTCGACAATAACTTGAAGCAATTTAATTTTCAACTTATCAAATCGTTTCTACCTTGAATCTCTTCAGTCTCGGAGGCGATGGCGATAAGGTGAAATACGTTGGACGCGGTGTTTTCTAGCGGTGTTTGGCAATGAGGTTGCTGTAGAACTACTAATCAAATTCAATTACTACGGAGCTGCAAAGTTTTGATGAAGGTTTTGCTCATTCGGTGTGATCTTTAATTTGCATACTGCTAGATGCAACATGGTTGAAGCAGATTTAACCTCTCTGAATAGGTGTACGGAGGTAGTTCCCTTTGTGTTTTTCCATATTCCGTTCCCCTTTTCATAAATTTCAAAATGTCAAAATATATACTCTTTCTTTTGTTTTCAAAGAAATCTCTTCTTCATTATTGCAATCACATCCTTTTCATAATCCAAAGGCCGGAAAATGGATACAGCTCAGTTCCCCTTTAATTACTTGCCGTTTTTCCTGATAAAGAAAAAGAGCCGTCGTTAAATTCTCTCCATGTTTTCAACGGAAACGAAAACAACGTCAGCACAATAATAATAATAATAATCAGTGATGGTAGTAGTAGTAGAAGCAGCAGCAGCAGTAGTGGTGGTTTATGCTACCAACAGTATCTCTACTTCTCGGGATAGCTGAAAAAGCAAACAAAGCGCACATCTAAATCTTTTCTATGAAAGCAGGAGAAGAGGTTGGATAGCACGGCAGGCTTTAGACTCTCTGCTCTATCAACAATGGAGTGCACCGATGTTTAAACTTTACAATGACTGTTCCATATAATCGTGATCGTTCATTTTCCTGGCAGCAGAAGTCGCTATCGGGGTCGTAGGTATTTTTCATCAGTGAGATTATGTTGAAAGAGTAATTTGGTTATTTGAATGTTTATTGCGCTAGCAGCAAATGAACTACTTCACGGTGGTAGATATTCCTTAACTCAAATCGTCGAATATTCAAACACGCATATTTCAAACACTCAAACGTAGCAGTCATAAAATCACAGGACACCCCCATGATTACCTGTTCTGCAATCGCCACCATCATGGCATTAGAAGGCAGACGTACCGAAAGCTGCATCCACTCATCGTGCTTCACTAAACCGTACACGCAGCCATTTCGCTTAATGTCTGATTATCCCATGCATACGATCGGTCTAAGAAAGGACCCCGCTGACTGCCAAGTGCTGCTTATATGTAATTTACTCCCCCGGTCACAAGCTGCCAACTAACCAACCAACCAGCGCGCAGCACAACGAAATACCATCAGACAATGACGAGCACTCTCATTTGTGCGCGGGAGTCGTGACTCGAAAATAGTTGGAGGGAAAATCACACACCAGCAATTATCCTTCTGCGCAAGTCGCTAGCTTCTAAATTACACCGTTGTGGCTCGCTTTCCAGGGCATCCTTGTAACCACTCACGTCCACCCGCGCCGTGGGGGCAAACGCTTTTGAAAACTAATAGCCAATCGATCCAGGACAGCTTTACCCGATACTGACGAGCCCAATGAAAGCTTTTCATCCTCGCAGGATCGTAAAAAGGAAACTACACGATTAATTTGGCGAACCGACGTCGTGCGATGGCTTCCTACCAGCACACTGTTTTTATTATTGCTTTTCGCCAGCTCAATAAAATAAGATTATTAAAAATAATGACCTAAAATAATTTCGTCGACGACGGTAAGTAACCCCACAACCGAGTGATCCCCGGCAGTAGAACGGAGTGCGCGCAGAATTTCCCCTTCGAGGCTGGTATTCATTGCCATTATCAATCTCCGGGGCCATTTGCCGATTTGGTCACAAATGAGTTCCCTGCTAGGGTAGAACGGCAAGCTATCCGAGGGAAAGAATTATTATTACCCCCTCGGTTTGCTCCGCTTTCAACAGTATTCGCTTCATCTCGTTCGGTGGAAAATTAAACTTATCGAAGCAGAAAAACTGAGGAAGCAAGAATGAAATAAAAACAAAAAAATGATGGCCAGACTACCAATCCACAAACGGTCATATTGGTCTCCCAGGATTTGCCGGTAATAATGGGTGGACGCGCAGCGTACCTGACCGACGACGACGGCGTCGACCGAGCAAAAGCTGAAGCAATCAGCAAAATGTAAACTCGTGATAAAAATACCACCCTCCGGTTATCAGGATATTTTTCCAAGTATATTTATCTCTGGACTGTGTTCTGGGTCGAGTTCGAGCTGCTGGTCGTGGCGTTGTCTTTCGAATCCCCTTCCTTTCTTTTGGATTACCGGGAGAGAGTGCAAGCTGCAAAGCTGTAATCAACAAGCAACCACGGCACGTAATGCACTTGCGATCATGAAATTGTTCCGATTATTGAATGAAAACAACAATTTCTGACGTGTTGATTTTTTGTTCTGTCGGGTTGCTTTGTGAAGTTGGATGATAAAAAAAAATCTTCAAAAGTGTGAAAATAGTCAATGTTTCCACAATCACACTTAGGGTAACGGAATGTAATGTTAGCCTAGCTCCTTCATTCGGCCTATGTACCAAAAATGTTATTAGTTCAGCCATAATCAAAAAAATCAGGTTGCTATCGGGATTACCGATTAATTCCAAAGACATTGAGACGTTGTTAATCAATATATAGTTATTCACATCCGTGCAATGTTCGATTTCCTTAACTTTTTAGATACCATGACTTCGCTGGTTAAGCTGAACAAATTATCTGCATGATCTTCGAATGATCTAAATTTGGCTAAATTGAACCGATTAACCGAGTAATGCAGCCTAGATGTACAAACAATATTCACGCGTTATTAAATAACTGTTCACATCAATAAAATAACAATAATTTAACAAGAAAACCTTAGACCCAATGTTAGGGACATATTATTTTCTATGTACCTAACTATGGCCTGTTGGATTAATAACGTAGTAAAAATGTTGTTATTGGTTAAATTTTCAATGGTGGTTTAGGAGTTTTCGTTTGCATATTTTTCAAATGACTCAACCGAGGGAAAAAAAATCTGTGTAGAGTAAAATATAATGTTTTCATTATCAAATGACCGGTAAATCATATGTAAAAATCACTGAAATGTTTCAAAGTAATTTTAGTTTAGTTTGTTTGTGAAGTTATGTGTTGGGTAGAGTGAATACAGCTGGCAATGCCTAACCGTTCAAAGACTGCATTTAATAGTAAATTTCTCAAATGGGACGAAGTTGCATCCATGAATAGACCCAATTTGGTGTCTATGGACCGACATTACATCCATATCCCTCGAAAGTTTCTGACTAAATAAAATGAGTTGTGTAACTTTTTGTGATACATGCTAACAAACGTCTTATTAAAAGTACCTAAGCAAGTGTAAATCTAGTTCAATATTGCTCACAGCTACTATATTTCATGAGTTATGATAAAAAAAATGTAATCGATCGTTGTATATTAGGCTGAGTTAAGGGTCACATACCCTACTTCAAATTATTTGCTGTGTTTTTTTATAACGGATAATTAAGTTGAACATGGAACCTGCTGAAGCGATGCAGGAAATTTTCGACAATATTTTTGTCAAAGAATCGTATCCTTGCCAGAGCTGGTCAATCTCACGGGCGTCATGCGACATCCAAGCAACCAATTATCATAAGCTTTCAGGTCATTCTGAAATCATCATGCAGTAGTCAGATTTTAGTTTTTATTGTTTCATAAGTTTCCTTAATTTCTGACTCCCCAGCTAACATTTTTGTTGCTATATTTGAGTTGCAAGTAACTAATACATTATTATATTCCGCCACAAAAGCCGTGTATATTGCACTAAAAAGCTATAAACGTACAAATTTGGAGGCCATATACATGTTGATTACGGTGATATTCTTTGTCACGTTATAAAGGGTGTATTCGATAAAAATGGCACACACATATACTCATATACTCATATACTCATCAAAATTAAACTGATTATCGGATTTTCTTGAAATTTTCAGGGAATGAAGAACTACTAATGAGTTTTGATTTACAACATTTTTTTTATTCAATTTCGCCTCCCATCCCGAATGCCCGCACCTTCCTTTTCACTCCACCCATCAAATTTTGTACAACCGATTTTCCCAGTGTTTTTGTTGTTTTTACCCAAATTTTCTGCAATTCTAGCTCTGTTTTTATAGTTTTGGGATGTTTGCGAAGTTCCGTTTTCATAATTGCCCAGAATTTTTCAATTGGACGAAGTTCCGGTGAATTTGGTGGGTTCATATCCTTTGGCCCAAAATTGACTCCGTTGGCTCGGTACCACTCCAATACGTTTCGAGCGTAGTGGCAGGATGCTAGATCAGGCCAAAACAGAGTTGATCCTTTGTGCTTCTTAATGAATGGCAAGAGACGCTTCTTAAGGCACTCTTCCGTGTAAATCGCACCGTATATTGTTCCGGAAGTGATGAAGGGAGCACTTATTTCACCACATCCGCAAATCACCTGCCAGATTAGAAACTTCTTTGCAAATTTCGATAGTTTCTTCTTTCGAACATCCTCCGGAACATCGAACTTCGACTTGGCAACGAAATATTCTTGCCCAGGAAGTTGACGGAAGTCGGCCTTGACGTATGTTTCGTCATCCATCACGATGCAACCGGATTTGGTGAGCAGCTTCGTGTAAAGTTTCCGGGCGCGGGTTTTCGCAGTGATGTTTTGTTTTTCATTCCGGTTTGGGGCTTTTTGCACTTTGTAAACATGTAACCCAGCACGCTTCATGGTTTTCTGCACCTTAACGACTGACACCTTAGACTTTTTAGCGACATCTCGAATTGACATGTTTGGACGGTTCTTGAATTGTTGTACGACTTTCCTGGCCATTTTACTGTCCATTGGACCACTTTTACGACCACTTCCTTCCTTCCTTTGGACACTCAGACGCTCCTTGAAGGTTCTTATTACACGAGACACAGTTGTATTTGCATTTCCAAGTCTTTTAGCAATCCACCGGTGGGACGCCCCTGGATTTTGATTGTGAGTGCACAAAATTTTCTCACAGACAATTTCTTGTTTCGACGACATGACTGGAACTACTGAATGTATAACTATGAAACTTGGCAGATGTAAATAATACACTATGTATAAGATCTACTCAAATTTCTAGGTTTTTTACTCATACGATTCAAAAGTTACAGAAGATTTTCTGTGTGCCATTTTTATCGAATACACCCTTTACATTAGTAGTAAAATTGTTGTTTGAGTTTTCCGATTTTATTCAACCAAATGTTTAGAAGATTTCAATGTTATTCTATACTAATGAATCTTTAATGATTTCTTGCAACAATATACGACTTTTAGGTAGAAATAATATATGTTAATTTAAACCTCAAATACATATAATTTCCATGCATCCCTAAGCAACATTAACATTATTCATTACTCATTTTGAAATCCATCAGATATTTTTTGATTCGATAGAGATTTGAACCCTTGATGATTACATTGAGAGGAAGGTATGTCTTAAGATTGATTCAGCCTCTAGACTCAATCATCATGTTCTGGGAATTGGTGTACAATTTGCTGCAGGTGATAAAATTGTAACCAGGTCACTAGAAAAGTTTACACACTGCAAAAGAATTATTAATTTCTGCACTGGTTTCTTCCTACGATTTTTTTGTGAGATTTTTAGCCATAGCCAAAAAATTGCCATTCTCTCCTATTAAGGTAAAAGTACTATAAAATCTGGCATGTTGTGTGTGAAAATCCATTGAAAAAAAACGTACTAAAAAGTCAGGGCAAAATAAATTTCTAAACTGTACTATCTGAGGTATCTGACATGTTTTACTGTTCATCGTTGCAATTCTACGATTTTATTACAGGTATGATTATGGTCAAGGATCGCAAAACCTCCATTTTTTTCCAATCACCGTGCATAACGGGGCAAACATGGTTGCCTGCGTTAGAAAACTGAAAGATGAGTTTGAGGCATCGGTGTTGATAGAGGAAGAAGAAGAAGATTGCACGAATATAGCTGCGGATATTGCCGACTAACTTGCAAATGATAAAAGCCATCCCAATGTCAAGCCTATAAATTATGTTTGTGGGGGGTTAAAAAAAAATAAATTTTAAGAGTATTTTTTATTATTATAAAACACATTATCATGTGTGGGGGGGGGGGGGGGGGTGGGGGGTTTTTTTTAAATGTTCAATAGTTTCTTTGAGCAAAAATCCTTTTTTGTCCAGCTGGCACAGGAAATTCCAGAACTAGGTAAGAAAAATTTAATTCAGTGAGAAAGAACCATAGCTTAAATCAATCTCAAAATTTTCAACAAATCTTTCATCTAACTGGGAATTTGTAGAACAAATCTCGAATCCTTTTTAAAATGGACGTTAGTAACAATTGGACAATAATGAGAAAATAAACATTGATTTGTTTTTTGAGTTCAATTTTATTCCTATTTGAAAACCGAGCATGTTTATCCCAATCAGTGCTGTGAATAGTCATTATGACCCAATGCGTTAAATTTGCCAACAACTCGTTCCAGAAGCTGATTTTCACAATAACTTGTATGAATAAATTGTTGTGCTTAGTTATTTTTATAAATTTGCTTCACAATGTATTATTCTAAATATAAAACCTAAGACGTGAGAGCGTAAAATATGAAAATTCAAATGATATTCATCATTGAATATCATTTGAATATAACAGTGAATATAACACTTTCTGTATACCAGTTAGGGCAATGCACTATTAGACAAAGTTGTAGAATTTGTCAAGAGCTACAATTTTATCATACACCATAATCATTAATTCAGCTGTTGAATCAAGTTATCGGTAAATTTATCCAATTGCACGAAATGACTTTTTACAGCACTGATCCCAATTGAATTCCACTGAACGGCTCATTGGTAAAAGATATTACATCACTGTGCTTAAAAATCACTCTGGGAGTGGAAATTCAAGTTTCATTTAGAAAAAATGATTCTTACAACGGTCTGCAATAGAAAAAGATATCAAGACAATAGAAATTGGATAAAACTATTTACGTAATAAATGTACGGCCCCATACCTATAGTCAACCCATCTTGTTTCCAAACTTAATGCTTTTTGACAATACCAATACATGAATCTGAATATTGCAGCAAGCACAACAATATGCAATGTCCAAGAAAGTCGAGAAACTTTTCAATGTCTTGCCGAGTTCATATGTTCTACTGTTATAAAATGTATGCTTCACAATTCAAATTATCATTTAACCTTGCTCGGAATTTTGTTGAGAAACTTGTATTTTTCGAAAAATTCTTTCTAGTTGAAAGCTTAAAAGTCATTATATCGATTTAAGTAAGACAACTGCACTGCTGCATGTGTCTTTACAGTACTGTGACCTAGGAGTGAAAAAGAAGACGGTTTTACATCGTCGTGATGTTCAGTCTTGTTCATTTGACAGCGAATGAATTCAAATCACGGACAGCGAATGAATTCAAATCAAGTCGTTTTCGCGAAAAAAAATCAAACAACAATCCGTAATTTAACTTGAACTAACAGTGAAAGAATAGAATCTCCGGGTGCATTGTGTAAGCCGTAGTGAGTACAATCGATTCCCTCTCAAAATGTGTGAGTGTCGGTAGTATTTCCCCGTTTTGTTTTTGTTTTTTTGTGCTTCGCCCCCGCATCCGGAAGAAGAGTTAAGGGCCATTCACATTAGGCCGGGCCGAGCCCCGGTCGGGTTACGACCGAGTTAAGCTACGAATTGATTGTTGGAGTGCTGTATGCGACCGTTCACATTAATCCACCGGGCCGTGCTCGTGGTCTCACCGGTGTTTGACCGGGGTGATAAAAAATATTTCTTGGCAACGATATTCTTGACGGCTCGGTCTCAGCATGGCTGGAAATATTTCTACTTGAACTTAATTAACGATTTAAATGCATTATGTTTAGACTTAAATTGATAAATTAACGATCAGAAATGAATGATGAGTAATCTATCAACTTTATTTGTTAAGATAACTTTCTAAGTGTTAGATTGTTCTTGCAGTTCAGAACATTTAAAAAAAGTTTTTTATGCCTGGGTGTCAGTCATAATGTAGAAAATAAAAACATGAACTAAATCTTACCGAACTATAAAGAGATTTTTGCCTGAAATATTAAATATTTTTTTTTTACATTTGATTTCAAGTCTCAACATTCGTAATTCTGGATACCTCAATAGTACTTTACCAGGGAGGCAGTTTCAAAATTATTTTCGGAATTTTGTTCTGAATCCTTCGAAGTATAACACGAATAACACGAAGACTTCTTCCTTTGTCGGAAATGTTTGTATCGTCAGCGAACAAAAATAAATCAGGGGGTCCTAAGTGAAAATATTATGCAATATTGGAACAAGAATGCTACCATGAGGAACTCCAGCTCTCAAATAAGAATCTCAGTTAAATAAATTTGAACTAATTTTTTTGTATAGAATGAAAAGTTGAACTTTTCAATTTAGCAATTGAACCTCTATGCAATACATTGTCGAATGCGTTTTTTATGTCTAGAAGAGAAACTCGAGTGGAGCACTTGCCCTTCAGATTTTTAATTTATATATTACTAGCTGACCCGACGGACTTCGTCCCATCCAATATATATTTATCGCATGCAATTTCTTATAAATCGATTCAGATAATAAATCGGTTTTTGATGTTTACAACGTTTTTTTTAATTGCTTGAATGTTCTTCATTGTTGTAGTCACTCTAAAATTGACTGTCAATTGTCATAATGGAGAATTGGGATATTTTCAATTTTGATTCCGAAAATTATGACAATAGCCAGTCATTT
Organism: Aedes koreicus; assembly: GCA_024533555.2. Taxonomy (NCBI): domain Eukaryota; kingdom Metazoa; phylum Arthropoda; class Insecta; order Diptera; family Culicidae; genus Aedes; species Aedes koreicus. Next base: position 270,828 of record JAHHFK020004572.1, read on the forward strand.
CAAATTGTTGATACTCTGTGATCATTGGCCATTTTAATTGGAGTATTATGTAAGAATACTGAAGTCTTGTGGGTACGAAAATAGGTTGATTTCTGTATGATGTCTGTATGATGTTGACCGACTTGTGTTGATAACGGTGCTGTAAGATATCATAAAGAAGCTTTCCAAAACAACAACGTTTTGTCGTCACAATGAAATCCGGGTTCCATTTCACAGCTTCGGCGCATGAAGATTGCGAAGCATAATATTGACAGATCCAACTTTGAGACGCAAATGATGCGAAGGCATGCCAGGCAAATTCTAAGAATTTAGAAATTCCACTGGCTAATTCACGGCTTCGGCTTCATTTTCAACACGATCGATCGATTTGTATGGGCGCAAATCTCCCTGAATTTGATTTTGAATCGTCCAGGTTAAGTCTTTAACATCGGTATTTTTGGCAGTTAAAATTGCGCGTGCACTCAGCCAATCGTAGTTACGATAATTTTGGCCAATGCTCGGATAAACATTCGTGATGAGTTCATCGTTCGTTGAAGTGAATTGGAAAATGGCAGGTGGAATTGATATCAAACCACTGGAAGTATCAACAGGAATTTGTCCATTTCCAATTTTCAGTAGTTCTTTAGAGAAAACTCCTGCGGTTCTATCCTGTTACAGGAACACTCGCATATTGATAGTCAGTTATATGGTTTTCACGTACCGCCACAAGTACGATGACTTGAGACATGCATTCAATTCATCCGCCGCTGTTGATTTCGGAATCATGGGAAATGTTTATTTAAAATCGCCTGCTAACAGTATCAATACGCCACCAAAGCAACGATTATTATTATTCAGATCTTTCAATGTTCTGTCAAGTGCTTTAAGAGACCGTTTGGGAGCCATTGTGCACTCATCATCAGTAGTTTACAAGTTTTCAATATTTTTGCAATAGGTGATTGCTTTGAAATGTTGCAAACAGGTGTTTCATTGATTTGCATGTTTAACGGAAGCTTCAGTGCCGAATGTGTCGTTCTTGCACCTTCCAGTAGCGTTGCAGCAATTACAGTAGATGTTGGAGCCAACGCAATGCCATTTTGTGATCGTGTTGCTGCCGAAATCAATGATATCAGGAACGTTTTCCCAGTACCGCCGGGTGCATCAAAAAATAGCCCACCGTTTCCATCATCGACAGCCTTCACCCATTCATCATACGCACTCCTTTGCTGCTCATTCAATAATGGGACATTTCTTTGTACTTGTTGTTTCAAAGTTATTCTGTCGTATGCACGCTCACGTTCCAACTCACGATTCAGTACATCTCTGGTTTAACGATTTGGCTCTGGCAAATGAATTTCAATAGTTTGCCACTCATAAGCAAACACAAATCTTCAATCAACACCAATGCTTCATTGTAGATGTCACCGTTCATTTGCAATTCGAAATTCCCTGTTGCCACTCGAATTGGCGCGGATTTGATGGCTGACATGTCCAAATGATCATCGCAAAAAGTGTACGAAATTCAGTGGCATGTGAAGCAGCTATCGCATCGCCCATCGCTTGATTCCAGTGATTATCATGTTACAGCCATTGTAACTGCTGGCATGCTTCTTGAAAAGTTCCACACCGTACCATTCACAGTCCGCAATGACTCAAATGAAGTTGGACCACGTACATTAACTAATAGCAAACGAAGGTAGAAGCAATCGTCGTTTTTTGGGTGGATTGTGTAAATTCATCCTAATGTATTAGTTGTGAACACACCTGGATGTCCATCTACTGGTTGGCCTTGCTTTCTGCGTAACCATTTCTTCGACAATGCATTCCATGTATAATATCGAGGCTTTTCCGAATAAGGCAATGTTCTCTCAAACCGATCACTGGTGCAAGTACTGCATTCTCTGGGTTGAAATACACTCTTTGGCCATTCTCCAAATGAACTGCGAGATGCACAACAGTCGGAAAACGTTCATGAATTGCAAGAGAAAATATTCTCCAGCGCGCTTCATTGCAGTTCACGTATCGATCCTTTTGATACCTGCTGATCTAATCTCGTTCAAGGCCAATAATCGCCATGTGACGTACTTAAAGGGTGTTCCGATCAAAATTTGCTCAAACAGTAATGTGTGTGAGTCGATCAAAGTTTTTATTAATAAGACAAATTCTTTTTCTTTTTCAAGTTCAGTTAATACAGAATACAGAAGAAATATTCAGCTAAGCTGTTTAAAGTCGGACTTGAAGTAAGTTTCATCGTCCTGTACCACGCAATCAAACTTCGTCAGCATCGTCGTGTACAACTTTCGCGATCGTGCTTTGGCCGATGTGTTTTGTTTATCGTTGCGATTTGGAGTCACCACTTTTTTGTAAGTTGACAGTCCAGCTCGTCTATCCACGGTTGAAGGTGCCACTCCCAGCTTCTTTGCAACATCTCGGACGGAGAGGTTGGGGTTCCGCTCGAAACAGCGGGCTACTCTTTTTGTCGTCGCTGTGGCCTCCGGCTTTCGATTTCTCCCCGATCCAGCTTTCCTGGCTGTCGACAAACGTTCACCGAACACTTTTAATACGTTGGTAACAGTTGATTTAGCCAAATTCAACAATTTCGCCAACTTGGTGTGAGAGTAGTTTGGATTTTTGCCATGCACGTGCAAAATTTTGATGCATTGCTTCTTTTCCTTCGACGACATATTGATAACTGAAGTGCTAATCTCAAAATCAAGATAGAGGCAGCGTTGCCAATATTTTTTTTGAAAAAACTGGAAGAAAGTAAAAAAAAAAACTGGAATAAACTGGATCCTAAAAAAATCAAGCCTACGTAATGAAAAAACCTTTTGTCGCATATTACAATGTATATGTTGTATGTAAAGTATATTGTTACAATATGTTGAATTGGTCTGTAATGGTTTCAACTAAAAACTTTTTACACTAACACAGATGGTTACGGTATTCTATACTGTCATTGTAAGATTTCTTACATTCTGGATTATATCTCAACATTTTGACATAAAATAGAACGAAAATAAAGCGAATACAACCGCCTATTCAGCATAATGTTATTTGGCCTCTGCTATATGGTTAAAACTGTATAGGATACTGTTAACTTAGACTTATCAACTTTAGGGTTATTGCTACAACAATATCAGATATAGTTATCAATAATATGGGGAATTGTCAATGAATGGTTTTTAATTATGCGTGGAACCACAAAGGACATTTTATTTATTATATAACGCTTGACCTAAATGACGTTTCGATCTTTGAATCTGCTTTGGTATTACACATGTACCATATTCAACCCACGGCCATTTTTGTGGAGGAATGACACAAAGTTCTCCAAGCTGAAATAAAGATAATATTTGAAGTAATTTGTTTCCAATAGATTTTAAAAACTGTTTAAAGCATTCTTAGTGTTATTTTAAAATCAGATTTTATCAAAAAAAAACAAAAAAAAATTAAACCAATACTATAACTGAATTTAAGATACAATATATATTAATTTGTTCACCTGGTCAATATTTAAACTTTATAAATATAATTAAACCCAAATAACAAAAACAAATATTCACTGTTCTTTGGTCTCTCTTCAAACCGACTCGTACATTTAATAATTATACTTGGCTTTTATGTGATGATTTATTTTAAGTTTTCCTGATTTTTCTTGATTGAAAGTAACCAAATTTTTGGTTGCCAAAATTCCCTTTATCATGTTTGTCCCAAACCTGTTTCAAATTTTAGTTTTGTTTATATTGTAAATGAAAAAAAAAACTCTTTTCACCGTCGCAGATGAATGAGGAAGAATTAATAAATTTGGTATCAAATTCCGTAGATTTGGAAAAGCAAATGAAATGTCAAATCTTTTCAATGCTAAAACCTTTCCCCAAAACAACGTGGCATCATTTTCATGCTTCAAATCATCAAAGTCGATGTTTCTAAGTTCCCAGGATTCATTATCATCTTTGTTTTCCCAACTAATCTGTTTCCCTCTTGTTCACACTTCTTTAATTCAAATGATTCACTAGTGTGCGTCGATAAAACTTCAAAAAGCTGCAGTTGACAGAAAGTTGATTTATAAACGCTAAAAACACAGCAGCCTTTTTAAGAGGATAGGAATCTTTCCACGTTAAAAAAAAAGTTCTACAATTAATGGGTAAAGCAAACAGGGTTGAGAAAAAAAAGCTGGAAAAAACTGGACAAAAGTCAGAAAAACTGGACGATTTGAAGATTTAACTTTCTGATTGGATCCCGCAAAAAAAACTGGAAGAATCCAGTTTAAACTGGAACATTGGCATCCCTGGATAGAGGCATGATGCTACACGCACACATCTACAAAATGAGGGGTGTGCAAAATTTTTTAATGCACGATGAAAGGAAATACGTCAAGTTTAAGTAGATTAAATTGTGGGGAAAAAAACCATTAAAAAAAAATAAATAAAATTAATTTTTTTTTTTTTTTTTATTTTTTTTTTTTTTTAATATAGTAAATTTGGTAGGTAGTGTGTGGTGTTAAATGATTTTGTTAGTTTTTTTTGTTTTTTTGTTTTATTTATGGTGGGTAGGGGATAGGGTGGGGTGGGTTTTGTTTGTTTTTTTTATTAATGAAACAAAAGGAGGGGGGGGTGGGTGGGTGGTGGGGAGGCGTGATTTTTTTTTTTTTTGGTTTAGATTTTTTTTTTTTTTTTTTTTTTTGAGTGAAAGGTAATGTAAATAAAAAAAAAATGGGGGGGGTGTTGTTTTAATATGTTTGTTTTGAAAGGAAAAAGGAGAGAAAAAGAATGGGGTGGGGGTGTGTGAGGGTGGTAATTAAAAAAAAAAAAGAAGCTATGAACCATTATTCAATAATATGGATTTGGGAAGATTTCAATCGCACTGTTCCTGATTTGATAACATTGATCTAATTGACCACCCCATTCCAATCAGATGTAGGAAATAAAACATAAAAAAAAGCAATCCCGCAGCCATTTTTCAAAACTCGCCTTCTGCTGCCCGTAGGAGGAAAACAAATTTTCGATTAAAACAAATTGTAAAGAAAAATAGAATAACTAAACTGAATTTTTCGCCACAAACTGGTCGGCGGCAGTCAAGTAAGTCAAAACAAAATCATCCATCCCTCCTGTGTTGGAGTTTTCCCCCCAGTCCATACCGCCGTGTAATGGATGCTAAATTTACCTTCTGTAAGGAAAGAAAAGTAACTTCGACTACAAAAGGATCAAACGTTGCTCAACAGCAGAAGGCGGATGGTGAGAAGTTGATGCAAGCCCAAAGATTGTGCTAATCAATCGTTATATCGTGTGCATATTGGAAGATTCGCTTGCGTAAAGATAAACCTAGGATATGATCTACTCAATCTTCAAACGTGTTCTACCGACTACCACGAAGTATCCATTTTGCTTCCCATTGCAGAAAGCCTATACTTCCGGAGAGGGTGGTATTTCCACCTCCCTTGAGGGAAAGAAAGACTGACTCAAAAACTCCCGTGGAATGCGGGGTACGATGACGGTCGGGAGCCGAGAGGTGTACTCCGCACGGATGATGCAAACAAAACAAAGTGAAAAAGAAAACGATTCATTTCATTTGAGAAAATTTAATTAGTTCAGTTCGTCATCTCATTCGTGGTGCGGAACGACTACGCTCGGGAATGAGAGGAAGGTGGTGATGAACAATGAATGGTAGGGTGGAAGTCGCAAGGACCATCATTATGGTTCCAGCTCCAGCTCCGGTTTGCCGCTAAGAACGATGGATCATCTTCTGCAGCGTCAAGGCTTTCGGCGAGGAGGCGAGGATGGGATTTCTTTATTTTTCTTCTATTCGAGGGATTTTTCTCTTCTGTGTTCGGTCTGTTGTTTTGATTAAGTTTATAAGGAAAATTACTTTTGGAACAATGGTTTTAATTATAATTGCGGGGGATGATCCAATTTACTTGTGCGCTCACTCGGCTCTTGGCGAAGCGAGAGATGAAAGGTGTTTGCTTAGGGTGAAAGTTCATCATTTCTTCTTCGCATCGGAAGGAGGATTCGCTTTGTTCTTCTTTCGAGTAAATCGAAATCCGTCTGCTGTAACAAATCAATCCTTGGGTAATCGTTGTGGGAATTTCAACCTAGTTGCAAAATGAAGACAAGCAAACTTGTCGAAAAGTAGTAAAAGCACACTTATGAATAAAATAAACATTCGCTACGGCTTTCGATGATGCACCCGAAAGCGATGGAACCAACAACTACAACGACGGGAAGGATCATGCAATGTTGGCTGATTTATTTGCACTCCAGCGAGAAAGAAAAGCTAAGCGGGGTGCCTGGCTCTGCCAACATCGTCAATGGAAGCGCAGGAGAAAATTGAAACATAAATATTCATAAATTGATAGCCCAGGTACCAACCTTTACCTCGTTCGGTGTCTTTCGGTTTGGCTCGTCATTCATTCAATTGCCTGTACGGTCGGTCAGACGAAGCAACTCACAGAATCAGCATTTTTATGAAGACGAACCGTATAGACAGCGATAGACCCGGAAAACTATTCTCGCATGACGACGGTTGCAATATATGTGAGGGTGTGTGAGTGTTTGAGTAAAAGATCATAATTCACCGAGAAAATCCAATCAATTCTGCAATAATCAGGTGGAAAATTTTCAATTTCATGCTCAATTAAGAGCGCAGACAAATGAAGTTTTTATTTCACATGCGATTTCTCGAGCAGGTTGTGTCAAGGGCGAGTAGATTGTGGAATTAGAATAAATTGGAGACAAAGCCCTTTTCTGTTGAGGATTTCAGACTTCATCGTGTTCTGAAATGTTAATCATGTGTATAACAATTCATAAGAGAAAAACGCTCCGTGCAACAAGAGATGTGACTGACTCTCTTTAAATTAACTTGATCTCCTGAATAAATCCGGAAAAGTTGAGTTTGGCAATTTAAGCATTTAAATAAACGTATCATTTAAAAAATTGAAGCTCCCATAAAAAAAAATCGCCAGCCATGCAGAAATACAAATAACCATAGAAACATTATTGAACATTATTGAAAATATCCATAATTTAATGATTTTCAGAAAATCAAAGACTCAAATTGCAGGACTGCATTTAACAATATTTTTTTAAAAATAACGAGATGTTCCATAAAAATAAAAAACTTCAACTAAAAAAATTAAAATTTTCCATAGAAGAGTATAACTTTTCCATGATTTAAAATTTCCAATACTTTATCATAAAAGCAAAAAGGAAAAGAATTAATTAGAAGTAAAATTGTTGGAAATCCTTGCAGGCATTTTTCTATTAACTAATTAAACTTTGAATTCCAAATATAGAACCCCATTAAAATTCAATTGTTATTAGAAAATAAGAAGAATGATTAGTAATTTCCATTTAATTCCAACTACCTTTATTGCTTATCTTGACAGATACGCGTATTTCGTCTACAATGTGCAGACTTCTTCAGTGTCGTGTACTAATACTCGACTAAGTACACGACACTGAAGAAGTCTGCGCATTGTAGACGAAATACGCGTATCTGTCAAGATAAGCAATAAAGGTAGTTGGAATTAAATGGAAATTACTAACCATTCTTCTTATTTTCTAGTTACAGGTATTCCACTAAACAGCTCACATTCTCCATAATTCAATTGTTATTTCCCCCAAATCAAAGTGAGCCAAACCGATAAGATTAGAATAGGCTAGCTATCATATCATTCCTTAGCAGTATATTTTTCCCGCTTTAATACGATCGCTTTACGATCATCTATTAGGTATAGAAACTTTAACAAAACAAAGCTTCTGGTTCGCGTGCCTCTAAATGTTCTGAGTTTTTCAAACAAATAACTGGGTCCATTGTGGATTATTTTAAACAGAGTAGAAATGTATCGCATTTTAAAAAACAACATGGAAAGAGCATCCAAGTAACTGACGATGAAGATGAGAAACTCGTGAAAATCGACTAATATTGAATATCCAACGGACACATCCATTTAGCGCAGTCCTCAATCTATCAAAGGCAGCTACAGAGGCATTTGATGTTAATTCCAAGCCGTAAGTGAAATGGGGAAGTAAAAGAGATTTAAATAATCTTATCTTGACTGGAACAGACAGCATGCTTACAGTAAGTCTCAAGTGGCGTAGGCCAGCATAGATTTTTGAGCACTGCGAATTAATGTGTGCATCCATCTCTAGATTATCCTAAAAAATTACTCCTAAATTGGCTACCTTCTCAACATAATCTAAAACTTCTTGATTGAAGAGTATATTTGGCAATGAAGAGGGTCTCTGACGTCTACTAATAAACATAACTTTTGTTTTGGAAGCATTTATAGGGAGTAGGTTTCGTTCTGACCACCGACAAATATTTTCAAGATCAGAGTTTATTAGCCGAGTCATCTCATCAACTGCAGAATCGAGAGAGCAAAAGTATTGCTAGACGTCATCAGCAAATATGTGTATCATACAATATTTGAGAACAGTTGGCAAATCATTTATAAATAATGAGAAAAGCAATAGCCCAAGCTCTGACCCTTGTGATACACCTGATAGAATGTTGACCGATTTTGACAGAGTTCCTTGAGTTTCAACAACTTGGGTGCGATGACTGAGTTATGATAAACTGCTTCCCGAAAAAATATAAGCTGGTTTGAAAATTTTCTCAATAATTTGGTGTGAGATACTCTATCAAAAGCTTTAGAAAAATCGATGAGAAGCAGAAAAGCTACGCCTTTTTTGTCCACATATTCATGGACGTCATCATGGACCTTCAACAATGCTGAAGTTGTGCTATGACCAGCTCTAAAGCCTGATTGATACGGAGTAAGCAGGTTGAAGGAGTTAATAAACTCTTGCATTTGTTTTTTTAGCAATCTTTTCGAAAGCTTTGGACAATGAACAGAGTATGCTAATCGGACGCAGATTGTTCAATGCATTAATTCTTGGTAATATATTTCATTAGGGCGATTACCTCATTTTGCATAAGGGTGACTTTTTAAGTTAGAAATTTGAAATAAAAAATTTGCATGGAACACTTCGTTAAGATATTTTCATCAATGTTTTCTTTTGAATAGTCAAAATAGAACCAATACGATAACGTTCAAAGTAGTACAACACTAGCTGCCGGGATCAAAATAAGGATAAAAAAAAAACTTCTTTTGACGTAACTAAATTATGACAATAGCTTGATACCGAGATAGGCGACAAAGAAGTGCAACACAAGTTTTTTGTACATATTTTCTTAAGAAATAATCAGCCTTGGGCTGCTTTTTTCGAGAAATAAAAATACGTGGCTATTTGCCTACCGTGGTACATGCGCTTCGGAAGAAGAACATTTGTACATAAAACTCACAAAAAAAAAACAAAATATAATAGCCTAAAAATAGTCAAGAGCAATACAATCAATCACCTACCACATTGACAGAAACATAACCTCAACATAAAATAGTAGCAATGACATAAGAAAACCATAACCATAATAATGCAAGATGGATGGACCAATATTTTTCCTTTAAAATTTTCCTTCACCGGCACACTTGTGTGTTACCTAAGGGACAAATAAACATCACTTAGCTCGATTAAATGTATTCATTGTGAAATAATATTCAAGAAACTGGTTTTTTTCTTCGTGTGCTGCAATGTGCAATGCTGCAATGCAAAGAAAAAGATAGAAAAGAAGCTAGAAAATTTTACAAATATCATAAATAAAATTTCAGTGAAAAGATGTATGATGTTTTTTTTTTAATGAAAAGCAACTGATTATTCTAGAAGAAATCTTTTAAAAACTTTTTTTATACTCTTCTAGTTACATTCCAAGGATTGCAGTAAGAGTGACTGAAGAGCCCGTTTTGATGATTGCTGGAATAAATGGCTTATCTCACCATAATACCACTAAACAAATTCATTTAAATAAGATCTCATACGGCTTATAGTTGTAAGCCAGTCCTTTATGAAAATAGTAGTTAAAGTTCAGAAGTGCAATTTATATTATAATGTCATGCTGTAATGGCAAAACAAAAACAAATTGAACCTTTAATTGAGACTCATGCTCTCAAGATAAATGGTTCTGGAATTCAAAGCTGACTCCAAAGCGTGCTGAACCTATTAATATCATGAGAATGGAAAATATTTAATATGATTGACAGGTACGTGATCCTTGTCATCACCCCCTCCCTTTCACTCTAGTAAATTCCCTGCCATTGTGTCCCAGTTATATTATCCTTTTGTTTCCGTGCTACTTGTACCTGCCCAGCAAGCTGTGGTCACCCATCTGCAGCTTAGTTCCAGTAAGGGACTACAGAGACCGAGGATTTGGAAGATGTCGCAACCATGAGCAGCAACAAATACCTGAAATAAGTTACCTGCCTAGCCCCTTCCAAACAATAATGTGACCCATTAACCTCGAGCTAGCCACGAGTAATTGGCACCCCACTTTACTAAAATTGAAAAATTATACATTGTAAATAACAATATTGAAGATCGGCTCCGTAGCCTAACAAATAAACGAACTGATTAAAAAAAAAAAGGTACGTGATCTTAAGTGAGGGGGCCTCGCTATTGTTAAATTGACAACAATTCCCAGACTACGCCAACCATCGTCTCCATGTTTCAGCTGGCAGTCTTTTGTGATAATATCCCGAGCAGGAGAAAATAACACATGAATACCTAATTTCGATCTTGATAACTGACCTTGGTGTAAAAGAGCTCAGATTAAGAGGTCCCGAGCAGGAGACAACAACATATGAATACATAATTTTGATCTTGATAACTGGCCTTGGTATTAAAGAGCTCAGATTAAGAGGTAAAATACCTAAGCAAAATACCTAAGCATTGCAAGCAAAATGTCTCTAGAATAACTAAAATTGATATTCCGGATACCTGGGTAAGTATCTGGTCACCTTAGAGGTATTATTTTGGTATTGTCTTACCTCAATTCGGTATTCGCATGACATTGTGGGAACAATTTGATGGTATTATCCTCAGGCATTTTACCTCTTAATCTGAGCTCATAAATACCAAGGCCAGTTATCAAGCTCTCCCAGTTCGAACAAGCGACACGTACGGTCGTGTTTTTCGCTCTCTCGTAAAAAAGTTTTTCCCGTTTTCCCCCCCTCGTCCGATTTCTCGCGATTGCGCGTCCAGTTCGTGATCTATCGCCAGCGCTTGCTAAGTTATTAGCGGTAGCAAGCCAGAAGAAAGTGTTGCAAGGTTGTGAAAATTTTTCCACTCGACCTGTTGCCGTGGCAATGGGTCGAAAAAATCAACACGTGGTGACATCCACGCCAGCGACATCAGCTCCTGAAGCCATACCGAAACCAAGCAGCAGCAAGCGTCTGCGGCATGACGACACCGGACCATTGGACCTCAACGCCCGGCTACTAGCGAGCAATCGGTTTGCTACGTTCCCGGTACAGGAGATACCGAAAAAGGCGAAGATTCCGCCGCTTTTCACCACGTCAAGAAACATCGCTGCACTTAGGACGGAGCTTGCAGCGATTAAAGAAAATCCGCTGTACAAGCTGTGCAGTACGGGCACAAAGATAATGTGCTCGACGGAGGCTGACTACCGTGCTGTTGGCGCTCACCTAGTCGCCAAGCAACACGAATTCTACACCCACGACGCACCCGGAAACAAGCCACTGAAGGTGATTCTGCGTGGCCTTCCAGAATTCACTCCGGAGGAAATAGTCGCTGAGCTGCAAGCGGCGGCTCTGAAACCAGTGAAGGTGTTCCCAGTCAGACGTCAAGAACAGGGAAATCATCAGGACCAACTCTATCTGGTCCACTTAGAGAAGGGTTCCGTCACGATGGCGGACCTGTTGAAAACACGGGCACTTTTCAACGTCATTATTGAGTGGGACCGGTATCGCCCGAGGCAACACGACGTGACACAGTGCGACAAGTGTCTGGCATTTGGTCATGGGACCCGAAACTGCCTCATGAAACCCCGGTGTGGAAAGTGTGCCGGTCCGCACACAACCATGGATTGCGCCCCGATGGATGAAGGTGCCCCATCAAAGTGCGCCAACTGTGGCGCTAACCACGAAGGCAGCAACCGTGCTTGTCCCAAACGAGCGGAGTATTTGGCCATCCGCAAGAAGGCGTTCACCAAGTCTCGGCCTGGACAACGCCGCCCGCCACCTCGAATGGACGAAGAAAATTTCCCGACGCTCCGGTACCAAGTGCCGAACCTGCCGCCAGTTCCATTAAACTATCGCAATGCAAACCGCCCGTCAGCATCCGTTCGACAACGATTCGCGGCAACCGCCGACGCCCCCATGCCAGATCCTCCTCCAGGCTGGTACAATCCGAGTTGTAGTTCCTCCACGCAACCACCTACCGATGGACAGCTCTATGACACGGAGCAAATGGTCGAGTTCATCCAAGAGCTCTACCGCCAACTACGTTCCTGCCGTTCGAAGGAGGAACAGCTCAAAGCCGCCACATCCGTGACGATGAAATTTATTTTCAAGTATGGACCGTAATCGCACCATCAGCATCCTCAATTGGTATGCTTGTTCCATTCGGAACAAAACAATCGAGCTCGGTGACTTCCTCAACAGGAAGGTCATCGACATCGCCATCGTCACCGAGACACATCTCAAACCGGAACACAACATTTTCATCCCCGGATACCGGATTATGCGACTTGATCGTAGCGGCTCTAGTGGAGGAGGAGTTGCGATCGCCCTGCGCTACAACATCAACTGCCATCTGCTCCCGAGTTTTGAGCTGCAGTCTATAGAAGCCATCGGAGTCAAGGTCGAAACTGCCGTCGGCCCCATCACCATCATCGCGGCCTATTGTCCCAAGCAAGCTAGCACCGCTAACGGAACAACAACGGTCCTACGGAACCACATTCGCAAGCTAACTCGGAGGCAGGGGCAGTTTATCATCGCCGGCGACCTAAATGCGAAACACGAAATCTGGGGGAACACCCGACGCAACCGTAACGGAATAATTTTGCAGGAAGACCTGGAAGAGGGACATTACACCGTCCTGGGCCCGGATACTCCCACCCGGTTGAGCAGATCCGGAGTACATTCGACAATCGACATCTTCCTCACCAACATGGGGAACAACATCGCCCAGCCGGTAGTACACCAGGAGCTCAGCTCGGACCACTATCCAGTGGTGGCCGAAGTTGGGTCCTCGGTCAACTGGCATCGCATCACCAGATGGAACTACCATCGTGCCAGATGGGAGAGGTTCCGACAACATGTCGACGACACCGTCGATTTTACCGTGCACCTCGAGTCAACTGATGACATCGATCGGCAGCTGCAGAGCATCGAGCAAGCAATCTCCCAGGCCCGGGAGCAACATGTACCGGTGATTGATCAGGTGAGCAACTCTGTACCCATTGATAGACCCACTAAAGAATTAATACAATTGCGCAACGCCATCCGAAGGCAATACCAGCGAACTGGTCTGCCTACCTTAAAAACGCATTGCAATCGGATAACAAAAATTATTAAGGCCAGAATGGTGGACCTTAAAAATAACAATTTTGCCGACAAGATCCGCTCTCTCCCAGACTGTGCAAAGCCGTTCTGGAAAATGACAAAAATTTTAAAAACTAAGCCAAGGCCCATTCCACCGTTGATCCCACTAGACAGCAATGGCTCTAAGGATCGCTTGATAACTCCTGCAGAGAAGGCTGCTGAGATAAGTCAACACTTCGTCAGCTCCCACAATCTCGGACAAAACATCGTCAGTCCACACGAAGCTGCCGTTAGCGCGCTTATAAACAACATCAATATAAGTCCCAACGACTTCTCGGAAGAGTTAGAGATCTCAGCTGACGAATTGTTGACCGATATCAAAGCGACTAAGAACATGAAGGCCCCAGGTTTCGACAACATCATGAACTTGGAGCTCAAGCAATTGAGTCCCCAGTTCTATGTCCATCTGGCGTTGATTTTCAACCAATGTATCCGACTTAGCTACTTCCCCTCGTGTTAGAAGTCAGCTAAAGTCATACCCATCCAGAAACCTGGGAAAGATCCTTCATGTTCTAGGAGCTATAGGCCCACCAGCCTTCTCTCAGGACTATCCAAGCTGTTTGAGAAAGCGATCCACCGTCGGCTTCTTTCATCTGCCGACGAGCTCAACATCTTGCTCGACGAACAATTTGGCTTTCGACGTGGTCGGTCAACAATCCACCAACTCAATCGAGTCATCAACATCCTCAGGCGGAACAAGTCTGCTTCGAAATCATCTGCCATGGCACTTCTCGATATCAAGAAGGCCTTCGCTAATGTATGGCACGATGGCCTGGTGTACAAGCTAAAACAATACAATCTTCCTATCTTCTTGGTGAAGATAATTAAAAATTATTTGTCGGACAGGACATTCCGTGTTTCGCTGCATGGTGCAGTTTCCGATGCGCAAGAAATCTCCGCCGGCGTTCCGCAGGGAAGTATACTAGGTCCACTTCTGTTCAACCTTTTCACCTCGGACATACCCCCGCTCCCGGAAAATGGATCTCTAGCGTTGTTCGCCGATGATACCGCAGTCGTCCACAATGGTAGGGTTATAAGAGCGCTTACAGCGAAACTGCAGCGAAACCTGAATGTTCTGTCAGAATACTTCACCGAATGGAAGATCTGTATCAACGCGGCGAAGACCCAGGTCATCCTGTTTCCACACTCCAACAATCCCAAACTTGTTCCGCCTGAGGATTGTAAAATAAGCCTAAACAACACAACGGTGGAATGGGCCAAATCAGCTGTCTATCTTGGCATTACCATAGAGAGCAAGCTTATTTTCAGGGAACAGGTTAACAAAACTGTCACAAAGTGTAACGTTCTGTTGAAGCTACTGTACCCATTGATTAACAGAAGGTCAACATTATCTCTGAAAAACAAGCTTGCTGTCTACAAGCAAATCATACTTCCAGTCATCGAGTACGGCATGCCAATCTGGGAGAGTTGCGCAAAAACACATCACCTGAAGCTCTAGCGTGTTCAAAATAAGTTCCTCAGGATGATTTTGAACACCCCTCCGAGGACAAGAACATCTGAGGTCCACCGTCTGGCCGAGATAAAAAATGCTCGTCGATCGCTTTAGTGAGTCTATCAATCGGTACAGGGCACGCTGCCTGACATCGGATCACCAGATCATTCGGAATCTGGTTCCCCTCCCCTAGGTTTTTCAAATTGTAGCTATAGTTTTAGTTTAAGTAGGTTATCAAATTTTGAAACTAATAATGCCCAAAGGGCTGATTTGAAAAATTAATTAAAACACAAAAGACACTAAACACATAAAACACATAAAACACTTAAAACAAAGCTGAAGAGCCCAATGGGCTAAAACACTTAATATTGTAAATTAGTATATAAGACATAGAATGCAAAAATAAACAACAATTTTACTACTACTCAAGTTATTCGCTTCTGCTCGGGTATTTTACCTCTTAATCTGAGCTCTTTAATACTAAGGCCAATTATCAAGATCAAGATTAGGTATTGATATGTTGTTGTCTCCTGCTCGGGACCTCTTAATCTGAGCTCTTAAATACCAAGGCCAGTTATCAAGCTATTCGCTCCTGCTCGGGGTAAAATACCTGAGCAAAATACTTAAGAATTGCAATCAAAATATCTCTCGACTAACAAAACTTGTTATTTCGGATACCTGGGAATACCTGAGAGGTAATCTTTTGGTATTGTTTTACCTCAATTTGTTATTCGCATAACATTGTGGGAATTATGTTATGGTATTATCCCAGGTATTTTACCTCTTAATCTGGGCTCTGTAATACCAAGGCCAGTTATCAAGTTATTCGTTCCTGCTCGGGATGACTCGTAGAGGCGTGAGGTAGGAACTTGCGAGGACCGGAGGTCGGCCATACCTTCCTTCCTGGTTTTCAACTCATCATTTGAAGCCCATAAACATTTAAATCTGAGCTTGCACAGATGGTGCAAACAAGAAATGAGAAGCTCACTGATGCTCGATAAATGGATTTTGTATGAGACGAGGACACCGAACTGTTTCACCTTTGTGAAGTGTCGCATTCGGAATGAAAATTGCGCAAAACTTTTCAAAAGGAGCTATCTTACAATGAGAGACTTTCTAGTAAACAATTCTCTTTCGTTAATAATTCAGTTATCCTAACATTTTGCGTCGAACATGATCTAATGTGGTTGTCCGTACCATGATGTCTCTATCCGTGGATATAAATCGGTTGAAATTATTATAATTACATCGTAATGAATGAAAAAAAAAACGGAAGTTTTGCTTGAAATAATGGTTTCAAACTTTTTGAAAAATTTTACTGGTTGAATTTGCTTAAAATACTCTCTATTTGCTTTTAATTTCCAAATGAAAGGGGCACCTTCATGGAAAATGAAGTAATCGCCCGAATGAAATATCACATCCAATGTGTTAACAGTCTCTTACGATTATAGAGAAGTGAGCCACCCTGATGAAATATCACAAATCATATGTCAACAATTTTGGATTTCTTTTATTTTTTTTACCAAAACTACTTTCTTGATAGAAACAAGTTAACCATTCCAATGAAATATCACAGATGAAATGTTAACAATACAATAATAACGAAACCTGTAATGTTTCATCAAACTACAAACTGACAAAATTTCTCCCAAGCAAAGTTGTGTTTTATGTACAAACGTACTTTTTTCTCTCACGACCGAAGTGCATGTTCACTGCGGTGCAAAATTGATCGGACAAGAATATCATTTTATATGATATGTTCAATAGTTTATTAGTTTATTTTTATTTTTTGAGATTAGATTTTTGGCATTCAAGATTCATTTGTTAAAATTCAAGGTGTGAAAATGATCGGACAAGATGTAGAAATTACATTTTTCGATTTAATATTCAAATAATTTGAATGTTTCAATAATGTGTATGTCCTCCTTTGTACTTGATCACTTCTGCCAAGCGTCTTGGCATAGATTCGACCAAGTTTTGCGTTGCTTCTGGACGAAGAGTGTTCCATTCAGCTTCAATCTCCCGCATTAATGGCTTTCTGTTGGAAATATGCTTCTTTTGCAATTCTCGTCCAATTTCATCCCATAGATGCTCGATTGGGTTTAAATCTGGGCTTTGGGGAGGGTGATCCAGCACGGTAATGTTTTCCCCGGCGAAATGCCCTGTCACAAGCTTCGACTTGTGCTTGGGGTCACTGTCGTGCATAAATACAAAGTTGCTGCCCAGTCGATATTTCCTGGTAGATTTTGAGATGTTACGTTCCAGAATATCCCTGTAGTCTTCCTTGAACATTATGCCTTCGATGAATTCCATGGTGGCCACTCCAGCATAGAACATACCACCCCATACCATAACTGATCCGCCGCCATGTTTCACAGTTCCACGCATATTTTTTCTTTCTAGAGCGGTCCCATCAGTTCACCAAACTCTAACACGGCCATCTGAAGCTCTGACATTGAACTTACTTTCATCTGTCCATAATACTTTTCTCCAGAACGACATCAGCTTGTTAACATGCTTCTTGGCGTAGACCAAACGATTCACTCTGTTCTGCTCACTGATGAATGGCTTTTCCCTAGGCGTGCGATTCTTGATTCCTATTTCGTTCAAGGCTCTACTGATGGTGAACCGACTTACAGTTTTGCCGACGATGGGTTCCAGATCGGCTGCCAACTTACCGCCACTAATGAACGGATCCTTTTTGACAGCTTGTGCCAAATATCGTTTGTTTTGCTGTGACAGAACCGGGGGACGACCACATCTGCGACGATTTTCAATGCTGCCGGTAATTTTTTGTCGGGAGATGATGCCCGATACCGTAGACTTAGGAATACCAAGGGATTCAGCAATCTTCCGAACCGTTTCCCCGCGTTTATGAAGTAAAATAACATTACTTCGTTGAGCTACCGATGTTTCCTTCCTGCAGGCCATTGTGAACTTTCAACTTCTGGTAAATTTGCGAATAAGCGTTTTGCAGTAGTATTAGTGAAATCAAAAATCGTCTCTGCATTAAATCATACACTCAAACTAGTTTGATAAATGTTATCGTTTGTTTTTGTTACAATTTCTATGGTTGTCCGGTGACTTATGCACACTGTTTTTCAAGATATTGTTCAAAAAAAATTTCACAAAAAAACCAAACATTGCAGATAATTTTTAATAGTGAAAATGAATGTATCAAAAATAATAATTTAAGTTTTACGAGCGAATTCACGAAGCTATCAAATGTGTCCGATCAACTTTGCACCACAGTGTACCTCTGCAAGCAGATAGCAACGTACTTTTATTACTCGGAAATTAAGAAAATATGTAAAAAAATCTTTTGTTGCACTTCCATTTTAATTGTTGACAGTGTCCTACGATGGTATAGGAGATGTTTAATTATATATATCCCATTCAAGTTCTAATTTTTTGGTTTTTTGTTTTTAATTTTTCGACAAAAACGATATCCTTTAAGGAAAGCAATGTAACCACCCTGATGAAATATTACATATTAAATGTTAACAATGATCTACGATGACGCAGGAGATGTGTAAATACTATTGCCTTCACTATTCCATTCAAGTTCTCACTTATTTTTCAAAGGTCCACCCTAACAGAATAAAAGTGACCAAACCCAAATGAAATATCGTGAATCTAATACAGACAATGACTTATGATTATGAAAGAGGTGTTAAAATAATATTGCTTGCAAATTTTTTTTTTAAATTTTTGACTCTTATGAAAAAAAAGTGGGCCACTCTTATGAAAAAAAGTGCCCCCCTAACGAAATAGCACATATTACATGCTGACAGTGGCTCATGATTATTTAATACATGTTTCAATACATGTTTCAATACTGTTATCTTCTTTTTTCTATTCAAATTCAATTTTCTTTTATTTTCATCAAAAAGGACCACCCTAGTGGAAAATAAGCGAACCACCCTAATGAAATTTCACACATAATATGCTAGCAGTTGCCAACGATGATAAAAGATATGTTTCAATAATATTGCCATGAATATCTCAGCAGTTGAATTCAAATCATTCAAGTAAAATTGAATTCACTCCCCCATCTCAAAAATTGGCCAGAATAAGTCGATTTTTTTCAAAAAAATTTTTTTCGAGCTAACACTAGTTCTCGACGTTTCATGCATTTTTAAGACATTTGGCATCAAAAAAAAAAAAAATCGATTCGGAAATTTCACCTTGGGAAATTTTTTATGGGTCAAAAAAGTCAAACTTTGACCGCTTTGGGGGTCCACTTAACGAAGTCTGATTGAGCTTAAATTTTGCAGGGAGACTTCTTTTGAGGAGACAAAACTTTTGAGCATTACTTTTTTTTTTAAATTAGATGGCCAAATTTTCCCCATACATTGGATTGGCACCCTAATCTATATGTAGATAGATCCTCGGAAATACATTTAAAGGCCTTTTTCAGGGACGCCATACATTTAAAAAAAAAATGTGTGATTTATTTTCTAGTCATTTAAGAAAGTAGTTTTCCAGGCACAATAGCTTTCTTTTAAAGCGAATATACATTTTAAAGATTTTTCCCATACAAATTTCAAGTACTTTTGGAAATGGGTAAACGATGACCAATTTGGCTTAGATCTGGCTTTTGAAAATTTTAGAAGCTGCAGCGAAATTTAGGATCAAAATTGTCTAAAATTTATTAACCTACAAGTTATCTATTAGGTGCGCAAGTAAGTTCTCGCTGTTTTTTGGTGAAAAAGGAACTTTATTTTGAAAACAAAGGTTACAAACGAATTATTCAAAGTATTGCCCATCACTAGCTACAACTTTTTCCCAACTTTCTGGTAGAACGTGAATACCATTTCGATAGAACTGTTCGTCTTTTGATGCTATCCAAGAATCAAGCCATTTTGAGATGTCATCATATGAGTGGAATTGCTGACCAGTGAGACCATGTGCCATCGAACGGAACAAGTAATAATCGGACGGTGCAATATCAGGAGAACATGACGGGTGGGGTAGGACTTCCCATTTGAGCGTTTTCAAGTAGGTTTTCACGGGTTTCGCAACGTGAGGTCGAGCGTTGTCATGCTGAAGAATCACTTTTTCGTGTCTGTGCTCGTATTTTGGCCGTTTTTCGTGCAGTGCTCGGCTCAATCGCATCAATTGAGTTCGATACCGTTCCCCGGTTATGGTTTCGTTTGGTTTCAACAGCTCATAATAAATAACACCAACTTGGTCCCACCAAATACACAGCATAACCTTTGCAGCGTGAATATTCGGCCTAGGCGACGATGTTGAAGCATGCCCGGGCAGTCCCCATGAATGTTTCCGTTTTGGGTTACTGTAATGAATCCATTTTTCGTCACCCGTCACAATGCGATGTAGAAAACACTTCCTTTTTTGCCGCTAGAGCAGTTGTTCACAGACGAAAAAACGACGCTCAACATCTCTTGGCTTCCAAAGTTCCTTGCTTTTGAATCATTCCCAACGCATGCAATCGCTTAGAAATGGCTTGGCGGGAAACTCCTAATCCTGAACCAAGCTCTTCTTGCGTTTGACACGGATCCTCATCGAGCAATGCCTCCAATTCAGAGTCTTCGAAGCTTGTTGGCCTTCCTTCACGCGGACGATCATCAACACTGAAATCACCGTTTTTGAAGCGACGAAACCAATCACGACACGTTGTTTCACTCAGAGCAGCATCACCGTAAACTTTTTGGAGCTCTCGCCGTTTTCTTCGAATGAAAGAAGAAAATCAATACTTCCCGCAAATGACGATTATTTGGCACGAAATCAGACATCTTCAAACAACCAAAATATATGACACTAAACCAAAATCACTGATTTGGCAAAGCGGTTTGTTTACCATATGTCTGAGCTTGGTTTATGACGCTTGAGAGGTACAACATTCGACCAGCACGTACTACTGGCGCCATCTATTGCTAAACAGCGGGAACTTAGTTGCGCACCTAATATTTCAGCGAATAAGAGACTGAAATATATGATTCATTTGTTGGCATCTACACTGAAAGAAGGTCCTCATAAAAAGGTGTTTCAACAAAATTTTGGTTCCGTGTTGTGTTGTTATTTCGTTTAATTTTAAAATGAAATCAAATTATGTTTCATTCTGATGTTCAATTTGTACAGAATACACAGAAATATCTCCTGTTGACTGAATCCATTTTGTCAAGTTTTTTTTTTGGTTTTTCCCATACCCTTTGTTCAGCCCCTTCGTCTTCGTTGGTCGGCCTTAGAAACCAGGGGTGCAATAACTTCCTTCCCACTTGCGGCTGTTTTGTTTGTTTTTTTTGGTTTTTCTTTGACAGGGCCTTTTTTTTTTTTTTTTTGGGCGGGCTGTCGTGGTGGGGGGGGGGTTTGGGGTTGGGGTGTTGTGTGGGGCGGGCCGCTCCCCGGTCTTTTTCCGTAATTGCAGAATGCCAAAGCCGGGTCAAGATAGCCTGGAACAATCGTATTGCTTCAGGAACGGTTTCTTTTTCCTTTGCGTTTTAGTATTTTTGCGTGCTTCTATACTAGGGTTTCTGTATGCATTTCCCGTAGTTATTAACTGTGGACTGCGGACTGTAGACTGTAGACTGTCTAGTTATGCACTCCCGCTTCATTTTACTCAGATTTTGAGTACAATTGTGTACTATCTCTTTTTCTCTCACGGAAATGTTGCTAAATTTTCGTAAAAAGTGGATCTACTCATAAAATTGAGTAGATCCACTTTTTACGAAAATTGAGTAACATTTCCGTGAGAGAACAAGAGATAGCCTCAAAAATTGAGTAAAATGAAGAGGGAGTGTAGGACACTCGGATGCAAATGTCGTATATTTGGCAACTGATTTATTTTTTATCATAAATCTGCCAACACTTGACGAAGCGTTACGACGCGTAACTCAAAGTAAAAATTAAAATTAACCGATTCAGCTATTTATTGTCTTTTGATAATATTTCGTTTATTTTGTTAACTTTCTTGACGAAAATTAAGTGTGTTTTTTCTACACTGCGAAAATACGTCTCGCAGTGGACTCAATTTTTTCCGATTTCCGTTGCGAAAATCCGATCACGAGTTTTGGCTTCCATTCTGTGGACTGACTCCGGGGCTGGTGAGTCGACAATGGGCAGGGAGCGTGCGTCCCCGCAACATAGCCCTGGTCCTCACAAGTTCCTACCTCATGCTTCCACGGGTCAAGAGATGACAAAGACCGCCAGCTAAGGGTTGCGTACTTAGCTGGTAGTGCAGCCTGGGCACTGTTGTCCTTCTGACTTCAGCTAGATTGAGGAGGTGCGTGCCGAGCGTCTGTGTCCGCCAAGGAGGTGCGGTCTGTCCTGGCATCGGCAGCGCGACCCGGTAAGGTAGTATGCTGAAATCTTACCCTGCCAAATACAGTGCTAATTTCAGGTATAATAATTTAAGATTATTTTTTCCCTCGTGGCTATGATAATGCAAGTCCGCTTACAATTGTAGCAGGACCACAATCTGCAGACATAACAAGTGTAATGGTTATTATAATTTTATATTATCACAAAACCTTCACAATATTTTTAATGATATTTTCAGCTTCGCATTTATGCATCGTTGTGAGTCTATGCCAACCTAACTCACGCTATGTATATGAAAAGATACGATGGTTTTTCATGCAATTTTTTCCCTTCTTTATTATAAGACAATTACAAAACCTAACATTGATCCTACATCTTCTATTAGACAGTCATAAAGTATCATGTATTGGCCCAGTGGGAAACAAAAGTTAGCAGATAAATCAAATTTCCTCTTGTTTTTATTTTTATTTCTTTTTATTTCAGATTTATTAAGCTTCCGTTTTTAAGCAATAATCATATTCATAGGGAATTTATTGCGCCTTATTGTTTGCTTACATTTTCCTAGCAAAACGGCTGTTAGGAGATCAACTATGTTTCATTATATCACATTGGAAATTTCCGTTATTTCAGAGTTAAAAGCAACTAACACCGCTGCCGAAGAGGCAAATTACTGCATTTTATAATTATATGTACATTATTTAGTATTTTATTGAAACATCGCATTATTTTCATCATTGTATATTATTAAAACGTATTGAAATTATTATAAAAAATAATAATAATAATAATTAAGTTTTATCTGCTTCAAGGGTACAAGAAAGTTTGTTCCAGATAGTATAGCTATTTTTTTGTCATTGTAGCTTAAGGTTCTTTTCTATTAAATTAGATCATTGGATATTATTAAAATTAATAAATGCTTTTCAATTCTGCTGATTATGACCCATATGTTATAAATACGTACATATTTTTTTATTATTTAGTATTAACTTAAATGCCATAATGCATGTTTATACTTCATTTAATTACCTAATGGTTTGGCAAAAAAGGTATCACATTCCGGAGTTACATTCAACTACCAATGATTGAGCTGTAATGAGGCACCAAGCAGCATATAATTTTCATATGTCTATCATTGTTTCAGTTATTTCATCATATTGTATTATTTACAACCAGGTAGACCAGGGAAGGTAAGATTATTATTATAAAGAAAAATACTCTACATTATTATATGAACATCACTATATTATACATCAAATAAAAAGGGTTGGGAAGGGACCATCAGAGCACCGGATTGAAGCGAATTGGATGGGGAGAGTGGAATTGCCAACTCCCTGTCATTAACAATTCGTGAATTGATGGCGAGCTCTTCTACCCACTCATTGGGAAGTCCTCACGTTTGATGGCTTGTTCGACATTAGGTTGTAGGATTCTAGCATTGGAAGGAGATTCTCATTATCCCGCGGATTACGCGTAAGTGTCTCTGCTTACGAGTCCGCCCATCCGTTTTTGGCCCTTCAGACAGTGTTAAATTGAATACAGGCAGATGTCGAACTTGATCAAATCATTCGTAGAGGACGATCCACTGTCTTATGGCTGTGCCTGCAACGATGAGTAGTATCTTTTACATACATACATTACATACATACATTTCCCGTAGTTATTAATTGAGAGCTTTCGATGCAAGGTACTACTTGCATATGCGTGTCGAGTTCCCTCCAGTAGGGGGTTGGTTTAAAACTGGGCCTTTAAAGGGTGGGGTAGGGGGGGATCCAGAAAAAAAAAGAGAGTTTTTTACCCACTTTTTTTTTTTTTTTAATATCGGGTTTTTTTTTTTGGGGTGGATGGGAATGGGCGTTTTTTTTTCCAAAACAAAAATTTGGGCCCAAACCAATTCTTTTTTTTTAAATTTTTTATTTCTTATCCGGACCTGGGCCCCTTTCGGGTTTTGGTGTAAATTACAAACGGGGGGGGGGTGTGTTTTCTGGTGGGTTTTGTGGTCTGTTATCTCGTGTTGGACTTTCATCCCTTTTGTTGTGTGGTGTTTCCGCATGGGTTTTTGTTGGTTTGTGTTTTTTTTTGTTATATTTGGGGTTGGTTTTTTCGTCAATAGTTCGGTTGATTTTTAAGCTCTCTTCACGGTCGAAGGCGACACTCCCAGCTGTTCTGTGACAATTTCCACCTCCGATTGGGGTTCCAAAACTTGAAATCTTGAATTTCAATACGCCAGAAATTATTATAGTAATCTCATATAATATGCTTTTCATCATAATCATACAACTCAATTTCCGTTTTAGCAGTCGACATTTCTTTAACCCCCTTCATAAATACATGTGCATTAAAAGTTTGTTATTTTAATCTGCTCGCCAAACAGAGCATTCAGCATAACTTGCGCTGATCCTTTTCACTTCGCTAGCCTTAAGGAATTTCCGCTGCCGCATAACGTTGCCTTATTCCATCTTGGTTTTAGGATCATAAAGAACTTGTTACTTCCAAAGACAATGGCACCGTGCGCACAAGAAGACAGGTTTCCATACCCGCACCACCCTCCCAAGATCGCCCACCTCCTATCGGGCAATGAACATCCAACCCACGAGAACGGCAGCATCGACAGTAGGAGAGAATATGCAGCAGGAAGACGCATCTGCAGCAGCAACTTTTCTTGCAGCAGTTGTTGTTTGATAAAGACAAAAAATAAACTGCACCCAAGAACAATGTAAGATGGAAATATTCACTCCAAGTGCTAGGAGCAATGGAAGACAAGCGGGGGCACCGAGCGCTAGGGAAAGAAAGAAAAAAAAAAAAATCATATTCACGAACTGCCCTGGGTGGTTTCTTATCCAGCGACCGTTTTGTGCAGTTTGCCCGCGCGCGCAAGTTACCCGAGTGGATGGACGACAATGGCAACGATGGTGGCTGCGGGTAGCGATTTCCGCCGGCCTGAACTGTATTGGGCAAGGGAGGGTCCAACATGCAAAGCGTGTGTACGTAATAAAATGTACGTCCCCGTGGTTTGGTAATGGCTATCTGGATGGACACTGGAAGAAATGAGGCAATTTGTTCTCCCGTTTGCCAGTTGCACCGACGGAGATTTGGATCAATCTTCCCGAAAACTGTCAACTTTAATTCAATCAATGTTCATGCTTGGCAACCCTTTCAAATTCTACATGCAGTTCTTCTTTCCTGCGTTAAGCTTTGCATAATTATCTGCCTTGGTATTTCGGATAGATTTGATGTATGTATGCCACTATCCTTACCCATCATCGCTCACCTCACACCCATCAAAGTCGTTCTGCTGCTCCGTTTTAGCTGGCCTTTTTATGCAAGCATGCGTGCAATGCTGTCGAACTTGGTGGCACTCCCTTGATTTACCGCTCTTGGAAATATTTGAAAAATGAAAGGCATTCTAAAGTCTCGCGCATTTTGTGCGCCCTTTTCGGAGGTCTTCACCGCCACAGACGTTTAGCCTGTGTCCAGCCTCTTTTGCATCTCATCCGTCGTTCGTCGCTTCGTTCGCTCGTGCATATAATTTTGATTTATCATACAGCCAAGGATCCGTACACGGTGATGTGTTGCAGTGTAGGCCTCAGAGCGTGGTCCGCACCGGTAATTACTGTGTGATACTGCAGCAAAGCACAAGTCCTTCGCTGCACATGCATTTTTGCATATTTATCTCTATGATTACCGGTTGCGAAAAAATGCGATTAATTTTTTTCGGGTTTGGATTAGAACGAGCAACGCGGGTTGAGCAAAATTTCAGTACGAGCAGACAAATTTGAGCAATCTGTCTTCAGGGTGAGGTATGGCTTAGAAGATTTGGTGCTTCAAGAGTGTCAAAGTTGCGATCTCTTTTATAAGTATGAACTTACTGAAATTCTAAATAAGTGCTTTGATGTAAATGAAATAATCGTTCCACTTAGGCTTGAAAATAGTTGTTTTGAGAAATTTCAAACATATTCTAAATCTCCCAGGTAGGTATTACCTTCAGAATAACACTTTTTGAATAACAGCCTACTGAAATTATTTTGCCAGGTGTTGAATGAAATGTTTCGTTGAACTCGTTTATGTTTTACTATATTTAAAATTTGACTCTATAGCAATAAGATTTTTAAAAGTAACCTTAACTTCAACGAAATCAGCTTCACGAGTTTGGAATCCTTGTAAAAAAGTTAAGTATCTCAGTCAAAAAAAAGGAAGGATTTTAAGGATATTTGAAGAAACATCACCTGCCCTGAAGACTACCATTATGTTAGTTCCACGGTAGATTGGATAACATTATATTTATTATTGAAATCTTTCAATGCATTGAAATTGCACTGTTGAGAAGTTGTCAGAAGGCTCTCTTGAACTCAAGGAAATCATCAAAAATTTTAGAATATTACTCAAGACTTCATTCAATTTGAAGCTTTGTAAACCTTATTGAATCGATTTAATGATAAACTTGTAGTCAGGAAACAAACTTAGCATCCCAAATGTTTGAGTTCACATCATTTAATGGCACAGACATCGAATGCTTTCAATTAATTATTGTAGAAGTGCATTGAAAACACCAAGTTGAAGTCAGGCAGTAAGCTTGTTGTGATAAGCAATAAGTTTGAAATGATAAAAGCAGAAGATAAAAATTTACCGACAAAAAACTATCTTGAACTACTTCTTCTTATTTATTTATTTATTTAGATGGCTTCCAGCGTTACGATGGTTCACCGCTTCACAGTGGTCAAAACGACGATTTTAACGCTCTCAACTGATAACGCCCTGAATAGTGGAGCTAGAGCAATGGCGTCTTGGCAAAGTTGATGGATATAACAAGTTCCGTATTTTGGCGGCATGACTTCTGTGATCAATCCCCCTAAAAGTGAGATAACAATTCAACTTTTTTAGGATTATGAGATAGAGAGTTGATGTCTTCAGCAAAGTTGTAGAAAAAGTAAACACAAATAACTTTGCTGAAGCCATATAATTTTTTTGTATAACCCAATTGAAGATAGAGAGTGTTTTATAAGAACTAACCTCCAAAAACAATGTTTTTCACGGAAACATTTTTTTTTAAATTCTAAGGCAATATTGTATTCTACAAAGTTATAGCGGTTAAAAGTGAAAACGGCATTGAAAATATAAATGTGTAAAGATAATTGAAATAATAATCGGTTTAATTGTAGTAACAAGAAATAAATATAAGGGCTGCAAAATGGTGAGTAGACACCTGGGATGGAGCGTGCGTCCCCGCAACATAGCTATGGTCCTCACAAGTTCCTACCTCATGCTTCCACGGGTCAAGAGATGACAAAGACCGCCAGCTAAGGGTTGCGTACTTAGCTGGTAGTGCAGCCTGGGCACTGTTGTCCTTCTGACTTCAGCTAGATTGAGGAGGTGCGTGCCGAGCGTCTGTCCACCAAGGAGGTGCGGCTCAAACAGCGACTGTCCTGGCATCCAGCGGCTGAGTAATAAACGCTGTATCGTGTCAGCTATACCTAAGGTGGCAGCCCCACCAACGCGATGCAAGCAGCGCGACCCCGGTTAGGTAGTATGCTGAAATCTTACCCTACCACGAAAAATGGATGTATTTTTTATACGGTATATAATTTCAGATCACCCATGGAATTCCCAAGTGTTGTATAATAATTTTGAATTGTTTTCTTCCCCCGTGGCTATGATAATGCAAGTCCTTCTACAATTGAAGCAGGATCAGCAGACATGCAGACATTACAAATATAATTGTTATTACCATTTTATATTATAACATCCCTTCACAATATTATTCAATGCTATTTTCAACTTCGCATTTGCATCGTTGTAAGTTTTGGCCCACCTTACTCACGTTATGTATTTGAAAAGATACCCAACAAACATCGGTGTTGAATTGGAGCTTGTTGAAGCCGGTTTGGAGAGGCTATTCAGCTGTTTCTTCTAGAATAACTGAATAGCTTCTCCAGGTTTGTTTGAGCAAGCTCTGGTTCAACACCGATGTTTGTTGGGTAGGATGGTTTTTACATTTTATTTAGAGAGAGGATTATGAATGACAGATTAGACAAAAAAAATATTCGTCGTCCAAAATAGTTAATTTGAAAACTAACATTGTTTATGATCCTACCTTTTCTATTTTACAGACATAAAGAATCATTTATGGGCCCTGTAGGAAAAAAGAGTTATCGAAGAATTTCCTGTCATTCATTTTTATTATTTTGTTTTTGTTTTGTATTTATTGAGTTTCCGTTTATGGGCAGTAATCATACTCGTATGAAATTTATTTGCCTAAATTTTCTTTGCTATTTTGCTAGGATGCCAACGAGATAGTACAAATTATCACACTGTTTAACTCTACATGGAAGCGTTTGGTACGGGAGGTCCACGCTTTCTTCCTTCCCTTGATTCAGAATAGTAGAGCGATTTTAGATCTTTTTGGAATCATTCTATTTCTTGGAATCCTCTTTGCGGCACACACTACGCAGTTGGCCTGGCCGATGACAAGAAAAATGATGTATTCAAGTAACCATCATTTTCCAGGATGCCTTCAAGAATTGGCTGCGTTAGTGTGAGATAAGATTAGATTAGATTTGGATCTATTGAGTTTCCGTTTATGGGCAGTAATCATACTCGTATGAAATTTATTTGCCTACATTTTCTTTGCTATTTTGCTAGGATGCCAGGTGATCAACTTTATTTCATTATATCACGTTGGAATTTTCGCTATTTTAGAGTTTCAAAAATCTAACATCGCAGCGGAAGAGGCAAATAGCGGCATTCAATTATTATATGTACATTATGTAGTATTTCTTTACAACATCGTATTATTTCCATCATATCATGACCTTCACATTTCCATGCAACAACCCTGATTTAGGCGGTATCTGGCTTAAACACGAAACATACATTCAATTTATGACATCTAGCATTCCTTATATGTCCAGTATATAACGCAGAAAATTACAGCTGTGGTAGGCTTTTGAAAATTACGGATTCTGTGGTAGGCTTTTGCACTTATTGCTGAATGTATTTTTCATTTCCGGTTTACAAATGGACTTTTTACCAATTCTGAGCTGATCTGATTCATGCAGCGCTGTATGCCATTCGGCTAGTGTTTGATTTTACATTTCAATCTTTTTCATTACTTGATCATAACTCACAATATCATTATATTTGGTAATATTGTTTTATTGATTTTACTTCAAAGATGATTAAAACATCACTTATTGTTTTTTTGCCCATTTATCTTTAACTCCCTTCCACTTAAATCTTCCCTTTCCTAACTCGGTAGCAATAACTATTAGGTTAGCAAAAATAAAAGTGGATTGCTATTATCAAATCAGCATCAAGTAGCAAATAGTGACCATGGCAACAGTAAATTAAAATGTATGAATGTTAGTTTTGTAAAATTTCAATAGATTTAATAAAAAATTTCAGGATGCATCAAATCATGATTTTGGTGAAATGCTGCTATCGCTGAAAACGAACGAAAACGTGCTTAAGCGTGAACCACAGAACTCTACACTTTAACATTTTACAACATTTCTTTCATTTAAGGATCAACCGATTGAAGATCATATATTATAGATACAAATGCTTGTAGTATTTTTCATTTACATAAATATAAACACCATTATATAAATATTTCATGGGAATGGGAGGGACCATCAGGGCACCCGATTGAAGCACTCTGGATGGGGAGAGTGGGAATGCCAACTCCCCATTGGTAACAGTTTGTGAATAGAGGGCGGGCTCTTCTCCCCGCCCATTGGAGCATCCTCATGTTAGATAGCTTGCTCTTTTGACCAATTGTTCAGTCTTGTTGTTGGAAGGAGATTCTTTATATCCCTGTGGATACGTATAAGTGATGTTGCATATCGATCCACCTAACTCCTTTTTGGCCCTTCATACAACGGCATGATTAGGATAATCAGTGGTTATTAAAGCTTGATCAAGTCTAACAGAGAGGAGAGCCCATTGCTGTCGGACTTAGTTTCCGTGCTACAATGGGTGGTAGTACATATCATACATCATCATACAGTAACAAGAAATAAATATAATTATTGACATAAACAAAATGCAAAATAATGAGTTTTAAGATGTAGTTACCATGACATCGCAATTGTTTTATACTGTTTGAATCATAAAATAAAGTAAAACTATTAACATTTCTTTTGAGCATAACGCTCCAGCAGACGGTTGTGGACGGATAAACTAATCACGACTAGAAAGCTCTTTTAATGTACTATTAGATGCAGCCAATTTTATCTGCTCCTACTTGCTCCTAAGTGCGGTACAGCCGTCAAAAATACGACGAGAAAAACGGATAAAGAGTTCAACAGCTCATCCTACTAAAATTATGCAGGTATAGTATGTTCTAGAAAGCTTTGTATTTTGATATTGAAAATAACTTTGTTAAACATTAAAATGTCCTGAAAATTAAAAAAAAAAATGTCGGTGACAAATGTGTTTTTGGAGGTTAGTTCTAATAAAACGCTCTCTATCTTCAATTGGGTTAAACATACGATTCATATGTCTGCAGCAAAGTTAATTTTATTGAACTAAGCTTGCACTATAGTTGCACTTCAGTGGATTCCCTTATATTTGACATAAGCACACTACCCCCATCTGGTAAGCTTTATCACCAATCACAGTGTGTTCAACAGATGGCGCAGGTGTGTTAGTGACGATGATTTGTGGTGCAAAATTTTCAATGTGTTATGTCTGTTTGTCTGTGAAATATATGTTAATAAATAAATGGAGATGGGTTAACATAAAAATATACACATTTTCATAAAAATTTCACGTTGTTAGTCACTTTGATGATAATTGTTGATGCTGCAGATCGAAAGTGTAAAATGACCAATTTTATAATGAGTTTCACTCCACAAGGGGACAAAAGGGGACAAACAATTTTGCATAGGTCTTGCAGATGGAAGTTTTTACTTTCAGTTCACGTATTCCGTGTTTGCAAATATTTGCAAATAAGTGAGTAAGATAACGTTTGCATTAAAAATGGACAAAATTTTTCATGGGTTTACCTTCACCCGCACTGACAAAACTACCCATGCAGCATCAATCATAGTAACCCATGAGTCAGCAGACAAAATTTGACAGCTCTATCAGTCGAACTCTAACCATGATGGCAAAAACAGTGCAGCAACTCCGTTCAGAAGAGTGCGCGTTCAAAGAACGGCACCCCGCCGCGTCGAAAACGGATATCGTGCGGCACTTTGTGGACGCCCGTTCCGGTATCTACAACATCTTGGCACTATTAGACAACAATCAGAGCATCGAAAGAAAGCCCGGTTTTGGATGGCCGACGGCCCTGAGTGACAAGAAGCTCCAAAGGATGCTGAAGAGGAAGACCGAGGGAAAAGTGGCTACATCGCTGCGTGCGCTTGGCCGGGAGGTCGGTTCAACCGGCTAAACAGTGAAAAAGTACCTGGCGAACATGAACATACATGTCAGGAAGCGGAAGTCACGTCCACTGGTTTCGGAGCTGCTGGCAATGACGCAGCGGCAGCGGCTGAATAAGATGGTCAACTCGAATTTACCGGCGAATCGCGACGTGGCGGTGGTGATGGACGATGAGACCTATCTCACCCTGGCAACCCTGGATGGCAACGACTGGCAGGGCACTTCGTATTTTACTTCCCCTACGAAGGAAGTGAGCTCCGAGGTGAAGTTCATTTCACACACCAAGTTCCCCAAGAAGGTGCTGCTGTGGCTGACAATCAGCGAGTCGGCCCACTACTGGAAGCAATCGTTGGAGGAGATGGAGCGGCTGAATATCGATGTGGTACCCAAGTCGGCGAACCCACCCAACGTCTCCCAGCTGCGTCCCATCGAGAATTTCTGAACAAACCTGAAGCCTGAAGAGTAGATCTTACTACTCCAACAATTTGGTCGTGAAAACTGAGGAGGAATTGATAAATAAATCGAAGAAAGAACTCAAAAACATGTCTACACGCATGTTATCGTCTGCCGTGGCGAATTAACTACGGAAAGGATGCTAGCATGGGCGTAGAATTTATTTGCAAGAAAGCTTAAATAATTACCTTCCATGGGACATTTATCAAAAACAATTATCTCTCTTGGCTTTTTTTTATCACCATCCGAAAAAAGTCCATTTTTTTAATGCAAACGTTATTTTTTTTTAATACCATAACAAGCAACCATCTTGTATCTCCATAATGTGCGTATTTTTATGTCCTAAAAGTCATGTAAACAAAATTTTCAAATTCGAAAAATTAGTGCAAAAAATCTGTTTTTTAAGTCCCACCCTAAGGACAGCTAGCAAAACTGTTATAAAACTAAGTAGATGAGATAGAAGTTAGATTATTTCAGCAAAGTTTCATGAAATTAAATTATCTACAATGAACATAAAAGGACCACCCTAGTCACCACCCAAACCAAAAGATAGATCTTTTTTCTAAGATTAAATCTTTCAAAGACATCATATGTCTAAAGTCATTCGTACCATAGTGCACTGTGCGCTTAAGGGAGACACCTTCTCCATAAATATTGCATCAACCCATGAGCTGGAACCAAGGGCTTTACTTTCTCTTCGGAAGAACACGTGACGAGCAGTTTCTCCGCTTCAGAAAAATCTCACTGACCTTGGCTGCATACCAACAAATTATGATTTTTTTGTGACTTAGTTCCTAAAATAACGTAATAAAACAAAACATAAATGGCCAAAAGACGGAATTTTTGTGTGCTATTATCATCTTCTTGTTTTGAGAATTTCGTCATATAGTTATATAGATTCTACACTAACGATTTCTTTTTTGCTGTGCTCAGACATAATATTACGCTTGTCAACAAAAAAAAAACAATGCTTAAACATGCTTTGTATGTTCCTGTCAATCCAAACGTCACCTATTATTCACGCCATTCTAGGGAAACAGGCTCCACGTGGGCCTTTGGATCCACACGCTGAGATAAGTTTACCGAAAATAAGGTTTTAATTTTACCGAAAATTAGGTTTTGCTTGCAAAACCTAAAGTATTGGTATAATTTACCGAAAGAAAACGTTTGATTTTACAAATTTTTTGAGTAAAGTGGATTTACAAATTTTATCGTTATATTTTACATAAATTTGGTTAAAAATGCTCTCATTGGGCCGCAACCAATTTCAGTAAAAAGAACCGTAAAACAATATGTAATTATTAACGTTTTTCCCTTCTTTCCAACAATACCGAAATTTCGGTAATCCATGTTTACCGATAATTTCAGTATGTGCACTTTTGTGCGGTTTTCGGAATTTTTACCGACTTTTCCGTATTCTTGTCTTAGCGTGTATAATTTGGTCTACACAGATAAAAAGAAACATTGAATTTTCTGCGTTATCTTATGCACATAAAGGGAATGCTAGATTTGGCAGTAAATAATAGAATATTTCATGTAAATTTAAGCCAGATATTGCCTGAATCTAGCCTGGTGTGTGAAAGATTGCTAATATTGTTTTATGGCACATGAAAGTTTGCAAACAATTTCATTGTTTACGCCTCCTTTGGCTTAAAATTAAACGAGGAGAAATTTTACACGCTTGTTAAAATTGATTTTTCTTCTGTGTACAGGTGAAAATTGCCTTTATTGAATTTTTTCTCATACTGGTATGTTATGGAGATAAAATATACAGCAATTCCATAGAACAAAGATATACGATTTGTTCAGAATATCATAATTATTGGTTGTTTTGATCTTTATACAAAAACATAAGTTCCGTATTCTAATTATCTATTACAAGGGTGACTTTTTCCATGTAAGGGTGGTCCAAACAAATAACTCTCTTTAAAAATGCATTTTTGCAAAAATTCATAACTAAAACCTATTGGCATCATCCCCGCTAGGACGCAGAACCTTGCACCGCCGGGCTATTCGACATCATGCGGGATAATGTCGATGTAGCCATAAAGGCTTTCTTGCAAGCGTAATCGACGTGGCTGATGAGGGACAGCTTATCATCGATCATGACCCCAAGATACCTCAAAGACTCCTTCGATTCGATTGTGCAGTTACCTGCAATGATTGTCGCATTTTGCTCCGATTTTCGGTTGTTAACAACCGTGACTTCAGTCTTATGGTGGCCTAGCTCCAGTTTCCTGGAACTCATCCGTCTCTCCACAATGCCAATGGAGTGCGAGGCCGTTAGCTCCACCTCTTCAATGGATTCACCACATATCTTCAGGGTGATGTCGTCTGCGAACCCGACTATCTTCACCCCGTTTGGGAACTCAAGATGTAGTACCTCATCGTGCATCGTGTTCCATAGCACCGGACTCAGGATCGAACCTTGTGGGACGCCTGCGGGATTTTGAACACGTTTCTGGCCTACCTCAGTATTGTACACCAGTACGCGATTCTGGAAATAGCTTCCCAGAATCTTGTACAGGTATCCAGGAACCTGGAGGCGTTGAAGCGAGTCGGCGAAAGCCACCCATCTGGCGCTATTGAACGCATTTCTCACGTCAAGGGTGACCACTGCACAGTAGCGGACTCCTCGCCTCTTACGCTGGATTGCCACTTTGGCCGTCTTGGTGACGGACAGAATGGCATCCACCGACCTTTACGGAAGTCAAACTGGTTACTAGACGCCTATACCCTTCGTTTACTTTGTCAGTCTGTTGAGGATTACCCTCTCAAGCACCTTACTCGCTGTATCCAACAGACATATAGGTCTATATGCCGATGGATCCCCTTGTGGCTTTTCTGTCTTTGGTAACAACACTATGGTCTGAATTTTCCAGGCGTCCGGAAAGACGCTCTCGCTCAGACGCCTTTGCATCACCACCCTGAACATTTCGGGAGCCAGCAAGATAGCTGTCTTGATGGTCAGGTTCGGAATACCATCCGGTATTCCTGGCGTTTTGTTCACCTCTAGCGACTTTGCTATGGCAATGAGTTCTTCATTCGTCACCGTTGCCTCGTCACCGGCCCCCGTTGTGCCATTGTCAATGCTCACGTCGTCACGGGTGTTTGGCTGAGCTGTCCACCCTTCCGTCGTTATGACAGCGTTAAGGTCTGGGATACTGGAACGCTGGTTATGGGACAAATCTAGGGCGGTGGGGGGCCATGGACTCGGGTCATGGTTTGGAAAGAGTCCCCCAACGATCACCTGCAGCAGCTCTGGTGATTGCTCGGTTGGAGCCGCCGTTCCTCTGGTTTTGGCCATTACTACTCGATAGGCGTCACCCCACGGATTCGTATTGGCCTTCTGACACAGGCCCTCAAAGCAGGCTCGCTTGCTGGCCTTTATATATCTCTTTAGCGCGGCCTTCGCGGCGACTAGCACCCCTCTACGCTCGATTCTATCGGCGTTTGACCGCGTTCTTTGCACCCTCCGTCTTGCGTGGAGGCATGTTCTTCGGAGGTCGGCGATCGATTCCGTCCACCAATACACCGGCGATCTTCCATTCCTCGGCATGGTCGCATCGAACGCTCGTGTAAGTGCCATCACAAGTCGTTCGCCGTAAGGTTCCTGGGTTTCGCGTCAGATTCATTCCCTCTCAAGCGCCTCTTTAAAAGTCTCTACGTCAAAGTAGGACGTCCTCCATCTGCGGGCGAATGCAGTGGATGCTCCTCATTCCCCACGCTGCCTTGTATTCTGGACGATACAATAACGAATCGCCATGTGGTTGCTTTGCGTGTAGCCATCATCCACCCTCCAATAACTAAGCAGCTCAGGACTGCTGAAGGTTGTATCGATTATGGAGTTCGCTCCGTTTCTATGGTAGGTACTCTTGCTACTCACGTTGGCTAGGTCCACATTGAGCCTAGCCAAGGCCTCCAGAAGAATCTGGCCCCTGGGGTTGGTAAGGTGGCTCCCCCATTCGAGCACCCAAGCGTTGAGGTCCCCCGCTATTACCAACGGGTTTAGGCCAGTTAGCTCCCTTGTCATCCGATCGAGCATATTGGAAAACTGTTCAATCGACCATCTTGGTGGTCGGTAGCAGCTGCAGAAGAACACTCCATTCACTTTTACAACCGCAAAGCCTTCGTTTGTGGTAGACACAACTTCCTGAACTGGGTACTTGCCCGTCGTCCATAAAGCCACCATATTGGACCTGTCTGCAACCCAGTTGCCGTTGCCAGCTGGGATGCGGTATGGGTCGGAAATTATAGCGACATCCGATGCCGACTCGTGAACTGTCTGACACAGCAGTTGCTGGGCGGCCTCACAATGGTTCAGGTTTAGTTGTGTTACCTGCATTACTGTTGGCTCGTTGGAATACCCTTAGCGGCCGGGCACTTGAACACCCCCCCCCCCTCCCATGACGTGCCTATCATCCGGTTTCCCGGCGCACATCAAGCATTTGGGGGAACCTTTGCAATGCCGCGCCTTGTGGCTAGTGCTGCCACACCTTCTGCACATGTTGGTCCTATCAGGGCCTTTGCATTCCCAGGACATGTGCCCGCTTTCTAGGCATCTGAAACATGCCTTCGGCGGCTGGTGTAGGCTAAGTGGGCATATAGACCATTCACCACTTTCATGGATGCAACCTGGGTCCCAAGTGGACCCTTCCGAAGAAGTATGTCTGCGGCGGCAAGCTCGACCTTGCACTGCTCCTTTAGTGCAGTGGGGGTCTCGTATACCTCGGTGATCTCATCCAGACGGTCTACCCACTATATATATCGTGCACTGCTATATATGAGACCTCCCTTATTCATATTTGAAATCTGTGGGAGGAAAATACAGTGCATTTAGTAAATTTACCTTTTATTTGCGTTGTTTTCAATAGTTTACAGTTGTTGAGGGATAGTTTTTGAATGTTGAATTGATACGCAATAACATTCAACCAATTGATGTTAATATCTTCAAAATCTATCGAGGATGAATCGAGTTATAAGCGTTTTATTTGTTTCAATATTTTTTGACGATCGCTATTTTTAGATTTTCATTTGACACCCTACCCTTGTCGTTAGACGTAGCCCATAGTCTTCATTACGTAAGTATCCTTCAAACTGAGAGTTATTTGGAGAGCATTAGATATCTCATGTAGTTCTGTAGGAAAAGGCGTAGGGTCGATTGACAGCATCAAAGCAGCACCATGCTTAAGTTGGCTGCGCTCGATTCTCGATATAGTGTAGGGATTTTTTGTGTACGAAAATTTCTTGACTCCCAGAACATAGGGTACGATTGAACTTACCATCAAATAATACGTGTGCAAAAACGGCACCTGCTATCGAAAGTTCTCAAATAATAGCTGTTGATTGGATTGCAAAATGTGAAAAAATGAACTTGAAATTGTGAATGAAGAAGAAGAAGAAGAAGAAGAGAAAGAAGAAGAAACATACAGTCTTTCATTCGATGACAAACATGTTGACTCAATTTTCTTGACATTATTCAAGACTTCATTGAGATGAAGGGAATTTTGAATGAAGGGATGAAGGGCATTTTGCATTCTCCGGGTTACTCCGGATTGTGGCCAAAGTGAACTAGAATCTTCGAAATGTCCTCCCATGAACTTGTTTCAGAAGTAAATAATAAGTGACTTTTCTTCTGGATAAAAAACGCCTATCACCCCAGAATAACTCCAAACCCAAAAGGCAAATTTGAAATTTTCGTTAAGAACTTAAAATTGAAGTCACGACCGGTTTTTTGTTTGGGGCATGAATGATGAAAATTGATTCAGAAACAAAACATATATTTTTTTAAATCATTTTATGAATGCCTTAAAGGTGCCCTTATTAACCCTTTTTGAAGCCTGTCCACAATAAAGTTCTGACACTTTTTTTTCAGTGTAGATTTAGAATTATTTCTCGGATCGCTGAAACGTTTCACTTAGGGGAGAACAGTACAAAATGCACTGGTGGGGTAGAATGACCCACTCAATAAATGTGCTCAAATCTTCAAAACTATAGCTTTAATGGAATGATACTTTATCAATTTTTGCCTAAAACAGCATAACTCATAATTTTGTAGTACAATAAGGCACTAAATACACCAAAATATGATCAAAATTGAATAAATCTTCATGACTGTACCTCACATGTAAATAATAGTGTTCTTAAAATAAGCTTTTACTATGCGTTAACATCCATGGTTTATAAAAAATTCACTTCACATGTATCGTTGACAACATAACTTCAAGATAGTACCAAAACTTCACTATAATTCCACGTTTTTTCAGAATATTTAGACAAAACTATGCAGGACTAAAACTGGGGCAGAACGCACCGTGGCGTTATATACGTCTACACGCTTAGAAAAAAGTACCCAAGGGAGCAGTTAAATGTGGGAAGCCAACCTTGGGTATAATCATGTTAACTTACCGCTGAGTATAAATAATTTACTTCTGGTAAAATTCTACCCAAACTTATGTAATTTGAACCCAATGGTAGGTAAACATAATTATTCCCAACGTTGGCTTCCCACACTTAAATGCTTCGTTTGGTACTTTTTTCTAATCGTGTATATAATGAGGAGTTGGTAACATATCGCAAAGTTTTGCTATCTCTATTCCATACCCATTGGCTGCTTGAGCTCCTCACTTTACAACTCTAATGAGTTACTTTTTATAGCCGTGTTTTTACCTTTTTACAAGCGGTGCATGCTATCCGAATATTATGGTGCATCATATACCAGTGTTGTGGTGCGTCTTACCCCAATTTTGAGGTGCATATTGAGCAATGAAACAGGCGTTTTACCCCGGTGTCGTCTTGGCATCAAGTTGGAAAAGGCTTAAAAAATCATGAAAAATCATCGTTTTGTATTTAAATTACATTGGATCTACAACGAAAACATAGTAATGTACCATACCCAATAACTTCTTCCTAAATTTCAGCTTCCATTCACTAGTAATTCACGATGTTGCTTAAACAGTGCATTTTGTACCATCCTCCCCTATATGACAGCTAAAACTCTCCACTTTATTTCGTGGTACAACATGTTTACATTCTTGTTACAACCAGTAAAATGGCGTCGAATCAAGTGGAATTGCGCAAACGCATTTTGTACGAACGGCAGCAAAATCCGAATTTATCGGTACGCGATCTTGACAAGAAACTAAAACTACCGAAAAGTACCGTGTTTTGTGTTTGCAAATCATTTAACCAGCGCTTGACTGTGGATCGGAAGCTTGGAAGTGGAACAAATCGAAAAGTATGCTCCCGATAAATGGACAAGGTGGTACAAGGTTGAAGGTGGTAACCATTATTGAGAAAAATCCCAATCTTTCTATGCGAAATGTGGCTCGCCATGTTGGAAATTCAAAATCATCCGTACAAAAAGTGAAGGAGAGACTAGGACTGAAAGCGTACAAAGTAAAAAAGGTACCCAACCGTGATAACAAGCAAAATTTCACTGCAAAAAGTCGTGCTAAGGAGCTTTACACCAATTCTTTGCAAACATTTTATTGTTTCATAATGGACGATGAAACATACGTACTCGAAGACTTTAAACAGCTTCCGGGTCTTTAAACAGCTTCCGGGTCTGGCCGTTCCCGAGCATTTTCGGACAAAGAAGGTGTCCAAATTCCCGAAGAAGTATTTTATTTGGTTGTGGTCGAAAATCTGAAAGTATCAATAAGGATGTGTACGAGAAAGAATGTCTGCAAAAGCGGTTGCTACCGTTTATCAGAAACCCCGAATCTGAGGCTCTGTTGTGGCCTGATTTGGCCTCTTGTCACTATGCGAAATCCGTCCTGGAATGGTACAAGGTACAAGAGGTCAAATACTTCCCAAAAACAACCAATCCACCAAACTGTACAGAACTTCGCTCAATAGACAAATACTGTGCTCTAGTTAAGCAGAAACTCTTCGAAACTAAGAAGAAAGCAAATGGTTTCAATGATTTCAAGAGAAGAAAGAGAATCGTCACAGCGGGCGGATCTGAGGATACCGCACGGAACCTGATGGCGCAAGAACCACAGAAAGTTTGAGAATTTTACAGAAAGAAGGATTAACATCTTAATCAACTATTTCTGATGTAAATATAACCCTATTATTGTGAAATACACAATCGGTTTTGTTGAATTATGTGTAAATGTTTTTTGCTGCTATTATTTTGGTGTCCGAAATTTAATGTTGACAGGCTTTAAAAAGGAAGCACGCCCAGAATTCCGAAAAACTGTGCGAATTGGTGAGATAAAATTTTATGTTGCCTTCTGAACAGAATATTCAGGATTTTTTTCAGTTAACTCATATTCTTTACCCAGAGATGCGTTGATATTATAAAATAGAATTCTTCCTACACACGAACAGAAATTGAAGCCAGCAACTGAGTTAACAAATCATTTCTACGAGCTCAACCACTAAACAATAAATTAAGTTATTAGAAAGAAAGAAAACCAAAGGTTTTTCATTAGCAATGCCCTTGTTAATTTCTCATCGTTTGTACCAAGTTAGATTATATTAAAATATATTTGCATTTTGAAGGATAATGAGAACCTGAATTAATCTTATTTAAGTGTTCTCAAGTGAGATAATTCATCCAATCACATTTGCGGGCGCTTTCTAAACGCAGAACATTATCTCTGATTGCCCGGTGTCCAATCTCCATGTATGTATATTTCAATCCTATCGTGTTTATCCTTCCTGCTTGCTAACATAGTAAGATGGTAAAACAATTTATAAAACAGTCAGGGCTGCTTTCAGTCACTCCTCTATCAAAAATGTTATTCGCTAAATGTACGTTGATCGTGTTTTTTTTTTCTTTGACGTGAATAGCCCGTTAATTTCTAAGATTCTAAGATCATATCATAACTGAAAAATGTATAGGTTATGAGCTTCATCTTCGTCTTAGCACATTCTTCTTAAGAACCATCGTTATTTTCGGAAAACATTGTTTCAGTTCAAAGTAAGTGGAAGCAACCCTGCAAGCAGCAAACAATAATGTTTATCATACATTTTCTGCAAGATAATTACATCTCCGCGCGGGAGGATGTTGTGAATGCGTGTATTTCAAACAACATGCATATCGCTAAGTAAACCGTGCAGCAACAGCAACGGCAACAATAACACAAGTTACGCGGGTGGTTGATGCCTTCCGGGGTGGTTCATCATCATACATCACATCAGGAGACGGGTGGCCCTGAAATTCTGGAGGCTAATGTTCAGCGCGAATAATTTTCAAACTCGGATGAAAATTATGCAAAAGATATGTATTAATGCATGTTTGGTATCGTCTAATTCTTGAAATTCGGTCGCGATGCTAAACCAAAATTTAGCCCGAGCCAATAGCGTTCATCGGTTTTCGAAGCGTACAGCGAATTTCAGCGAAACTCAACATACTTAATATTCATAACTTACTAAAAATGTTAATGAAAGGGATAATCTCGTACTGAACGTTGCTGCAATATCGCGCAGGGCCTCATTGAATAAATTACATATTTTAATAATAATAATAACAATTCCAGCACACACCACTCGGGCGAACAACAGGTCCTCTTGGATCCAACAAAAACGAAAAAAAAAAGATCCTCACAGTCCAGTCGGCAATAACCGGCCCCCAAAAGCATCAAGCAACCGACCATCCGCGGTGCAACGGTGGAGCGAGAACATCGCGAACGACGATGACGACGACGCTCGCAAGTCCTGCGGGCGATGAAAAAATGAATATGATATCGTTAAGCCTCATGTGTCTTATCCTGGCTGGATCTCGTGCAGTTGCGGGCCTTCCGTCGTTCCGAATTGCTGGCTGGACTCACTCGCAGTTCCAGTTCCAGGTTCCAGCCCAGTGTCCGAGATGGAGGCGGAGGCATGCTCATTGTTTTGATAGATAATCGCACATTTAATATATGCGCGCGGGAGACGACGATGTTTCTTTCCAATTCCAGCTTGCCCACTCCACCGCTCACCCTCATGGGATGGAAAATAAAAGCAAAGGCACATGAGGGATGGGGCCAAGAACGCAGAAAAAAACAACGTAAAATCAAGGTGCATATAACATCATCAAAAAGAGGGTAAAGTTTCTTTTTGCTTCAAGTTGTTGCGTTTGGGAGAAAAAAAAAATATTATGAAGAAAAGCTGTGCTGAGGGAGGATGTTCCTAGGCGGCTTGTTGCCGGCCTCCTTCCGAAAGAGTCCTGACATGGTTTTTGCTTCGGATGAGCAACAGGTGAGCTTTTTATGTCCCCGAGCGATCTGCGCTCTCGCTTTGGAGAACTTCCTTGACTGAGGTATAGGTACGTAAATTGTTGATTTCGCGTCGCTTGAAGATTATCCGAGCAGGACGCCACAGTGATCAATTACCTGAACAAGATGGGTTCTACATTCGGTGGGCCTTGCCTTCTTTGAAAATCTTTCTTCAAACTAGTTTGTAAGTATTGATTAAACTTAATACCATATCAACTCTTGGGATGTTTAGATTGATGGAAAAAACTTGATTAGAAAACTCAGATTCGTCATTGTACTTAGATGCAAACATATTCGAATGCATTTACTCATCAATTGTTAACAGACAGTAAATGTCCTCTTATACTCTGTGTCAAACTTTCTCTTATACAGAGAATTTCGGTCTAAAATATAAAATTCTAATTCTTTCGCTGTGGACATGAAAGAAGTTATTCGATTTAAATAATCGCTTCAAGTATAGAGGATATTTTGAAATGTTTCGGTAGAATTTAAGTATTTGGAAAGCATTTTGACAAGCTAGTTATAATGACATTAAGGAATGTGCACAGCAAAAAGCACTCAACGGAAAAGTAGTGTTATTAAAAGATACATTTGGGAAAATCAACAGTAAAACTTTTATTCAATAGTTCAACAAAATACAAAGATACAATTTATTTTGTTTGGTTAATTAGATGTGTTATATCCTAATTGTCGTACCTTTCGTTTGACACCTTCCATGCGTTTTTGTACAGTGTCATCCGACACTAATTTTGCAACCTTTTCCCAGTTGTGCCTGAACTTTTCCTCATCAATCGCTATGCTATTCATTTTTCGAAGATTCCTCTTAACCAAAGACTAATACATTCCGATCCTAAGGAGTTCTGATAAATTTGGTGGATTGCACTCCTTCGGAACAATATTCACATTTCTAGCAATGTACCAACACTTTGACAGTTTTCCACAATGGTAAGATGCCAGGTCAGGCCAGGAACAGCACCAAACCGTTATGTTTCCGAATTGGTGGCAATAGTTTGTAACGTTGGTCGTTGTATTACATTTTTGGTTCAGGCTCATTCGTTTGAATTATTTAGATTTTTCTTTGAATTAGGTTAAATTAGGTTTGATAAGATTTCAATTGTATATCAAATGTAAATATGTATGTATGTAAGGTAGCCACCATCCCTTCTAAGACCTTTTCATGTATGCAGCTCCACTTAATAGCAAGATCAAATTGAGATACCGGTTTGCATTCACAGTAACGCTGTATGAAGGGCCAAAAACGATGGGGTGGACCCGTAAGCAGAGACACTTACGCGAAACCCGCGGGAATATAAGAATCTCCTTCCAACGATACGATCCAACAAATCGAAAAACCCAATTCGCAATACTCATT
Source organism: Aedes koreicus (assembly GCA_024533555.2). Classification (NCBI taxonomy): domain Eukaryota; kingdom Metazoa; phylum Arthropoda; class Insecta; order Diptera; family Culicidae; genus Aedes; species Aedes koreicus. The sequence continues at coordinate 314,417 of JAHHFK020004572.1, forward strand.
AAGCTTTCTACGGGATGGCTTGTGAAGAAGGGCGCGTCACTCTCACTGAAATTGTTGGAGTAGAATTCACAGCACCACAATCGAATCGGTAGGATAAAGAAAATGATACTGTTTGTTCCCTCCTAGACGCCGGTTGTCATACCACTCCATTGTCCAATTCCAGCTTGAGTGATACCCTGATGCTCCCTCCCTTCCCAATATATATTTAATGTCATATAGTAATGTATAGAATATAGTGAATTAATATTATAATTATAATAAATATAGCGAATGAATATTATAATGACAAATAATATAGTGAATGAATATAAGAATGAAAATAACAATTCCATTTGTGGACCTGAAAGTTTAGACAATGTAGCTGCGAGAAAAAAAATTGATTTAAAATTATCTCATCAAACTTGGAATATCTATGGATAATCTGAAATTATATAGCAATAGAATAGTAAACCTAAAATTTCGATATGCTGTTCCGTTTCCTTGCAATAATTTATGTAGTGAGTCTCATCGGAAATAGCGATTTTAATGAAATTTATTTAAATGAAATTATGTCACATCATTTATTATCACAACATAAAATAATAAACTGACGTTAAAATATAAAATAATAATACCAGCAAGCCAGTAAACTATAGTAGAATATATATATATATATATATATATATATTTATATCCGTAACTAATCTGACCATCCACTCATCGAAATACTGTTGCAGTTTCTATTGAAATAAGATCTACTTAGATTAGAATTTGTTTTCACAATAATAGTCAGAGAACATAATAAGCGTAGGTACATATATATATATATATATATATATATATATATATATATATATATATATATATATATATATATATATATATATATATATATATATATATATATATATATATATATATATATATATATATATATATATATATATATATATATATATATATATATATATATATATATATATATATATATATATATATATATATATATATATATATATATATATATATATATATATATATATATATATATATATATATATATATATATATATATATATATATATATATATATATATATATATATATATATATATATATATATATATATATATATATATATATATATATATATATATATATATATATATATATATATATATATATATATATATATATATATATATATATATATATATGACATCTACTGGTATGTTACTGAATATAAAAATTAGATGTGTATTAATATCATAATAATATTAGAAAAACTGAAGACAGCTAAAAATAAGGCGAAATAAATTTCAGATGAGTATGAATCTAAAAACTGAATCTTAATAAAACTAAAATAAAAAATTAGGAAATTGAATTTTTCTATAGCTCTTGTACACCCATAAATGATTCCTCATGTCTGTGAAATAGGAAATGAATGATTGTAAACTGTTAGGTTTTGAATTAATATATATTTCTGATGAAGAAGGAAAGTGCTGTTTTAAGTAAAAATTTTCGAATATGATCCTTTCTAAAAAAAAAACATTAAAAACCTTCCTATCTTTTCAAATACATAACGTACATGCGAAGCTGAAAATGACTTATAAAAAAGAATACAAAATGTAGTGAATGGATGTTATAATATAAAACGATAATAATTTCATTTGTATTTACGTGTCTGCAGATTGTGGTCCTGCTGCAATTGTATACGGATCCGCACATCCACCATGAGCCTGAAAGCTTAGATAATGTATCATGGCCACCAGAAAAAAAAAATTGATTTTAAATTATTTTACAAAACTTGGGATATCCATGGATGATCTAAAATTGTATAGCATATAAAGAATAATGAACCTCGATGTGCTACTCTGCTAATAAATGTGATATAACCACAATGGAACTGACTCTTAGCTTCGGGTCTTGATCCCTACTGAGCCCTTGCGGCACGTCAAGCCGGCCAGTTCAGCGCAAGGGATTGTATATCAAATGTAAATATTGACAAAAAAGGTTAGGTTAGGTTCGCTACAAATTTATTTTGCATGTCGACTGGTTTGTGCCTCGGCTACGTTGAATGCTATAAAAATAATAAATGCAACATTGGCGCCCAACGTCAAAGTATTGGGAATCATTTCCATTTAGAGGAGTATTTCTTTTGAATATTGAATTGAATGTTGCTTTTTAGGATTAGTTTTTGATAGTAAGTTAAATTTTGAAATTTAGAGTTCGATTTATGGTGAACTGAATTTTGGTGATTGAATTTTAAGGTTAAGATTACGAGTGAATTTAAGTTTGAAATTTTGGGGTAATATTTATAGGGAAATTTAGTGTTTCGAGAATTGGTTATTATATTTGCTATCTTATAGCTTGCCGTAGAAATTTATAGTTTGATTTTTGAATTTTAGAGCTGATTTTTAATATTGGATAAATCTCAAAATGAGTGGTCCGTATATTTTGCCGACCTCAGAGCATTTGGTGGAAGAAGAGGTTGATTTTGATTTGAAGTTACGTGGACATACGGTTGATCGGAGAGAAACGTTAGATGATAAGAAGAGATTCTTGCGTAGGTTGTTTTTGAACGATAAGAAAGCGTAAATCTGTTGTAGAGGCCTACATAGGTTCAAGGATGAAGTTTTTATTATAGAAAAGAACGTTAATGCGATAGTGGAAGCTTTTAAGAAACGCTTTGATCATTCGTTAGTATCAAGACTACGGCACCACTTAATTCGAACCTATTCGGCTGAGGCGAAAGACGAAGATGAGAGAGAAGATCAAGTAAAAGTATGCGGTAGGACCGAGGAGATTTAAAGTAGTTGGAGTCAGAAAGTTCATGAAGAATCGCCTCCTGTCGTTTGGTATTTCCCCCTCTGTACCTAAGTAAAAACCTTAATTTAAACTCGCTCAATCCGAATGAGCTAACTGGAACGGAAGAAGAGAAGCCTTATATTGAAACAAACAACGTAACTGAAAACGAAAACGAATTTAAGAAGGAGTAGTTTCATCAAGGCCAACTTTTGATGCAAGCATATTTTGGTCTTTACTTGATCTGATGACAAAACATGGGACATGTGTTTTCATCACCAATTCTAAAGTTTCACTTGCTGATGAAGTAAAACAACCATCCTCGTTTTTAAGAGTGCCCAGCCCATTTGAATGATGTTCAGATAGGATTTTCTGCAATCTGGCAGTTGCTGGAGTACTTTCAATGTTTTCACATGTATCCCAAGTAACAATTTCAGTTTTATTCCAGCCGTATAGCATTCCTCCCGGCTTTGTTGATTAAACTACATTCAAAACTGTTTTGTGTACCAACACCTCCTCTATGCTTCTTTAAAGCCAAAATTTGTACAAAGTGGCCCACTCTATAGACGGTTGTGAAAACAAGTTAAGTCCCAGATCTACAGTTTATTTGCATACCATTGAAAATTGTATGCATTTATTTTTCCACATTTCAAGTATTTCTTATATTTCAGTATGAGGATTGGAAAAAATCACAGTTTTGCCACAAAGCCAACTTTTCTTCGCAATGGCTATTATAAAACTATTCGGTTGGTGACTTACTTCAACTTTTTCAACTGACCATAATAAGATAAAATCAATGAGTCCTAAAACGGCATTTCAATACAGCATTGTACTAGTTCATAAAGTCGAAATGAAACCTTTGATAGGAGTAAAAGGAATTGGAGAAACAAGGTTTTTAGATAGTTGTAAACAAGCTGTGTAGGTTCACATACACCTGACTAAAATATGAAACCTATTGGCACCTCGTGGTGCCATAATAAAACCAAATATGAAAGCAGCGGCTTTCATAAAACTTTAATAAAACTCAATAAAGCAGGATAGTTTTGGCAATGTTACTTGGGATGTCTCCAGTGTATCCTTTTAGATCTCCGTCCCGAGCAGCACACTACCGTCTAAACAAGTTACAGCAACTTGAATATGACAAGAATGAGTCACATATAAGTGATCTTAACTCATTTGCATCAAATGTGCTACTAGGGGTACTTCCTTATGATAGCTGGTGAGGGATTCTTTGCATTGTTCCCACTATTGTTTTCGTCGGTTGCCTAACGAAGCTGAACATTAATTACTATTCAATTTTTCTACGCAATAGAAAACAGTATTTCATTATAAAATAAGCAATCTGGAGAATTATTCATCGAAATATCCTTTTCCACGTTGAGTCAATTGATCAAGTACCATTTAGAATGGATCATTTGACTCAGATAGATTTGCTATATTAAGGAGAAAAGTACCTGCGGTGGTAAAAAAAAGTACTCTTTTGGGTTTTATATTTGGGAAAATGAATATGGTGCACATCAAATTGATATAATATATGTTTAGGGCAATGTTTGAAGAAAAAAAATACATTTTTTACATCATGAAAAATGAAAAATTATGGATTAATGGTGGATCCGGTAGATCTTGTCGACGCTCACATAGAAATTGGCGTCAATTATCCTGGCTGCAATTTCCATCTGAAATCATAAAACCAAACATATTTTTTTATTCCACAATGACATTTTTTAGCAAATTTTTTTTTTTGACTTTTCCGGGTCAAAAATGGTCTAAAAATGATATTTTGTTCATGTCCGTAGTCTATCTAGGGTAGTTTTTCAGGCCCTTCAAAATAAATGCTGGTTGAAGAAAATCGGTCAACTTCATTTTTCGTAATCACTCACGCCAATTTGAGAAACATGGTTTCGAGAAAATGCCGTTTAAAGATTGTGGTCACCACTTTCAAGTGGCATATCTTCCACAATTTTAGAAATCGGCCTTCGAAATTTTACAATAAATTTTTTAAAGTTTAAGCTTTAATTAAAAAAATAAACTTATGCTTTTAACCTTTCGCTTAAGAGAATAAATAAAAATTGATTTTCCAAAACGTTTTCGGGGACTTTTGAACGAGGTAGGATGTAAAGAAGGAAAAAAAATATATAATGCATTTTGAACTACCAATGTCAGAGAAACTATAATTGGGGTTAATAATTCGAGATAATCAATTTTGAATACAAAAATAAAACATATTCATACAAGCGTCAGCCCCCAAACGTGAATAACATTTGTCAGCGTTGGAACGTTACAAGAAAGAATGAGGAGTGAAGGAAAGTAGGGAAAATAATAATTACAGATTCTCCTACATAGTGTCGCAAAATCTGTTTAACCGAAACAATTACTAATTTTCTCTGGAGATCTGTGTTCCATTTGTTTATTTTTGCTATGCTTGTCCATTCCAATTTCCCTTATAATTCGAACTTGTCATCCTTTGCAGTTTATTTGACATTTTGTTTATTCGCCATTTTGTCTCTTCGAAATTTCATCCATTCGGCTTTTGTCCCCCTGCTCTCCATCCGACCATTTGTCCATTAGACCTTTTGCACTTGTTATCCTCTGAATATTTTGTCATGCATCCTTTTATCTTACGATCTATTCTCCTAGAACCTTTTGTGAGTAGCCCCATTTGTATCCTTACAATTGGTTTAAATCAGTACTTATATATAAACATCTCTATTGTTCATCGCTGTTAAAGCTAATATATAAAAAAATAATATGTTTACAGTTTCACCATATTAAAACTTCGCATTAATAATTTCCTGCGATATATGAGGGGGTCCAGTAGTATATATAACCTTTAGTAGCAACGAGTATCGAACTAACATGTCCCTTCCTTACTCCCAAGTGACATTCGATCAACTACGATGTAGTAAACCGCAGATGATCAATATGCTCATGCTCACACTTTCGAAAAGAGAATTTATTATGAGTCATTTTTTCGTGATAAATGTTTGGTTACTAACGGACAACACTTTTTTTTTCAAGCAATGATAAAATTCTGGAAAACACGTGCCAACACATATTGAAGCCTCATAATTCTATGAGTGGAAAACATTTATGTGTCAACATTGACGCTTACAGTTGACGAAAAGGGCATTCAATTTTCGAGCTAGAACAAAACAGAAATCCATATAACAAAAAGAGCATGTTTCAAGCAGTTACTATAAATATTCAACAACCAATTTTTGTCATGCAAAGCGTGCTCCGTACCGCATGCGAATAGAAAACCGCCAACAACTAATGACTAACCATAGGCTTTTCCCCACCACCAGGGTTAAGCCACAAGTACAAGTTATGCTCGCCCCCAATGGGCGTCGTTAAAAAGCACCCAACGTCAGCCAGCAGCAACAGTAGGGCAGAAACGGATAAAAAAAACAAACGAAACAAAATGGCGATTTTGGCCAAACCTCCCAACCTTTGTACTCAAGTCACTGGTGTATTTTCGTCTTGATCATGATCGTGAGTCGTTGTTTTCTCTATGTACCTACTCGCGTTATTACCCGAAGCACCCGAGGAGTTCTGCGCCACCGAGCACCCGTATTATTATTGCTGCCGCCTTGTGGTGCGTTAATTCGTATTAGGCTGTACTTGTGCTGGTGTGTGCACGCCCGGAGTGTGTACATCGTCCATTTTCAGTCGAAACTTGCCGATCATCAGTCCACGAGGCCACCGTTTCTATGTATATGCACGTCGATCATCAATATTGAATCGCTCTTGGTTCCGATCAAGCGGAAAAGGTCTTTCATAAACGATTCCACCTTTGCATGGTTGAATCTCATCTAACAGGGAATTCCGATTAATGAGTACCTCATTTAGGGACGCTCACCAGTTCAAAAACTCAATGTAGCATGTAATTGCTTATCGCAACATCATGCTCCTTTGCCTCGTTCCTTTGTGCAGTGATGATGCTGGGCATGATTAACTCGAAAAAGCATAAGAGCGATTTTGAGTGTAGGAACCCAAACCTGTTTGAGTCCGGTTCAGCGAATGAACACTTTACGCTAAATGAACTTTTGACTTGTGAGGTTGCGCCAAAAGTACCTGTTATGTTGTATGAAGGTAAGTAAATGCGGCTCTTCCACTCAGGTGACGAAGACCACAACGACGATGACGATGATGGTTGCGGTCGCTGTTTGTGGTGGGCACGAGGCTTTGGACTCTCTCTCCAGTGTGGCGTTGAGATTTTGTGTACATTCCAATGTGAGTGGAAGTCGGGCGGAAAGGAGTGCGAAAATTTATGCTGCATTCTTTCGGTTTTGTTTTAGCACGGGGATCGTCATTAAGGGTTACTGATTTCTTCCGCTTCTTCACCTACTTCTTAACCTTCATTGTTTGGGTAAGTGCAATTACGATTATTTACTGCATTGGGATGTGATCGTTGGTTGCAGGATCGAAGGGGATCGATAAGCGAGGGAGTTGTTGTATAGCTTCATGACACCGAAAAGCCTCCCAATACTCCAGAACACCTGTCGCCGTCGAATGCCACAGCTGGAGCTGTTATTAAATCAATCAGTCAATGCCTTGCGGAATTTTGCAGACGAAATTTTAATTTCATTCAAATTTCTTCACATTTCAGGTTATTATCCGCTTGCAAATCAGAATTCTTTCTTTAAAAACCTCACTTTATAACGCCCTCAACTGTCAGTCGAAAGGCAAAAAATAAATCTCAGTGGAACATAATTTTCTGCATCATGCAATCGGCTCATTTCGAGGTGCACACACCCGCACACAGCTTATTAGATGGAGCATATATTTTTTTATTGCTACAGATTCTGACTCTGAAGTCAACTTGATTGCATATCCAAAACTGTGGCCCTAATGATCCTCCGAGACTTCGTTATGCATAAAACCTAGTGTGGAACGCCGCCGCCGCCGCTGCCGCCACCAACCCGTCAAAGCTTGGACACGATAATGAAGTCTTTGGCTGAAAATTATCCATCCATCCATCCATCCAGGGTTGTTTTGGTTTATTTTCGTGCGTTTAGTTCATCATACCGGTGTCTGGGTTCGACCGGCGTACGCTACAATTTTCTGCTCCGTCTTGAATACACCCACTCGATGGTTGAGTCCAGTGCATTATATCGTGACTGTCTGATAATGACCGGACCGCAGTTATTGCGTGCCGTCTTCGGCTACATTTGAAGCACCTCAAACAAACGCATGGGGTTTTGTTTTTTTTTTTTGTAAATAAAACAACTGATAAATGACACCAAAATTTATAATCTCCAGAAATGCGAGACTTTTGTGCCACAGATATTGTGAAATGTCTGGTGAGGCTCCTCAAAATTTGTGCCAAGTGATAATTACAATGCGCACTACTATTCAAAACATAACATCGTTTTTTACCAAGGAAAGATGAACGCGTGGTATTTGAAAATGCTTTCGGCACGAGGCTACAGAGTGTTAAGGTGTTTAAAAAGTTTGTTAAGGATTTGTCGTATGAGGTACTCAATGTGATTTGGAGGTATTCTGGAATATATACAAACAATCTGCTTATTTATTAATTAATTTATAACCTACGTTGACTTGTACATTTACAGGGTGCGGCAGAAAATAATGTTCAAACTTGAGTATTGGGTTAATTCGTGTAGCTATTGACTAATTTCTGTCGAAAGTGTATTTGTTTATGTTTACTTTCAAGTGGTGCATCCAAACATTTTATTTGTTTTATTGCAAATTCGTCAAAATGTTCGCGAAAGAAGTGATCACCAGTTTGTTGCCCGCCCAGAAGAAGCCTAAAGAGATTGTCAAGGTGGTAGGGTGCCATTTGGCAACAGTTTATCGCATAAAAAAAAGTCCCTGCAGGATGGTCCTAAGCAGCGGAAGCTGGGAAGCAGACGTCCGCGCTTTGCACGCACACCGAACGTGATCAAATCGGTCCGTGCAAAAATTGCTCGCAACCCGGTGCGTTCCATAAGAAAACTTGCAAAGGAAGCCAATATTTCGGAGAAATCCATGCGGAGAATCATCAAAGAAGACCTGCATGTATCTTCCAGAGCCAGAGTGAAACGCCACTTGATTACGGACCGGGTCAAGGAACTACGAGTGACTCGTTCCAAGAGATTGCTTTCCTTGTTGAAGAAGGAAAAAATGATAATCCTATTCTCCGACGAAAAGCTTTTCAGCATCGATGCTGTGGCCAACAGCCGCACGGACCAGTTCATTTCACCGCAGAAAATGGAGAACGTTCCGGAAAAAGTTAAATTCAAATTTCAAACCAAACATCCGGCTGGTGTCATGATGTTTGGCTTGGTGGCGTCCAACGGTTTGAAAATGCCGCCTGTTTTCATTTATGCTGGAGTTAAAATCAATACCGAAGTGTATATCGGTATTTTAAAGGACCAAGTGCTTCCCTGGGTGAAGACCAACTTCTCCGATGACCAAAACGTTGTCCTACAGCAGGATGGAGTGCCGTGTCACACGTCCAATCGAACCCAACAATGGTTCAACGATAACATGAAGTTTTGGCCGAAGGATTTGTGGCCCCCTAGCAGTCCAGATCTTAATCCGTTGGATTATTCGATTTGGGCATATGTTGAAGCACGAGCCTGCAAAACATCACACTTCAGTGTGAAAACGCTGAAGTCAACCATACACGCCCATGGCAGTCAATGTCGGAGGACTACGTCCGAAAGGCATGCTCTGGCTTCCGGCGTTGGCTCGAGGATGTTATTAATAAAAATGGAGGACACATTGAATGCATTTATTTAAAAAGACTTTATAAAGATAAGTGCACTCGAAAATGTTGATATTATTGCATGAATTAGTTGAAAATGGGATTTGAAAGAAATGGAACAAATTTTCGCATTGTTTTCTGCCGCACCCTGTACATGAATAAATATTTTCAATTTATTTCTAAATACTGTAGTAGATTCTGGAATAAATATAATAAAGGTAAGGCTCACGAATGATTTCGAAGAAAATGTTGTAAAAGACGACAAAAGCGATTTCCACATTTCCTCCATTCCATAGAATTGATTGACAGTTTACACTACTTGATCTACGTTTGATGTTGTCAGAGTTCGTTTTATGGTATTCAAAGACTTCCTAATGACACAAATGCTGGGACTTCGGTGTTCATAAAAAAAACCAGGAATATTCGATTGCTGTGTGAAATATTTCATTTCTCTTCAAGGGATGGCCCAGTGCACAAGCAAACTGTGAAGTTCGTTCCGTCCACGCTATGCTGCTCTGGAAGTTTTTCACAGTTCGTTGCTCCAAAAATCACTTTTTTCCTCGATATTAGTTCCACCTAGATCTGAGCGCCACCACGCCACGCCGCCGACGGTTTTATAGCGCCGTCGCCGCCACTATTTTCGACCGACGCGCCGCTGCATTTTTTGCCCGCGCCAGCCGGGCAATTTGGAGCGCGCTGATGAAATTTTTCGCCTCGTATGCATCCCTTTAGTTATGTTCATTAGCCCTTTAGAAATCAGGGGTGGCATTATGTAGCTCGAAACGAACGACTTTTTGCACGAACGCTTGTGAGAAAAAGTTTTTCGTTTCGAGATCCGCACTACGGCCCCCTTTGTCGTTTCGTTCTAGCAACTGCAGTGTACATTTTTGCGTTGACTTCCTGCAAATTTGCGATTGAGTTTGAATTTAAAATTACTTAAATGTCTGCCTTAAATGTCGTGAAAATTTCCATGGTGAGTGTATATATTGATACCACAAATAATGTTAATCGAACCAGCGATGTGTGGAAAAAATGAAGGGCACTAAAATATGTCAAAAATGGTTTCACTCATCATCTGCTTCCTGACAAAGTGTTTTGCAATGCATGTCTAATCGATGCAAAATAAAAGACTGGTCTTTATTTCTTAATCGATAGGTCGTTAACATTCGGCAATTAAGTTTCATTAATAATGAAATTGATGATTTTTTCTTAGAATTTCTTAGCTTAACAAGGTGAGGTTGCATGCCTATGTATACTTTTCTCTTATTCAAAACTCAGATTGTCCTGAAATTAAAAATGGTTAAGGTAGCCTACCCGCTCGGGAATCTTGTTCAAGGAAGTTCTCATGTTATTTTAAAGGAGTGAAATTGACGAAATTTTGAAACGGAAAATAAAAAATCCGGCCACATTTAACATGCACTGGGAATAAAATCCTGCGAAAAAAACATTCCGAGGTATGAAACGACCAATAATTGAGAAATAAACTAAAATTGTAGTGAATACTGGCGAATACAATACAACTATCTATCTATGCTCAACTAATGTATTAAATATGGTAGGGCAAAGGTTACCTTTAAACTTTCATATTTTTTTCATGTTTAACGAATCGGTTCACTTGCTGAATGGTATTTCTAACTTTGTCAAAAATAATAGGAAATGTAACGTGCCGTCCAGACTACGAGCTCTCTCACTTGATATAAAGAAGCTTGATATCAATGTTCATACATCTAGTTTTCACTGGAAATAATGCATTTGACGTCTCATATCAAGATTCGTTATATCACGTAATATAGCTCGTAGTCTGAACGGGGTCTAAAAAATAGAGTTTCAAATTTTTTCTATTAGTCTCAGAATTTTGGGTTTTCAGATTTCCAAATTTCCAATTTTTTTTGTAACGTTCAAATTCTTCATTTTTTTCCAGATATGTAAATATTTTGATACATTTATTTTAAGATTATATGAAGTTTTGGATATTAATTTCCTTGAATTTTAAGATTTTTAAACCTTTTAGGTTTTATGATTTTTTGATTTTTAGATTTTTAGATTTTTAGATTTTTAGATTTTCAGATTTTTAGATTTTTAGATTTTTAGATTTTTAGATTTTTAGATTTTTAGATTTTAAGATTTTTAGATTTTTAGATTTTTAGATTTTTAGATTTTTAGATTTTTAGATTTTTAGATTTTTAGATTTTTAGATTTTTAGATTTTTAGATTTTTAGATTTTTAGATTTTTAGATTTTTAGATTTTTAGATTTTTAGATTTTTAGATTTTTAGATTTTTAGATTTTTAGATTTTTAGATTTTTAGATTTTTAGATTTTTAGATTTTTAGATTTTTAGATTTTTAGATTTTTAGATTTTTAGATTTTTAGATTTTTAGATTTTTAGATTTTTAGATTTTTAGATTTTTAGATTTTTAGATTTTTAGATTTTTAGATTTTTAGATTTTTAGATTTTTAGATTTTTAGATTTTTAGATTTTTAGATTTTTAGATTTTTAGATTTTTAGATTTTTAGATTTTTAGATTTTTAGATTTTTAGATTTTTAGATTTTTAGATTTTTAGATTTTTAGATTTTTAGATTTTTAGATTTTTAGATTTTTAGATTTTTAGATTTTTAGATTTTTAGATTTTTAGATTTTTAGATTTTTAGATTTTTAGATTTTTAGATTTTTAGATTTTTAGATTTTTAGATTTTTAGATTTTTAGATTTTTAGATTTTTAGATTTTTAGATTTTTAGATTTTTAGATTTTTAGATTTTTAGATTTTTAGATTTTTAGATTTTTAGATTTTTAGATTTTTAGATTTTTAGATTTTTAGATTTTTAGATTTTTAGATTTTTAGATTTTTAGATTTTTAGATTTTTAGATTTTTAGATTTTTAGATTTTTAGATTTTTAGATTTTTAGATTTTTAGATTTTTAGATTTTTAGATTTTTAGATTTTTAGATTTTTAGATTTTTAGATTTTTAGATTTTTAGATTTTTAGATTTTTAGATTTTTAGATTTTTAGATTTTTAGATTTTTAGATTTTTAGATTTTTAGATTTTTAGATTTTTAGATTTTTAGATTTTTAGATTTTTAGATTTTTAGATTTTTAGATTTTTAGATTTTTAGATTTTTAGATTTTTAGATTTTTAGATTTTTAGATTTTTAGATTTTTAGATTTTTAGATTTTTAGATTTTTAGATTTTTAGATTTTTAGATTTTTAGATTTTTAGATTTTTAGATTTTTAGATTTTTAGATTTTTAGATTTTTAGATTTTTAGATTTTTAGATTTTTAGATTTTTAGATTTTTAGATTTTTAGATTTTTAGAAGATTTTTAGATTTTTAGATTTTGAGATTTTGAGATTTTGAGATTTTGAGATTTTGAGATTTTGAGATTTTGAGATTTTGAGATTTTGAGATTTTGAGATTTTGAGATTTTGAGATTTTTAGATTTTTAGATTTTTAGATTTTTAGATTTTTAGATTTTTAGATTTTTAGATTTTTAGATTTTTAGATTTTTAGATTTTTAGATTTTTAGATTTTGAGATTTTGAGATTTTGAGATTTTGAGATTTTGAGATTTTGAGATTTTGAGATTTTGAGATTTTGAGATTTTGAGATTTTGAGATTTTGAGATTTTGAGATTTTGAGATTTTGAGATTTTGAGATTTTGAGATTTTTAGATTTTTAGATTTTTAGATTTTTAGATCCATTGCGCTTTTGATATTACAAGAGTGTTATACTCTACGATACATTAAAAATCAGGGTACAAAATTAATAAAATGTCTAATCAGAACTTTATTATCTACTTTTCTGTTGCAATATGTCTTCAGTAAAATATTATTTACTTAATATATCATCATTCGTTAATTATTTATCATTTTAAATAGATTCCCCGTGAAATCGTATTCGATTTCTGCCAGCGCTGAAAACTAGACTCGCCATCTTCGTGAAGATCTAAACTAAAATAATGTGCAGAGCGTCTCTTGGAAATTGAACTCTGAACGCTGAAAACAACAGTTTTGATTATGTTTAGTAATAACGACATAAGCCGAATTTCCCGTCGACTTGTTATGAACAAATTCTATAATGTTTAGTCTCATATCTTTGTACATACACATACAGATACATACACACGTCAATTCATCGACCTAAGTCATATAATACTAAGGATATCCGGGCCTTCTATCAAAACTTAGGACTTGGAGTGATCCTATAGTCTTTACAGTGGACGAGAAAGCCAAACAGTTAAAAGGAAATGTTGAGGGGATAATTTATGGACGACCACGGGGTTGCGCCGGCTGCGCTTCCACCGCTGTTTGAAAATACCATACACACCGCCGCCGATTAGAAATAGGTCTTTTCACCCCGCTGTTGGAATCAAGTTTTAACTCTCAGTAGAAAAAAAAACTGCAGTTTAAGCAGTACAATAACGTTAATAATTGCAATTGGCAAGTGAAAAGCCATTTTGAACCACATCCCTGCGTGGTCACGCAAACCAGCAGTCTGTCTGGTGTTAGCGTTCATCCGTTCATCTGACAACTATCACCGACCATCGTATCACAAACGTTGCGCTTTGAGAACTATTCACATTAGGCGGGGCTGAAGTTCGATCGAATCACGAATTGATTGTTTGAGTGCTGTATACGACCATTCACGTCAATCCACCGGGCATTATTCGTTGTCCTACCGGTGTTTGACCGGACTAGTAAAACACATTTCAGCACAGTTGGCAGCATGCGCTTTGATTAATACATAGTTGTAGGCACGGTGTACAAAAAGCAAGAAAACTAGAAAACTTGGCTGGTGCATCGAGTTATTTTGATTTGCATTTTAATTTAGTCTTTACATAAACAATCAGCAAGGTACGCGCAAATTTTCATTGTCGGGATCCCAATTTTCATAGTTCATGCTCCATAAATTCGACCAACCATAACCAATTTCACTCATGTTTAACTTGATTATGACTTAGCAAGTCATATTCATGTTATCTCAACCGAATGGCAACAAGTGTGGTTATTTTGGTATCCAGGTACAAGATTGGCATTGAAAGAATTAAATGCCAGATAAAGCCTGTCAATGTTTAATTTCCGACACTTTTCTATCAGTGTTGATTTTGAATTATTTCATGGATCGCTGAAACGTTTCTCTTATATGACAGCTGGAACTCTCCACTTTATTTCATGGTACATGTTCTGTATTATTTGTAACAATGTTTTTTTAAAGGGTGGCTTGTTGGGCCTTCCCCAACCTCCCGTCTCGCCGGAGGTCCATCGTGCACAGCACTGTTTCGAGTCCCACGCTGGTACGAAGACGATGATTAGCCGCTCCTAACATGGAGATCAGACAATTTTTTGAGCTGCTCCTGACATGGAGAACAGACGCTCAGATACACTGCACCCTTTGAAGAGGGCTTTGGTAATGGTTCATGGTACATGTTTACATTCTTGTTACATTCAGTAAAATGGCGTCGAATCATGTGGAAGTGCGCAAACGAATTTTGTGCGAACGGCAGCAAAATCCGAATTTATCGGTACGCGATCTTGCCAAGAAACTAAAACTACCGAAAAGTACCGTGTTTTGTGTTTGCAAATCATTTGACCAGTGCTTGACTGTGGATCGGAAGGTTGAAAGTGGAATAAATCGAAAAGTATGCTCCCGACAAATGGACAAGAAGGTGGTAGCCATTATTGAGAAAAATCCCAATATCTCTGTGCGAAATGTGGCTCGCAAAGTTGGGAACCCAAAATTATACGTACAAAAAGTGAAGCAAAAGCAAGGACTGAAGGCGTACAAAGTGAAAAAGGTGCCCAAACGTAATGACAAGCAAAATTTCACTGCAAAAAGTCGTGCTTTACACCAATTTTTTTGCAAACATTTTCTTGTTTCAAAATGGACGATGAAACATACGTACTCGACGACTTTAAACAGCTTCCGTGTCTGGCTTTTTTACTGCAATGCAAAGGAACGCTGTTGCCGAGCATTTCCGGACTTTGTCGGTGTCCAAATTTCCGAAGAAGTTTTTGAATTGGTAGGCCTTATGTTGTTGTGGTCGAAAATCTAAAAGTTTTATCTCTACCGGCACTATCAATAAGGATGTGTACGAGGAAGAATGTCTGCAAAAGCGATTGCTACCGTTTATCAGAAGCCACGACTCTCCAGCTCTGTTATGCCCTGATTTGGCCTCTTGTCACTATGCGAAATCCGTTCTGGAATGGTATAAGGTACAAGAGGTCAAATACGTGCCATAAACAGCCAATCTACCAAACTGTCCAGAACTTCACCCAATAGAGAATTATTCGGCTGTAGTTAAGTGGAAACTCTTTGAAACTAAGAAGAAAGCAAATGGTACTAATGATTTCAAGAGAAGATAGAGAATCGTCACTGCGGGCGTATCTGAGGATATCGTACAGAGCCTGATGGCGGGTGTACCACTGAAAGTTCGAGAATTTTACAGAAAGAAGGATTAACATGGTTATCAACTGTTTCTAATGTAGATATAACTCTATTATAGTGAAATAAACAATCGGTTTTGTTGAATTATGTATAAACTTTTTGTTGTTGCTATTGTTTTGGTGTCCGAATTTCAAATTTGTGTTGTGACACCAAAAACTGATGGATTAGAATCAAAAACATATTTTATAGTCCTGATACTGCTTGAAAAGTTTCAGAATAATGGGTATGTTCTCTAATACAATTTCATACTCATATCTTCAGAAGAATTCTGAACACAATAATGAAACGTAGAAACTAACTGATTGTGTCATTTTTTCCATTGCTCTTTGAAGCAGACTTGAAATCATGATACCTATCAAAAATGCTGTAATACCTAGTAAGGTAACATGATTTCGAAAAAGATGTTATGAAATATTGTAGAGTTGCAGTTTATGTATTCAGTCTACATCAAACAGAACTTCAAATTAATAGAAACTTGCACGTGCCATAAAGAGAACCTCTTGCGTTCAGTTAATTATTTTCAAGAGTAAAGGCTGACCAAAACTAAATTGGTATGTACAAAAAGACCTTTAATTCGTGATTCAATAAGTTTATTGAGTCCATTAATGGTTGCTTTACAGCACTTTCATTAAAACTTCAAAGTTACAGCATTAGATGGTTACATTTCTCCAGTTCGAATGAAATCCTGAACCTTCCTCAGACACGGAATCAGCAGATTTCTTCTGTTTTGCCCGCATTTGCTGGATGTCCTTAACTGCCCCGACGCTTCGTCGAAGTCGCTGCTTTGAAATTGCTCAGTTTTCATTTGCCCAGAGGATTCATTAGCTTGGGGACAAAATTGATCTTGTTGGCAGCATACCACTCCAGGATAAGAGCTTCCATTTCCCGGCGGTTTTCGACATCCCGGGATTCGTGAAATTTAAATTCTGTTTCCCGGGAAATCCCGGGATCCTGGGACAATGATAAATTTTTCACACAATGTTGGGAATCGTTAATTGCGTTTTATATAAATATTGGTCATATGAAATAAGCAATTACAAATGAAAAAAAAAAAAAACGTTTGATGGGTACATAATTATTAAAATTACGACTTTCTCTTAAAAAATGATTTCAAAAATAAAAATACAATAATACTTTTATCAGAAATGGACGAACGGTTCTTGGTGCAAAAATTTTCAGAATCGGAGAAAACTCGCTCGCTGTCGGTAAAGGTCGGTATGGTGGATTTCAAGTTGTTAAAAAGTTCGTCAACTTCCCGGTTAGTTCGTACAGCATGGCTTCCTTATAGATATTTTTTCCACGATCTGCTGACTCAATTGGATTTCTTTCGGAATGTTCTTAAATAGCAGTTAAATCCAATTCCTGCTGGAGAGTAAGTTCATCCGGGCGCAGCGATGAACTACTTGAATTTGGTGTCACGCATGTTTCATGATTTATCATTTCTAGTTCAGAAATTTTATTATCTGCGACTTGGAGCACGTTGACATTTTGCTAGTTGAGTTAGGGAACGTCCATTAATTATGTCACGCAAAGAGTGACTTTTTATAAACCCCCCCCCCCCCTTGTCACGTTTTTTGTATGGACCTTCAAGATTTTTTGTATAGACTGTCACGTTTTCCCAACCCCCTCCCCCCTCCCCCCGTACTGCCTGACATAATTAATGAACCTTCCCTTAGGCTTAGTGGCGTTTAACGCACGCACACTACAGCGCCATTTGGATCAAAGGAGTGCGAATAAGAAGGAAAATCATTTGGAGGAAAACAAACCATCATTCCTCTGCATGTGCCAGAAAGTGAAAGGTGATTAAACGTCAAAAAGCCTAATATGCTTGTATTTAAAAAAAAAAATCATGCATGAAACCAGTTCCTTACTTTGTCGCGAACAGATTCTGTCATGTACTGCGTCATGTACACGGTGTTCAATAAGTTCGGATACACTTTCAAAATTTGTTAAAAAAATGAAAACATGTTTTTTTATTTTTTGGATTTATGTTATTGAAAGCTATGTTTACAAGGAACGTTTACAACATTTCTCTTGGAATGACCCCCCCTTTGTACTCCTTAACGAGCTTCAAACGTTTCTCGAACGCGTCGCAGGCGGCACGCACGGACTGCATGGGCATTTCGTCCCAGATTTTGAGAATTACCGTCTTGAAATGATCCAAAGTGCTGACCTTGTATTCGTTCAGCTTCGCCATCATATAGGACCAAACAAAAAAGTCGAGAGGATTCAAGTCCGGGGAGCTGGGAGGCCACAAAGTTTTGTCCAGAAAGTCGGTTAAATTGTCCCGACACCAGGCTTGAACCACATTTGCCGTATGGGCTGGTGCACCGTCCTGCTGGAACACGTAGTGCTCATCGCCGTAGAGGCTTCGGAGACTGGGGGCAACAACCTTTTCCAAAACCTCAGTTTTGTAGTACGCCGCGTTGATTTTGACGTTTTTTTTCAATAAACACCAAGGGTAGCTTACCACGTTTGCATACTGCCCCCCAAACCATCACCGACGCGGCACTTTGGAACCGAGGGATGTTTATATTGGATTCAGGAATGCTGTCCCTCGATGGCGCCCACACCCGGTCATTTTGCACATTGTGCGGCTGCTGCAGCACGAACAGTTTCTCGTCCGAAAAAACAAACTCCTGACCAGCGTGCCGAGAGAGGATCCTCTTAGCTCGATCCAACCGCTTTTTGCTGGTAGCCTCCGAAACGCCATGGACCTTACGTTTTTTGTAAGGCCTGAAACCAAGGTCCTTGGTGAGTATGGTGTGAGCGGTTCCAATGGAAACGTTGAGATCTGCAGCCGTTTTCCGGATTGAGCGGTTCTTTTTGCGCCGAATTCGCTCCCTCACGATCTTGATGACCCGTGGCGTCCTCGCTGAACGCGGCCGACCGGATCTCGCACGGTCATTGGTCGAGGACGTCTCCCGGTATCGCCTGATGGTCGTGTAGACAAAGTTCCGTTCAAAAAACGCTTAATTACGAAGTCCCGATACTCTTTCATCGCGCGTAACAAACAAACAACAACTAACAGAATGTCAACACCGCGCACATTCGGTAGCGTATGAATGAAGCTAAAGCTGACACCAATACCAATGCAGAATATGTACATGGCGCATACCTACGCAATGATGAAAACTTGTATTCGAACTTATTGAACACCGTGTAGTTCATTGGAAATTGTGCTATTCTGCTGCTTAAGTTTAGAAAGCAAAAAATCAAGCTGCCTTCAGCAGTATGCAAGGTCTCATCTCGTCTGCGTATATATCGCTGCAGACACTAGTCTGATTCTAGTTCTCTAAGTTCTTTTTGAAAATATACACGGGTGTTAAAGCTCACTCATGTTTGAGTACATACAAAGAAAAAAATAATGAATTTTACTGGCGCGTACAATTTCCCCTCGTTTAATTCCAAGCCAAAGGAGGCGTAAACAACGGAATTGTTTGCAATCTTTCATGCACCATACAACAATGTTTGCAATCTTTCATACAACAGGCTTTATTCAGGCGTTATCCGGCTTAAAGTTACATGAAATATCCCATTAATTTCAGCCAAATCTAGCATTCCCTTTATGTGCGTTATAAAACGCAGAAAATTCAATGTTTCTTTTATATGTGTACAGCTCAACTACGCAAAAAGTAAATTTCCTGTTCGGGAAAACTGATAGCGTATAAAAATATCATTGAGAACGATATTCATTAATTTTCAAACATTGACGGTCAAAGCCAAAAAAGTAACTCAACTACTAAGTTACGCCACTAACAACAGATTTCAGTGAACGAACGGCACAGGAATATGAGCCTTTAATATTGTGTGCATCAGCCGTTAATATTGCTTGCTTCAGCTTGTAATGTTGAGAAAATGCATCATATAATTCCAACACGGCTGTTTAAAACTATCTAAATTTGAGTTTTTGTCACACAAACTCGCAAATACGGCGGTTTCTAAATTTGGAAAACATAACAAAAAAAAAAAACTGGGATGCACGGGATCCCGGGATTAGAAAATATTTCCCGGGATCCGGGAATACCGGGAAATTAGAGAATCGTCAGAACCACCTTGGAGTAGTGGCAACTGGCCAAATCGGACCAAAAGATGACTTTGCCCCTATGCTTCGGATGAACGGCAATACACGCTTTTCAGGCATTTTTCGATGTAAGTAAACTCATCGTCGAGGATGTGGCGAATGGTTTCGTTTTCAGGCCACAACTGCAAATAGCTTGCCAAATCATGGCCTTTTTCGCAAACTTGTCGGCAAACACGAACTTGAATCTTCCCGGCACATCCCCACGTCCAGTCGCGATGTACAATTTTTGACCGCGAAGCTGCTAAAAATCGAGTTTGACGTATGTTTCGTCATCGATCAAAGTGCAGTCCTTGTGTTTCGCCAAAACACGGTCGTACAAGAGTTTTGGCCACAGAATTCTGCTTCATGTACTGGTTCGAATGTTTACTGGCTTTATACGACTTGTCAAGGATGTTCCACACCGTTTGAAAGTTGGCGTTCTGACCACATCTCGGATCGGAAGACCGGGGTTGGCTTCAACGCACCTCAACACCTTGCTGCGTAGCTGACAATCCTTGGTTCCAGTTTTTTCGTAGTTCCACTGATTCGTTTCCAAACTCAGGTATTTATTATAGGTTTCGGTCACCCGACAAACTGTTGTTTTCGGCATCTTCAGCACTTTAGCCATTTTATTTTTTGAATTTTCCAGGTGTTTGTGCACAATATTTTTTTGACGTAGGACTACGTCTTTGTTTTCAATATAGGGGTACACGTTGCGAGTACGAAAATTTGGAGCGTCACGAAATATGCTTAGGTTTTGAAAGTTAATAACTAAGTCATTTCATGACCGATTTTCAAAATTTTTGAACCGATCGATTGCAAATCTTTCTATTAACCAATTTCATTATTGAAAACTATTAACGTTAAATATGAAACTATTGAAATTGTTATAAATATAAAAATGAATTTCTATGGAACTGACCCTTATTGACATAGAAACTACTGAACCGAATGGCGTGAAAATTTGTATGCAGGGGCTTTTGGGACCGGGCAAGCTTTTTATGACGGTTTAAGACCCCCTCCCCCCTATGGAATGGGGGGCTCTTATACAAATGAAACACAAATTTCAGCATAATTCAAGAACTAATCAAGCAAATGGAACCAAATTTGGCATGTACAAGTTTTTGAAGGCAAGAAAGGTTTCTATTATTAACTTTATAAAGGGGGGGGGGGGGGGCTCCCATACAAATGAAACAGGAACTTCTAATAACTCAAGAACTAAATTTGACATGTGGAAGTACTTGAAGGCAAGAAATGTTTCTATGGTGGATTGAGACCCCTCCCACCTCTAAAAGGGGGAGTGAGCTCCCATACAAACGAAACAGGAACTTCTGATAAATCGAGAACTAATCAAGT
Source organism: Aedes koreicus (assembly GCA_024533555.2). Lineage (NCBI taxonomy): Eukaryota > Metazoa > Arthropoda > Insecta > Diptera > Culicidae > Aedes > Aedes koreicus. Next base: position 335,772 of record JAHHFK020004572.1, read on the forward strand.
AAATGGAATAAAATTTGACATGTGGAAGTTTTTGAAGACAAGAAATGATTATTTGGTCGTTCGAGACCCCTCCCACTTCTAGAATGGGGGGCTCCCATACAAATGAAACTGGATTTTTGCATAACTCGAGAACTAACTAAGCAAATGGAACCAAATTTGGCATGTGGAAGTTTTTGAAGGCAAAAAATGTTTCTACTGTGGTTCGAGAGCCGCCCACCCCCCCTATGCTAGGGGGGATGCTTTCGCACAAACAAAACTCAAAATTCAACCAAACATGAGAGTATATCATATTTATTATTCGATACATTATAAATGTTACATAATATGAGTATCAGTATATAGTATTGCAAATCACTATGGCTGCAAACTATATACGTGAGTTGCTCAAGCTTTAAGCTTCAGCTTCATGATGAAGTGAGGTGGCTGCACTAGCTGTTCCCCTGACCCCAAAACGGCCCCTTTCAAGGCCTACAAAATAACTGGAAAAGAGAGTTGTTCGAAATGTGCGGTTGCGAAAAATATCGTATGTGCAAGCCATAGTGTTTTCGACATGTGCACATTTTGCAGTGTTGTACACACATAGGCCTAGAAGAAATCGTATGCAATTGGTGGTGGATGAAGCCAATCTCTTGTGTAAAAATGTCCTAAATGTCTACCCGCATAAACAATTACCATAAGAAGCACCTAACCACAAATTCGGGTTAACATCCCAACTGTAACCGGTACGGTTAAACCATAGACTAACTCTAAGACCAGTAGGTCCCGAACAAATACGATTTTTTTCTTGGCTCAGTCAGTACTAGCACATCGGTCCCAAGCTCGGTCCCTAGCTTAATCATACGCCCCTAATAATGAACTCACACGAACACACGCTCAAATATTCTGTCAAAATAACACAGCAAATCGAAACAAAGGCGCAAATATGTATAGCAAGGTGCTGGCTACAAGGTGTACTTCGGCCCAAGGGGCTCTACAACAGTGAATCAATTTCAAATCGCTATTTGCCTATTGATTGTTGGTTAAACCATCTGTAATATCGTTCTTGTATATTACATGTTTATTAGAGTAACCTGTTTAGTGTATTGCAGTTAATTTTTGAGCGAAACCAATTTCGAAAACCCTTTAAACAATTAGGCGATTTGAGGCGAATTCGATTGCACATTGCTACATAGTCCTACGTTACCTTTGCGTACAACCCCATTGGGCTGAACCTTGTAGTTTTTTACCGAACTTTCAACAGCTGAACATTCGGTAATCCAATTTAACGGATTTCGGTAAAATTTGACAAGTTCCGGTCATTTTTTTACCGGAATACTGTAAAATTTCACCGAAATCCGGTAAAGCGGATTACCGAACGTTCAGCTGTTGAAAGTTCTGTAAAAAAATACCGAATACTGTAAAATGTTCTAAGTGTGTATGGGAATTAGAACAATCAAGCGATCTAGATTGCACATTTCTGCGTAGTCCTACGTCACCTTTGCGCACAACCCCATTGGGCTGTACCTTATAGTTTTTTCTTTCGAGTTCCAATTGAGGTTATTTCTGAACGCGATCGACTTCTTTACTTCTTTGATCGAAATTGCTCCAGTAACTAATGCAAATTTGATCAAAGTAGTCGATCGCGTTCTGTTGTTCTTTAAAAAAGTGTTTGCAAACCACTGTCAAAGATTTTCGATTCCCAACACTAGAGGCGTGTTAGCGTCACGTGAGGGGCGTACCAATTTACTTTTAGTCAGCCTTTAGTTCATAACTTAGCCACTAAGAGCCCTTGTTTTAAATTGTACGTAAGTTAACACAAAAATGCTTTATGATATAGGTGTAAGTATATAAATTATTATAAATTCTAGCATTTCATTACTTAGCTGAAACATCAACATTCGGAGATGTCTCTTCACCTTAAATTTCATTCACGGATATTGGTCGTCGATTTTTCGTTAAGAAGTTTTTTAGTTCCGACTTCAAAGCTCTGCTCCTCACCAAGGCAAATCCAAATCGATTATCACATTGCAGATCCTCGTGCCTAGCGTGGTTCATATCTTACCAAGAGAGAAAACAAAGCAAAAGTGAACGCTTTTCGGAAGAATCATCCTAATTGTGGGTGTAATATGTTACCCGCGATATTTTTTTTTTTTACCTTGGTTCCTTTTTTTACACGACTTTTCGACCACAGCGGCGTAGAAAATTTATCATATCGTTCCCCGTGGATCTCCAAAGCTGAAGTCGCTGAGTAGCCCACTTTTTTTTGAGTTTTACTCCCTCACTTCCCAGCAGCAGAGCAGCACCGCGAGAGAGCGAATAAATGTTTTGATTTTTATAGAAGTTTACGAGGGATAAACGAACATAATAATTATAGCCCTTAAGTCCCGAGTGTTCTTCACGACCAAAATACGGAAAAAAAGCCACAAAGAATTCTGAAACTGGACACATTTCACCCCGTCCCCTCATTCCTCTTCGTGATGCTGTGTGATACGGCTCTATGGTGCGGAATATTTCCTCGCAGTTTTGTGTGTAGCACCCAAATTAAAGGGTCGTTTATGGTTCAAAGTTTGATATTTTCGTCCTAATTTGATTATACGGCCCGGCGTTCTGCAGTGATTTTTTCCCCTGCAAGCCAACCACGAAGGGGATTTCTGTGATTAATAGATATTACGAGATTTATCAGACTTGGCGCGTTCTCTCTTACTGTCTGTGGCGGTCGCGAATTTTCTGAAAAAGAAAGATCATAAAGTCGGAAATTAGGGGAGTAATTTTCGCGGAAATCCACCAACAATGCCGAATGCGATGATGACGATGGCTACGTCAGTGTCTACGCTACGGCAAATCACGCAGCAAGCGGTACCTGTCGGGATCAAAAGTTCGTTTACAACTCGACCCTAAACGATCATACAAAAAGCCGTGGATCGTGCCTTACTAGAACATGCTTAGAAGAAGTGAAACCGAGTGCTGCGCGGTTTGAGCTCAAAACAAAGATCGTTCCTATAATTGTGCATCATTATTAAATCATCATGTTAACACGAGTATTTTATGTCATTATAATGATGGCGCTTCAAAATGCCGACCGACTGTCAGGGGCCGAACAATTTAAGGTCGGTTAAGGCGAAGAAGTGCCTTTTGCGGGGTTTTTGGGGTTTAGTCATTGACCCCAGTCGGTGGCGGTGGCGGCGGCGGATTCGATGTGGAACAATATTACGGTTTGAGACGCGTCATGCAACTGTGCGGTGTGAGTGAGGTTCTTTGGAAAATATATACCTGGTGAATTGGGAGGAAATCGCGTGAGGCGCCACTGTCCAAAGCTGTGAAATTAAGAATTCATGGTTGATTTGAAGCCCCAAAAAGGAAACATTTAGATTAGGACTTATAGTGTAAATCATAGATAGCGATCAAATGAAATAAATTAAAAACCTACATTGACGTCTGTTTATCTTATTTAAGGTAACATTCATTCTCAGCTTGGTTCGTTTGCCTGAAGACCCTGTAAACGTGTCGAGACCAGCGAATATACTATCCTTCCGAAAGAAGACGCGATAAGAGATTTCTCCTTCAGAACATTCCAACGTCCAAAATTCCAAAATTCCAGTCGGGGATTGATAGCACACCCATTGAGGTGCAAAGCCTACTAAAATAGCACTAAACATCACTAAACATGTTTTAACAAAACAGAATTACAGGGGGAGGTAGTTCATCGAAACTTCTAGTCCGGCCATAGCATCTAACTATGAGATACCAGGTGATTATAGACCGATATCCTTTACTTACCTTAACAATCAGACTAAGACCGGCATGGCCTCTGCTGTACACAGAATTTTTTTCCATTGTAATCGGTCCATGGCTGTACCTCGCCAGCCTCGCTGTCTGCGGAGGGTCCGCAGGTCGCCTTCTACTTGATCGATCCACCTTGCTCGTTGCGCGCCTCTTCTTCTTGTACCTATTGGTTCGTTTTCGAGAATAATTTTCACAGCGCTGTCCTTTGACATTCTTACGACATACCCAGCCCATCGTAGTCGACCGATTTTTGCGATGTGTACGATGGGAGGTTCTCCCAGCAACTGGTGAAATTCGTGGTTCATTCGCCTCCTCCACGTTCCGTCTTCCATCTGGAATTCCACCGTAGATCGTACGCAACACCTTCCGTTTAAAGTCTCTAAGGGCGCTTTGGTCCTCTTCTAGCAATGTCCATGTTTCGTGGCCGTAGAGAACTACCGGTCTAATTAATGTCTTGTAGATGTTCAACTTTGTGGTTCGGCGAACTTTGTTCGATCTTAGCGTCCTTCGGAGTCCAAAGTAGGCACGATTGCCAGCCATAATCATTCGGTTCATTCGGTTTTGATATGTTTGCTATAACGTATGAATTTGACCATGGGAATAAAGGATTGTAGATTCTTGTGAGGGAGCGTGTAGGAAAAAATAAGCAATATTATTACCTATGAACATTATCTTGCATAATGTGCATAAATGTAAGCGCTGCAATGACGGATAAAAGGCTCTGCGCTCTGCTAAACCATTGCCCAATACGACGGCTCCATATAAAGCAGTGGTCTAAACTACATACAATAGTTGAATTTTAAATTAATGCATTAATTTAAAATTCACATATACTAGGGGAGAGGGGAGTAGTTTTAGCCACTTTTTCCTTCGATTTTTCCTATTTTTTGTGAACGTCGAAAAAAATTCTGAATTCATCGTAGTTGTCAATTGTCATCGAAGCATCATATGAGTGTGTTACAGGTGTGCGTTTATGCAATTTATGTATATGCAAAACTTAAAACTCTAAACTAACATTTGAAAAGAGCGGAAAGCTAAAATGTGAAGAAATCATATTATGTAAGAACACACAAGCTACTCTAAATTCGAAAAGTTACATTGTTTCTTATTATAAAATTTATATAGAATGGAATTCCTAAGTCCATCTCTATGATGCATAGGGTTATTAAATCTGGTCGAAAAAGTGAATTTTAATGTTTTCATAAGATTAATCGAGGAGGAAATCACTATGTTTTGTGCCAATATATTGTTCAGTTGTGTGATTACCAGTCATCGGCTGTACCGACTGTATCGACTCTGTACAAGTGTAAGCATCTGAATGGTCCCGAGTGCGACCCAGGTAGGCTCTAATGTCAAATCTTTCAAATAAAATCGCCATATGGTATATCGACTGCGTGCTTTACGAGTTAACGATTGTACCCAGATAGAACCAATGTTGTCAGAAATGTTTTTGCATGGTGCGCCTGTTTTTAACACCGCAGGGCCACGGGTGGCGAGAATTAAAACCACCCATTTGAATATGATCACGAAGCAAGACGCATCGCTCTGATATGATCGCAGGTTGTATAGCTAATGTTTTAAAACCAAAAAAAAGATATGCAAAATTTTGAAGTACTAGTATTAGTAGGGATCCTCGCGTTGCGTAATACGTTAAGATGTTGGCCATTTTTCAATTACAGTTCTTTCTCGATTCGATCGGCGCAGTGGTTGGACGTAGTTCCAAAGTCCAGTGGAAATTTATTAGTTTGCAGTGGCTAGCCAGTACAAAAGTTTTAGTGAGTCCTCTTTTATCAAGAAAACCATTGTTATAAGAAAGCCTAATCAAACCAACTAAATTTGTATTCCAGTATCGAAAAATTGTCTCAGTGGTTGAACCTAGAGAGTTTTTTCTGTAAATTGTACGCCTAACCTAGAAAAAAATAGTTCTTAGCTATAGAATAGGCTAAAGTGTTTTCAAACAAAACCAGTGACACACCAAAAACACAAAATACCTCTGCTCGAGGTTCAGGTAACTATTCGTCACATGAAAGTCCAAAGTGAAAAAAACAACATTGTAATTTGGTACGTTCTTTTTTACTTCAAGGACCTAATATCCTTCAAGCGAAGGTGTTACGTCCGGGTAGCTGTAGGGGATCGCGGTTCTGGGAAAGTCCGAAGACTTGCCGGCTTGTTGCTATGTCTCGTTGGTGGTTTATTGATACTCCCCAGCGCATCTACGGGCCATTGGAAGTCGCCACTCTTCCGGGGGGTGCCAACCGGTCGCCAATGGGGGATCCCCCCCGGTTTCGCCGGGGAGCCCCCCCCGGGGAAGGGTGTTTTAGGGGGGGCCCGGTAGAAAAAAAAAGCCCAAGTGGCGGCGGGTGCCTCCCGGCGGGAGAAAAATATCTGTTACAGGCATACTTTTTTGGGTAAATATTTTTTTTTGGTGGGGAGTTCCGCCGCCCGGCGGGGCACAGTTTTGTTTTTTTTTTTTTTTTTTTTTTTAAAAAAAAAAACAGAAACCACCACGGGGAGGGGGGAGAGGAGGGGGAGAGGGGAGAAAAAGAAAAAAAAAAAGGGGAAATAAGAAAAAAAAGTGAATTAAGGAGTGTATCGAATATAAGCTATCCACATACATTTGCGTTGTACGTATGTATTTATGATGATTTTTTATGCTCTGAACACTGCATGCTGTGCGTTTGACTGTCAGCTTTCTTTTGTTTACTTGTTTGTGCGGTTCAAATTCTGCGTTTTCAAAATGTCGCTTATTGAAAAGGAAGTGAAAATTAAGGTTCTGGACACATGGCTAAGTGAGAAGGGTATTACTATGCGAAAATTGGCGAAGCGGTTTGGAGTTCATCATGAAAGTGTTAAAACCATCATTAATAAGTTTGGAGAACACTATTCTTTGGATGAGCTACCAGGAAGAGGCAGAAAACCCGGTTCTTCCAACCCGAAACTGGAGCAGAAAGTGGTATCTCTAATCATGAAGAACAAATCAATGTCAATACGTGATTTGGCCAAAAAAGCAGGAACGAGTGTCGGAATGATCCAGCGTATCAAGAGGCGAAACCACCTGAAGACCTACAAGAAGCAGAAAATCTCGAAACAAAGTGCAGAACAGAAGAAGCGAGCAGCAACATGGGCCCGGAAATTGTATTCGCGTCTTTTGCAGCGTCCGGATGCATGCGATTTGATGGACGATGAGACCTATGTAAAGGAGGACTCAAAAACCCTTCCAGGTCCACAATACTTTACTGCCGTCGTTGGGGAGGATGTGAGCGATGCGAACAGGTCGATTCAAGTGGAGAAATTCGGTCGAAAGGTACTGGTATGGCAAGCAATATGTTCCTGTGGTTTGAAGTCAACCATTTTTCACACTACCGGAACTATAAATGCGGAAATCTATCGATCTGAGTGTCTCCAGAAGAGATTGTTGCCTTTATATAAGAAGCATAGTACACCTCCACTGTTTTGGCCGGATTTAGCGTCGGCTCACTATGCCAAAACCACTCTCAATTGGCTTGCGGAAAAGGGTATAGATTTCGTTGAGAAAAATATCAATCCACCAAATTGCCCTCAGCTTCGACCCATCGAACGTTACTGGGCAATCGTGAAGAGGGACTTCAAGAAGACTGGTAAGGCAGCTGGGAACATGCAGGAGTTCAAAAAAATTTGGGCTCAAGCGTCCAAAAAATGCGATGCAACACTTGTCCGGAACTTGATGAACAGCATTCGATCCAAAGTTCGAAAATTCGTGAAGGAATAACTTAAATTTCATCCGGTCTTCATTATGTTCAAGTTTAACCTCGTACAATAAAGGATCATTTTTTTGTATGAATAAAATATCGGTTTTCAACATCATTTGAAAGAAAGTTTGTGGATAGCTTATATTTTCGATACACTCCTTATTTGTGGAATCTGGGAGGTAAAAAAAAGCCGTTGTTGATATTTTTCGTGTTTTCCTTTTGGAGTATAATTTTTATGAAAAATAAAACCATTTATTTGTTGTTGTGGGGGAAAAAGTGATATTTTAAAAATTACTTTGGGGGGTGGGGTGTGTAGTCGGAAGTCAATTTAATTGATTTTTAAAGGGTTGGGATTTGGTTGTTTTTTACCTTTTTTTTTTTGTTTTTGGGGGGCCAGCACCGGGGAGAAGGGTAGGGGGGTTTGTGGGTTTGGGGGAGGGGGGATTTGGGGGGGGGGGGGGGGGGGGTGGGGGGGGAGGTGGGGGGGGGGGGGGGGAAAAATTTGGGGGGGGGGGGGGGGGGGGGGGGGGGGGAGGGGGAGTGGGGAATTTATCTTAATATATCTATTATTATAACAGATTGCGTTTAAACATGTAAACATTTTCTTGCGTTGAGTTAGATTTAGTTATTGATACTTTCTTCAGCGGTTTCGAGATATGGTGATTCTGCAATTCCGCCCATTAAAATTTTTATTCTAGAGTTTATTAATTTGATTCATATTTTTGTAATATTGAATCTCCTCTATGCCCCAAAAACCAGATTGAATTGATTTTAATTAGGGACCAAAAATGTGGTAAGGCATTAAACAGTGTCTGAGTGTGCCCCATCACCACCCGAAACGAATAACTCAAGAAATAAAATCTTCATTTCTCCGTTATTATCATGTTTTTTCATTGCATATAGGTTACTAATTTAGGTGGTGTAGTTACACATCTAAGTCATTCACGAAGGAATTAGAGAAATGTTTACAACTTTGGACTCATAAGTTTGAAAACATGCATAAAAAAGGGCATTGAAGATTCTCTGAAGATTTGGCTCTGCCGAGCGGTCTCTCAAGAGGTAAACCAACGAGCACTAGGTGGGTGAGCTCGAAAGCACAATTCATTCATTTCACTCGAGAGCGTGTTCTCACATTTTCACCACATATGCTATCAAGAGACACCCTCTAACGCTTGGCTTGTTTTGCACTCATCGTAAGTGTGATGATTTTCTTGCCAGCGCAGCAACTGGCTCATCTCCAGAGGAGGCAAGAAATATGCATGTGAGAGGCGTACTTGGGTGAAATGCCACTGATTTGAAATCGATGAAAAGATGATGTGTGGGCACGTTGTATTCGCGACATTTCTGCAGCACTTGCCGAATCGCGAAAATCTGGTCCGTCGTAGCGCGGACACCCATGAATCCCGCTTGGAACCGATATCCTGTCGATTTCTTAAATTTGAAAGAAGCTAACATTGAGTTATCTCAAGTTATAGTATACCACCTTCTATATTACAAAACATTGCTATTGATTGAGCGGATTGGAGATAATGAAATCATTGGATATAAGACCAAGTCTCCCCCGGCTGGTAAAAAACAGATGAGCTTGGAAACATCAAGTTGCCAGAAAGCACGAAATGTTTCTGGAGAGTCTAATTTCACCAAATCCTTCAATCGTAATTTTTGCTGGATATGAAAAGATTGTTCTCTAGGTCATTCAACTTGTTTTGTTTCAAATAGTCAAAAAAAAAAAGTAGAATGTACATAGATTGATAGTTTTTCAGCCTCAGCTGGTTTAGCTCATAGTTTAAGAACATAGCTGTACAAATTGAAATAGTTTTTTCAATACAAAAACTAAAGGATAAGTTATGTCAGTGACACAACTGCAAAGTTGACGTAGGACTCCTTGTTGATTTAAAATTGAATTGATGACATCTAAATAATAAATTTCTGCTATATTTTATTCAGTCTAAAATACCATGAAGCCCTATGCTATTAGTGTTTTTGGTTTTACTATTGGTTCTCCTAGAAAATTATGGGAGTCAACTCTTTATAATTCTTGTAATGACCCTAAAAAGGGCCGTTTGGTACTTCGTTATTCGCTGCTCCTGGCGTGGTCCGAGAAGTACCGATAATTGTCGAGTACCAGGTGATGATTTGGTAGACGGTCAAATAGGTGGGCGATGATATTGGTTCCATTCCGTGGATGAAAAGGATATTATATTGGTCTTTAAGTGTTTTAGGAGCATTGCTACTTCATATGAAAATCGTGGAATTCCACTCTTTAGAACTCATGAAGTGGCCGTTTGGTATTTTGTTGTTTGCTAAAAATAAATAAATAATAAAATAAATTATTACTAAATTATTTTATTCCAACACGGGTACCTGAGAGGTAGAATTTTGATATTAAGGGGGCGACCCCGCCGTAGTGGTTAACATCCATACCTCTCACGTCAAAGTCACGAGTTCAAATCTCACCCCTGGACAAGTTATGAAAAACACCCAAAGTGGTGTTTCATTAACTACGACGGGAGATGAACCAGCTCGAGGCTAAAAATCACGCTAATACAGAGACAAACAAAAAAAAAATTTGATATTTTTTACCTCAATTTTATATTTACATCATTGTGTGCTTTTTATGATATTATCCTTCGGTGTTTTACCTTTCATGTAGCGCTCACAAGTTCAACATTCGAATATTTGTTCCTGCTCGGAAACAATACATTTGTTTCGAAAGTAATGCATGTTTTTAAGGGTAGTTTTTCTGGCATGTCATTCAGAAGAATAGGCTTCAAAATGATTTTATTCGAAAAAATCGTTATGCGTTCTGTTTTCTTATTACATTCGGGTGAACCATCTTCTCATTCCGATTTATCCATACCTTCCAGCAAATGTAACTGATATTTGGTAGGTGAAAAGGTTGTCATATACCGTAACCCTAAAATCAGCTCAATCGACTTAAAGAAGAATCGAACATTTCTAAAGTTCTTCCTTGGATTGCATAAGTTTGCTGCTGCTCCGATAAAATCCGATGAAAAATTAAAACCTGTCAGTTATGTCCAATTTTTGAGAAAAATAATTTTGCCTCAAGGCTGTTTTCAAATTGTTTGTTATGATTTTTGTTTTATGAAAAAAAAAATCATATATATTTCAGTCAACACTTAAAGAAACTCTTTCCAAGAACAAACATTTTCGGTAGCAAGTCAATCGTCTTCCAACTTAATGACCTCTTGAATATTCATCTTCCAATTTGAATAGATTAGAGCTACCGATTTGCAACTCGTTTATCTCATTCAAACATCAATTTGCATCTTTCTGAATGATATTCGATCAATCATAACGCACATCGCCCATATAGGAATCATTTGTGAAAGCATTTTCCTTGGAATTTTTATCCATCAAAAACTCAATATTTATGATTTCCAAAAAATCTCTTCCAAACCTCCCAAATGCCGCTTAATAACAAATTAAATCGAATATTTCACAAATTGCTGCTTTGCTGAGTTTCTGTTGCATCGAAAATAACCGTCCGTTAGCGGTTTCATTCCACAGACCCCGAACTGAGATTTCATCGGACTAATCGTCCACAAACGTCTGCGGGTGCTTCTGATGCTTGATGGTACCGAACTTGATGATGATGTCGGTGGTTCTGGTGATGCATCTCCACGAGGCCAGCAAAGGTTGTATAAAAACGAACGCCAGGAACAAAGGCTAAATCGACAATCAAACGTCAATAAAATGATAGACTTCTTGAGAAAACTAAATTAAATTAATGATTTTATTGCGGTACCAATCCCGCGCAGGCTGGCAGCAATCCCTGAGCGAAATTGTATGGTATTGTAAAGTTCGCTAATAAATAAAGAGGGCAATCGGACTGGCTAACTTTCTTGCGATGCGACGGTGGGCAGTTTGGCCGAGAGATTCGTTCTGATTGCAGTGATTCCGCCGAAGGTCGGTAGGGGGTGTGTCGTTTGTGTAGACAGTGAGAACAGCATTGGCAAAAACTAACATCTCCTAAGACGTATAATTTGATATGGCAGTCGGCAGCGACGAGCGATGCAGTCCGTCAGTGGGAATCTAATGTGTGTGCGTTTTTTGTATATTGCAAGGAGGTGGACTGGGTGTTCATAGAGGAGAAGAAATGCAACGGAACGGTGTTCAAGGAAGGCGATTTTCTGGAACTTTTCGTTACTTTGCCGTTTGTTTTAATGTAAATTGCTATAATATAACTTATAAAACGTCTCGTGATTAAAAGCTCAACCTGTTCAGAAGATATTTAAAATGATTGCGGTTACATGAATTAATATAGTTATTTTGTTTTAAAACTATACGATTAAGAATGGTTCATTGAGCCTGTCTGTCTGTCTGACTCTTATAGAATCGAAAACTAAAGAACCGATCGGCGTGAAATTTTGTATGCAGGAAATTTGAGGACCAGGGATGGTTCTTATGATAGTTTGAGACCCCTCCCTTCTCTGAAAGGGGGGCTCCCATGCAAATGAAACACATATTTCTGCATAACTCGAGAACTAATTAAGCAAAGGAAATAACATTTTGCATGTGGGAGTTTTTGGAAGCAAAAAATGTTTCTATGGTAGTTTGAGACCCCTCCCCTCTGTAGAAGGGGAGGCTTACATACAAATGAAACAGAAGTTTGTGCATAACTCAAGAACTAATCAAGCAAATGGAACGAAATTTGGCATGTGTGGCTTTCTTGAGGCGAAAAATGTTTCTATGGTGGTTGAGACCCCCCCCCTCCTAGAAGGGGGGCTGTCATACAAATGAAACTGGAATTTCTTACTAACTCTAGAACTAAGGAAGCAAATGGAAAAAAAATGGCATGTGAGGATTTTAAAGGCAATAAATGTTTCTACGGTGGTTCGAGATCCCTCCTTTTTCTGGTAGGGGGGAAGGGGTCTCATACAAAACACAAATTTAAACCATACATGAGAATTCTTCCTACTGTTATGAAAAGGGGTTTTTGGGACCGGACAAGGTACTTATGATGGTTCGAGACTCCTCCCTCATTTGAAAGGGGGGATGGACTCCCATATAAATGAAACACAAATTTGTGCACAACTCGAGAACTAATTAAGAAAATGGAACCAAATTTGGCATGTGGGGGTTTTTGGAGAAAAAAAATAATGTTTCTATGGTAGTCTGAGACCCCTCTCCTATCAGGAGAGGTCGGAAAAGGTTCTTATGATGGTTCGAGACTCCTTCCCCGTCTAGAAGGGGGGCTCCCATACAAATGAAACACAAATTTGTGCATAACTCAAGAGCTAATCAAGCGAATGGAACTAAATTTGGCATGTGGAGGTTTTTGAAAGCAAGAAATGTTTCCACAATTGTTCGAGACCCCTCCTCTTTTAGGAGGAGGGGGGAGGGGCTCTCATACAAATGAAACACAAATTACATTCAAACATGAGAACTATCCCTACTGTTATGAAAATTTGTATGCAGGAGTTTTTGGGGCCGGCGAAAGTTCTAATGATGGTTCGAGACTCCTTCTCTGTCTGGTAGGGGGGGGGGGGGGGTTCATACAAATGAAACATAAATTTCTGCATAACTCGAGAGCTAATCAAGCAAATGGAAACTAATTCGGCATGTGGAGATTTGTGAAGGCCAGAAATGTTTCCACGGTGGCTTGAGATCCCTCCCCTCTTTGAAAAAGAAGTGCTATCATACAAACGAAACACAAATTTCAACCAAACATGAGAATTCTTCGCACTGTTATTAAAATTTGGATGCAGGGATTTTTGGGGCCGGAAATGGTTTTTTTGATGGTCCGAGACTCCTTTCCCTTTCTAAAGGAGGGGGGGGGGGGGAGGTAGGTCTCTTATACAAATGAAACACAAATTTGTGCATAATTCGAGAACTCACCAAGCAACTTGAACCAAATTTGGTATGTAGGGGTTTTGGAGGCAAGATTTTTTTATATGGCGGTTCAAGACTCCTCCCCTCTCCATAGGGGGGGGGGGGAGCTCTCATACAAATGAAACAGAAATTTAAACCAAACATGAGAATTATCCAGGCAACTAAAACACAAAATGTGTATTTCGCGAGGAAAACAGCAAGTTCTTATAGAAGTTTGGACCCCTTTTAAGTCAAGAATGGGGGATGCTTGAGTTACTCTCAGTGCTATATTATGCACAAGCAGTTAATCTAAGGTTATGCAAGAGAAAATGACGTTCAAACTGACAGGATACGGCGTAGTTTGAAGATAAATGTTTTGTCTATGAAATGCTTCTACACAGAAAGAACAACTATGGTAGAAACTCAAGATCTGACAGTCTAATTAAAAACACACACCTGCGTTTAATTTTCCCGAAATTGCACACATTAGCAAACGATAATATATGAACAAAACTCACTTCTAAAAAAAAACATTAAAGTGCCAGTTCTATTGGATTTTTATTCATTTAGTTGCAAGCGTAGCAAGGATCGCACCGGGTTCAGCTAGTGTAAAATAAATTTTCTAATCAATTCAGAAGTTATGACTTCAAAACTTGTCATTTTAAATAAAACTTACTGATTTATTATGTTTTCAATTAAGGAAGGATAGCTATTCATAATAATGTATTTGAATATTCATATTCAAAAATAATTATATTGTTTGATTATTTAATATAATTGAATAACTAAACGAATCAAGTTAATAATCACTGCACTTATAATTTAAAAAATTAAATTTTTTTAACGAGGAATTATTGAACTATTTAGTATTATATTAAAAAAATATTATTTATTTCTTTCTTATAAAATTAATTATAGCATTAATTGAAATTCATTTTGTTTGGTTATTTGTTCATGTATCATTTATTTACAAATAAATTTCAAATTATAATTTGTCCTGAGAGGATTTCCTTTTTAAATTCAAATTATTATTTCTTATTATAACTACCTTAAAAATATATTATCAACATCATTTAGGTATATCAAACTAAAAAAAATTTCTTTAGTCACTCATATGTTAGTTCAATTATTCTAAAAACAGTTTTTTTTTTGTTAACATTATAAATTTTATTTTATGGGGGCGACCCCGGCGTAGTGGTTAACATCCATAGTTCTCACGCCAGTGTCACGAGTTCAAATCTCACCCCCGGAAAAGTTACGAAAATGCCCAAAAACGGCGTTTGAGTGACTACGACGAGAGAAGAACCAGCCCGAGGCTGATAATCTAGATAATCAAGAAAAAAAATTATTTTATGTCACAGGTCAATAATCAATGATTTATTTTTTTATAGTGATGAGTATTAATTAAAAATGAAAATTTTGTTAAGTTTAAAGCAAAGGAATAAGTGAAATTCAGCATCCGTGGTTCAATACAAAATGCATTTTTTTTTTCTATGGTTAAATTTTTTTAAACTTTGTACATAATCATATATTTTGAACGCAACACACTTTTTATAATAAACTTGGATTTGATCCACTATTATTGTTAATAAATATTTAAATATTAAAGTAGTATTTGTTGTCATCTCAAAATTCAATCGAAATAATAGTGATATTGTCTAATTAAAGGAATTGTATCTGTAATTGAAAATCCACATTGAACTCTCCATTGAACCATACAAAAAGTTGTTTACTTTTTAAATATTTTTGATACATATTGTTGAAAAAAAAATTCCTTGGATCGCAGCAAGCCGTACTTCGAAAATGACGTGTTTTGTTTTTGCTGCGTCGTTTTCGCGAAAAAAAAATCAAACAAAAATTCGTAATTTAACTTGAACTAACAGTGAAATCATAAAATTTCCGCGTGCATTGTGTAAGCCGTAGTGAATACAATCGATTTCGGTCGTATTTCCCCGTGTTTTACAGTTACAGGGGAGTAACAGCAGCTTAGTTTTGGTTATTGGTGGTTATATTGTGACACTCGGGCATAATTTATCAGTTTATAGTGTTTTTACGCTTTGTCGCGAGTGAATCGATGATTATTAGCAGTTTTGAAGCTCGATAGCGAGGATTTGCATTATTGGCAGAGTGTGGAGTGAAAAAAAGAAGACTAGTTCAATGTAGAGAACGGCCATTTGCTGGTCAGAAGCAGCAAACGAAAACAACGCGCATGTGCGGGTGGAAAGCTTGCACATAATTTTAGGTGCATTCAACACGGTGTGTACAGAGTTTTTTTTATGCAGGTTGCATATCTAGCGGGTGGTTTAGCAACGTTAATTTTTGCGCATATTTAATCGCGAGTGCATGAAATTAATTACGAATCAACGTCGAAATTTTATGTTTACGAATGAACAAGATAGTGTGATTGAGGAGGCGGATATGGGTGAGATCTATCTGATTATAACTATATAACAATAATCTTATTTTCTAATAATACTATATACGTGCCTGGTTTGGAAATTTAAAATTTCCAAATCTGGAAGTGTGTTGCAGTTCCCTTATCCAAATGATATCGGTAATGTTTACATGCGGGCTTATTGTATGTGAAAGTAACCTCGGAATGGGCGTGACTCTCCAGACATTCTGAAATGGGTTGCTGGATCTGCAGTAGAGCTATCACTTTCTAGCACCCGGATTAAAGCTGCTTCCAATGGTCACTTGAATGATTTTTGTAAACAGATTTCTTCCATAATACCATTTCCGGCTGACGGGTGTTAGATTGGACACAGACACACATATTGTTGAAAAAAAACTTCCTTCAATTCACATCACATAAAATTTAGTTAACGTTAAAGAAGAGATGGATTACAATAATTTTTTTTTGAATATTGTTTTTTTTTTTAAATAACAATAAACAATAACAAATTCTAAACTGATTCTATACACAAAATACCAATCGTCTCCTGCGCTGCTATGTTTAAGCACCCGACGCTTCCCGAGAGCCTCGCTGCTATTTTGATACCGCATTTAGCAGCCTCCGGTGCGGTGTGAAGTGATGGTGTTGCGCAGCTTAAATAGATTAAGTACCGGATCGGTACGGTTGCTCTCAGGGAAGCAGACTATCAAAATGTCTATCTATTTTTTCTATTGCTTAATGAACAGGTTGTGCACACGGAGTAGACGCCACTGAAAAAGCAGTTGTTCTAAGGGATTCCTGTTCCTAATTTGGTGAACGATCGGACACTAATCAACTTTTTTTTAAGAAACCTCCCAACTTTCAGCAAGCAAAATTAAAACTAAATTAAAACTATTATCATCCAAAATCCTCTCCTGGCAGCGCCGTCAATCGTCAACAATTCGAGTGATAAAAGTCCATTCCGCCAACGAGGGTCCCATGGACACACTACACGCCACGTCGGGGGATGTGAAGATGTCTCACGTGATACGGAGCAATTTCCACGGCGCACTGCTAAGCTGCAGCGCCAAAATCACATACACACACACAAACACAGCGCAAGGTGAATGCACAGAAATCCGTCGAAAATTAGAGCAAAAACAGACCCGGCAGAACGCAGTCGTGGGCTGGCTGCCAAATTGTAGGTGTACGCTTCTTAGTATCGGTGGGCGAATAAATGGCGAGAAGATCCGTTGCCGTTCGCATCTATCGTATCGTAGCTCGTGTGTGTGTGTGTGTGCATGCATTTTAGCAAAAGCTAAAACAAAATCTCCAAATGCCAACCTTCGCCGGTGGGAGCGAGTTTGAGATTCTAGAATTGTAAAATGCGCCAGTTCTGATCGGAGGGAAGCAACGAGACGAGACGGAAAATTAGCCTTCGTGTGAGCCTTTGTTTTTATGGGGTTTTAGAAAAATTAGACTACCTGTATCATACCTCCCTTGGAAAGCCTCGAAAACTACAATGGGAACCAATAATTGTCTTCAAATTTCTGCCAGACTTTGCGAGGGATTCTTTCGACAGGGAACGACGGATGCTTTGATAATAATATGTAATAAGCTACTGGAATTTCTGCACACGATGACGAAAACGACGTCGATGACCGTTGGACGTGGTGCGTGGGAACAGTAGCTGCCAATTCCCATATAGGCTCACTTCACACAGCATTCGAGCCAGCAGAGAGGCATAAATTGCCGCCAGCGGCCGTCAAGGCTGTTTGAGGGCAAAAGTAATGCTTAAGCGCAGTAGCTCGGGTGATCAGCCAATCGAAATGATGTGCCTATGTGTTTTTTTTTTCGTAAATGGCTGTGGGCGATCACTCCTCAGCATCATCAACATCATCGGAGCGGAGCAGTGCGGTAGTCGCAACATAAACAGAGAACATAGAATCGAAGCGTACACAAGGACTTATTATGCAAGAAAACATCCGTGATGTTGCTTGTGGGAGAAATGCCGGCATTTTTGTTTTTTGCGAATCGGCAAAGATTTCCCGGACCAGCTTTGTTCCTCCCACGGAGGTTATCATACCCGGGTGCAGGAGAGCCCTGAGGATCCGTAAAAAAAAGAAGGGCAGCTCGTGGGAAATAACGTCACCACCGGAGCTGGTGCAGGGGGCAGGGGTGGGGTATGCGTAAGTGCTGTCTTTTTTTAGTACATTTTTGTGGAATATGCTGTAAGAGAAGGCAAGATTTTGTTATACGACCATGCTAAATAATTACTAATATAGTTCTTTTTTTAACCAGAGCTCTTAACTAAGAATAGGCCCGTTTTTTAACGTTGTTTGAAAAAGTAAATGTTGTTGACTGAAACATAAAATATCCATACAATTGAATATAGGTTGAAACAGCCGACATACTAGGTTATTCAAAAAGTTTTGAAAGCGGAAACGAAAATATTTTTTTGGGGGAAATCACTTGTATTGCTCAGTATAGTTTCCCATAAGATCAAAACACTTGGTCCAACGATCTTCCAACTTTGTTATCCCATCACGGAAGTGACTTTCTGGAAGGCCTGCAAAATACTCCTCTACGACGGCTATAACCTCTTCGTTTGATGAAAAATGCGTTCCACGAAGGAATTTTTTGGGATGTGAGAACAGTTAGAACTAAATCTGGCGAAAAGGGTGGATGCTGCAACAATTCGTACCTCAATTCAACGATTTTCGCGATGGTTTTTCTGAGCTGTGTGAGCAGGTGCATTGCCTTGATGAAATTTTTTTTTCTTCTGCAAAGCGGGTCTTTTTCACATTTTTTTTCATCCAATTGGTCCAAAAGGTCACAATAATAATCAGAGTTGCTTGTCTCACCAGTTTGGAGGTAATCTATCAATAAAATTCCTTTTGCATCTCAAAAAAACTGACGCTAACACCTCCTTGGCCGATATCTGGACACGAACTCGCTTTGGAGCCGAAGTGCCTGGTTCACACCTCTCATTAGCCTCTTGTTTTGATTCAGAATCATGATCGTAGACCCAAGTCTCATCCATAGTGATGAATCGACGCAGAAAATCTTTTTTATCCTTTCGAAATTGCTCCAAATGTTGCTCAGATAGTTGCATTCGAACGTGTTGTTGTTGCATTGTTAGCAACCCATTGTGCACATAGTTTTTTGAAACCCAAAACTTCAGCCAAAATATACCATATGGTTCCATGTGAGATGCCTATGGTGTCTTCAACTCTTGTACAGCCACGCTTAATCTCCAAAACCCATCGATAAATGGTTGGAAATGAAGGACAAGACTCCTTAAATCCTTTCACCATCTTTGCATGGATCTCAGTAGCCGATAAACCTTCCAAAACAAAGAATTTAATCACTGCACGATATTCGGATTAGATCAATAGAAGCAAAGTTGCCAGAAGGCACGAAATGCATGTACGGACTCTTATTTTTACCAGGTCCTTCAATCGTAGTTTTGGATGGATTAGTGTGGATTGTTCTTTGTATTGTGTTGTTAGACTATTGTAAAACAAACATTTAGTATTTTTCTGTAAATTTTGAATTTTAATATTAACTTCAGTGACCTTGGAAAATTATTGCCAGACTTTTGGTTCAAATGCTCAAAGATCACCCACAGGCAAAAGGAGCATAACCTAATCTTTTTAGCATCCATGCTCCCAACGACAAAACACAAATTATCACATTATGTAACTCTATATTACGGGTACGGGAGGTCCACGCTTTCTTTCTTCCCTTGATTCTAAGTAGTTGAGCGATTGCAGACACTGTCTGGAATTGCTCTATTTCTTGGAGTCATTTCTGCGGCACATGCTACGCAGAAAACCTGGCCGGTGACAAGAAACATGAGGCAAACGTATTTTTGCATTTAAAAAGTAATAAACAATCCATAAAAAATTGAAAATCGTGCCATGAATAACGCATTCTTGACCCATAAGACTCTGGTGAATATCCATAAAAAAATTGAAATTATCCATAAAATTCACCACTCTGATCCATACCATACCATATCCATAAAATATAGCAATAAAATGTCAAAAATTTACCGTTTTATATCTAGGGCATGATCGTTAAAAGGGTATAGAACACAAATCTTGAATCTCTAGTGCAAGATGAATCAACTTGTTTTGTGTTCATTACTAAATAATTATGTTTTTATTGGGTACAGTGTGCCAAATTTAAATTATATTTTTTTGAAATTGGAAATATCTTCCCAACACCATGGGATCCCAGTAGTGAACAGCATTTTCTGCTAGAACCAAAAATGTGAAAAGAAAGTATCGATAGGTCCGATAGAGCTCGGCAGGTTATAAAATTGAATAGAAGTAGTTTGAAATTGAGCGTAGAGCTTTGTTTTGGCAGTATTTCGAAGCAAACACAGACACTTTTGCCAAACATCTCACTGCGGGGTAGGTCAAGGCAGGGACGGATCTGGATTGTTTTGTGTTGCTTTACTTTCATCATTCCTTCGTTCTAGAAAGCCGTGAATGTAAATAAGCGCAATGTTCAATGTTCTACCGTGAAGAAGAAATAACTGTTCTTCATTTGAAGAATCGATGAAGTGGAAACACCAACGTATTTTGCATGCACGTATTTACTGCCACTTCTCGAATCGATCCTCCAAAATGCCTTTTCTCGATCTCGAACTACAAACTCTGTAGCTATTTCGATCATAGATCGTTTGCTAGAGCTCCGTCTTATGGCTTCCTTTGCCTTCGAGAAATTTCCTTCGCCTTCAGCCATATCCGGGTATATTTAAAAAAAAAATCCTATTGCAGAAAAAATCACTCACCAACGTGAAAATGAATGACTGGTTACCAGAACCTAATCAAATCAATCAAAAGCTCTTGACGCTTGAATAGTCAGATTTGTGCTTTGCTGTGGTGTAGATGAGTTGTGTGGAACACAGGGACAACGGAATACACGGCAAAATAAGGCGACACGAATGTGTTGTTTGACTGATAGAACGAAATGAAGATAGAGAAAATTGTGCACACTACATATTTATTTTACTTGTCGTTCACGACGGGTGTCAATGTTTTCGAGCTCTGTTCAAAACCCCCCACATGTCCCACAAGTTCTCGAGAAAGGCAGAAATTTGTGTTTCATTTGTATGAAAGCCTTCCAGAGCGAAACAATCATTAGATTCTTCCCCAGCCCAAAAACCCCTGCATACGAATTTTCACGCCGGTCGGTTCTGAAGTTTTCGAGTTAATAAGGGTCAGACAGACAGACAGACAAACAGACAGACAGACAGACAGACAGAAATCCATTTATATATATAGATAGAAATTCTGCGTCCAAAAACCCCCACATGCCAAATGTGGTTTTATTTGCTTGAATAGTTCTCGAATTATGCAGAAATTTGAGTTTCATTTGTTTGAGAGCCCCCCACTCCCCTCTTCAAGAGGTGGAGGTGTCTCAAACAACCATAGACACATTTCTTGTCTTCAAAAACCGTCATATGCCAAATTGGATTCCATTTGCTTGATTAGTTCTTGAGTTATCCATAAATCTGTGATTCATTTGTTTGGGAGCCTCCCTACCAGAATGGGAAGGGGTCTTTCACTACCATTGAAACATTTTTGCCTTCAAAAACCCACATGCCAAATTTGATTCCATTTGCTTGGTTAGTTCTCGAGTTGTATAAATTTGTGTTTAATTTGTATGGGAGCCCCCCCCCCCCTCCAGAATAGAGAGGGGTCTTCAACTACCATTGAAACATTTCTTGCCTTCAAAAATCCCCGCATGCCAAATTTGGTTCCATTTGATATGTTAGTTCTCGAGTTAGGCAGAAATTTGAGTTTCATTTGTATTCTCCTCCTCCTTCTGGAGAGGGAGTCTCTAACTATCTGAGGGCCTATGCATAAACCACGTAGACACATTTTTGAAGATCTCAGACCCCCCTCCCTCTCTTAGACTTTTCTCCATACATTTTTTTTAAATTTTGTATGGACCGTAGACATTGGTCAACCACCCCTCCTACTCACAGAAAAGCGTACGTGGTTTATGAATAGCCCGTTAAGAACCTTTCCTCGTCCCAAAAACCCCTCTATACACAATTTCACGCCGATCGGTTCAGTGGTGCCCGAGCCTAAAAGGTACAGACAGACAGACAGACAGACAGACAGACAGACAGACAGACAGACAGACAGACAGACAGACAGACAGACAGACAGACAGACAGACAGACAGACAGACAGACAGACAGACAGACAGACAGGCAGGCAGACAGACAGGCAGGCAGGCAGACAGACAGACAGACAGACAGACAGACAGACAGACAGACAGACAGACAGACAGACAGACAGACAGACAGACAGACAGACAGACAGACAGACAGACAGACAGACAGGCAGACAGACAGACAGACAGACAGACAGACAGAAATTCATTTTTATGTACAACTAGCTGAATCCGGTGCGTGCGCTGCTACGCTTGCAACTAAATGAAGGAAACTTTAATATAACTGGCACGTTTATGGTTTGTTTTCGATATGAGTTTTTTTTTCTTGAATAAGCAGGTATTCAAACTCCTATCAAAACATGCTTCTTACCCGAGAAATACACGTTTTGTTTTTAAGTATCCTGGATAATTCTCAATTTTGGTAGAAATTTTTTTTCTAGAGAGGGGTGGTTTTTCAAACCCTTCCTGATAGAGAAGGGGTCTCAAACAATCATAAGAACCTTTCCCAGCCCCAAACACCCCTTCATATAAATTTTCACGTTGGTCGGTTCAGAACTCTCCGTGTCTATAAGGGTCTGACAGGCAGACAGACAGAAATCATTTTTATGTATTGGTGCGCAAATAAGTTCTCGCTGTTTTTTGGTGAAAAAGGAACTTTATTTTGAAAACAAAGGTTACAATCGAATTATTCAAAGTATTGCTCATCACTAGCTACGACTTTTTCCCATCTTTCTGGTAGAACGTGAATACCATTTCGATAGAACTGTTCGTCTTTTGATGCTATCCAAGAATCAAGCCATTTTAAGATGTCATCATATGGGTGGAATTGCTGACCAGTGAGACCATGTGCCATCGAACGGAACAAGTAATAATCGGACGGTGCAATATCAGGATAATATGGCGGGTGGGGTAGGACTTCCCATTTGAGCGTTTCCAAGTAGGTGTTCACGGGTTTCGCAACGTGAGGTCGAGCGTTGTCATGCTGAAGAATCACTTGTTCGTGCCTGTGCTCGTATTGTGGCCGTTTTTCGTGCAGTGCTCGGCTCAATCGCATCAATTGAGTTCGATACCGTACCCCGGTGATAGTTTCGTTTGGTTTCAACAGCTCATAATAAATAACACCAACTTGGTTCCACCAAATACACAGCATAACCTTCGCAGCGTGAATATTCGGCCTAGGCGACGATGTTGAAGCATGCCCGGGCAGTCCCCATGAATGTTTCCGCTTTGGGTTACTGTAATGAATCCATTTTTCGTCACCCGTCACAATGCGATGTAGAAAACTTTTCCTTTTTTGACGCTGGAGCAGTTGTTCGCAGACGAAAAAACGACGCTCAACATCTCTTGGCTTCAAATTGTAAGGAACCCAAGTTCCTTGCTTTTGAATCATTCCCAACGCATGCAATCGCTTAGAAACGGCTTGGCGGGAAACTCCTAATCCCGAACCAAGCTCTTCTTGCGTTTGACACGGATCCTCATCGAGCAATGCCTCCAATTCAGAGTCTTCGAAGTTTTTTGGCCTTCCTTCACGCGGACGATCATCAACACTGAAATCACCGTTTTTGAAGCGACGAAACCAATCACGACACGTTGTTTCACTCAGAGCAGCATCACCGTAAACTTTTTGGAGCTCTCGATATGCTTCAGCCGCCGTTTTCTTCGAATGAAAGAAGAAAATCAACACTTCCCGCAAATGACGATTATTTGGCACGAAATCAGACATCTTCAAACAACCAAAATATATAACACTAAACCAAAATCATATGGCAGTTCAATACCCCCCCCCCCCCCCCCAAATGGGGAAGGGGTATTGAACTGCCATAGAAACATTTCTTGCCTCCAAAAACCTCAACATGCCAAACGCCAAATTTGGTTTCATTAGCTTGATTGGCTCTCGAGTTATGCTAAAAATTATGTTTCATTTTTATGGGAGTCTCCCCTTCCAGAAGGCGGAGGGGTTTCAAACCACATTCGAAACATTTATTTTTCTCAAAAACCTCCACATGCCAAATTTGGTTCCACGTGCTTTAATTTTTATCGAGTTATGTAGAAATTCGTGTTTCATTTGTATGAGAGACCACTCTTTCAGTGAGCGGAGGAGTCTCAAACCACAATAGAATCATTTTTTGCCTTCGAAAACCTCCATATGCCAAATTGGGTTCCATTAACCTGATAAATTCTCGAGTTATTCAGAAATTTGTGTTTCATTTGTATATGAGCCCTCCTTTCAGAGAAGGGAGGGGCTCGAGTCAACTTAGAAGCATTTCTTGCCTTCAAAAGCCTCCACCTGCCAAATGTGGTTCCATTTGCTTGATTAGTTCTCGAGTTATGCAGAAATTTGTTTTGGATTTGTTTGGAAACTCCCCTCCCTCCCCATTCCAGAGTCTTTCGGGAGTTTCAAACTTCCATAGAAACATTTCTCTCCTCCAAAAACCTCCACATGCCAAATATGGTTCCATATGCTTGATTAGTTCTCGAGTTATGCAGAAACTTGAGTTTCATTTGCATAGGAGCACCCCCCCCCCCTCTACCAGAGAGAGAAGAGGGGTCTCGAACCACCGTAGAAACATTTATTGCCTTTAAAATCCCCGCAAGCCAAATTTGGTTCCATTTGCTTTATTAGATCTTGAGTTATAAAGAAATTTCAGTTTCATTTGTATGACAGCACCCCTTCTTGTAGAGAGGAAGGCTCTCAAACCACCATAGAAACATTTTTCGCCACCCGAAAACCCCACATGCCAAATTTTGTTCCATTTGCTTGATTAGTTCTTGAAATATGCAGAAACTTCTGTTTCATTAGTATGGAAGCCTTCCGCATGCTAAATTTTGATTCTTTTGCTTGATCAGTGCTCCAGTTATGCAGAAATATGTGTTTCATTTGTATGGGAGCCCCCCCCTCTCAGATGAGGGAGTGGTCTCTTACTATCTTAAGAACCTTTCTCGGCCCCAAAAACCCCTGCATACAAATTTTCACGCCGATCGGTTCAGTAGTCTCCGAGCCTATTAGGGTCAGACAGACAGACAGAAAGAAATCCATTTTAACACTGATAGGCAAAATAAAGTGCCCACCTCATCGGTTTTTCAATTTCTCTCATTTACTTGGTTCAAATTAAAGTAAACACACTGTATTTTTTTTATTATCTTATTTTTTATATTCTTTTTAAGTTTCACTTATGGAATACTGAATAAAAAGGAGTTTTACTTAAAGAAAAAAAAAATCAATTTGTGTTGAAAAAAAAACAGTGACAAAATAAAGTGCCCACTTCATTTAGGCTACAGAAAACCTAAATTAAAGTAAAATAAAAGCATTTCAATAATTGATGTGTCCTCCTTTGGCCTTCAGGACCTCCTGCAGGCGCTTCGACATGCTCTCGACCAGGTTCTTTGGGTGCTGTGGATCTAGCTCTTCCCAGGCGCGCTCCAGGGCTTCAAAATAGTTATTTTTATTGGTAACACCAGTTTTGTCAACCCTGGCATCGAGAATCGCCCACAAATTCTCGATGGGATTGAGGTCCGGGCTTTGTGGAGGCCATTCCAGCGGTTTGATCCGACAAGACCGGAAGAAAGACTTGGCCTTCTTGGCAGTATGCTTCGGGTCGTTGTCCTGCTGGAATACGAACTTCTCTTCAAGGCCCGTCTGGATCAGCAAAACCTCCAGATTTTCTCGCAGGATGATGATGTAAGAATCTGCCGTCATTATCCCGTCGATTTTCACAATGCTTCCCACTCCACCTCACGAAAAACACCCCCAGACCATCACATTTCCTCCTCCATGCTTCATCGTGCCTTGGATGTGGCGCTCCTGAAGCTCCTCTCCCGATCTGCACCAAACACGAACCCGCCGCTTTCGGTTAAACAGCTCGAATTTTGATTCGTCCGTGCAGAGAACCGTTTTCCAGAACTCTAGGGGCTTATCAGCATGCTCCTTAGCAAACTTAAGCCGTTTTGCTTTGTTTGACTTGCTGATAAATGGGCGCTTCCGGGCAAGTTTGCTATTCAACCCCTGTGCTACGAGACGGCGACGAACAGTTCGACCGGAAACTGATAACTGAAGGGTTTCCTGGATCTCGCGGACAGTTACCTTCGGGTTCTTCTTGACTTCGCGCATGATCTTCGTGTCCGTTCTCGCATCCGTTTTCCGCTTCCTGCCTCTGCCAGGGCGATCCACCACTGATCCAAACGTTTTAAGCTTCAGAAGAATTTTGCCAACCGCTGCCTTACTGATACTGTACTTCTTAGCGACAGCCCGGTGCGATTCACCGTTTTGCACATCACGAACGACCAATTTTCGGATACACAAGGGAATTGCTTTCGAAAGCACTGCGTTCTCCATTTTTTTTTTTCAGTTGAATCAAATGCGATCACGTATACAAATGCACCAGGTTGAGCCGTTTGCTTCAAAACATGTCAAAATATTAAAACATAAACAATCGAGGGGTCTTCCAATGGAAACTTATCGAAAACATATCGATTTTTGTAGTGGGCACTTTATTTTGTCACTGTTTTTTTTTCAACACAAATTGATTTTTTTTTTTAAGTAAAACTCCTTTTTTTTCAGTATTCCATAAGTGAAACTTAAAAAGAATATAAAAAATAAGATAATAAAAAAAATACAGTGTGTTTACTTTAATTTGAACCAAGTAAATGAGAGAAATTGAAATAACGAAGAGGTGGGCACTTTATTTTGCCTATCAGTGTATATATATAGATAGATGTAACAAGAATGCATACATTTTTGTTCCGTGACATGTGAAAAATCTTCAATACCGGACAGGGAATTCACTGCATCCGGGTTGGTAATGCCGTACCATTACCAACTAACTAACCCGTGCCATCATCAGTATCTACCAAAAACAGAAAATACTGGCCTAAAGGAACACATGTCACAAAGAATGAATCAATAAATCGTATAAGCAAGCAGTGATGAACACGCATAAAATTGTCAGGCAAAGAAGTTCATTCTATGTTCATTCAATGTTTATTTTGGCCCATCAGTTTCCGGTTTGAGAGGAGAAGCAGAACTTCTCGTTGTGTGCGTCTATTGAATCGAAGAAGAGCGCGCAACGAATGAGTTATGATACGATTGGAGTCATCCTTGGCTCCAACTATTCACACCATCTCTCGGGGACATTAAAAACCTCTGTTGTCCAGATATTAGGAATGGAATCCCCTTCTTCATTTGGGCTGTGCTCATACTATGATACTATGAGAGGTATCGTAAAAAAATGTATGGAAATAGATCGAAAGAAAAAAAATGTTCAATGAGAAAACGTCGAGGGACAAAAAGGTCAGATGGACAAAAGGTCAAATAACCCGAAAAGTATCAAAAGTTTGAATAATTGGAATATATCAAAATAAACGGATTTCTTTTCTAACTATAATGTGCAATATAGTGTGTACTAATTTGTTTATAGTCATCCGTCTCCTGGGAGAAACCATTATTAAAACATGGAATTCAAAACCAGTTTGGAAATCTCTTAGAACACAATTTCACGATATCACCTACTGTGATGAATTAATGAATTGCCATTGTTCACTTTCTTCAGCCTATCAATGTAAATGAAACAGTAGTCAGGTAACAATTCTTCTTAGGCAAGACATGAGCTTATACAACTATTATATTACCATATTTTTTGTTGGGTAAAGCTTTCAAACGTTTTGTTCTATTTGTGGTTGGGTAATATTCGTCACAATAATGTTTTTTTTTTATTAAACATCCGTTCAACTAATGGTATAATCGGTATGGCAAATTGCCATATTTTCAAAATCACATTTTTAATTATAACATAAACATATAAACACCTAAATAACGTAATACGACTCTCTAATCCACATACAAAATAAAATCATTAAACCTAAATGATTGCACACGCCACTGATAAGATCATTAACCATCTCTAATTCGGTGAATGGAAGGTGAATTGCGAGCCACGATTTCACGGTACTAGTGCACGCTTACCCTCTCATTTATCTGCCTCGTTCCCAGAAAAGTTTATCCCCTCTGCTGTCATATTTGCATTCGAACAGATCATATGCTTCAACCCCTCTTGAAAAACAACAAAAGAATGAAGTTTGTTCAAACGCTATTTTCCTGTGCATCCCTTTACTTTTTAGTAACAAGCTTGCACTTTCATCGAAACTGACAACCATTCACGATGCGCACCCTAAAAGGCGACGACGTCGGTGGTGGTGGCTAGATGGCTGTCCGATAACAGTCGATAGACCTAATTAGGCACTTAAAAGAGCATAAAATTTCCTTACGGTTCTGGTTTGCCAAAAATGGCTCGAACGCGCGTGCATGACCACCGTCGAAGGCGACGGTTTTGGGTGTTGAATTGTTTTGGGGTAGATCGCCGGGAAATGATAGGAAGCTGACGTTTAGCGCTCACTTGGATATGTAAAAAAAATTTTCAAAAAAGGGTCATTTGCGTGATAAAATGTTGTTTACATAAGGCATCATTTATTGCATGAAAATAAGAAAAACTGCACGGTATTTTTTTGATACCCAAGTCAATCGTGATTGATCCGTAAATTATTGCGACAATAGCATTTAAATTCTTTTGATTTTAAAACCAAAGGCACGCTATATTTCTGAGCAAAAATCTCAGATTCAAGAAAAATAAAAATAGCTCGATGTAGCGCTATAGTAATAAAAAACCTCACCCGAAGGTGTTTTCTTCGAAAATAGAAACGGCAGCCGGTTGTATTAGCTGCCTGAAATAAACAGTATGAAGACCGTAAAGAGGGTCGAGGGTGAAATCTTTGTTGCTTGAAAACCGCTTCACCACGTTCGGCGGTATTTGCTTTATCAGTCAACCTGAAACGGACCCAAATTATGAAAACTTGCACGATGGCCGCGGATGATTGAACCTTCGGAAACGAATTTAAATTCAGGCACGATAGCCCACCACAGCCCCATAATAAGACTTTCAATCCTTCGATTGAGCTGGAGTGCATGATTCAATTAAGTCTCAGTCAAAGGCTACCAATATACAAATCGGATCCATTCTCCTGACTTCTTTCTTCACGGTAAATCAAATGGTAAATCGCTCGCGGCAATACTCGTTTTCACCATTCACCATCCATCTCAACCCTGCCGTCGTCAATGAGGACTAGACATCCGACACCACCCGAAAGGCTCTCACACGCACCTGAAATATATTACACATTTAAAATTGCTTCTTCTTCAATATCCTCCCGAAGATTTCCGCATGAAAGACATGAGTCTATTCTTTAAACAAGTCTCAAAAGGTTTCGTGAGCTCGAACAAAATCATCAAACCTCTCTCTCTTGGCCGACAAAAAGGTGGACGTCTCGCGTGGCGTCAAGCGTCGGAATACACCCGCAAGTAAATTAGAAAATTTATATAGTGTTGATGATATTTACGCTCTAGGTTATAGGTGATCCCCCTCTCGCTCTGTCAGCCGACCACCCCCTCATAAGCTGTTCGATTCGATCGGCGAAGGAAAGGACGACGGCGACGGCGACTTTTGAATGAATTGTGTTGTTGGTGATGTTGGCTCAAGCACACGCCGGGCGCCTCATGACCGACCAACCGACCAACCGCCGGGCCCTGCGGGACTCGGCTGCTCGGCAACACGCGTGTGTACCTTTTTAAACTCTTTTTTCTGTCTCTCCTGCACTGTTTGAGATCGGGACTCCTCCGGCTTATTTGGAATTGGAAGTGATTTATATCTGTTAGCACCACTTGATCGTTTTGGGAATCCCGTGAATAATGACTTTTACCGTTGGAATTCTCCTGTGGGCAATGGGTGAAAATGTGGATTTTTTCAGCTGCGAAACTGGTAGTATGTAATTGGACACAATAGAAAACTCATACCATCATATCGTGATAATTATGAATTGCAGGCAAAAATTATCCAAATGTTCAAATGACGACAGTGCAGCTCGATGCTCTGCAAGGGGCTCTTTTTCAAAAAATAGAGGAGCAAAGACACCATTACGTAAAACCAAAGTTCACATAATGTAGCTACAAGCAAGGTTATTTTACTCTTGATTTCAAGGATCAAATTACAGCGAAATGACTAAAAGGTGTAACTGGGTCTCTTACTCCTTGGGAAGATGTCAAGCTTGTTGCTCTGGACAGAAATTGGAATCATTTTCCCGAAAGGTAAATGATAAGATTTATTTTAGCTGTCCTATAAAAGAATCGATCTCAAACAGGGATGTTCCGTGGTGGAACTCTAAACTGAAACGTTTGCGTAAAACTTCCCGTTGATTGTATAACAAATCGAAAAGAACCTCAGATCGGACCCGCCTATAAAAGTGCACTTGCTGAGAACAATATAGTAATAAGAAAATCCAAACGCACATCCTGAGTTCTAACATGTGAAAACATTAGCAATACTCCAGAAATTGCAGGACTTCAGAGGGCTCTTGCAAAGGATCATACGATTGAACTTGGAAATCTGAAAAATCAGAAGGGAGCAGTTTTAACAAAAACTCCCAGTGAAACGTTACAGTTGATTATGAAAACCCATTTTCCTGGATCGGTTTTATGGACATCTCAAATGTCTGAGGAAGCAGTAAACACCGCAAAGGACTTGGTTGACACAATCATTAAGAAAGCCAGGGTAGAAAATGCATTAAGATCTTTTCAGCCTTACAAATCTGCAGGACCGGACGAAATATTTCCAGCAATGCTTCAAAACGGTGAAACGTTGTTGATGTTGCCATAAATTGAGATTTTTAAGGCAAGTTTGAGACTCAATCATATTCCATCTATGGACACTGGTAAGAGTAATCTTTATACCTAAAATAGGAAAGCGAGTCAAGGCACTTTCTAAATCATACAAGCCCATAAGTCATTCATCACGAAACTATTGAAAAAGTGTTGAATGATTAAATCAATTCATATTACATGAACAGACATCCACTACACAGATAAAAAGAAACAATAAATTTTTTGCGTTATCTCATGCACATATAGGGAATGACTTGGCCGAAAATAATGGGATATTTCGTGTACATTTTAGCCAGATAACGCCTGTTGCATGAAAAATTACAAACCATTTCGGTGTTTATGCCTGCTTTGGCATAGAATTAAACGAGGGTAAATTTAACACGCATTTTAAAATTAATTATTTTTTTCTGTGTATCTGAGTTCCAGTCTGCTTACCAGTCAGGTTAGTCAACAGTTACGGTACTCCATACTTTCTTTTCCAAGGTAGAAAAAGCTCTGTCGGTAAAAGAAACGGCACTTTGTTCTTTCTTAGATATTGACGGAGATTTCGACAACGCTCCCTATTCGTCCATGGTTCGTGCCATGAAGAAAAGGAACTTTGACATGAGCATAATCATGGTGGGGAGCGCATCCACAAGATCTTCTAACGTTGTACCGGACAAAGATTTTGTCGGTTATCGAATACAGTAGTTTTTATTTTCAGTCGGCGGCTCGGTCGCACATCATCAAACTGGAACGTATTCAGTATCGGTGTCTTCGTTATGTTGCATGCACTCGACTCACACCATGATTCTTGAAGTGCTGGCTGGCATGTTGTCATTTTCGGATCGGTTTACAGAGTTATCTCTCCGGTGCCTCACCAGGTGTGAAGTTATGAATCCCCAGGTAATCGAAAACTTTGAGAAGCTTCTCGAGTTGAATCCTCAAACTCGCTTCATGACTTTGTACCATTTGTACATAACACAGGATGTCAGCCCTTCGCCGAATATTTCCAATCGTGTTTGCTTCTCCGACTTCGACAATTCGGTTCATTTTGATGAAGCAGGAGCTTCATGATATCCCAGAGCATCATCTTCCTATGATTGCTCCGGTGATATTTGCTGCAAAGTTTGGCCAAGTTGATTCCACTAAATCGTCCTCACTGACTGATCTTTGATAGAGGAGTCAGCAGGCTTTGGTATTTTCAACAAAATGTATAGCGCCAATCGTAAACTTCAATCTCCTTGTTTCGTATATGTCGCTGAATTAGCGGCAATGCACTTTACGCTAGAAATTGATGCCTCACTAACATCGGATCAGTATTTCATTTTCACGGATAGTCTCAGCTCTATAGAGGCTATTCGCTCCTTGAGGCCGGTAAAGCACTCCTCGTATATTCTCATGAAAATACAGGAGCTTCTAAGTGCTTTATCTTCGCGTTATTTTATCATCACCTTTGTATGGGTCCCATCTCATTGTTTAATTCTGGGCAATGAGAAAGCGGACTCGCTTGCAAAGGTGGGCGCTATGGAAGGCGATTTTTACGATCGACAAATCGCCTTCAATGAATTTTTTTCCTATTTTTCGTCCACAGTCACTCGTCAGCTGGCAGAATAAATGGAGTACAGGAGATTTGGGGCGATGGCAATATTCTATCATCCCAAAGGTGTCGAAGAAGTCTTGGTTTGAGGGGATGGATGTGGGTCGAGACTTCATTCGTGTCATGTCTCGCCTCATGTCCAATCATTATTCTTTGAACGCTCATTTATACCGAGTTGGGCTGAGCGACAGCAATCTCTGCGAGTGTGGACAAGGTTATCAGGACGCAGATCACATTATTTGGTCATGTGCTGAGCATCGTGAAGTCAGATCTGAGCTTTATGATTCCCTTCGGGCTCGAGGTAGACAACCCAATGTACCGGTTCGAGATATTTTGGATGTACTTGATCTGGAGTTTATGAAACTCATTTATGTGTTTTTGACTAACATTAGCCTAAGATTGTAGTTAGTTTAACCGGTATGTTTACTTTAAGTTTTTTTTATCTGTGTTTGTGTGTGTTTTTTATTCTTTCTCACAAAATTTCAAGTAAAAAAAAACAAAAGTTGTATAGTTAAAAGTTTTTAGCCAATTAAGATAATCTATGTATATAAATATGAAAACCTGGCTCTGTAAAGTTGATTCGGTTGAGCCTGTACAAATAAATGATTTAAAAAAAAGTGAGCATAATCAGTTGGGTTCACACCATGCTTGCCAAAAGAGAAATCACTTCAGAACTGGGAAGTTCGTCTATTACAGTACGGGCATCGAAAGGTTGTCCCCAAGGAGGAGTTCACTTGCCACTAATGTGGTCCTTAGTTGTAGACAATCTTCTAAGAAGTTTAGAGGAAAATGGTCTCGAGGTTGTGATGTGTGTCGTCCGAGTATCAGGGACGCTCTCGAGTCCCTTCGAATCTCGGAGAGGGTTACGGCAAGGTGATGGATTGTCGTGTTTGTTGTTCAACATTGCATTGGAGGGTGTGATTCGAAGAGCTGGGATAGACACGAGTGGCACGATTTTCAGGAAGTCTGTCCAACTATTTGGCTTCACCGACGACGTTGATATCGTAGCACGTAACTTTGAGACGATGGCGGAAACGTACATCAGACTTAAGGCTGAAGCTGGTAGGATTGGGCTTGTGATTAATGCGTTATAAACAAAATACATGAAGGGAAGAGGCTCACGAGCAGAAAATGTTAGCCTCCTAGCACAAGTTCAGATCGACGGTGATGAAATTAAGGTAGTAGACGAATTTGTGTATCTGGGCTCATTGGTGACCGCCGATAACGACACCAGCAGAGAAATACAAAGGCGCATTATGGCTGGCAATCGTGCCTACTTTGGACTCCGAAGGACGCTAAGATCTAACAAAGTTCGCCGAACCACAAAGTTGATCATCTACAAGACATTAATTAGACCGGTAGTTCTCTACGGCCACGAAACATGGACATTGCTAGTGGAGGACCAACGCGCCCTTGGAGTCTTTGAACGGAAGGTGCTGCGTACGATCTACGGTGGAGTGCAGATGGAAGACGGAACGTGGAGGAGGCGAATGAACCACGAATTGCACCAGTTGCTGGGAGTACCTCCCATCGTACACATCGCAAAAATCGGTCGACTACGATGGGCTGGGCATGTCGTAAGAATGTCGGACGACAGTCCTGTGAAAATGGTTCTCGAAAACGAACCGACAGGTACAAGAAGAAGAGGCGCGCAGCGATCAAGGTGGATTGATCAAGTAGAAGGCGACCTGCGGACCCTCCGTAGACACCGAGGCTGGCGAGGAACAGCCATGGACCGATTACAATGGAAACAACTTCTGTGTACAGCAGAGGCCACACCGGCTTTAGTCTGATTGGTAAAGTAAAGTAAGGTCTCGAGGTTGTGGGCTTTGCAGACGATATAGTCATCAAAGTGAGGGGGAAGTTTGACACTATCATTTCAAAGAGAATGCAATGGGTCCTAAAATTTAACCAGTCTTGGTGAATTTATTCAGTGGGGCCGTAACATTAATCCATCAAAAGTAGTAATTGTACCTTTCACCAGGAAAATCAATTTGAATCTAAAAGCTTTTGAGCTAGGACCCGAGTAACACATCTGCATGATTTTATGTTGCATAAACTTCTTTATAACCAAATCTAGTCATACAAAAGTATTTTCATCCGTTATAAAACTTGTGTGTTGCTTGGGGAGGATTATAAATCAAGAATCCACCTGAAAACCTTCTATAAGCAGAAGATGCTAAAACGGAGTGAAAAGCAGGCTACTACCGTTAAACCTGGTCTGTGCAGAGACTGACTAGTAGCGTAAGGGCATAAAAGCGTTCTTTGGCTTATGATTAACGATAATAAGATTTATTTTTATGCTACTGAGAGATAACATTATAGAAAAATGGTTCAAGAAACCAAACTAAAATTTTCTCAAAACAAAAAAAAAATATTTTTATTTTTGTGCTTATACTTCTGGGACACCTTATACTCGATTCAAAATGAACAATCATTGAGGCTTTCTAGTTCTTGGACAGATGTTTGCAATGCTGTTTTGTACAGTAATTATATATTCCGATGTCCGTTTTTCTGCTTTAGCTGATATTTAAAGTTGAAAAAAAAATCAATTAAGATGGTTCCGATGGTTTACCGGTTAATAACGACTCGTTTTTCAGAAGAGGATCTCTTGTGATTCGGAATGGGTTTTCTGTGACTAGAGAGCTTAATTTGGTATTCACATATTTTAGGATGAGCTCATCCAATTACATTGTGGTCTTGAACAGTTCCATTCACAGCAAAGTACTGTCACAAAAAAATGTCCTTCAGCAAGATAACGCTAGTATTTACACTAGTTCGGCTATACAATAAAAACTTTAAAAAATGTGGTAGACAGTCCGTAGTCTGGATTTGAACCCAGTGAGAAACATCTGGAGAATCATAGTGTGGCGGATCTATGCTAACAAACAGACGTATAAACGTGTAACTGAGCTGAAAGTGGCAATTTCGGAAGCATGCAAGTGCTTTGAATGGTACATTTCAAAGAATTTGGTCGGAAATATGCCAATATTTTTGAATTACTGAAAATATTGAAAAGCTTGGATGCATTTTAACATGTTTCCATTTTGGAAGCTAGTGCGGCTATAGAAAAAAGTCACTGAGTTTCCTACACATGCGGCAATATAGATTCAAATGTAACATATTATGTTATGAATTTTTTATTCAAAAATATCTACTTTGAAAAATGTAAGAGCAAGTAATTTAATTTTATACCCGTTATTAATCTCATTGTTCCTATATTCATCCTACGATGAATTAAACAATTGGGCAGTTGAAGGATCGGTTTCGTTGTCTAATAATGTTTGCTTGCGTTAAATAACTACAACAAACATTACTAACTAATCCTGTCACGTGTATATCGTTTTATTTCAAGTAGGACGAATTGCAAAGTGATGAGATTAATATAGGTACAGCTTCCCATTATGAAGTCTATTTCCAGTAATTTAAGGATAGCAGATCAGCCGAGATTTTTTGGAAACCTCCATAAGCTCCAACTCTTGCTCCACTTGGAAGCGGTACTATTCAGTTGGCGTCGGGAGATGGCGCCATGGAGGAAGAATAACTTGACCGCGACGCGCAGTAGATAGTAACATGGAGACCTCTTCTCAGTTCGACACAGTCGCGCCTTTTGCTGTCATCGTCCATCGTATTCGACATGGTCCTGATATCGCTTCTGATTAAGCGCGCATTCTTTCTGATGAATCTTCCGATTCCAGCCTTCTTTCTCCTACTGATGCTTCCACTGTCATCTATGACAAGTATGGTTCATATAATGACGTTGCTCGGGCTGATGCCGGCTCACCTTTCGGATCGCTGCCTGCCGAGTCCTCTGTCCCCTCATTAAAAGCCCCTCTGTACTACCAGAACGTAGGTGGTATCAACAGTTCACTCGCCGAGTGCCAGTTGGCAAACAGTGTTGCATGCTACGACGTTTACGCCTTCATGGAAATCTGGCTAAATATCACCCCCCGAAGCACAACTGTTTGTGTTGAAGAAGGAGAAACTATTAATTAAAAATAAAATTAGTAAATAATTTTTTTTTTTTTTTTTTATTACGTGGAGGACAAAAAAAAAAAAGTAAAAAAAAAAAAAAAAAAAAAAAAAAAAAAATTTACTATAAAAAAATAATATTATGGAGCATAATATTTGATCAGTCGTCGGGGGGGTGGGGTGTTTGTTTGTTTTTTTTTCCAACCATTCCCAATTAATAAAATTTTCACTTTTTATTTTTTTTTTTTTGTCGGGGGGGGGGGAAAAAAAAAAAAACCTGGGAGGGAGAAACAAATATGAAGGCTACACATACAATGTATTGAATGAGTATCGATAGTGGACATGAAAATTTTCAACACACTAACATAATCAAGAAAACTGTTGGGTAAATCAGTAGTTTTTGTTTGGCGTGTCTCTGATGTTTATGTGTTACCGTTGCATGACTTCATGCAGTCGGGAAATATTCGTTCACAAATCAGTTAGGTTTAGCTCGTTTCACTTTTTGCAGCTGGCCGCAGGCTGACGCAGGCATTTCAAAGTTGTTCAACATGAAGTGTAAAGTTAAATACGGTGGCCGAGATAGCAAGAATTATCCGGGATTAAGTTGTTTACGTTTTCCCAGTAATAATATTACAAGATCCAAATTTAAAAAATTCTGTCGGCTGGGCTCTGAGACAACCTAAATTAAACCGAGTTCGCGAGTCTGTAGTGTTATTTGAAAATATTAGTTTTTTTTACAGGTATTTGATTATAATAAGAGTGCTATAATCTGCTTTAATTAACTTTCTGTAAGTTTATTTTGAAAGGCTTGTTTCCGCTACAATAATCACGCAAATAAAAAAATGATGTTCCATCAATTGATGCATTTTTGTTGCCTTCCGATAGCTAGCCGCTATAAAGCGATAGAATCTTGGATTTCTATAAATCTCGTCCTCTCTACTTTTCACCGGCGCTTCAAGATCACAACTACGTG
Organism: Aedes koreicus; assembly: GCA_024533555.2. Lineage (NCBI taxonomy): Eukaryota > Metazoa > Arthropoda > Insecta > Diptera > Culicidae > Aedes > Aedes koreicus. The sequence goes on from JAHHFK020004572.1 coordinate 372,897, forward strand.
AACATTGTTGCAGTGGGGCCCGAATGAATGCCACCTGAAGACGAAGTAGATGAAGAGGATTTTGATGCGCATCAAGAAGCCGTCGGGAAAAAAACAGCTTCTTTTGATGAACAGCTCGAAGCAAAATCGGAACCAGTGAGTGAGAAAGGAACTCAATCGGACTTCAAAATTCAGAGCGTCACTGGATTTAGAGGACAGGGAGATTAATTAAAGCTGTTCAGGTAATGATCTTAATAATAATAATAATCCTCACATAAGACCTCATAAAGGAATTAATAATTAAAGTTTATATTAAAAATAATGATAATAATTGGAATAATGATAATAATAACAATAACAAAAATAATAACTACAAAAACAACGATAATAATGAAAATAATAATATTCATAATAATAATAATGCTTAAACTAGCTTAAATCATCATAATGAAGCTAATTAAAATCATCATATATTTACTATTTATATGATGATCGTTATTATAACCCAAATAATAACAATAACAATGAAAAAATTATAATATGAGTTACAAAAATGAGAACAATAAAAATAAGTGTAAAACAAAAAACAATAAAAATAAGTGTCACAATAAGAATTCCTAATAAAAAAAAACAACAATTATTTTTTAAATATTACTATTCTATGATTATGTATTATTGGTTTTCTTATAATGGTAGAAATAATTATAACTACACTTATTATAAAAATAAAAATAATCAGAAAAGTTAGAATAATCATATGAGGAATAATAATAATAATCGTTATACTTATTATCATAGCCCTTTACTCATATTTGTTTCAATCATAATAATTATAATATTGTAAGCCAACATAAAAATTATAATAATATTTATTCTGATCACTTTTTTCAAATAGAGTGTCATACTTTACTTTGTAAACACTAACGATAAATCAATAATAATAATTATTATCATCAGAATTGACTTATCATTATTGTAATTATTGTTTTAAAATTTTTTTGTATTTTGAATAATAATTTAAAAAAAAACCATATAAATTTTTTTGTTAACATTGTATACTTGTTATAATAAACGTTATTCACATTATTTTGACTTTATTAAAAATAATGGTTTTAATTGTGATTTTTATTCAAACTTTTGTTAGAACAATGTTTATGATATCATGTTAAGGATAATACAATCATCAGAATAATATTTTTGTTATAATAATTTTATTATTATCATGATAATCGTTTTCATAATTAACAAACAGAATTAAAAAACATTTAACAGATTAAAAAAACAGAATAAACGTAACAATCATAACAATCATATAATCATTATCATAATAACCGTAATCAAATCAATAAAATTTAGATCAAAATCATAAAATCATCATTATTAAATCATATTGATTAATTAAAAATCAATTATAATTTTATTAATCAAAATAATCATATATATAATCGTTATTATAATTATAAAAATTGTAAAAATATTTAAAAGAGTAATTATTATAATACTAATCATAATAGTAATAAATATAATATTCAATACTTATCATATTTCATCTTATCATTGTTATAAAAATATTCATTATCATTATAAGAATTAAAATAAATATTATAACAATCAAAATATTCTATATGATAATAAAAAAATAATTAATAAAATAAAATAATACGCATAATCAAAATAATCACTAAACGATATTCATTATTTTTGTAACAATAAAATCATTATCATAATAATTATCACATTAATAACGGTAATAAAAAAAAAATTAGAACTATAATTTATGTTAAAAAATTTCATATAATTTCATTTCTTTTATTATAATATTATGATCATTGATAATATTTCAAAATGAATAATAATTATAATTTAGTTAGTGCTAAAATGATTCGAATAATAGCTCTCGTCAGTATTCCATGTCAAATTATTTCAATACTTCCAGTTTTGTGTGAAATCAGAGCAACGTGGGTGTGAAGTCAGAGCAACGAAACTCCATTAACTTTCACCATGAGTAGGAACCGCTGGAGGGGCTACAACGCAATAATATTACAGAATGCCACAATGTCTAATCCCGAAACTAATCCAATTGGATTTTAACCAACAGGTTATTAAACTGAATAAAAGCTTTTAATAAACAAAAATATTAATACCCGACTGATTTATTAACAAAAATGTAGAGCATGTTCGAAATAAAAATATTTATTTTCAGGGGTCTATTTAAAATCCAAAAATATTCACATATATTTTTAAAACGAATAATTTTAAATCAAACATTGACGTAACGCTAATTTTTACATATAATACGTTTTTAACAAATTGAACATTTATTTGTGGCCAGAACAAACAAAAGTTTACGTTTGAATTGACCTAAATATATTTTCTTTGACGATAGTTTTCTTCCCATGTAGTTTCCATAATACATCTCTTTTCGTTTAATTGAAATGTATAGTTTAAAATTTATTTCATGATCGAAATCATCAAGTTTATTTTTACAAGTTATCAAGTAATCGGTACATTTAACAAGACCCTGAGCAACATTTGCAGATTTTCTTCTCGTAATTTATGACTTGGGTTCATGAATAAATGTCTCTAGGCATTGAAAAATTGGTCAAATTTATGAAAAAAATATGCCTTACACTCGACAGAGTTGCAAATTTCCTATCTTTTCAGCAATGAGAACACGAAAATATTTTTGTTCAAAGTATTTTCAAGCAAGAAAATATGTTATATCCAATATCAATACTTTTCTCTGACTGATATTTTATTCTCTTGGCTTCACTTGACAGTTCAAATCTGGCTCCACTTGACACTCACATTTTTTGAGTCTGTTTCTCCCTCCCAGAGTACAACAAATTCATCGTTATGAAAAAAAAAACACGTATTGCAAAACATGGTTGGTGTAACGTAACTTCAACAGTATTTAGAACTAGCCATAAAATCGCGTTCTGTTCATGTTTCATAAGTGTATGGAACCATGTTCACCATGGTTTTTTTTTTCTTTTTGAAGATTTACCGAAATCTGGACGCAAAAAGGGTGCTTCGACATAGAAAAGGAACCTGGCAGCGGTACCCCTTTTTAAATCGCATAAGCCGTGTTCGTGAAATTGTCTAAAAAGTGGACATTAGCGTCGGAACTGTGCAGAGTATCGAAAAGCGTAACAATATCAGAACCTATAAGACGCAGAAGGCACCCGAAAGGACGGATTCACAGGGATGTTCTTCAAATATACGGTCACGGACCTTGAATGACGTTCTCCTCCCAAAGCCGAACCGGTGCATTTTTAAGAACGACAAGGCGTACGTCAAATTGGATACCAGTACACTTCCGGGGCCGCAATTTTTCAACGCTGAGCAAAGGACAGATGTGCCTGATGATGTGCGATACATCCGAACCGAAACATTTTGGAAAATGGTTTTGGTGTGGCAAGCCTGTGGCTTTTTTTTCCTCTGTTCTGGACATAGACCCTGCGAACAGTAATTTGATCTATTGTAGTATATCCCGTATCCTTCGTTTAGTGCACCTAGAGTTACTTCATCACTATTGATAAATGATGAAATATTCGGTGTTGTTACAGTTGAAATTGTTTGTTTTGTTGGCAATGAATCGAGTTTTCAATTCATGGAGTTTCTGCTATTTATACCCTTTGAGGAGTGAGAGCACTCTTTAAAGGCGTGCCCCTTTATCAGTCAAAGCCGGGTTCATTGCAAAGAAAACAAACAATGACTCCAATACTGAACCAGAACCCTAGTCATAACCAATTCAAACTATCGAATATCAAATAGAAAATGAGAATTCTCATAAATAGGACAAACTATTTTTTCCTTATTCCAAGCTCATCCTCGGTGGCACAATCCGAGTATTGTCACTTTTCACAAGACATAAAATGTAATAAGGACTAATATATGTTTCTTTGACTACAAAGACAAATATGTTCCTTAGTTTGAAATAATTCAGACAAGGGTTCGGTGGTAGATCTGATATCCCGAAATGGTTTACACCTCAAAAAGATGATCTACCAGCGTCACGGGTCAAATCCTGTGGCTTGAAGAGTTCTTCATGTTTCATAACGGGCACAATCAACGGTGAAAATTACAGAAAAGAATGCATCAAAAAACGGCTTCTACCCATTTACCGAAAGCATACGGATCCTCCATTGTTTTAGCTGGATCTGGCATCTGCTCACTTGGAGATGCTCAAGAAGGAAAAAGTCGATTTTGTCAAAAAATGCCAAAATCCCACAAACTGCCATGAACGGTGTCCTATCGAAAGATACTGGGCAATAATTAAGCTGCGTCTTAAGAATGTTGGAAGAGAAGCAAGCTCTGTTGACTGCTTCGAGTAAATTTGGTCTGCAGCACAACGAAAAGTTACGGAGAAAGTTGTGCAGCATCTAATGGGAGCTATCAAGAGAGCGTTTCAGAAATGAGAAGTAAATATTCAAACTCAAGTGAATTTGTATGTTATATAAAGCAATTTATGAATTTGCTCCAAAATAAATGTTTTCCTTTGAGAATCAGGTGTCCTCTTTCTATAATGAACAGTCCATTTAATTTCTAAATCCCCTGCGCTAAACTGGCCGGCTTGAAGTGTCGCATTGGCTCAGTAGGGATTTTCAGTCAAGACCCGAAGCTAAGAGTCAGTTCCATTGTGGTTACATCACATTAATTAGTTTTTCTACTGTAGTTATCCTTACAGTTTTCCAGCATTTCAGCATGAAGAAGTTGGTTGGCGTAGCAATGTTGTTAATTTGACAATAACGAAGTGAGTTGCTGCGACTGAAGATCGTGTTCAAGCAGGGTATATTTTCCATTCTCATTTAATTAATAATATCAGCACACCTTGGGACGTCTTTGAATTTCAAATTACTTTTGCATTTCAGAGTATGGAGCAGCATGACAATTCAATGCTTGTAATGCTCAATGTGTTTTTCAGCATTTCAGCATAACACTTTCCTTAAGATTATATTTCTGAACTTCAACTACTATTCCAAAAAAGACTGGCGTGTGGTTATTAGCAGCATAGGATTGTATGTGGATGTAACATATGTGTTTAGTGGTAGCATGATAGGATATTCCATTTATTTCAGAATTCATCAAAACGGGCTCTCCGATCACGAAAATTGCTTTCATCGACCTATAGAATAGTCTGTTGATTCTCTAAAAAATAAGACAAATCAGATAGCTTTTCATTGAAATTTTATCTTCGTTGGAAGGACTGATCAACTCTGCTTTTCAGCTTTTCCAGGACAATTAAGATTTCAATACATATCTAATTTTTATCTTACACTAACAATGCAGTAACTGTCAGTTATATTTTGTAAAGCCATTTATTATATTCTATTATATTCATTGCATACATACAATCATTAACAAAGGGTAAGGGGGGAATACAGGGTGCCAGACGAAATGTAGGCTGGATGAAGCATTCGTGGCTATCTGGCCCAAGTCATGGATGACAATTATGCCTTCCTTGATGGAAATCGTCAGTTCGAGATCAGCGAGGGTGTAATTGTCTTCCGACAGTCTACAGTGAGTTTGTAAGCCCCATTTTAACCACCAGACGGAAATTCTAATGTGTATTGCTCACTGTTCATTTCCTGTAATAAGAGCATTTCGTTGGAAGGAGACTCTCTACCCTTTCCGTGGGTTTCGTGTAAGTGCTTCTGCTTACGGGTCCACAGCCTCGTTTTTGACCCTTCATACAGCGGAATAGTGAGGATTACAGGTTTGTACAGTACAGGAGGAACTGTACGCCATGGCAAGTCCTGCACTGGTGGTGGCTTCCAATCACATCACATCAGAGTCACATCACATCACAGTCCTTAATTTTACTTCCAGATGAAAAATAACTGATTTTATTAAATCATTTTAATCAATTTGCATACATACTGATATGATCAAACTCTGGTCGTAACACCTTTTACTTACTTCACAAAGAAAATAGTTTATTTCGAAAAAAAAGTTCAAAATTTCAATTGCTTTTGCTTTCAAATTTAGTTAAGGTTGAAACAAAAACTGAATTTTTGGTTTTTCTCTGCGCAGAAAGTGTTCAGAGATGGATCGTAGTGTGCGGAGCGCGAAGCGAGACGTGAAAAAAATTCTGTTGTCATTTTTGCCCCGTTTGGATTTTATTTTATTTGAATTTGTTTTTAAATTTCGGTCGTGCAGTGCTCTTCGGAGTGTGTTACGGGAGTGCCAACCGACCACCATCATACTTTGTGCGTTGCCACCACGGTGTCCTTGCTACGATTGTGTGTGCCTTGCTCAATGCCCTGCGATGTGGATCAATGGTTTCTATGAAATCTAGAACGTGAAGTTTTTCGACAATGTTATCAAGTCTTCAGCTGGAGGTTATGGACATTGCTCGATGCTAGTTGCCTGATCGGACTTTTTGGATCGGACACGTAATTAAATGGAATTCAGCTAAGTACTTTTTACTTTTTATATTTTTGATATCAGTAGAGTTTTAGCTCCCGTAACGTTTGTTGTTCAGCGTGGTAAATTCCTTTAATCGTACATACATTTTTTGATCGTTTAGTTCAATCTAAAGCTATTTACAAACCATGAATATGTGAATGTGTGAGTGTAAGTGCGTGTGTGTGTGTGTGCATGTGAAAGTGTGTGCCTGTATGTGTGTATGTGTATGAACGTATGACTCTGTGTCGGCGCGTCCTTCTTCCCTTTTCAGAAAGCGAGTAATGGCGCTACAACCATAAGCCATAAAAGGCTAGGACAAGAGTTAGTGCTCATGTCCCAACCGACAGACAAGCTCCTTTGTAAGAAAATACACTACACCCTTGGATTTGGAGCTTGATTACAAGTAGGAAATGCCTGTGTGGACAACGAAGGAGTGCATTAACTTTCTTAGCTTCGTCACTCCCAACGACCAATATACATATAAATATACACATGCTTTCTCGCCAAGGAAAGCCTCCCGCAAAATCCCATCCAACTTCCAACTCCAGATGTCTATGAAGGTAGCATGAGTTCTCAGCATCTTCTTAAGTAGACATCTAATCAACACTTCCCTCCCATCCCATGCTGATCATAAGGACCTGGCCAGGTGTTGTGCAAAGAGATTGATGAATGAAGAGCCTGTCACACCCAAGGCAGCTCTTCTGGCGCTTCCATCGTCTCTACAACAGCCAACCCAGGATTGTGCATGGTCGGAAAATGCTATGCTATGCTATGCTATGCTTCTGTGCGCAGAAAGTGTTCAGGTTCTAAAAGCATGGAAAATTTCAGCGAATATCAGACCATCAGTAATTACAGACCAACTGTTCATATTCTAATTTAGCCTTATTTTAAAACCACATCAAAACGTTCAATCCACAGAAAGGGTAAAACAAAACTGTAACAAGTTTAGCAGAAACCTAAATTTCAACGACCCAAAGTACGTGAAACCTTTCAATGTGTCTTCTTCACTCTGCAATACCACATGTGGCGAGACAATTCGATTTTGTTTCAATTTTTGCTCGTCGCACAACATCAAAAGCCGACTCCCCATAATCTTACTAGAATGCGTTCCTGATCTGGTAACTACAGTAATCATCCTCATCGTTGAAGTTGTTTTTTTTTCACGGTCTTTTAGAGATCATGATTAGAGTGAAATTTAAAATTGAAAATTATCAGCTTGAGATCCACGACTGTCGCGACCAAACGAGGGGTTGAAAGAAGTCCCCTTTCCAGCGTCGCTAATGAGGCCGAAAGTGAAAACCACTTCAACGGATGCTGCTACGATGCAACGGCGGGTGTATTTCCTATGTGTTGTTTGTGTGATTGTTGAGCCACGACGACGATATGTTTTATTTTCGGCGAGTAAACATGCTGTGTGAACACTTGACACGCAAAGAGCACCAAAGAATGGGTTACGTGGGTGGATTGTGAAACGCGAGGTGGTTGTTTCAAGAGGCTCATGGAGGGGTGTCGTCCCGGCTGCGAGAGTCGTCAACTTATTGGCACAGTCGGGAACCTGGTGAGCGATTCCGGGCTAGGTAGGACTTTCAATTGGGTTGTTTTTGCAACCCGGCAAGGGTAGTGAGGATGGCGATGATGAGGGCGATGGAGAAACAATTTGTTTTATTATTCATGCGTAAAAATAACTTTATTTACATTTGACGCTTGGCAACAATGACATACAAACCAGACACCGGACAGTGAAGAGTTGCTAGAGTGGAGATTGGGTGGTGTAGTGGTGGATTTTCATTATCAAAGCTGGTTGGTGGAGCTTTGAGAGAGGTTCGGTAGGCTAAAGTTAACATGCTGTGACAAGCTGTAGAAATTTCGGAATTTAAAAATAATGGGTTTCTTTGTGCGAAATTTAGACTTGTTTATAACAAACGCATTCTCGACCACTGAAAATCGCCTTTTAAATGAGCGAGCATGACTGGATTATATATTTTTTCTAAATGGGAGCTCACTTTCGTCAAGACAACATGTTGAGTAAAGGTGCAACAAAATAGTAGCAATGTTTGGATATCAGCTATACGTCGAGTTGAATGTTTTGGAATCGACCCGAAGGCAAACATTCAAATTTTGAAGAAAGATAACTTCTATACATCACTCGCTATCAGGCAGATTCGTAATCACACTGGTCATCCCACCGCTAGCCTTTGCTGTTTCGATGCCAATTTGAGCCGTCCGTATTGACCAAGGCACCGTACCGGGAAGCCATATCCCAGTCAACAGATCCAAAAAACGCACCCCCAAGTGATAAGCGCTGTAATGAGCAAAGAGTCGGACTTTACAGATCGGCCATCCTCCTTCACATTCACGCACCAAGCCTCCAGAACTTCTGCGTTCAATAATTGCACTTTAGTCGCTTGATGAGTACCCAGATCGTTTCTTTCGGACGTTGGAGTGGGCCGAGCGAGTCGAATCGAGATGCCGTAATTTTCTCTCGTTCGCGCACGCAAACTCGTGCTGGTTTGAGGCGAATCGCGCTCCGCAAATTGTAGTGCATGATGGCAAGGACCAATACCCGAAAGGGCGGCGGTGCCATGCGATGACGACGATGCTGATGGTGATGGCACACACAAGAAATGGACGCCCCTTGCGGAAGGCGACTTCAGTTGCCCCGCTCAGCTCCCCAGCTTCAGGCGCAGATCACTGAAAATACTACCAGGCACTTTTAATTAGGAACCTGACCAAAGGTGTACTTAACGTGTACCATGCACACATTGGCAACAACCCCCGCTCTGGATCATCCCAACGACGAAGAGGGTTGGAAAACAAGTGCAGTTATGGCACATTAATTTCTGCATCTTCTTGCATTCTGAAATGCAGTGCGTACGTTTATTGGGGCAACAGTTTTATGCTTCATATTATATTGCGTTTTGCCACGGAGGGCAGTTGTACTAATAAACGGCGCAGTTGGCTTTTTGAGAGGCGATCAATGATGAGACTGGTCATTATCAAAGTCACGACTTATGTGCTGCCAAGGAAATGGTAACAATTGAAAAATTGTGCACATTACCATAATTGTGGCGCCGGAGGGATATTCAGAATGCTTCTGCAGCTAAGGGTTCCTAGAATTCTGGGAGCTGCCGATCGAATTGTATGAACAGAGTTGCTGTTTATATGGTCATTGAATTTGTGATAATCCTTCGATGGATAATTATATGGAGATCAACCTTGAGGGACATGACTCATGAAAATTGAACATATCAAAAAATAATGTCGGAAGTTTTTAATGTCTTTGTTTACCGGAAGGACTTAATTACGGAAACACAAGCGTAAATTGAGCCCCATTTGCGATCCCTTGAGCTATTTATGTAAATTGCAAATTTTAATGAACGGCCATTCCATGAAAAACATGTAGATTCGAGCAATACTTCGGGACCAAATTCTGTCAACCCTCGCTACTGCTCAGCCGTATGCGAACCAAACGACTTGATTTTTTTGAACACGTTTTGTTTGTATATGGCAGAACAGTACTGATAATTGACGTAAATTGGTCGCCGAAGTAGTGCACCTCTCTTCTATCTCTCAGAATCCTTCATTTTTCTTTTTCATCATCAAGGAAAAGTATTTTGGTGGTCCACAAAAGTATTTTGGAGTATTATGTTTTCTTTTGTTTTTTGAAATCACTATCGAAACACTTGAAAAATTGAAACTAATTGAAACTTCACTTGTTCACTTTTTTTAAAAATAAAAAAAATTGAAGTACATTTTTTTATTATTGCTTCTATAGGCACTCTTTCAGATATACCTCGGCGTTGATAGTCTCTTTGGTGAAAAACTTGGATGAATGTAAATCGCAGCTGCAACATTCTAAGGCTTGCTTCATTTAGAATTGGAACAAACTTTTGCTCATATTGTGGCGCTCCTGGTGGACGGATTTGGAAGTTCTTGGCGCCCACGCGTCGGAAATTTGGTCAGCTTCACGTATGTATTTTTGACATTGCGCAAATCGACTGTACTTTGTAAACAATCAACATGGAAGCCGAAAGAAGGGAAAAAATTGTGCACAGTTATTTGGAAAATCCATTGTGGTCTGCATCTAGGCTAGCTAAACAGCTGAAATTGCCCAGAAATACCGTATGGCGCGTTATCAAATGGTATAAGGAAACAATGACGACGATTCGGAAGCCTCAAGCCAATCGTCGGAGTGTCGACTGTCGACCGGAAACTGCGTGGTAAGATTTTGAAGACGATTAAGAGGAATCCCAATCTGTCGGACCGTGATTTGGCCAGAAAATTCGGTGCTGCCCATAGTACCGTGAGGAGAACGCGACTCCGGGAAGGAATCAAGTCGTATCAAGCTCGTAGCAAACAGCCAAATCGGACCATAAAACAGAATAGTGTGGCCAAAATCCGTGCTCGGAAGCTATACGACCAGGTGCTGACCAAGTTCGACGGGTGTCTTCTGATGGACGATGAAACCTATGTCAAGGCTGACTTCGGGCAAATCCCAGGTCACAAATTTTACTTGGCAACGGCTCGGGGGGATGTTCCAGCCAAATTTAAATTTGTTTTTGCCGACAAATTTGCACGAAAATTCATGATTTGGCAGGGCATTTGCAGCTGTGGCAAAAAAACGAAAGTTTTCGTTACAAATAAGACAATGACGTCGGAACTATACCAAAAAGAGTGTCTCCAAAAACGAATTTTGCCGTTCATACGATCCCACGACCATCCCGTAACGTTTTGGCCAGATTTGGCAAGCTGTCATTACAGCATAGTCGTTCAAGAATGGTATGCAGAGAAAGGGGTCCAGGTTGTTCCGAAAAACCTTAACCCACCCAACTGCCCCCAGTTCCGCCCTATTGAGAAATACTGGGCAATCATGAAGAGGAGACTCAAGGCAAAGGGAAAGGTTGTCAAAGACATCAATCAGATGAAGACCTGGTGGAATAAGATAGCTCAAACGATGGACGAAGAAGGTGTGCGCCGCCTAATGAGCCGTGTTACAGGAAAAATTCGAGAATTCCTTCGAAACCGTGACGAATAATTTTATCCGTATTTTTTCTTAAAAGTATGAAGAAAACGCTACATTTGTATAAAAAAAGATCTTGAATTCAATAATAAATAACTGAAATACAGGCAATTGTTTTTGTTCCAATTCTATCTGAAGCAAGCTTTATTCAAAGTTCCTGCTTTTTTGGCCAAATCACGCATAGTAATCGATTTGTTCTTATTGATCAACTTCACAATGTATTTGTCCAATTTAGTGCACCGGAAACTGAAACTTAACAGCTCAATGAATCAAATGACACGTCAAGTGACGTTGTGCGAGTTTTTGTGTGCGAGAGCGTTATAAATGTTTGAAACAATTGTTCGATTCACTCCTTAAATCCATGAGCTCAAAACGGGCATAAAGAAGCATTGGTATTTGCAAGTTGGAAACAAATCGTATTCGATTGGCTTTGCCGGAATCTTGCTTAATCTGCACGGAAGATGACTAGGAACCTCAAAATCAATCGAGAATCCCCTTCCTAAGGCGAGATAGGCTACATAAAGCGTTCAAACCCCGTTCGGTTCATGGTGCTTCAGAAGCTGCGAAACAAACGAGGTATCGTATATCGCGAAAGTTACTCGGTAGGCGCGCAGGTGATGAAATATTTTTTTTTCGGACGAAAAACTAATTGCTTTGGGGCAGTCTTTCAAAACGATCGTGTATGGAGTACAAACATTGATGATGTACGTGCCAGTAAGCCGAACGTACAACGGTATCGAAACAAAACATTGGTCATGGTTTGAGGAGCAGTATGTAAGAGGGGGGAAATACCGCTTGTTTTCATTAACAAAGGTGTGGAAATTAATGCAGCTAATTACCTCGACATAGTTTTGATGCAAATCTTATTATAAGATGATCCATGTGCGCGCATGGTATGATGAGTTTGAAAGACGACTTAAGCTGGTGCGATCTGAGAAGGGTGCTGAAAAAAAAAATCAAAAACTCTTTTCAAATATATTGAGAGTTTGGGTTGTGATCAAATTATTTTACTCCACATTATTTCATAATATACATACCCAGAATAGTTGTTTATCAGTTACACCACCGGTTCAGAAGTGGTCGATAGTCCGTGAATGATGATGAGAGAAGTGGTAAACCCAAAGGGGGCCACACTCTCACGATGAGCGACATGACATGAAAATTTCCATGATTTTCTTTGTGCTGAAAGCATTTTTTTTTTTGCGATTGGCACGATCACTCGCGATTAGAGGGCGATGACTATGCGATCAGACTAAAAATTATCGCTGACAGCATCCATCTGCTCGAAAAATTTGACAACGATAACTGCCAGAAATAAAATGACATATCTCACTTCCAAATATTCGGTCAGAAAATTTTTCCTCTGGCATCGCAAGGAAAACGAAATTTTAGATTACATACTATTACTCCGGATTTTTTTTGTTTTCGTTGTCAGTTACGTTTTCTGCCTACGTTAGATCCAACCAGATAACTCCACAGAAACACACAGCTGCCCAAGAAATTCTCCCTAACACGATCATGGATGATTCGAAGGTAAATAATAATAGGTAAATAATGAGTTATTCTCTCCAGATCTTACATACTGTTTGCAGAGAGTTTTACAGGCTAATTTCTGGAAGAAAGTTGAAGGTTTTCACAATTGCACCATACCACCCCACCTTAAAAACATGGCCGAGAGAACTGGCTTCATAAATCCGGCCCTGGAAGACCTCACCAAAGGGCAAATCAGCATAATGGAGGCTGATGTAAGGCTTGTTCGCGACAAAATCTGGACAGATTAAATTTTGAATAAAACAAATTTGCTGTTAGTTCAATCCAAGACGCATTTATAATTCATTTAATTGTGCATTATTAGTCATCTTAAAACTAATAACAGTTACTTAATTAGGCTGCATGAAGAAACAACGAACTTTTGAGTTTCTTCTAGCCATTAGAGTCTGAGCAGATTTCTTTGCAACCGAATTAGCTGCTTTTGTCCGAGATTTTCGAATGTTTTCTATAGTTGTTGTTTAGAGTTTCCTCTTCACGAGAGCCCAATACCGCTCGATAGGTCACAACTCCGGGCAGTTAGGTTGATTTGCCTCTTTCGGTACAACATGGACTCCATTCGCTCTATACAATTCCAAAACATCTTTGGCGTAGTGACAAGATGCCAAATCAGGCCAGAATTGCGAGGAGCCGTCATGACTGCGTAGGAATGGTAACAATCGCCTTTTTAGGCATTCTTCACGGTATATTTCCTTGTTTACCGTTCCGGTAGTGATGAAGATTTGGATCGACAACAGCTGCATATTGCCTGCCAAACCAAATTTATTTTTGGGAAACTTGGAGTTTTTCTTCGTCCTGAAATGCTCGTCTACGCCGTTCCTTTGCACGACAGTATAATAAGACATTCCGGAAAGCTGCTTAAAGTCTTCCGGCACATAAGTTTCATCGTCATCTCACTTCGTTCAGCGAAAGAAGAAAGTCCGTTCGATCCAGCGCTCCGTTATTTTGGAAGATTTTTCGAGTGCGATCCTTGGAAATAATTAGTTTTTTTTCTCAAAATCTATTCACTTCAGTGAAAGGAGTGAATGTGAGTTTTTTTTTCTAAGAAGGCAGTGTGGTTTTCCAGTGAAATAAGAAAATCAAGCAGTGCTTGCTGGCGAATTGTCATCTCGCTCATTTTCGCTTCATTCCCGCGTGGTGACGCTAACCAGCGATACACCACTACATCGCCAACGGTCATCCGACATCGGCGAGCGAGTGCACCAGAAGGCGATCGGATTCACCCGTAAACTTACGCAGCGCACCGCTCCCTGCTGCCCGCATAGAAGTGCGACGTTCAGGCATACGGTGCGTCAGCAGCAGCAGCAACAGATCAGTAATATTAGTTAAGTTTTTTTCCTCTGTCTCTCATCCCACTAGAGTTTAGCGTTAATTTGTGTGTGTTCCTGTTCTGTGTTTGTGTGTGATTTAAATTTTTGGGGGCGTTCATCGCTCCCACAAGTAAGGCAAATCGTGCATGTTGAAGAGGTTTCTTCTACATGGACGGTTTAGCTGAAAAAGTGCCTTTGCCACCTGATGATGGGGAGGCACAAATAAATTTCCGGCCGCGATCTTATCCAATGGACTCGGTCGGTCCATGGGTTGTCTACTTTCAGCCCAAAATTAAACCTCTGAACGTGTACCAAATAACTACTGATTTGACGAAGCGATTCTCAGCCGTGACAGAGATCACGAAAGTTAAATTTAATAAACTCCGTGTTGTCGTCTCTAACATGAAGCAGGCTAATGAGATTGCTTCCTCCCAGCATTTTACACTGGAATATAGAGTTTATATTCCAGCTCGTGATGTGGAGATTGTAGGATTGGTCACAGAGGCGAGTCTGTGCATTGAAATTTTGGAGAAGCGGGCGGTTGGCCGATTCAATAACCCTCTGCTCCCCCCAGTACAGATACTGGAAGTAACAAAATTAGTGAAAATATCGCACAGCGAGGGTAAGAAAAAAGTTACTCCCACAGACTCGTTTCGGGTGACCTTTTCTGGCTCTGCCCTTCCTCACTACTTAGAACTGGACAAACTTCGGCTACCTGTGCGGTTATTTGTACCCCGGGTAATGATCTGCCAAAACTGCCAGCAGATGGGGCATACGGCCTCTCATTGCGGCAATAAGGCACGCTGCTCAACTTGCGGGGAGAAACATGAGGCTGGTCCCTGTGCAGATAACACACTAAAATGCGTTTTCTGCAAGGGAATTCCTCCCCATGCTCTTTTGTCATGCCCGGCGTACAAACAACGCGGGGAAAAATTGGAACGTTCTCTGAAACAACGTTCAAGGCAATCTTTTGCAGAAATGCTTAAGAAAGCCTCGCCACCCGATATCAATACAAATCCTTTTGCTGCTCTGTCAGATGACGAGTCTGATTCGGACTTGGTTGAGGAGGGGACCTCTTTCAGTTTTCCGGAAGGTGCTTCACGGAAGCGAAGACGCATCCGAGCAGGGAAAGTAGCTGAAAAGAAGCCCCAAATCAACATGCCCAATTCAAAGAGCAGTGGAAATAAGGATAATCCAAATCCTCCTGGTTTTCGAAGTGCCAACTACACACAGGATTTCCCATCTCTCCCGGGGACATCCAGAACCCCCGATGCCCCGATTTTTAGAACAGAAGCCCCCTCTTTATCTGGGCTGTTCTCATTTGACGATATTGTGGAAGGTATTTTCAAGTACCTCGAAATGTCTGACCCTCTTAAAAGCATTGTTATGGCAATGCTTCCCACTGTGAAAACTTTTTTAAAGAAATTAACATTAAAGTGGCCCCTCCTTGCAGCTATCATTTCCTTCGATGGATAATTTGCCAAAAGAGGTCGGGGATTTGATCACTGTTCTGCAGTGGAATTGTCGAAGTCTTATTCCTAAACTGGAATCATTTAAATTTTTAGCTCACAATATCAGTTGTGATGCATTTGCTCTTTGTGAAACATGGCTTTCACCCGAAATCGATCTTCCGATTCACGATTTCAACATTATTCGGCTTGATCGTGAGGATACACGTGGAGGAGGAGTACAAAATCAAAAAGTGCTACTCCTTCTATAGAGTGAATTTTCCTCCAATTCCAGGTATTGAAGTTGTCGCTTGTCAGGGTGTTATTAAAAATAAAAGCCTTTGCATTGCTTCCGTTTATATTCCTCCTAGAGCCTCAATAAACCAGAAACAACTTTCAGATATTTGTTCGGTTCTTCCTGCTCCGCGGTTGGTCATGGGAGATTTTAACTCTCACTGGTCAGGCTGGGGACAACTGTACGACGACAACCAGTCTTCCTTGATATATGACCTCTGTGACAACTTCAATATGACCGTTCTCAACAATGGAGAAATTACACGCTTGGCTGGTCCATCCTCACTTGGCAGTAGGTTAGACCTCACACTTTGCTCGAATTCATTATCGTTGGATTGCACGTGGAATGTGATCCAGGATCCCCACGGTAGTGATCATTTGCCTATTAAAATTTCGGTTGCCACCGGGCTCACTCCGCCGGAATCGATCAACGTCACGTATGATCTAACTCGTAATATCGATTGGACAAGGTTCAGGACAGCAATAGATGAAGCCGTTACAACGGTAGAAGGGCTTCCACCGCTGGAGGAATATAACTTCCTCTCCAACCTGATTTTGGAAAGCGCGCTTCAAGCTCAAACTCGACCAGTTCCAGGAACGTCATTTCACAGGAAACCTCCTTCTCCATGGTGGGATCAGCAATGCACCGAGGTTTACCGCAAAAAGTCCGACGCGTTCAAAGTTTTTCGTAGACGTAGAACACCTGAGCACTTCGAAAGGTACACGGCTCTCGAACGAGAATTTAAGAGCCTCATCAAGGCCAAGAAACGTGGTTACTGGCGACAATTCGTGGACGGGCTATCGCGTGAAACGTCGATGAATACCCTTTGGAACACGGCGCGAAGATTGCGTAACAGAATTACGAACAACGAGAACGAGGAGTATTCGGACCAATGGATCCTCAAGTTCGCGCGAAAAGTTTGTCCAGATTCTGTTCCAGCACAAATGTTTCCTCGCGAAACCACGAATTCGATAGATGAGATCAGCCAAACTTTTTCAATGGTAGAACTCTCTCTCGCACTCCTTTCGTGTGGCAATACGGCTCCAGGGGCTGATAGAATCAAGTTCAACTTGCTTAAGAACCTTCCAGACGTCGCTAAGAGGCGCATGTTGAACTTGTTTAATCAGTTTCTGGCCTTCAACATAGTACCGGATGATTGGAGACGAGTGAGAGTTATTGCCATTCGAAAACCTGGTAAGCCCGCGTCCGACCACAACTCCTATCGACCCATCGCGATGTTATCTTGTATTCGAAAGTTGTTGGAGAAAATGATCCTCTTCCGCCTGGACAAATGGGTTGAGACGAACAACCTGCTTTCAGATACTCAATATGGTTTCCGTAGGGGTAAAGGAACGAACGACTGCCTCGCGTTGCTTTCCACAGAGATTCAGTTAGCTTTTGCTAAAAAAGAGCAAATGGCTTCTGTTTTCTTGGATATCAAGGGGGCTTTTGATTCAGTATCTGTTGAAGTTCTCTCAGATAAACTCCACGCTTGTGGTTTTTCACCATTAATGAACAATTTGTTGTACAATTTGCTGTCAGAGAAACATATGAGCTTTTCTCATGGAACCTCTACAGCTTCTCGATTTAGCTACATGGGTCTCCCCCAGGGATCATGTTTAAGCCCCCTTTTGTATAATTTTTATGTCAAAGACATTGACGGTTGTCTGAGTGAGAATTGTACGTTAAGACAACTTGCAGATGACGGTGTAGTGTCTGTCACGGGACCCAATGGGGTCGATCTGCAAGGACCCTTACAGGATACCTTGGACAATTTGTCTACTTGGGCTCTCGAGCTAGGTATCGAATTCTCTACGGAGAAAACTGAGTTGGTAGTTTTTTTCTAAGAAGCATAACCCTGCCCAACCGAAGCTTCAAATTTTGGGTACACCGATAACTCATTCTATGTCATTTAAATATCTTGGGGTCTGGTTCGATTCAAAGTGCACCTGGAGATCCCACATTGAGTATCTGAAGCGAAAGTGCCAACAAAGGATCCACTTTCTCTGCACAATTACCGGGACCTGGTGGGGAGCGCATCCGCAAGATCTTCTAACGTTATACCGGACAACGATTTTGTCGGTTATGGAATACGGTAGTTTTTGTTTTCAGTCAGCGGCTCGGTCGCACATCATCAAACTGGAACGTATTCAGTATCGGTGTCTTCGTATCGCGTTAGGTTGTATGCACTCGACTCATACCATGAGTCTGGAAGTGCTGGCTGGCATGTTGCCACTCTCGGATCGGTTTTCAGAATTATCTCTCCGGCTCCTTACCAGGTGTGAAGTTATGAACCCCCAGGTGATCGAAAATTTTGAGAAGCTCCTTGAGTTGAATCCTCAAACCCGCTTCATGACTTTGTACCATTTATACATAACACAGGATGTCAGCCCTTCACTGAATATTCCCAATCGTGTTTGCTTCTCCAACTTCGGAAATTCGGTTCATTTTGATTTATCCATGAAACAGGAGCTTCGTGAAATCCCAGAGCATCATCGTCCTATGATTGCTCCGGTGATATTTGCTGCAAAGTTTGGCCTAGTTGATTCCACCAAAACGTTTTTCACTGACGGGTCTTTGATAGTGGACTCCGCTGGCTTTGGTGTATACAATGAAAATTATAGCGTCGCTCGTAAACTTCAAGCACCTTGTTCTGTTTTTGTCGCGGAATTGGCAGCAATTCATTTTTCTTTAGAAATTGTTGCCTCACTAACACCGGATGAATACTTCATTTTCACGGATAGTCTCAGTTCTATAGAAGCTATTCGCTCCTTGAGGCCGGTAAAGCACACCTCTTATTTTCTTATGAAAAAACGAGGTCTTCTAAGTGCTTTATCTTCACGTTCTTTTATTATCACCTTTGTATGGGTCCCTTCTCATTGTTCGATTCCTGACAATGAAAAAGCGGACTCGCTTGCAAGGGTGGGCGCTATGGAAGGCGATATTTATGACCGACAAATCGCCTTCAACGAATTTTTCTATATTTATCGTCAGTTATCACTCGATAGCTGGCAGTATAAATGGAGTTAAGGAGATCTGGGGCGATGGCTACATTCTATCACTCCTAAGGTGTCTAAGAAATGTTGGTTCAGGGGATTGGATGTGGGTCGAGACTTCATTCGTGTGATGTCTCGCCTCATGTCCAATCATTATTCTTTAAACGCTCATTTGTTCCGTGTTGGGCTGGGAGACAGCAATATCTGTGAATGCGGACAAGGTTACCAGGACGCAGATCACGTTATTTGGTTTTGTGCTGAGCACCGTGGAGTCAGATCTGAGCTTTATGATTCCCTTCGGGCTCGAGGTAGACAACCCAATGTACCGATTCGAGACATTTTGGCTGCACGCGATCTGGAATTTATGAAACTCATTTATGTGTTTTTGACTAACATTAGCCTTAGATTGTAGTTTGATTAACTTACTTGTTTAGGTTAAATTTTTGAGGATTGTGTGCATCGGTGTGTGATTGTGTGTGTGTGTGTGTGTGTGTGTGTGTGTGTGTGTGTGTGTGTGTGTGTGTGTGTGTGTGTGTGTGTGTGTGTGTGTGTGTGTGTGTGTGTGAGTTAGGGATTTTTTTTTTTAAATTGAAAACGTTCAATTATAAAATTGTAATTTGAAATTCTAGATATAAGAAAACCATTGTTCCTTATGCTTTGTTTAAAATTTCCACCGCAATTTTCCCATCCATAAAATTGTAATTCCTATTAACCTCGAGACGGCCGCGAGTAATCGGTTCCACCCCCTTAACCTTAGTTCTAAGATAACTGATGTATATAAACATGAAAACTTGGCTCTGTAAAGTTGATTCGATTGAGCCTGTACAAATAAATGAATATTTAAAAAAAAAAATAAGTTTCATCGTCCATTATGACGCAGGAAAACTTTGTCAAATATTCGCGATACAACTTGCGAGCCTGGGCTTTAGCCGTCACATTCTGTTTATCATTACAGTTCGGTACAGTTTTCACCTTGAACGACTCCATACCTTGCCGGTGCCTGGAAGAATGCACGATAGTTGGCGACATTTTTATTTTTCTAGCCACAGTACGTACTGAAAGATCTGGTCTCTTCTGCAATATTTGCTTCACCTCACCTTCTGGTGGTTTCTGAGATCCGTTTTTGTTCCGCTCCCAGCCTTCTTGGCTGTTGTCAAACGTGTTTCGAAAGATATAAGAACAGTGCTTGCAGGAAAATCAAGCGTTTTTGCAAGTTTTCTTACTGACAGATCCGGACCACACACAATTGTTTTTCGCACTTGCTCTTCTTTCGACGACATCTTCGATCTGAAAGCTTGTAGTATCACCAGAAATTGATTTTACTCAATGAACAGACATACGTTCATCAGTCTGGAAAATATTTCACGCGTTGATGCAGCATTTCTAGAGATATACGAGTTTAGGGGCGTCCAGATTTTGTCGCGAACAAACCTTACGTGGATTGCCAGATTGCACATTACCCCCCTTCGGGAGATCTTGGATTACGGAAGTATCGGGGTAAATGTATATAAAATCAGAAGATTTTAAAATAATAAGTAGGGAGAGAGTCTGCCCCAAATCCCTGTCTGCATTTTTATGTTCAGATGGACCTTTCATCACCTGCGTCCGGATGAATGAAATGAAGGAAGGAGGAAACAAATCAGTGGGGTTTTGTTTAACACACGATCGGTTGACGTAGACCACGCTAAACCGTTTGATTACTTTCGTTAGTTTCGTAGGGGAACATTGCAACGCAGGTACTGTATGATATGTATGATGATGTATGATATGTACTACCACCCATTGTAGTACGGAAACTAGTCCGACAGCAATGGGCTCTCCTCTCTGTTAGACTTGATCAAGCTTTAATAACCACTGATTATCCTAACCATGCCACTGTATGAAGGGCCAAAAAGGGGTTGGTGGATCGATATGCAACATCACTTATACGTATCCATAGGGATATACAGAATCACCTTTCAACAACAAGATTGAACAATTGGTCAAAAGAGCAAGCTATTTAACAGGAGGATGCCCCAATGGAAGGGGAGAAGCCCGCCCTCTATTCACAAACTGTTAGCAATGGGGAGTTGGCATTCCCACTCTCCCCATCCAGAGTGCTTCAATCGGATGCCCTGATGGTCCCTCCCATTCCCATGAAATATTTATATAATAGTGTACATATATATTTATGTAAATGAAAAAAAATACAAGCATTCGTATCTATTACGTTCGGTTGACCCTGAAATGCAAGAAATGTTATATAGTGTTAAAGTGTAGAGTTCTATTGTTCGCGCTTAAGCACGTTTGCGTTTTTTTTCAGCGATAGCAGCAATTCACTAAAATCTCGGTTTGAGGTATCCTGAAAAAGTTTGTTACATCTATTGAAATTTAATCATTTTATTTTACTCTGGTCACTATTTGCTGCTTGATTATCAATCATAATTATCAAACATAATAATATTGTGTGTAATGATAAAGTAATGACAAGGATTGAACTATAAAATCAGACACAAGCTAAATGATTACAGCGCTGTATGAATCATATCCGCTCGAATTCGGTATAATGTTCATTTGCAAAACGGTAATAAAAAATACATTCAATAATAATTGCAAAAGCCTATCACCGACTCCGTTGCCACCTCCTGACTTCCAATAGATTGTTACTGAAAAATAAATAAAAATTAGATATGTATTAATATTCTCCTAGTCCTGGAAAAGCTGAAACAGTATAGATCATTCCAAAAATCATAGATGACATTTCAATAAAAATATTATTCTATAAGACATGTTGTAATATTTTTTCTTCATACTGTTCTAGAAACATTTCAAGGATAGCAATTGGAGTAATCGAAGAGTCCAGTTTGATGATATCTGAAATAAATGGCTTATTTAATAATAATACCACTAAACAAACTATTTAAATATTATCCTATACTGCTTATAGGCACATGACAGTCTTTTATGAATTTTGTGAAAATAATTGTATGTATGTATGTATGGCATCCACCATCCCTGCTAGCGCTTGGCTTGGATGCAGCTCCACTTAATAGCAAGATCAAATTGAGTCACCGTTCTGAATTCACAATATCGCTGTTTGAAGGGCCAAAAACGGAGGGGTGGACCCGAAAGCAGAGACACTCACGCGAAATCCACGGGAAATTAAGAATCTCCTTCCAACGATACGATCCAACAAATCGAATAACCCAATTCGCAATACTTATTAAGCTTTCTACAGGATGGCTTGTTAAGAAGGGCGCGTCACCCTTACTGAAACTGTTGGAGTAGAATTCACAGCATCATAATCGAATCGGTAGGATAAAGAAAATGATACTGTTCATCCCCTCCTAGACTCAGGCAGTCAATCAAACCATCGTCCAGTTTCAGCTTGAATGATACCCTGATGCTCCCCTCCCAACCCAGTATTTAGTATATATAATGTAAATAATATGTCATAATATTCAATATATGTATTATGTAATAGGGTAATGAAATATACAAGAATATTTAATAAAATATGTCATAGATGAAATTCGTTATCCTGTAATTTTAATATGGTTATAAATAAAATAATATGATGAAATAATTAAAATAGTGATAATAATATGCAGCTCGATGCATTTTTACAGCTTATTCAGTGACTGATGAATGTAATTCTGGAATGTGAAGGTCATATTGCAATTGAACAAAACATAAAACATTTAATTATACATAAAACTATAAAAAATATGTATGGATTAATGACGTATGTATGTATTAACAGCAAAACGAAGAGCATTTATAAATTATAAATATAATATTCAATAATGTAAATCAATAGAAAAATACCTTATTGTACAATGTAATAAAATATCTATATAACCAGGAATCACCTTCCTTGTAACCTTGAAGCAGATAAAATTTCATAATTATTATTATTATTATCCTAATGAACATAATAATGATATGCAATAATAATTAGAAGCAGCTATATGATGAATGTATACTGAAATATAATGGTAATACTATCGATGACATGAATGGTTGTAAATAATATAATATGATGAAATAACTGAAACAATGATAGGCATATGAAAATAATATGCTGCTTGGTGCCTCATTTCAGCTCAATCATTGGTAGTTGAATGTAACATATAAATCATGAAACCTCAATTAATGATAAAAATGGTAATGACGATGGTAAAAATGTAAGCAATGTATACTATGTCAAATAGAATGAAAAATAGTGAACGGCCTCAATGATAAAAAACGATAATAATAATTCCATTTGTAATTCAAAATCTGCTGATTGTTGTCTTGTGAAAATTGAAATAGCACTTGCGTTTCCTTTCTGAATCTGAAAGTTTAGACAAGATATCAATGAAACATAAAATAAAATGATAATTATTAATAAATTATTAAAGAGTATGAAGCAATTATATACTAGCATACCAAAACGTAAAACAAGGACCTAATAAAAGAATATAATTTATTAAAAATCATTAAAAACCAATAATACATGATCGCTAGTTAACGATAAAAGAATGTGGATCTGTAACTAACTCACCCTCTCATTGTAAGACTGCAGATGTCTCAGCTACTGAATATAAATTTGTATTCCCATGTATGTACAAAATATATCTGTAATCAACTGGTTTGTTACTGAAAATAAGAATTATGTATTTTTATCCAAATAGTTCTGTAAAAGCTGAAAACCAGAATAAATCATTCCAAAAATCAAAGATAGAATTTCCATTAAGACATGTATGATATTATTATGAAAAGCAACAATCAGACGTGCAATCCTGATGAAAACGTTATGCTAAAGTACTCAAAAAAAAAAAAATGTCGTTAATGCTTTTAATGCTGCTCAATGCTCCCAAAATAAACGGATCTAGAATGCAAGATGACAGAAGATAAAATCTTGCTGAAACCATTAATCAAATTAGAATGGAAAATATACAACGAAATTAACAGCTACACGATCCACAGCCACACCCCCAAGCTTGCCTACTGTCAAACTGACAACACATCCCCGGCTACGCTAACCAGCTCTTCTGTAATCATACGATTCGTGGAGGCACGAGGTAGGATCCTGCGAGAACCGGAGTTCGGTCGTACCCCCTTTCCAAGCCGCCAACTCACCTTTTTGAAGCTCACCAAAGCAACTTGTTCAACTAGAACACAAATTATAATTTTAAAAATAATTGAAAACGTGCGCCTTCAATCTTGGAATTTGTAGCGCTGTTATGGATCCTTAAATGCTCAAAGTAATAAAATGATAAACTTAAAAATTTACTTACCGCTAAGCCATTTGCACAACAGCACATACACCTGGAGATAATATATGTACCTTACCTAGAGTAACAATACCTTTGAAGCAACCTACATTCACATGTTACTAGTTTTGTCTCTGCTTGCTCTCACCCACATTGTTGAACAACCCTGTTTTTCGTCAGCGTGATCCAAGTCAACTGCCTCTCCCGCTTGAATGATTACTCGTATGCCTCTCACGCTTTCAACACGCTTATATTGTTCGTCATATACAGATTCCGAATCCACTCCTCACAAACTCTCGCTCTCCCGTTACAGATTTACAGACGGTATTCTATATAACCGGCCTGCTTGTTCTTTTATACTTGATTTCTCATCTCTCTTATCCGTTACGTTCACCACACGCTCACTATTAAAAATCAATTTAACATCACACTTCTGTACCCACACTATAAAACTCGTTATTGGACTGGAATTTTCATGTTTCAGGCCAGGCGATTCATTACTGAAAATGATTGCAGGGATAACACTAATTTCACCTGTTAATTTCAAATCAATACCCTTCAGAGCATCGCCAACTCCGAATGCCTATTACTGATCTGCTCTGTTACCTCTCGGGGAACTCAACCTCTGGATGCCAAAACTTTTTTGGTGGCCTTCTGTTTCTTTCTTCTTTCTGTCTATTTTGCACCGATACACTTAATTGACTTCAGCACAATCAAACACTAATTCTCGCTTCCGAGGGCACACTTTTTTTTTCAAATTCACTCCTCACTGGTTTAGAAATATGATAAAAATCAACCGGCAGCGTTTGTTTTAATGACACCGAACACCGCTTGCGACCGCTCTGCTCGTGCAAAAATCTCAAACGGATTAAAGCAAAATCTCAACAATCTTTCGAGAAATCATAAAGCTATTAGCGTTCAAACTTTTTTACTTTTTTTAAAATTTTTTTTTGTGCCCCATAAGCGTGGGGCATTGTGTGAACAAAAGTGTGGGGGTGAAAAGATAGGGGAGACCAGGGTAGTGGTAATTGGAAAACTATTGTTGTCATTGATAGGATTCTGTTGTGTGGGGGAGGGGGGTGTGTGTAAGACGGGTGGAGTGGCTGCCTCATATGTATTGTGGGCGCTGTGGGTCGCTTCTTAACCACAGCGGGCCGGGGGGGGGGTATTGGTGTTGGGGTTTTTGTGTGTGATTCTCTTCGCACCTGCAATATGCGTGGAGCGGCCGATACGCATTAATTATTCTTATTTTTTTTTTTTTTTATTTTTTTAATTTTTTTTTTTGCAGACACCCCATCCAATAGGGAAATTGCGACAACAAAAAAATTATTAATAATGGAATGGGGGGGGGGAATTTTATTCACTTTACTGGGAAAATAAACGTATGGGTGATAGGAAATTGAACAATGCAACATTTATTTAAATTTAAACGGATGGGTGGATATGTATGTAAATATTTTAATCTTAAATTGGTAAAATGTATTGAGTAAATAAAATGGCAAACGTAAAAACCTCTAGATAAGAGTAAGAATCTCAGAAATAAATCAATCAAGAAGCGATCGAATTATAGGCGGCCGGTGTTTTAATTTTTCGTGACGGCAGCCATTTGTAAATTGTACACAATGCTCAAGGTATGCAACTAAGAGAAAACTAAAATTATTATGGCCACCGCTGTCTGCCCATTGGTAAGAACTTGGGAAGTAATTTTAGATAAATTCAAATCATACAAACTCTCTCGAAATTGAATTCATCGTCCTAAAAAGGAGGATTCGAAATGGTCCGCAATTGAATTAACTTGAACTTCTCGGTCTTTTGATGAAGCAGATTATTGCAGCCATTGCACGTTGCGCCTTACCAAAAGATGGCTAGTAGCAAGATCACACACACACACACACAAGCAGCTTTTTTCGCTCGTCGTGGCTGCACCCACCAGCTGGCTACAAATAAATCACTGGCTTGGGTAACCGTCTGCCTAGCAAACCATTGCATATTTTATGGCTGCCTAGCAACGGTTGCCTAGCCGACGGCTTGTTAACAACAGCCTGCAACGCAAATAGCGCAATGACCAATGGATGGTCTCCAGTGCACCTTCTATGGTACTTGCCACCGTTAGCTTCCAAATCCTCATTTGCGCCTTGCCGCTCAGCACTGTCGAATGCACCCTCCAAGGAAGATGCCAACGCCAGCTGCCAATGGCTCGTTGCTCCACACAGCTCCAATACTGCAACACGAATGAGAACATTTGCGAAGGTGTACCCGTTTTATATAGTTCACTGCTGCATATGAGACCTCCCTTGCTCACATTTGAAATCTGTGATAGGAAAATACTGTGCATTTAGTAAATTTAGCCTACAAAACTTAATTATAAGACATCATCTTTTATTTTCGTTATTTGCAATAGTTTTAAATAGTTTGCGGATAATTTTTGATAATTGAATTGATACGCAAAAAACATCTTGAATATCTACCGAGCATTTATTACATCCGAGTTTCAACCCGGATAAAAATAACCATACAATGACTGTATTGTCAAATAACATTAAAATCTATTGCCGAACATGAATCTTATTGTACACGTATTGGATTAATGGAACATGCATATTGTCATTACAATAGATCTACTATTTACCCTACATGCTAGAATTTTCAACAATTGTGAAACAATACAACCAATAGTAATTGACTCAGATTTGTTCGGGAAAACATGATTTTCTATATTGAAGATACATAATTCCCCCTTATTCTATTGTTGATGTCTCAATTATTCTAGCATTAAATTCTACCCAAGTAACACGAAATGTTTAAGTTGCGAAATGTTTTAGTGTTGCCATTCCGGTGATTGAAAACTTTTTAGGATACTACTATAGGATTGGAAAAGCGCAGAAGGTGGAGCCTATGAAACATAATTTATGTTTGATAATGGTCATGAACAAAAAAAAAACCTTAGGCTTAAGTAAAACAAATTATTGTCGGTTTTCTAAAAGATATCCATGGACTAGGTTTGAACCATGAACTCCAAGCTTACTAGATCGGCCTTCTTACCACTTGACCATTTCGACATGTGGGAAATGGAAGAATTAGAATTCGCTTAAACCGTACTATCATTATTTAAACTAGCGCCAATGTTATAAGATAATTCAGGCATAAGAAAGTTAGCATTTAAATTAAATGGATTTGCTATACTATGATGATCGGTTGATTGCAGTTCAGTGTCATCATACTAGCAATTGTACCCGTGCAAATAATGATTGATCGTACAAGGAATAGGCTACAGCAATATTATGTTGTTCATTATACTGGCATCATTGAATTAGGTTCTTGATTGGTTCAGCGGTAAACATAAATGTGATTTAAATAGACATTTGTTAGTTTTCAGTCTTAGTTAAAAGTACAGGAACGGTCATTCGACGTCCAATACGACATGAACTAAACATACCTGACTAGTTGTGTTGGCATTTGACATTCCAAAAATATGTTTGTTTCTTAATATACGGAAGACTTGTGTTACTACATTTCTACAACATAATATGCAAACAAGCAAGATGTCTGATGTAAACAAACATGTCCTTACTTAAAAACCTCAAACACATATATGACAATTCAATTAGTTATAAGTGAATCTTGATTCGAATTTCATGAATCGTACATCTACATGACTAAACTAGTCAAATTTCACTTTTATATATCTACAGCATGACACATGGAAAATATAGCTTTTATATTTATGTTTTTGGTGCTACTTGGGTAGTGTGGAAACAATATCTCCTATTGTCATCTTGTTGTCATGAACAATAATATTAATAGTACACACTTTTGATTCCATTGTATGGTTACAATACATTTAATTGTAAATCTATGGGATTTTTTTTTCCGGGAATTGACACCCTACCCTTGCCGAAAGCCGTAGTCTACGTCAAAATCAATCGTCCGATTGTGTCGTAGTGAATTTATCGAAAATAGCAACGTCGACTTATTCGTTGACAGACGAAGGATCGATTATTCGCCAAAAACGTTCAATGAATTCAGCTCTCGGAACATTACCAAACCGTTCCATGCCGAACATTTGCGGTCGGCTATCATTGGTTACTACTGCTGTTGTCATTAGCATCCGTCTAATAGCGCCAAAGGTGGAACATAAACAATTACCAATTGCCACACCATCATCCGCTACCGATTTTGTTTCGGATAGCATAGATGGATGCTACTCGATTCCCTTGCTTAAAATAATCAAAACAAATTTCAATGGCGTTGCCAGAAACCAAAAGGGTAGCTCGCATAGAAATGGCACGGCTGCCAGTCATCAATATCAATGCTCACTATTCGAGTGCGAGTCGGTCACGATGAGATGCAACTACGCGTGACTTTCGCGATTAATAATACTGTTGCGATTAATGACGATAATGTAAGCGGTGTTTTTTTTTATGTGAATTTGATAAGGATTCTCGGCGATCCAATCGCAAAGAGGCGCACCCTTCAGATATAAAGGGTGACCACAGTTAAATTGCATCACTTTCAATAAGCTGTAACATTGGGCCCTTTGGGTTGATTTCAACGAAATTTTGGGTGAAATGACCTCAGCGTGTATTGTTTAGACTGCAGTTTCATTGTGAAATGTGTCGTAGTTTCGAAAATGGAGCCGAAGGAACAGCAAGTGCGCGAGAACATTTTACACACATACCTCGACAACCCACTTCTTTCGCACCCAGCCATCGGAAAGATGTTGAAAATTCACCAGTCTACAGTGTCTTGTGTCATAAAACGTTTCAGGGAACGTTTAACTGTCGATTGGAAGAAGGTGAGTGGTAGAAAAAGTGTTCCGTACTGTGTGAAGGATCACAAGCGAGTGGTTGCTGCCTTTAAATGCAAACCCAACTGTTCCGTTCGGGATGTGGCGAAAAAGCTGCACTTGACCAAAAATTCTGTGCAGAAAGCCAAGAAACGAGCCGGGCTCCGTTTATTCAAAGTTCAGAAAGCTCCAAACCGCAATGAAAAACAGAACAGGTCAGCTAAAATACGTGCGCGTAAGCTGTACACACAAATGTTGACGAAACCACACTGCTGCATCATGGACGATGAAACACACGTAAAAGCGGACTGTAAACAAATTCCCGGCAACCAGTATGTGACTGCGAAAGACAAGTTCGATGTTCTAGAGTCTCTCAGGAAACAGCAAGTGTCAAAGTTCCCCAAGAAATTCATGATTTGGCAGGGGATTTGTTCGTGTGGTAAACGGAGCAAACCTTTCGTGACAACTTCAACTGTAAATGGTCAAATATACATGAATGAAAACGACTGCTTCCGTTTTTCAAAACACACAACGTTCCTCCAATTTTTTGGCCGGACCTAGCCTCTTGTCACTACTACAAGGATGATCTGGAGTGGTACAAGACGAATGGTGTCAATTTCGTGCCGAAGGATCTTAATCCTCAAAACTCTCCAGAGTTGCGGCCAATTAAAAAATATTGGGCTATAATGAAGCACGAACTTCATAAGCATCCTAAAGTAGTCACTACAGAACAGACAATGTTGAAGTCATGGTTGAAAGCGGAAAAAATGTCGGTTCAAGCGTAGTACAAAATCTCATGCGTGGTATTAAGAAGAAAGTTCGGGCTTTTGGATTTGGTAAAGAAATACAATGAAATAAAACTACCTAAACCAAGATTATACATTGTATTTCATTCCCTGAATATTTCATGACAATCGGTTGAGAGACTTGTTTTTGAGGACGAGTTTAAAGTGATGCAATTGGACTGTGAACACCCTTTACCATCAACATCGAAAATCAACGAAAGCATCCACAAAATCAGACTGCAAATTAACCATTAGAAAAATAGCAGAGGAATTAGAAATTGCGTTTGGATACGTTCGGGACATTTTGGTTAACGATTTGGGCCTCAGGCGTGTCGCTGCAAACCTGGTGCCGAAAGACCTGAATTTTATGAAAAAACTGGACTTCGTTGACCTTCATACAATGCCATCGTGAACATTTTGCTAATAACGAAACGAAAAGCGTGTATTGCCGTTCATCCGCAAGCATAGGGGCAAAGTCATCTTTTGGCCCAATTTGGCCAGCAGCTGCTACTTTAAGGTGGTTTTGGAGTGGTAAGCTGTCCACAAGCTAATGAATCCTCCGGATTACCCGGAAATTCGACCAATCGAAAAATACTGGGCAATTTCAAAGCAGCGACTTCGACGAAGCGGCGGGGCAGTCAAGGACAACCAGCAAACGCGGGCAAAATGGAAGAAATGCGCTGATTCCGTGTCAGTTTCCACTGTGCGGGCGCTGCTGGGCTTTATTAAGAGGAAGGTTCGAGATTTCGGTCGAACTGGAGAAATGTAACTATCTTATGCTCTAAATTTGAAGTTCTAATAAAAGTTCTGTAAAGCAACCATTAATGGAAATTTGAAACTTATTGAATCCTGAATTCCAGGTCTTTTTGTGCGCACCAATTTACTTTTAGTCAGCCTGTATGTGACGAGCTTATTTTTCGGGCACTTATCACTTCATACACTGCGTATTAATTGAAAACACCACACGAGGCAGACAAAAACACTTATTAACGGTTGTCGTGATGAGACACGGCACTTCCTTCCCGGCTCAGCGCTCGATACGGAATGACCGCCTTGTCTTGCGAAGTGGAATGCCAAGTAGATTCGATTTATTTTGAATTCGCAAAAGTATTCGACACTGTTCCGCATATCCTAGTCATCAATAAAATGAAGCACATAGGATTTACCGATTAGTTTACGGAGTCGCTATGGTCGTTTTTGTCGGACCATTCCGCACACGTGGTGGTTAACTCTGCAGTATCCCGATCATTCAATATCACATCCGGCATACTTTAGGGCAGTGTTCTTGTGCCTCTTATTTTTAACATTTTCGTGATCGATCCTTGAAACTGTCCACGTTTAAACTATATTTTGACGCAGACCTGAAAATCTACCACATTATTGCGTCGAATCTACGCAACGAACACTACGCTGATCTTGTGTGGCGATAGCGGATTCCGCGTCAACAGTACGAAGTGCAAGGTTCAGTTGCTGCAATAATCCCATACACCATGAGTATTGCATGGATACTGATTCGTTGGAACAGGTTAAGTCGATCTGCAATCTGGGAGTTACCATCGACGCCAAGTTCTCTGAAGAACCAAGTGACTTGGCCACCAACCAATAAGTCTACCAAACAGAGTGTTTTCAGAAAATTCTCATCCCGTTCCTACAGAAATATCACTTGGATGGAGACTGTGTGTTTTGGCCGGACGAGGCATCATCCTACTACGGGAAGAAGACGCTAACGTTCTTGGAGGGCCAAAATATACCATCTGTGCCGGAATCCGGAATCCGATTAACCTGCAGCAGTGTCGTCCCATCGAAGATTTTTTTTTGGTATATTGAGCTCCACTGTAGACAACTTCCCTGCCTTCGGTTCAGAAAGGGGTATGGGCGCGTTCTGTCGAGTTGGTCGCAGAATATTTCAAGTGTGAATAGGCTGTCACATCAAAGTTCAACAGTGCCTGAACCAAATGGACAGCTGTAATGATCACTTCATGGTGCGATGGGGGATCATTGCCCTGATATTCCATAATGTAGCACGATGTAAAATATTTCTTGTCTTCTATAACTTGACGTAATGGAATTAAGTAAACGAGTGGAAATTAATCAAGAATGATCGCTCATATGCATCCGTCCATTCTGAACGGCCATTGTAAGAATATCCCCATGAAAATCTCACATACGCATAGCTTGTTACCAATTACCAATGTTATCTCTCCTTTCTCTTGTTCTTTTCCCTATCGCATGACCCGAGCAATTCCATATGACACGCCGAGAAGACAACCTGGACCCTACATCAAATTGAAGCAATACGTAAAAACGGTATACAGGGTGCGGCAGAAAATGATTTGATAGAAATAGAACAAATTTTCGCATTATTTTCGGCCGCACCCTGTATAACCCTATCCAATTTTTCTTTCAGCCTAATTTTCTAACACAAGGTAAGTAATCAAATGGCGACAACAAAATATACTGAATATTAAATAACATATAACGGGGAAGGGAAGGGATCCCAAAAGAAACGATTTTGATAGAGAGCATGGGGCTGCCTCCTCCCTATTGTTAACATATCGCGGAACGAGGGCGGGCTCTTCGACCCCATCTATTGGGTTTATTCTGTCAATCGAGGGCCCGATTTTAGAGCTGTCAGTGTGAACTTGCATTTGGAAGGAGATTTTCTTCCCTATATTCTCGGGTTTCGCGTAAGTGTCTCTACTTACGGGCCCTTCCTACAGGAGCTGGATAATCACAAACAACAATAGAATCCTGATCAAATCGTTTTGCAGATTATTCCACTGCTATGGAAAGTTATCTTGCTAAAGCTCGATTCAAAGTAAGTCTGGACGCACGGTTTAATACACCACCTGGTAGTTGGAACAAAAAACGTTTGGCAGGAATTTGTTGATGTTTCATTGACAAAGAAATTGGTGAAAAGTTTTATCTCGAAATTACGGATCATGGAACTTGAGGAAAGAAAATTAATTGTGCACAAAGATCTAGAGAATCCTTCGAGGTCTGCCTCGAAAATAGCAAAAGAGTTAAAATTCTTGTCTTGTAATCAAACGTTACAAGGATACTTTGAGTGTGGATAGAGCACAGCATCTATCATAAAAGTGGCAGTAGGGACAATGAGCTGAGGAGAAAGATGTTGAGGTACGTGAAAGGCAAACCAGGTGTCTCCATACATGATTTGGCAAAGAAATACGATTCCAACTCTTTCACCGTACGTAACATCCTTTCAAGAGAAGGATATAAGACTTGTAAACCAGTAAACATCCGAATCACTCTCTGAAACAAAATTTAGTGGCCAAAAAGTGAGGACAACTACTATACGAACGAGTTTTGACGAAATTTGATGGCTGTATTTTAATGGATGACGAAACATATGTCAAAATGGATTATAAACAAATCCCCTGACGAAAATGTTACCTGGCAACTGGTCGTGGGGATGTCCCTTCCAGGTATACATTTGTTTTTGTTGATAAGTTTGCTCGGAAACTAATGAGTTGGCAAGGAATCTGCAGTTGTGGCCTTAAAATCAAGGTTTTCATGACATCTCACACAATGATGTCGAAGGTTTACATTAAAGAGTGTCTGAAAAGCGGATTTTAAAGGGCGAGACGGTCAAAATTTGGTCAATATCAACTTGACGTATTTCTTTCAATTTTGCGTTTAAAAAACCTGAACACCCCTCATTTTGAAGGTGTGTGTGTGTAGAATGTTGCTGATTTTGGAATTCACTCTTCAGTTGTCAAAATGCCGTCCAAGCATGAAGAGCAGCGTATCAAAATTTTGCTCGCGCATCGCGAAAATCCGAGCTACTCGCACGCAAAGTTGGCAAAATCGCTAAAAGTTGCCAAATCAACCGTTACAAATGTAATTAAAGTGTTTGGGGAACGTTTGTCGACAGCCAGGAAGTCTGGATCGGGGGAAAATCGAAAACCGGAAGCCGCTGAGACGACAAAGAGAGTTGCCGGTAGTTTCAAGCGAAACCCTAACCTATCTCTCCGAGATGCCGCAAATAAGCTGGGTGTATCGTCTACAACCGTGCATCGAGCCAAAAAACGAGCCGGACTATCGACTTACAAGTAGGTAGTGACTCCAAATCGCGATGATAAACAAAATACGACGGCCAAAGCGCGATCCCGGAGGCTGTACACGACGATGCTGACGAAGTTTGACTGCGTGGTAATGGACGACGAAACCTACGTCAAAGCCGACTACAAGCAGCTTCCGGGACAGGAGTTTTATACGGCAAAAGGAAGGGGAAAGGTAGCAGATATTTTCAAGCACACGAAACTGTCAAAGTTCGCAAAGAAATATCTGGTTTGGCAAGCCATCTGTACCTGTGGCTTAAAAAGCAGCATTTTCATAGCTTCCGGGACTGTCAACCAAGAAATTTACGTGAAAGAGTGTTTGAATAAACGTCTGCTGCCTTTCCTGAAGAAACACGGTTGTTCCGTACTGTTTTGGCCGGATTTGGCATCTTGCCATTACGGTAAAAAGGCCATGGAGTGGTACGCCGCCAACAACGTGCAGGTGGTTCCCAAGGACAAGAACCCTCCCAACACGCCAGGGCTCCGCCCAATTGAGAAATACTGGGCTATTGTCAAGCGGAACCTAAAGAAGACCAAAAAAAACTGCTAAGGACGAGCAGCAGTTCAAGGCAAACTGGCTTTCTGCGGCGAAGAAGGTGGACAAGGTGGCTGTACAAAATCTGATGGCAGGGGTCAAGCGTAAGGCCCGGCAATTCGGATTTGGACAAGCGGAAGCCTAACTGAATATTTTTCCTGAATTTTATACTAATTGAACTTGAAAAAGAAATTTAATTTGATTTTTTAAATAAACGATTTCACCGATTTACACGCGTTTTCCCTTGACCAAATTTTGACCGTATCACCCTTTACCTTTCATTCGGCAACACAAGACCAACGTTATGTTTTGGCCGTATCTAGCCAGCTGCCACTGCTCTAAGGAGGTACTAAAATGGTATACTGCAAACAATGTTAATTTCGTCGGCAAAGCGATTAATCCTCCGAATTCAGACTGATCAATCCTCCGAATTCAGACTGAGCACTCCGAATTCAGACTGATCGAAAAATATTGGGCAATTGTCAAGCGAATACTTGCGGTAATGAAATGAAAAATGCACAACAAATGCGTTTAAAGTGGAATAAACCCGCCAGTACAGTGTCACCAGCTACTGTGCAGATCAAGATGGCATCGATCACAAGTAAAGTGCGACAGTTTGTTCGAAACGGTAAAATGTAATAATTTGTTTCATATAGTTTGAAAGCTGAATCAATACCCTTTTGTTTGAAGTTTTGATCAACCGTGTATATTGTTTAATTCTTGAGTTATGATCGCTTGAATGCGTCAAAATTTACTTTGAGTCGGGCTTTAAAAAATATGGTAGTATAACATCATCATCATCATTGAGCTCTAATGTAGACAAGGGTAATTGGATGGCCAAGGACACGCAGCAACTCATCAACTGGATCAGAAGCAGCTTCCAGAAAATTGATGTGGCAGCCATCCAGCGGTCATGTGGTACCATCAGGACCATGGTACCATCAGGACCGGGCTGCGCTACAAGGCGGATCACGGACCATATGTTAATTTAGATTAAGCTTAGTTTGAAGAATTAGGTCAACCCTTTATATGCAATATATCAGATTGAACTGTACTTCTTTGTTTGGTTTTTCCTGAGCCACTCTTTCCATTCTTGGTATTTGGTGGCCACTCGTTAATAGCACAAACCCAACGGTCAAAATTTGGTGATACGGTCAAAATTTGGTTGAGGGAAAACGCGTGTAAATCGGTGAAACCGTTTATTTAAAAAATCAAATTAAATTTCTTTTTCAAGTTCAATTAGTATAAAATTCAGGAAAAATATTCAGTTAGGCTTCCGCTTTTCCAAATCCGAATTGCCGGGCCTTACGCTTGACCCCTGCCATCAGATTTTGTACAGCCACCTTGTCCACCTTCTTCGCCGCAGAAAGCCAGTTTGCCTTGAACTGCTGCTCGTCCTTAGCAGTTTTTTTGGTCTTCTTTAGGTTCCGCTTGACAATAGCCCAGTATTTCTCAATTGGGCGGAGCTCTGGCGTGTTGGGAGGGTTCTTGTCCTTGGGAACCACCTACACGTTGTTGGCGGCGTACCACTCTATGGCCTTTTTACCGTAATGGCAAGATGCCAAATCCGGCCAAAACAGTACGGAACAACCGTGTTTCTTCAGGAAAGGCAGCAGACGTTTATTCAAACACTCTTTCACGTAAATTTCTTGGTTGACAGTCCCGGAAGCTATGAAAATGCTGCTTTTCAAGCCACAGGTACAGATGGCTTGCCAAACCAGATATTTCTTTGCGAACTTTGACAGTTTCGTGTGCTTGAAAATATCTGCTACCTTTCCCCTTCCTTTTGCCGTATAAAACTCCTGTCCCGGAAGCTGCTTGTAGTCGGCTTTGACGTAGGTTTCGTCGTCCATTACCACGCAGTCAAACTTCGTCAGCATCGTCCGGGATCGCGCTTTGGCCGTCGTATTTTGTTTATCATCGCGATTTGGAGTCACTACCTTCTTGTAAGTCGATAGTCCGGCTCGTTTTTTGGCTCGATGCACGGTTGTAGACGATACACCCAGCTTATTTGCGGCATCTCGGAGAGATAGGTTAGGGTTTCGCTTGAAACTACCGGCAACTCTCTTTGTCGTCTCAGCGGCTTCCGGTTTTCGATTTCCCCCCGATCCAGACTTCCTGGCTGTCGACAAACGTTCCCCAAACACTTTAATTACATTTGTAACGGTTGATTTGGCAACTTTTAGCGATTTTGACAACTTTGCGTGCGAGTAGCTCGGATTTTCGCGATGCGCGAGCAAAATTTTGATACGCTGCTCTTCATGCTTGGACGGCATTTTGACAACTGAAGAGTGAATTCCAAAATCAAACATTCTACACACATTCTACACACACACCTTCAAAATGAGGGGTGTTCAGGTTTTTTAAATGCAAAATTGAAAGAAATACGTCAAGTTGATATTGACCAAATTTTGACCGTATCGCCCTTTACATTAGTTCTGATCGGTAACGGAGTAGCAACTACGAAACGCACGGTCTCTTAGAAAAAAAAAAGATTACAGAGAGTTCTTAAAGCAACAGAAATCATATAAGGTATTGTTATGTTTTTTGCTATATTTCTTGGCTCCTTGCATTTTTGAAGGTCTTCTCACCCTGATTTAAAATATTGTTCATAACAAACAAGAAAAGTTTCAAATAACCGTCAAGATCAGTTTATCCAAGCAAAATATTGGCAACTGCTTCCTAAGCAATGCATTATCTTCATATGCAGCAATTTGACTGACAATTAAGCTACATAAAACTTATCTCAATCGATCATTACCGAATGCTACTTAAGTTATCTGCCAAGATTAAGACTAGATGTCCTGAAATGGCAAAAAATGAAAAAGATAGTTTGCATCGGCGGTTAGAAGAGTTTAGCAAACAATTGAAAAACCTCTAGCTGGGAAAACCTCTTGACGATCTCGACGTAAATTCAAGGTGAATTGCTGCTCCGGGTATTATCTCTCTCTTGCAAATTTGCCTCGCTATTTCAAATTGATAAATTTCGATTGTTAGTGAATGAACATCGAATTGAATTTCATCAAATTGGTCACAGCAAGTAAGCATACAATCTGATGCGATTAAATATCCAATATTTAGTACAGATTCTGAGTTATATCAATTCTAAATTTTGAGATAATGGCTGTCATCGAGAAAGCTTCAGCGTAAGCCCTTTACATCGTACATGAAACATACTTTTTCTCTCAACCATCTCCAATATTCAATAGAAAATAGTCATTTTCAATTTTAAGACTATGTCTCCACTCCCACGCCCAACCGCGGTTAAACATTAAAAAAATCTAAAACACGATAAATCAATTTGTGCCATCTTCCGGTTTACGCCACATGACAACCATTCAAGAGGAAAAGAAAATCTACGGAAACTTTTTCGTTTTCATCCACCTCACCCACCTGCTGAATTCTTCGTCAGGAGAGTGCTGGTTCATTGAAAGCTGCCGAGCATCAGGATGGACACATTTCAAACTCCCTGCGCCAAACCAATCCGCCCAGCGGCTATTTATTCAAACAAGTGTTAAAATTCATTCAATTCCTCCTAATCATACATTTTATCACATCAAATTCCAATTAATCTCTTACTCTGCACCGCCATCGAATATACCGTCAAGGTAGGCAAGGACACTCTGGACCGGCGAGGTAAAATGCGAGGAAATCCTTCGACCTGAAAAGACGACGTGATGATGAGTAGCGGGGAAAAAGTTTTGATTTGAATTTCAAGTTTCGAATGCGGTATTCTGTAACATGGTGCTTGGCAGAAACGGCAGCAGTTGACGTTGCCTGCTGTGGGGCCGGGGGGTTTCTGTTTCTCATTTTTTGTTCTGACGAGCCACCACAGACAACCGCACTGCAACAGTGTGTCAGGCGCCCATTGGCAGATCGATGCCGGGTTTAGCCTTTCTTTCACAAACGCGATGAAACAGCATGAAAACTAGCCAAAGGGTAGCAACCAATTAGGAATTAAGAGATAAAAGTGTGTCTCTATCGTTAACTCTTTGGTAGTTTATCCCCTCGAGATCAGAAACGATTAACGCTGAGAAAACACACTGTCATGGCTCTGAGGAACGATGGAAAAACTACCCAACAGCTACGAAAGTCGTGCTGCGATGGAGACATGAATTATTTCTAACATTTTAACACGAACCCTTTGGGTGGTATGAATTTGCATCAAAAATGTTTTCAATGTATTTTGACATGTGTTATTCGAAGGATTTGTGAAACTTTGGATGCTACCGATGTACCGTATTCTCACGATCCTCAATTAAGTACTTGACCGTCAGGACGGCAGGCAGCCGTCACGTCGTCGATGCCAATTTCTAGAGCACTCTTCACTTGTCAAGTAGGCAGAACCATTATTTGCCATCCACCAATTGTGTGCGCGTAAAGCATGTTTACATACAAACAACGTCGTCTGGTTTCATAACATCGAGAATTATTAACATGACCGTTGATCCTATATCAACAGAGCCACTTAATTACAGAGTTCACCGGGCGAGCCTCAGTCAGTGTCGGGGCGATGATCCGTTGATGGATTTCAACGAGCCGCACGTGGCCAAGTTGGTACGAATATCCGATCACGTGGAAAAACCGCCCGTTATTTCATTAAAGGCGGAAAAAAACTAGCTGGGCCACAAATCGAAAAAGTGAAACATACACCTCGCAACTTCTTGACGGGGTTATGTTATTATGTTTCATCTCGGTGGTGTGCCACGTGCCGCGTACAGTCGATACAAGGAGGTGGTTTTTCGTGCCTACCTACGCATGATGAATTTCGCTTTTTGCGTCGGAACCGATGAGATTCCGTGGCATCGGAGGGGTGAGATGGTGAAAATAATAATCACTAAACATCAAAATTCAATAGGAGAGCGTGTTGTATCATCATCATCATAATCATCATCAACAACATCGACATCTTTGTGCTGGTCCAAACTGCCAAGTGCTGGGTAGATACGAAATGACTTAGTGTTCGTAAAAAAGCGAGCATGCAAAAAAAGGCGAAAAAGTGGGCTGGAAATTGAGGAGTGTGATTTGGTTTTTGCTGAAAAATATTTCCTCTTGGCCAAGGGAACTAATCTTTAGGTTTTTGTGGTTGATTTTTTTTTTGAATTATGTGTTGTTCTTTATAGAGACGTTTAGAGTTTTTGTACTTTTTGTAACGTAATCCTGAAGTTCTGTAGATTTGTAAATAGTTTTCTGCCTACACAAGTCCGTTTCGGATGAATTCAATTTTTTTTACCTCAAACACAAGATTGATAATGTAATAAACCACTCAGATTTAAGCTTACAGATTTTTGAATTTCTTTGCTATAAAAATTTAAATATTTGTGCTAAATAAATAGTACCAAGGACTGATCATAGATGGCGGTATAGAATTTTTAAGTAGATTGACACTTGCGTAAAAAGGTATTGGTAAACGTCAAAAATGATGACGATTGATTTATAGGTTCTTTAAACTAATTCTTGGACCAAATCGGTCATTTTCAAAGTTCGTCGGCTAAAGAACAGAAGCTAGCCATTGTGGTTCTTTTTTTAATCTACCAATTTTTTCTAAGGTTTGTTCAATTGGTTTTCTTCATTTAAGTAGTGTTAAAAGTAAATTATATTTATTTCAGAATGAGTTTGATTTAAAGTTTTTTGCGGGAATCTTGACCCAAGTGGCGAAGGCTCTATACTTCTACGATTTCTTTGTCTACAAAAAAAGTAAAGCTATCATGAATTCATTCTTTATTTGAGTGATTTTAATTCGCTTCTTGTTGGACCTCAGCGTCCAATAGCGTCCTATACATCCGCCATCTTCTTTTGGCTATTGTGCACACGGTGCATTTTCGGGGACTGTTGAGGCCCGCCAGTTCGTGGCAGTCAAACGGGATAGGGAGAAATTTTCCTCCAGCCTGCCTGCGTACGGTTGCCGTATGATCGGGTAGAGTACCGGAGTACCGACACCCTCAACCCCGCAGCTTTAGTTCGGCCACTCTACATCCGAGCAAGCCCCGACAACTACGGGATCCCTTTCTGGTGGAAGTTATTCGTTCCGTGACTTCATGCGGCCAGAACATCGCACACCAGAACATCGCACGCCAGATCATCGCACATCAGCCGCGTGCCCCCGATTATTCCGGACTACAAAAAGACCCTGCGCAGGTTAGTTATTCATGGCCATGAAACACACACACAGTACAACATACACACACAGGAATGAGACGAAAAAAATGAATACAAATTAAAATGAATTTAAGCTAAATTTCCTTTATTCATTCTTTTATACTACCTGAGCCCTGTGGTAAAGTTAGTCCGCCCGGGTGTACGTTTCGCTTTGCCTTTACGTTGATTGAGGATACCTTCTTTCCACCGTTTAACGCACTTCTACATCTGTGGTCATCAATTTGCGTTTACCGAGCAACCGTACGAAAATTCATTAAGAATTGCTGAAACAACTTAGCCGGGCAACACAAAACACGACCAGTGGTCTCTCAAAACCGAGAGTGGCGCATAAGCCACTGCGTTTGCGGCAATTTTCCGTTGCGACGGCGACGAACGGTTACAATTTAAACAGGGTGTTAGGTTCCTTAATTCAAATATTGTAGGGGTGATAAACTATCAAATTTTATGAAAAAGATCGTTCAATCCAAATGCTGGTTATGCATGCTTGTCTTAAAAAGAAACCTGGAAAGGAAAAAAACCCCCCCCCGCAAAAAAAACCACCACACAAATATACTAATATTTTTTTTTATTTTTTTTTTTTTTTTTTTTGGGGGCCGGTTTTTTTTTTTTTTTTTTTTCTTTTTTTTGTGTTGGCGTTTTTTTTGGGTTTTTGTTTTTTTTTTTTTTTTTTTTTTTTTTGTTTGGTGATGATTTTTTTATTTTTTTTTTTTGGGGGGGGGTGCGCCTGAAAAACTATAAGGAGTGTATCGAATATAAGCTATCCACATACATTTGCGTTGTACGCATGTATTTGTGATGGTTTTTTATGCTCTGAACACTGCATGCTGTGCGTTTGACTGTCAGCTTTCTTTTGTTTACTTGTTTGTGCGGTTCGAATTCTGCGTTTTCAAAATGTCGCGTATTGAAAAGGAAGTGAAAATTAAGGTTCTGGACACATGGCTAAGTGAGAAGGGTATTACTATGCGAAAATTAGCGAAGCGGTTTGGAATTCATCATGCGAGTATTAAAACCATCATTAATAAGTTTGGGGAACACTATTCTTTCGATGAGCTACCAGGAAGAGGCAGAAAACCCGGTTCTTCCAACTCGAAACTGGAGCAGAAAGTGGTATCTCTAATCATGAAGAACAAATCAATGTCAATACGTGATTTGGCCAAAAAAGCAGGAACGAGTGTCGGAATGATCCAGCGTATCAAGAGGCGAAACCACCTGAAGACCTACAAGAAGCAGAAAAACTCGAAACAAAGTTCAGAACAGAAGAAGCGAGCAGCAACAAAGGCCCGGAAATTGTATTCGCGTCTTTTGCAGCGTCCGGATGCATGCGTTTTGATGGACGATGAGACCTATGTAAAGGAGGACTCAAAAACCCTTCCAGGTCCACAATACTTTAATGCCGCCGTTGGGGAGGATGTGAGCGATGCGGACAGGTCGATTCAAGTGGAGAAATTCGGTCGAAAAGTACTGGTATGGCAAGCAATATGTTCCTGTGGTTTGAAGTCAACCATTTTTTACACTACCGTAACTATAAATGCGGAAATCTATTGATCTGAGTGTCTCCAGAAGAGATTGTTGCCTTTATATAAGAAGCATAGTACACCTCCACTGTTTTGGCCGGATTTAGCGTCGGCTCACTATGCCAAAACCACTCTCAATTGGCTTGCGGAAAAGGGTATAGATTTCGTTGAGAAAAATATCAATCCACCAAATTGCCCTCAGCTTCGACCCATCGAACGTTACTGGGCAATCGTGAAGCGGGTCTTCAAGAAGACTGGTAAGGCAGCTGGGAACATGCAGAAGTTCAAAAAAATTTGGGCTCAAACGTCCAAAAAATGCGATGCAACACTAGTCCGGAACTTGATGAAGAGCATTCAATCCAAAGTTCGAAAATTCATGAAGGAATAACTTAAATTTCATCCGGTCTTCATTATGTTCAAGTTTAACCTCGTTCAATTAAGGATCAATTT
Organism: Aedes koreicus; assembly: GCA_024533555.2. Lineage (NCBI taxonomy): Eukaryota > Metazoa > Arthropoda > Insecta > Diptera > Culicidae > Aedes > Aedes koreicus. The sequence goes on from JAHHFK020004572.1 coordinate 415,452, forward strand.
TTTGTATGAATAAAATATCGGTTTTCAACATAATCTGAAAGAAAGTTTGTGGATAGCTTATTTTCGATACACTCCTTAGAAAATGAGAATTCACATAATTCACATAAATGGATAGTAACCATGTTTTCCTTATTCCAAGCTCACCCTCGGTGGAGCAATCCAAGTATTGTCACTTTTCACAAGACATGAAATGTATTAAAGACTAATATATGTTAAAAAAAAAAGACCGTGCAATTTCGTAGTTGCTACTCCCTTACTGACAGAACTAGTGTAATTGCAAAGAGAACCACATAGATGGAGCTTGGGAGTAGCTTTACATCTTCAATGTACAAGTTCACTAATTCTATTTATAGATCAGTACCGGTGCCGGCCACGTCCTCACGGTGTTTTGGTGGAGGGGGGAAGGATGATTAGTGTGACAATCGTTGTTATTAGAGACCGTGAACACCACTGTATCTCTACAATTGCCAAGGGAAGGATAGTTGTGTTAGTGAGGTAAGTTATTTTTAGATCATGGATGCACTGTGGTAAGTGATGCGATCAATGAGAGAAAGCGCAGTAGACTGCTTTTTATTTTAAATCTAGTGGTGATAGAAAGAGGCAAGTGAAAAATGGCAAGGAAGGGGACGGGCCTGGGATTGAACTCCCGACAATCTGCTCAATAAGCAGAACGGGTAACCACTGAGCTACCCAGCCGCGTCTTAAGGACTAATATATGTTCCTTTGACTACAAAAACAAATGTTTCCTAGGTTGAATTAATTCAGACTAGGGTGCGGTGGTAGATCTGATACCCCGTAACGCATCACGAAAAGGTGATCTACCAGCGTTACGGGTCAACTTACTTACTTACTTATGCTGGTCCTACGTCCTATTAGGACTGCACCTGCGTCACGATATTTCTCCATAAAACTCGATTGAGGGCTGCTTGTCTCCAGTTCCTCGAATGTCCCACACTTCCCAGGCTTGCTCCACTTGGTTAAACCACCTAGCTCGCTGCGCTGCCCTGCGTCTAGTACCGGTCGGATTTGAGATGAACACCATTTTTGCGGACCCACCCTTTTTACCCTTCCAGCTTTAGCGAATTTTTGGATGCTGTGTTCGCCATAGAGCTGCGCCAGCTCGTAGTTCATCCTTCTCCTCCATACGCAGTTCTCGTTTATACCGTCAAAGATGGTCCTAAGCACGCGTCGTTCGAATACTAGAATATTCTCTTCGAGCATTGTCCACGTCCTAGCCCGTAGAGAATTACCGGTCTTATCAGCGTTTTATTCATGATACACTTTATACGGGGGTGAAGTTTACCAGACCTCAAGGTCTTTTGGAGTCCATAGTAGGCACGACTTCCAGTAATAATGCGTCTCCGAATTTCTCTGCTGCAGTTGTTATCTGGCGTAACCAATAATCAAAGGTACACAAACTCATCCACCACCTCGAACTCATCTCCGTCGATTGTTACAACTCTGCCTATGCGAGCTGTATCACGCTCGGTTCCTCCAGCCAACAGATACTTAATCTTCGACGCATTCACCTTCAATCCAACTTTTTTCGGTTCACTTTTCAGTTTGGTGTACTGATCAGCTACCACATGGAACGTTCTGCCGACAATGTCCACGCCGTCAGCAAAGCAGATGAACTGGCCGGATTTATTGAAAATCGTACCCCGCATGTTGAAGTCCGCACGTTTCATAACACTATCTAGCGTAATGAGTAATTTTTCTTCTGAAAAGATTGTGCGTTATATGAAACATTGATCTTTTTTTTTCATAATTACATTTCAACGATACATGATTTTGATTGTTGTTTTGTTGTATTCTCCATATGCGCGGAGTAACGATATCTAATGCTGAAATTTGTCAGAAGCAGATAATTTCCCATCAACATTAGAGGCTCTAGGAGTGGACAGTAATTTATTGCTAGAACTTACCAAGCTACCCCGCATCTGGGGTAGCTTGGCAAAAGACTATGCGCCCGATTGTATACTATCTTCCTATACCCTCCGCTCGTTTTCAACTTGTATCTTTCAAGTTTCATAACCTGCCGTTACTCTAAACGGAACTATCAATGCTTTCTCTTCAATTCTCTTAGTGTTAGACTACACACTTAGAAATTATGAATTTTACTTGAGACGTTATTCATGTTTGTAAAAAGTCGGGGAACGTAAACAAAGATATCGTGTAAAATTATGTCTCCTGAAACTGACACAAAGGCAATTCGACGAAAGATGTGTTTGATTGAATTTATTTCCTCCTCTCTTTCAACTCATTCTTATGTGCTAAAGGACGCTTGCATGTGTCGGTCTCAGGGGACAGAAATTTACATGACATTTTGGTAGTGTGTAGTGCAACAAGAAATTTCATCAATTTTTACCCATGTAATAAAAAATACGTTGCACACAAAAGAAAGTGTTGCATTTTTATGGAGTACAATCTCTTATCGTTTAAATATCATTCAGAAAAAAAGGCGCAACAAGTTTATCAGACATCCCAAGTAACAATTTTAGTTTTATTCCAGCCGTATAGCACTCCTCCGGCTTTGTAGATAAAACTACATTCAAAACTGTTTTGTCTACCAACACCTCCTCTATGCTTCTTTAAAGCCGAAATTTGTAAAACATGGCCCACTCCATAGACGGTTATGAAAACAAGTTGATAAAACCTTTATAAGAACATAAGGATTTTGAAAATGTTCTAGTGAAAGCTGTTATGACCACTTGAGAACCTTCATAAAACCTATTGGCTGCCATTAAAACCAGAATGTGGCTAAATGGCCACATATGTCAAACTTCACTGTGAAATTGAGGATTGTTTTTGTTGTTCTGCTTTGTTCGATTCTCTGATCTTCTGATTCATTTAGCAGTCAACAAAAAAAAGTTCTAGTGTTGCGGAAATTTTTTTTTGATTGCAAAATATCCAAAACAAATTGTGTTTTCTACAACGTATTATGCTCCAAATTATATGCGCAATTATTTTTATGGTGAAGATTGGCACGATAAGAGCCAAAAATTAATGCGCCTCGGAAATTATGCGAATTTATAACAACATAAATCAAATTAAAACAAATATATTCGATACATTAATCATGAATTTCCTGAATAGTGCTTGGAATTGGATGAGATGATTAAAAGAATGCCAAAATTAGTCTCTGATCTACAGTTTATTTGCAAACCATTGAAAATTTGATGCATTTATGTTTCCACATTTTTATTATTTCTTATATTTCAATATGGCGATTGGAATAAAATCACCGTTTCGCCATAAAGCCAATCTTTCTTCCCAATCACTATTATAAAACTATTTGGTTTTATGGCGACTTCCTTCAATGCCAATTTGCCGTTTAATGCATTTACTGGAGGCAAAATGGTTCTAAATTGCTTTTCAACTGACCATAATAAGATAAAATCAATGAGTCCTAAAACGGCATTTCAATTTTACGAGTTCATAAAGTCGAAATAAAACCTTTGATAGGAGTAAAAGAATGTTGAAAAAACGAGGTTTTAAGATCGTTGTAAACAAGCTGTGTAGGTGCTCATAAACCCGACTAAAATATGAAACCTATTGGCACCTCTTGGTAAAACCAAATTGATTTCTAGTGGCTTTGATAAATCGTTAATAAAACTTAATAAAGCAGGATGGTTTTGGCAATGTTACTTGGGATCATATTTTAAAATTGAGTCACTAATCAACTTTTCCCATCCTTGGTTATGATAATGTAGGAAAATAAACTTACCATAACAATTGGAAGCGCTTCGCCGGCCAGTGTAATCGAGTACGAAAGCTAGGTGATGGCATTTGTTGATGATTCATTTGTGAACTATCAACAGGATTTCATGCAAAATCATCCCAGCCGCACGATCTTCGTTACGGCTATGATTTTCCATCTTCTCGGAATTTCTCCAAGACCCGAGTGGGTGGGTTCGAGACAACCGACGCGGCAAAAGCAAAAACGGTCGGTGGCTTCACTACCACATTCGCGATTGCCTCGGGGTGTATGCGAGGTTGAACAAGGATAAGGCATTCAGAGCCTAGATTAATAGGATGATGGTCCTCTCCCTCTACGATTTTGCTTTGCAACGGATTCAATATCGGGCGCGCGCGTATGTAGGATACGAAAGAAACAAGCAATTTATTTTATTATATGCACGAAAAAACAAAAACAACTGGGCGCAACAAGCACAAGAGCATGGCTCGTGGTGGCAGCATAATTATAAAATGCCCATCGATAGGGACTCGGGAAGGCGACAGGGGGAAAGAATAGAAATGTTACAAGGATGTGTCGATATATTGCTTCTTCTTGAGGATCGGCGGGTCGACGCGACGGACGGAATAAGCAATCTCGGTTTCTGTCACTACCGTCACCGCCGTCGTGAGCTGCGAGGACGACACCGACAACGCAAGACAAGAGTCTTGCTTCGACCGCTGCACACGGGAAGCGGTTGCTGTTCGGTGCGGTCCGCTTAGCTCTCACTCGGATTCGTTTCTCCAGGGCTAAATGTAATTTGGCTTATTATTTGAATTCTTTTATGAATTCTCGCGTATATTTGCATACAGAGCGCTGGAGTAGGGGTATTCGCAGAAGGCTTTCCGAGCTGGAGAGTATTGGTATTGGTTCGGCATGCCCTCGTCCCGAGGCATCGTTTTGCCCTTGTACTTGAATTGTGCTCCCTTCGAAAGCGAAAATCTTTCTGGTCTACCGACGACGTGATGTCAATGTCATCTTCTGGTAATGTAATAATCACCACCAAGGAATTGTCGTTCAGTAGGGTTCCGCAGCCGAGATGGAGCTGAGATCGTAAGGGAAACTGTAATCGCTCTGATTGCATGTGGTATATTTTCCGGCGCACGTCCACACGAACGGTTGACGACAATTGACGCGTTTGAGATCCTCGCATGTCATGCATGTTAACAGACTCAAAGATGTTTGAAAGTGTGCAGGCCGTTGAGATCCGATTTTATCCGTCTTGAACTTTTGGAACTTTCGAAGAAAAATTAAACTAAGTAAGTTCTCAAGTTTTTGAGTTTCTAAAAAAGTTATAACGAAGGGTCAAACATCGACTACTCTACAATATAATGGGAACGAACACTAACCCCTCCCACGATAAACTTTCCACTGCATTTCCAAAGAACTGACTCGATCCGGTTAGAGGAGCTGAGTTGACACACGCGCTACTAGTTTGACTTGCCCCTCCTATCCTGCGGTCGGTGGAAAGAAGCGGAAACAAGCCACTTAACAATGTTATTAGTGGAACGCTCCACTTATTAAGATGCCTCCACTTATGAGAGCAAAGGGAACCAAGAGCAACGTGACATCAAGGGCACACGACACAACACGGTCTAGCAATGCCCAGAGAGGGAACAATTGAAGGCACGAGCCACATCAATTCACCGCTTCGGATGATTTCAACGTCCTATAATGAAAGTCAGAAAATTTGATCATATCGAAAACTATCACCACTCGTCTACCACGTGACGTTCGAAGCCCTGGTGGCACTCCTGGCGGTTTCCAAAACTGCATACACCAAAACATTACCGCTTTCTGCAGCATCTTTCGGCGTCGCGCACAAACGACCAATCATTCAATTAAACTTATTAATTTATCGCCTAGAGAACTCCACGCCGAACACTCACTCGCACTTCAGCTAAATTCACATATGTCAATGCCGAGTGGGTTGCTGAGGTGAGTTGGATACCTCTGTTCGCCATTTTCGGAAGAATAGCCTCGCGCGGTTTTGAATGTGGTCATCATTTGACAGATGGCAGTCGGATTTGGAAACTAAATCATTCGTAAATGGCGGGCGTTTGTTTCGTTGGATAATGTGGAAAACTCACAGAAATACGACCCCCGGCGGCGGTGGAGGCGATGGTGGCCAAAAAGGGCCTCCGTCTGCGCATGTTGTGATCGCCATAGCAGCGACGTTCGAAATAATTAGAAAATTATTTGTGGGCTATTTCATCATGATCAGAAGCTTGGTAGTCGTTGGGGCTTCGGGTCGGCTGGGATGATACCGACTGCATATGGCGGTGGCGATGAAGGCGACGGATGGCAACGGTTAAAGGAGTGATTATTGGTTATTATTGCCATTTTATCATTTTGGGATCCCCGAAGGTATTGTTTCACTTCGCCGTCTTATGATGTGTTTGTGGTTATGGGACCTGTCAGATGGAGTCGATGGATTCCGGTAGCAAACTGGGCAGTCGGGCAGTATTAAAAAAAAAGGTCCGCATAACAGGCCAATTCATTAGCGTGGTCTAATAAGATGAAATTGAGCCACGCATCCCACCCCCAGGGCAGGTACGGGAATAGTTTATGTGTATGAGTTTGTGTGTGTGTGCTGTTGTAGGTTAAGCCTGATGCTCGGATTTGCTGCGTTGCGGGTTTTGGAAATGGAAATTGGAAATAAGAAAGGTTAACCCTTGTTTTCGGCTTTTTTTGCTCGATTAAATCCGACATATGGTATCGAGAATTTTTGCCGCAGGAGAAAAAGAAGAATTATGTTCTATGCTACTGTTTAGTGAGATTAACCTTGAATAACGAAAAAGCAATGTTTATGCAGTTGTGCATAAAAATGCCTGAATGAAGAATGGTAGGAGAAAAACTGGTTGGATTGTCGGAATCCTACTGAGAGTACATCTAAAGTTCTGTCCAGTTTGAATCCGGAATCACTTATTGTGTTGCAGCGACACGGAAAGTGACCGCTGCAAGTATTCTTTTACAGCGGTTTGTTTACCCAAGCGCCCACTTTCTGTGGTATAAAATCACGGTGTTTCGTGCAGTGAGTCAATAGTTATTCCAGATGGAAGCCGAGAGGAGAGAATAAATTCTGCACACCCACGTTGATAATCCAACGTGGTGCGCAATGAAAATCGCAAAAAACATTGAAAATCGCCAAATCAACCATGTATGATGTGCTCAAACGTTCCAGGGAGCACAAGAGCGTGGATCGAGTGCCTCAAGGTAAGCGTCGTAGTGGAACATATGACCGCAAGCTGAACCAGAAGGTGTTGAGAACCGTCAGAGCAAACCCTGGACTATCAGATAATGAAATCGCACAAAAATACGCTGCTGCTCGCAGTACCGTTCGAAGAATTCGTTTGCGAGCAGGATATCGTTCTTATTGAGTCAGAAAGCAACCAAACAGAACATTGAAGCAAAGTTTCGTCACCAAAACTCGAGCTCGAAAATTGTACCAGCGGGTTTTGACGAAGTACCAAGGATGCCTGCTCATCGACGATGAAACCTACGTCAAAATGGATTTCGGACAGCTTCCTGGCCAAAAATTCTACATGGTGACGGCACGAGGAGATGTTTCTGCGAAGTTTATGTTTGCTTTTATGGACAAATTTGCCAAAAAACTGATGATTTGGCAAGGGATATGCAGCTGCGGAGCAAAGACCAATGTGTTCGTGACGAATAAGACGATGAACTCGAAGTTGTGCAAGGAAGAATACCTCAAAAACCGCGTACTACCTTTCATTAAAGCCCATAAAGGTCCCGTGAAGTTTTAGCCAGAATTGGCGAGTTGCCACTACAACCGGGAAGTCATCCAGTGGTACCGCGATAATAACGTAGATTTCATCGATAAACACATAAATCCACCCAACTGCCCGCAGTTTCAGCCCAGCGAGATATTTTGGGCAATAATGAAGTGGAAACATAATAAAAGTTTAAAAACGGCTCGGGAAGCGGCTCAGATGACCAAAATGTGGAACAAATGTGCCAAGGAAGTTGACTCCGGAGGTGTGCAGCGTTTGATGGGAGGAATAAAGAAGAAAGTGCGAATTTTCATTAGAAACGAACAGAAATGATATGTATGGATATTTTATTTTCGAACAGAAATGATATGTATGTTTTTTTTTTATAAAAAAACAATAAATTACCTTTGTATTGATGTATTAAACGTATTTGTACGTCAATCCGTTACCGAGAGACAGATGATTTTATTATTCCGGATTCTAAATGGACATAGCTTTATTCGAGTGTTTTTGAATAAGCAATGGTTTGACACTTAAAAGTTCTCCAGGAATCAATTAAGGCCTTCATTATAGCGATAAATGTAATTATCGTTTGACATTTTCTCTTCTGAACTGTAACAACAGTCAATATTTTTAGAGAATTTTTGATTTGTATAGTTTTATTTACGGATCATTTACGTCGTCTATCGCCGCTACCAAGAAAATTTGTATAAAATTATCCAGACACTTTTCGGAACGGGCGTTTTCGTTAACCAACTAAATCTCTACGTTGCTAAAGATTCTTCAAAAGTGCCGCGAATATCAATTCTCTCATTCGTAGACTTCAAGACCGCCTATGATACTATTGATCGTGAAGAGCTGTATATCTCATATGAATTCAGCGTCGAAAGAGCTAGCATCACCGAACTGTCAACCAAAGTACCATAGCCATAGTTCTAGATGGCTCCAGATTAGATTATCACAAACAAAGATTCGTTTGATTAGACCCAAAATAACTGACAAGTAAGAGTACCTGTTTTATCACAGGAAAAGCTCACCCAAGTTGTCTAAGAGATAAATTTTAAAACTTTATATAACAAAACGATATACAGAACTTCCACAGAAAAATATATGACATCTTTCATAATTTCAAAATAAATTATGATATGTTCCTTAATAAGAAATATCACACGCATATTTTTTTATTTTTTTTATTAGGGTGACCATTTCAGAGTAAGAGGGTGATCTGAAACATTACCTTTTTTTAAATGCATTTTTTCAAAAATCTATGTATGGACTGCATCGTAAAATTATGAGTACACCTTTGCGATTCTGTTTGAAAAAGACTATGACTTATTTTGACAGCTGTTTAGTGTCAATGTGTTGCTTGCCTTGTAAACAAGCGAAAACTTTCATTAAAAGTTAAATTTTTACTTCAAGCAGAACAATTCGAGGTCTTATCGGTTTGTTGTGCAAAAAACAAATTGAAGGACTTACCCGGTCGAGGTAGAAAAACAGGTGCGTCAAACCCAAATTTGGACAAACAAATTTGCAGAGTTTTTGAAGGAAAAAAGCAGGCATGCATCGGAAATTGCGCAAAACAAGAGTGGAACAACGATTGGAATGGTCTAACACGCAAAGGGGCGAAATTCCCTGAAGACGTATCGGAAACAAAAATGTCCAAAACGAAGCCAAATTCAGGCGGATTCCGTGAAAGCTCGGGCTCGGAAGCTGTACGACGACGTTTTGAGCAAAAATGACATGTGCATTATCATGGATGACGATACGTACGTCAAATTAGACTACAGGGCACTTCCAGCGGTACAGTTTTACACCGTGAAGCGTGGAACAAATGTTCCAAATTCGGAAAAATCGATTTTTTGCGAAAAATTTGGGAAAAAGGTGTTGGTTTGGCAAGCAATTCGCCAGTGCGGTATGAAATCGACACCATTTTTTATTACCGCAAATGTGAACGCTGAAATGTGCAGGAAGGAATTCCTGCAGAAACGAATTTTGCCATTAATCCGAAAACACAAAGGTTCGACACTGTTTTGGCCTGATTTGGCATTCTGCCACTATGCGCGTGCCACCTTGGACTGGTATGAAGAGAACAATGTCCAATTTGTGGAAAAGGCGATGAATCCTCCAAATTGTCCGCAAATAAGGCCCATTGAGAAATGTTGGGCTTTGATGAAGGGAAAGCTGCGGAAGAAGGCTAGAGGAGCAGATGACACCATCAAATTTAAAAAAAAAAGAAGTTCTTATGATGGTTTGAGACTCCTTCTCCCTCTGCTAGGGAGAGGGGGGGAGGGGCTCCCATACAAATGAAACACAAATTTCTGCATAACTCGATAGCTAATCAACCAAATGGATCCAAATTTTGCATGTGGGGATTTTTTGGGGTAGGATTTTTTCTAAGGTAGTTTGAAATTCCTCCTCCTTCTTCAGGGGGGGGGGGGGCTCTCATACAAAGGAATATAAATTTTTGCATAACTCGAGAACTAATCAAGCGAATGGAACCAAATTTGGCATGTGAAGGTTTTTGAAGGCAAGAAATGTTTCAAAGGTGACAAGAGCCCCTTCGCTTTCTGACAAATGAAACAGAAATGTCTGCATAACTCGAGAAGTAATCAAGCAGATGAAACCAAATTTAGTATGTGAAGGTTTTTGAAGGCAATTAATGTTTCTATGGTGGTTCGAGACCTCTCCCCTCTTTGGCAAGGGGGAGCTCTCATACAAATGAAACACAAATTTCTGGATAACTCGAGAACCAAATTTGGCATGTTGGGGTTTTTGTTGACAATGTTTGAATGGTGGTTTGAGTCCTGTCTCCCCTCTGGAAGGGGGGCTCGCATACAAATGAAACAAAAATTTCTACAAAATAAGAGAATTATCCAGGCAACTAAAACACAAAATGTGTATATCTCGGGTAAGAAGCATGTTCTGATAAGAGATTGAACCCCTTCTTAATCAAGGAAAAAACTCAGTCCGAAAAACAACCATAAACACGCCAGTTCTTTTAAATTTTCTTTCATTCTGTTGCAACCGTAGCAGCTCTTGTACCAGGTTCAGCTAGTTCAATATAATTTTCTAGTGGAATTTAAAGTAATTTGTTCGAGTTAACTAGTGATAGTTTGGAAAATTATTTCAGTTTTAAATTTTAATTTTTTTAAAGTCATAAAAAAGTGGAGTGTTAGTATAAATTTTCCTAGTTTTCCAATTAGTTTCTTGTTCACTATTTTCTAAGCTTAATTTGGTGATACACTAAGGTATTTTTTACACAGTTTTTTTACGTGGTTTGTTTTCGACGATAACTCCAGAATGGAACAACCTAATTCGAACCACATTTTTCATTCTGGGCAACAAGTAATCATATGACAGTTTTTGAAAAAAATCACAAATGGTGGTATAAATACTCAAAATTTTAAAAACTGTGCTTTGCCCATTCCATGAAAAGGTAACACATGCAAACAAAATCGAAGCAATCTAAAATGTTCATGCATTTGAATTCATCAACTCTATTTAGTGTTATTTTACGCTGTTTCGGTCTTATTTTACGCGGTGAAACGTATCTCCCTTGTAAAACAATACTTAAGTGAATTTTTACAGTTCCATTGCCATCTACAACACTACTGAGCCGATTTTATCAATTAAATACGAAATAAAAAGTTACTTCCTACCGATAGTTCAGTTGATTATCGAAAATTTCATTTATCAGCAATTCAATTCAAATCGTTCAAGTCATTTTCAATTCACTCCCCAACTCAGAAAAAGTCCCAGAGAGTCTTTTTTTTTCATTAATTTTTTTCATGTCTCATGCATTTCTAAGACATTTGACAGAAAAAAAATATTTCGATTTCGGATATTTCCAAAGATTTTTCATGGATCAAAAAGTCAAACTATGACCGCTCTGGGGATCCACTTAAAGAAATCCGATTGAGCTCGAATTTTGCATGGGAACTTATTTCAAGAAGGTAAAACTATTGAGCACTACCCTTTTTACCGTAGGACTACGTTTCTCTTTTATTTACCGGGTTTCATTTCAAAATTTTCAAAAATGAGTGCGTTAGCTGTAAATTAAAGTGTAAGGTTTTTAATGGTAAAGCCCACCATTTGAAGTTTACTGTAGTAAATAAGATTCACTGTTGAGGAGAAAGAGTAAGGTCTGTTTATCTGTGCTAATACTGTAGTACTCCGGCCAATATTTACTTATAGTGACTTGTGCAGATCTATCTAAAATTCTTTGAAGCCCATTTGATTGTCTGTTCGACCTTGGCTTTGAATTATCTTTGAATTTAAACTCCATTTTATTGTTCTCAACGTCAACCTATTGGATGAAAATCATCAATCTTCAAACATCAGGATGGAAATAATCTACCTTTTCTCATGTTTTCAAGTTTTTATTTTTTTTATTTTGGTGGATTTAGAGATGAAGGCTTACTTACTTTACTTTACTTTTGCTGGTTCAATGGCCCTGCAATTATGCGTCTTCGAATTTCATTGCTGCAGTTGTTATTGTCACACATTGTCAGCGAAGCAAATAAATTGACTGGATTCAGTGTAAATCGTGCCCGGCATGTTAAAGCTAGCACATTTCATTACATATTCTAGCGCAATGTTGAACAGGAGACAGGAGAGACCATCGCCTTTCCGAAGTCCTTTGCATGTTTCAAACGAGTTCGATAACGCTTCCGATATTTTCACACAGAAATGTACACCATCCATCGTTGCCTTGCTCAATCTATAATTCCCAGGAAACCATACATAATCTTTCATAGCTCTTCAAAATCAATAGTATCGTATGCGGCCTTGAAATCGATGAACCGGTATTGATTAGGAACTTGATATTCGCGACCATTTTGGAGGATCTGCCGCACAGTGATCGGAGAAGCCTTTTTTCATGGCGAAACGAAACACAATAGAAGAGTGATGTCAAAAACAAGTTTGTAGGAAATATAATTTCAAGCAAATTTGCTGGAGGCACTATTTTCATATCTCTTCATTCGACCATGATAGAGCTATTTTTCTGCATCAAATCAGAGTGTCTCTAAAATTTGAGTTTTTTTATAATAACTTTTTTGTTTCTCATTTTGAGAAAAAGTGATCTTGTAACAAAAAATAAAGAACGTTATAGCGCACAAAGTTTTTTAATACAGCTTAGCATTCCAAAATTACGGGTAATTTTAACCAAAAACATGCGTTTTATCTTTTCGACCTTATGATTGTTCAGGCGAGAATTGGCCAGAAAATCATCAAATTATTGTTTTAATGGGTATCAAGGAACAAATTGCTATATAATTGAGCCCGGGTACTTTTGGGGCACACCAGCGGAGACTACATACAATCGGACATGTTTTTCGTTAAAATTACCCCTAACGTTTGAACAATAATATATAACCAAACACTTTGTTGAACAAAAACATGCAACATATTTTTCTCTACACTTCGTCTGAAGATTATTTTATTCTAACAATTGAAACTAAAAAGTTAGAATGAAAAAACTTATGTTTAGGGACACCCTAATCTACACCAGCAAAATAGCTCCGAACTAAAGCAGTTCACAAGCGCCGGACGCTGCAGTCGTGAATGAGCAGCCTGAAGCGAGTGTTGCTGAGAATGAGAAACAAAAAAGCTAAAATAAAAGAAACTCATTTTATAGAGACACCCTGATTTAAAGCAGAAAAATAGCTCTATCATGGTCGAATGAAGAGCTAGAAAAATTGTGTCTTCAGCAAAGCTGCTTGAAATTATATTATACAAACTTGTTTTCGACATCACTCTTCTATTGTGTTTCGATCATAAGTTAGCAACAGCGCCGCCCTAGTTTGAAAGTTTGAAACTACGAAATTATCATCACAAGTTGGACCACTTGTTAAGGGACAACTTTGTAGCAGACACTATGATTCGGAAACGTAACCCTTAGGAGTTATTAATTTCGCCGTGAAAAAAGGCTTTTTCGATCACTGTGTGCCGCGTAAAGATTTGGTCTGATGTCGACCGCCCGTCAACAAAACCGGCTTCATAACTTTCCACAAATCCAGAACTTTTTTCAATAGGCTAAATCTAACAATGAACGATTCCCTCATGTCTCGCTATCTTTCATTTATTACAGCGCCATTATAAAACTTTCGAGTGATCTATCGTAAACGTTTTCTCCACTGGTTAATACTCAAACTTACTCTCCAAAGATAGTTCACTGAAACACGTTTAGTCACAAATTTCTGGTTGGGATTGATCTGCATGGAACGAAATGGCACCTTTACTTACGGAATAATCGAGCGGAATTTTTTTTTTCGAAAAAAAAAGTTACAGCTCCCACTAACGCCTGTACTCAAAAAAAATGCATCACTTTTATCCGTGTGTAACTTTTTTGTCCGTGCGTAAAAAATGATGAAAATATGAGTATAATTAGTTTGGAGCAAATTGTTTACATGCGCAAAATTTCATAACAATCGGTTCAGTGGTTATTGAGATGTCATCGAAACAAGAAGAAAATGAAATGGATCGGCAGACAACTGGGAATCACCCATACAACTGTGTCTCGGGTAGTAAAATCGTTCAAGAAATCCCAGACGATCGAGCGGCGGGCTGGAAGTGGGAGAAAATCGAAGACGGCAGACCCTGTGAAGGCTCGGAAGGTGTTGGAGTAATTCAAGTGTAATCCGAACCTTTCAATTCGCGACGCGGCTCTGAAGGCAAAGTGTTCCGCCTGGTTCATTCAGCAAACCATGAAACGAGCTGAGCTTCGTGTATTCAAGGTCCGCAAGGCACCGAACCGGCGTGTCAACAAAACACGGCGGCCAAATCCCGCGCAAGGAAGCTGTTTCGAGAGTGGTTAACGAAACCGATGTGTGTAGTTATGGATGACGAAAGCTACATCAAGGCAGACGCAAAGCAGATACCGGGGCTGGAGTTCTACATTGCCAAATCACGGTTTGATGTTCCGGAAGACATAAGGAAGAAAAAATGGGACAAATTCGCCAAAAAATACTTGCTCTGGCAGGCCATATGCCAATGCGTTAAACTGAGTAAACCGTACCACACAACAGGTACCATCAACAGCGAAATTTACCGCACCGAGTGCCTCCAGAAGCGTCTGTTGCCCTTCCTGCGGTCCCACGGAGGCGAGACATTATTTTGGCCAGACATTACGCCATTACGCGCGATCGACGTTGGATTGGTACGGAGACAATAACGTTGTTTTTGTACCAAAAACCGCCAACCACCCCAATTCACCAGAGATTCGTCCGGTGGAAAGATTTTGGGCCATAATGAAGGCCAAAGTTCGAAAATCACCCAAGGTGTTTAGGAACGCGCTGGAGTTGAAGAAAGAATGGATGAAAGTGGCCAAAAAGGTCGGCTCCACCATTGCACAACATTTAATAAGGGGTCTTATGGGAAAGGTGCGGGCTTTCAGCGATGGAAAGGAAATTGAATAAAGTAAGTTTCCTTTAGAAAGAATATCCGTTCTGCTGTGGTGTGATCGTTTTGTATCGGCCAATCACAATATATGTGTTCTGATGAGTGTTTTTCTGTTTTATTTTCCATTCAACTCAAGAGCAATTATAAAAAAGAAGTGCATAAGTAGGCACCTGAAAAATTTCTTTTCTACTTTTACAGCACAAAGTTTAGAGCTAAGATTTTCTGCAGTAAAAGACAGATAAACAATATTTTTTGGAAAACATTAAAGATGGGAACGAAAAATAATTTGACAACCCTGGCTGGGAGTCAATTCTCGGGATTTTTTTCATTAGGGTGAATCTTACATTGAGAGATTCTCTCCGGGCTCACTCTCTTTCATTTATTACAGCGCCATTATAAAACTTTCGAGGCATTATTTAGTATAGATCGAAACACAACAGTGCTGGCTAGCATACTAAAGACTGTTCCAGAAAGTATAGGCACACTTTCAAAATTACAAAATAGTCATGTTGGTTTTAGTTTTAATAATTTTGTTTGGCAAATCCTATTTGTATTTGTGTTTTATATGATCTTTTACTCTCGTTTAATCAAAATATTTAATCATAGCCAAGACTCCTAACTTTTCCTCGAACATGACCCATTAGCTTCTGCATAGTGGTACTTCCCACCATTTTGACCACTTTTGGCCAATCTTGTTTTAAATTTTTCGATGTCGTCCGCTGGTTTTATGAATTTTCGAAGCTTTGCTTTGGTTAAAGCCCAAAAAGTCTCGATTGGCCGTGCCTCCGGGCAGTTTGGGGGATTCATGTCTTTCGGCACGAAACATACATTTTGACTTTTGTACCATTCTAAAGTGTCCTTTGCGTAATGACATGACGCCAAATCAGGCCAAAACACTACTTGACTTTCGTGCTGCCTGATCATCGCCAATAATCGCTTCTGGAGACATTCTTTAACGTATTTCTGAGTGTTCTTTGTCTCCGTTGTGAAGTACGGACTAGATGTTTTACCACACTCGCATATTGCTTGCCAAACTATAACCTTCTTACCGAATTTTTCGGTAAAAATTGCCCTCTCCGTTTCGGGGATGTCTTTGTCTTCGCTTACAGTATAGAATTGTGGTCCGGTTTTTTGGTAGCGTTTTGTAATCTAGTTTCACATACGTTTCATCGTCCATTATTATACACCCAGAATTTCTACACAATAACGAATCGTAGAGTTTGCGGGCCCGTAGTTTCACGGACGCGGCCTGTTTTGGGTTTTTTTCTGCTTCCGGTATGTTTTTAACCCAAGTCTTTCTTTGGCACGCATGATGTTACTCGACGAGGTCCCTAGTTTTTTCGCAACATCCCGAACGGAAGTCGCTGGTTTTCGCTTGTAGGCATCCCTGATCTTTATATCGATATTCGGACTAACAGTACCGGATTTCCGACCACTCTTCGGCGCATCTTAAAACGTACACTGTTTTCTATATTTTCGAATCGCAGATCGTACCGCTCCGACGCTTACACCCTCTTCCTTGGCCAATTTTCTCAAAGAGAGTCCGCTCACAGTGCACCATTTGTGCACGATAGTTTTTCGTTGTTCCGGAGTAAGACCGCGCATTTTGATAGGTAACACAAAACTGAGCACTTTTTTGATGCTATGTCATTCAGAAATGTGCAAACAAAAGGACGCAGCCAAAACATGTTGAAATATCATTATATTCAAAGTGACCGTTATCATAAGGTATGCTTATACTTTCTGGAACAGTCGTTATACAAATAGTGGAATGAAAAATGTAAAGGTAAGTGGAATATGAATGAAAGAGAAAGTAATCAAAGAAAGTCTCTCAATGTTAGATTCATCCTAATGAAGAAAAAAAAACCCCTACAATTCGTTCAGAATTCCAAGGCGCAGCATTTGCCAGCGAAAGATCGGCCAGCGCTTCAACCGATTATGAATTAAACAGCTGTAAAAAATAACAATCTTCTCTGGTGGCTTGTGCCCTATCTCCATCCGTGCAATTTGAGCTGAATTTTCGCTACGAGCACAATTTGAGATAAGAGAAGACACGCGTACGTTCCAACATGTGTCCGTCAAAACGGGTTGACAGATAGGTGGGTACTACCGGCAAAAATCTCTTACAACTGCCACCGTCTGTTTCCGATCCCTCGAAGTTCGACGGTGGAAGGCGGCGGGCGGTTTGACGCAATTGGCATGGCACGTTTGCGAGTGCTTGATGGATAGTTTTACCTTCCACTTAGACCTAGGGCACTACGGATGTTTTCGAAGGAAATAAGTGCGTATGACGAAATGGCGAGTTTGCCTATGTTGGCGGAGTACTGTCGTAAGTGACCTAGGATTAGGCCGGATACAATTACCAAGAATTGGACCGACATAAATGCCGTCCAGTGCATCGATTGTTACTCGAAGTGGTGGAAATTGTTTAGTTCCTCTGGCGGATGGAACTGTTTTTCTAGGAATGTTGCAGGATGCGGACAGTTGAGTTCGAATTACTGAAATTGTAGCAGATACCATTATGCTGTCAAGTGTGTTGAACCCAGGAATTATCATGCTGAGGACGTGCACTTGAAGCATGTACGACGATAAATGCTTGCCGACACCGAAGGAAAGCCACAAACACGCAAATCACATTCTTGGATTTCGTGTATTTTGGCAGTGCCCTCCCTTGGAGGACTTTCGTGGTGCAGCAGCGTGTATTCAAAGTGAGAGCAATTTGTATGTCAATAAATTATAGTCGCGTATCATTTTCACCGCCCGTTGTCCCGATTAAATATGATTATTATTAAAACTAAATCCCCGATCCAAATTATAATCTTTTTCGCTGTTTTACCAGTTATAATCATTATCATCATCGAAATCGGAGCGACCCGCTCCCCGCCATCGTCATATTGTCTGCTCAGGGAGGGAGCAAATCCCCATCCTCAAACATTCATCCATCGCAGGCAGTCTTGGGTTTCTTCGCGTTTATAAAAATAAATAAATTATTCTGATAGACAACTAAATTGGTTCGATCAAGTTGAAATTGGTGGAAAAGGTAAATCTTCTGCTGCTTCTCCTTCCTCTTTTCGGTTGGTACAAAAGAACGTGCCACGATCGTGATGAAATGTGACCATCGATCCTCCCAGCAGAACCTTCAACCTTGCTGAGCTTTACGGCAAAAGCTTGTCTACAAAATCAATAACAGAGCAGTTCAACAAATCGCGTGTCATTTTGTATCAATTTCTCACTTTTCAAAACCTTTTCCACCGGTTCCCATACGTGTGTGCATCGGTCCATCCTAAATAAGAACCAATTCGACAGTTACAGAAATTTCCAATCAAAAATCATTTCCGAAAAGCATCCTTCATGGTGCAGACGAGATAGATTTATTGCCCCTGCATCAGGATTTCGACACATTCTTCCACGCAGAACCATGCAGCCCCAGTCAGTGCAATGAAACGAAGAAAACAGACAGGTGGTCTCCACAATCACCGCCTCACCGAGTAAGCATTCAGTCGCGAATAGGGTTTGCGTGATGGTTTCAATTTTTACTCGATGGGTTCAAATTCGATAATGCCTTTCGAGCGAGCGATGATTTACGAGAGAGGCTCAAATTGCGAATAAATTGCATTGCAGAGCGTTGCGTATGGATTGGGTCGATTTGCTTGTCGTCTCTGAGCCACCTCCGAGGACCCATCGGAACGAAAACGATGACGGATTGAAGGGAATACGTCAGTCAAAGCTTTGATAAATGTTGCCCAATTTCCAAGGATTTGCGATTCTTGGAAGAGATTTTCGGAACGCATAAATCATAACAAAGTGCTCTGAACTGTACCAAGAAACCAATTGAAATTATGCTTAGGTTTGCAAATAATTAAAATCCGATCGTGCCCAAGACGTGAACGACAAATACGGCAGAATTGATGCAAACCCAAGAGGACATTCCGTGATTAAGTCATTTAACCAGGGCGCCGCTGGAAATCGTCGTTTCTCATCACCAGCTGTGCTGCGGCACTTTGGACTGGCGTCCGGAATCATCATCAACATCGGCGGCGGAACGTCTCCGGCTCCGTGCCGAGCGAGCACGTCTTCGGAATTCGACGCGTGCCGAGTGGCGTCCCGCTGGTTTTTGCGATAGCAGTCGAGAAGATCCGTGCGTTGGGTGTCGTGCACGATTTCATGCCCGATTTACATGTTTGTTTGTATTTCCGACTACATGAGGTCAGACGCTATTGATGCTCTCCAAAATCCGATGAATTGTGAGCCGGAATGCTTTTCTTTGCTGCTACTTAACCTGAAGTAGAGTTTTTTTTTTCAATTTTTTTTTTTAAATATGATTGAAATAGTGTGATGTTTTTTTATATTTTTTGTTGGGGGCGTAAAACCACTGCGTAATGAATTGATTTTTGTGTGCTATACCGCCGTTTTTTTATTACTATTCGCATCTTGAAGCTTGATCACCATTAGTCAAGTGAACAGAGACGCGTCTCCCAGTCAGGCAAAATTGAGTTTATAAAACCCACCACCTCTCCAGGATTCGCAGTCCAAATTTATTCTGGTTGCATACACTAGTCGGCAGTGTTTCACTCCCTTCAAGTATTTATGTTGAATTTTATAGATTTCGCCACGCTGAATTCATATATGGGCTCATAAATGCTGTAACACGTCCAGTTTTTGAGAAAAATGCGATTAAAATTCACAAAAACACGTATTTCCGTAGTAATATGATCTACCTCATCAACAACCAGAATATTGGCTCTGCCCTTTGCAAGTTGGACTTGGGTTTTATGGAATGGACCTCACTGAATCTATTCGTGAACACAGATTTTTCGCAACACGTAAGATTAATGAAATAAACCGGGATTTCATTCACAAAATTACGAATTTTCATGAAAATCAAGATTTCCTATTTTGAAAACATGAATTTTCGTTCCGTCCTCTGAATGTTGGGCTTGGATTTTATGAAATGAACCTTTCTGAATCCATTCGTGTTGAGTTTTTATTCACAAAATTACGAATTTTCATGAAAATCAAGATTTCCTATCAGTCAGTCAGTCAGTCAGTCAGTCAGTCAGTCAGTCAGTCAGTCAGTCAGTCAGTCAGTCAGTCAGTCAGTCAGTCAGTCAGTCAGTCAGTCAGTCAGTCAGTCAGTCAGTCAGTCAGTCAGTCAGTCAGTCAGTCAGTCAGTCAGTCAGTCAGTCAGTCAGTCAGTCAGTCAGTCAGTCAGTCAGTCAGTCAGTCAGTCAGTCAGTCAGTCAGTCAGTCAGTCAGTCAGTCAGTCAGTCAGTCAGTCAGTCAGTCAGTCAGTCAGTCAGTCAGTCAGTCAGTCAGTCAGTCAGTCAGTCAGTCAGTCAGTCAGTCAGTCAGTCAGTCAGTCAGTCAGTCAGTCAGTCAGTCAGTCAGTCAGTCAGTCAGTCAGTCAGTCAGTCAGTCAGTCAGTCAGTCAGTCAGTCAGTCAGTCAGTCAGTCAGTCAGTCAGTCAGTCAGTCAGTCAGTCAGTCAGTCAGTCAGTCAGTCAGTCAGTCAGTCAGTCAGTCAGTCAGTCAGTCAGTCAGTCAGTCAGTCAGTCAGTCAGTCAGTCAGTCAGTCAGTCAGTCAGTCAGTCAGTCAGTCAGTCAGTCAGTCAGTCAGTCAGTCAGTCAGTCAGTCAGTCAGTCAGTCAGTCAGTCAGTCAGTCAGTCAGTCAGTCAGTCAGTCAGTCAGTCAGTCAGTCAGTCAGTCAGTCAGTCAGTCAGTCAGTCAGTCAGTCAGTCAGTCAGTCAGTCAGTCAGTCAGTCAGTCAGTCAGTCAGTCAGTCAGTCAGTCAGTCAGTCAGTCAGTCAGTCAGTCAGTCAGTCAGTCAGTCAGTCAGTCAGTCAGTCAGTCAGTCAGTCAGTCAGTCAGTCAGTCAGTCAGTCAGTCAGTCAGTCAGTCAGTCAGTCAGTCAGTCAGTCAGTCAGTCAGTCAGTCAGTCAGTCAGTCAGTCAGTCAGTCAGTCAGTCAGTCATTTAGTTGAAATTTTCTCTATATTTTTTAACTTAAATTCACTTTGTTTTCTTTTTCCTTTTATAGTTCTCCAACGGTGTTTGCCTCTGTAGTCCGCTAGCATCGCTGGGCTCTATTTGCCAGCAAAGTTCTTTTCAGTCTGTGCGATATCTTGATGAAATCGTTCTCCATGTTCATCTGAGACGGCTCCCATATTCTCCTGGAAGAAGTCCAGATGAGAATGCAAAAAGTGCAATTTAAGTGACAGTGCAGCATACGAATCAACCAGCTCTTGAACGATGTGTACATAATCCGGATACTTTTCATTTCCCAAGAAGTGACCACAAACCTTCCACAAGCATTCCACGCTCGTAACTCTGTCGCGTTAAGAGTTTGCTGAAAATTGTCGTCTTTAAGGAGTTTCCTAATTGGAGGGCCAACAAATACTCCTTCTTTCACCTTGGCTTCGCTCAATCTCGGAAACTTTTTCCTTAAAAAACAGTATGGTTCTCCTTGAATATCCAGCTTTTTGACAAAATTTTTGATCAACCCAAGCTTAATATGTAGCGGAGGTAGTAAAATTTTGTCCCTGTCGACAAGAGGCAGATTTGACACATTTTTCTTCCCAGGTACCATCTCGGTACGTGCTGGCCAATGCTGCTGGTGGTAATGTTTATCCCTCGCACGACTGTCCCATTCGCAGAGGAAACAACAATGCTTTGATTAGCCTCCTTGAAGCCCAGTGAGCAATGCCACTACCTTAAGGTCTGCACAGAGATTCCACTGGTGTTCCGAATATTTGATCTTTTCCAAAAGTGTTTTTATGTTCTCATAAGTTTCCTTCATGTGAGCTGCAAATGCAACTGGCACTGAAGAATACTTATTTCCATTGTGCAGTAACACTGCCTTCAAGCTTTTGCTTGAAGCGTCGATGAAGAGCCTCCAGTCAGTTGCGTGATACTCTAACTGTAGCTCTTCCATTAAACCTTCGATGTTGTTGTAAAAGACAAGATCACCGTCCATCGAAAAATATTTAATGTTATCTGAATGTCTCTTCCTATAAGATGACTCCTTTACATCTTTTTCCAGGACATTCCACTGCTTTAGCCTTGAAGCTAGCAGCTGCGCTGTGGTCTTGGGTAGCTCCAAATCTTGAATCAAATCGTTCAGTTCCTCTTGGGTTATAACATGCGGTTCCTCAGACTCCGAAGGTAAAAAAACTGGATCATCCTGAAAGCTTTTCTCAGATTCGCCTGGTTCCGAATCCAACTCATCAGCACGTCCAGCAATATTTGGAGATATTGGAACTGGCATTGCTTCGGAGTGCAATGTTGGCCTTGATGGGTATTCGATTTTATGCTTCAAAGCTTTGGAAAATCCATGATTTTTGTCAAACAAAAGTAACAATCGCTCATGTGATTGGTTGGATTAGTCCACACCATAGGTTTGGCAAAATGTAAGCCTTTGTGCGTACCTTTCATCCAACCAAGCAATGTTCGCTAACATGAGCAACAGGAGTATGTTGGAACCCATGGAAACTCACGATTTGGAAGCTCCTTGTCAAAATACAGCTGATATGCTGTCTCCAACAAAGGTGTTAACCCCTTTCTCTGTTCCTTTAAAATCACGTCTCCACAAATGCAACAAAATTTTTGCGGATCGTTCAGACAAATTCGCGACATTTTTACAAAAATAAAAAAAACGCGTCCGTAACACTCAAATAGCTAGCTTTGAGTGAATAAAAAATGATTGTGCAAGGCTGAAGAGAGTCAAAATGAGCATTAATTGACGCCAAAGCAAGACAGCAATAATGACACAAATTTTGTGCCGCAAATACGCCAATAGACCTTTTCGACATTTAATCGTCTTTCTTTGTCTAACATGCGGGGATTAATGCACGGTTTGGTTTCCCACAACTTCGTTGACTTCTCACTCGCACTGCTTCGATTCAAATCTTGCAGTAGTGTGCGCAAATTAAACGTCAAAAAGCTCTATAAAATGCCGCATTAAGCTACGTGCTTGAGGATTCTTGCTTTCTTTTTTAACATATCTTTTCCTTATTCTCTCGAGCAATAGTGACTAACACAGAGTCTTTTGTCTCTGTCTATTCTTTTGTTTTTTGAGTGTTTGCGTGTTTTAATGCTGTCTTGCTCACTCCTATCCTTACTTAAAAATACGGCACTGCTGAATAGAGTATTTAATGAGGCGTTTCTGAAGGGCTCTGTGCAGCTGACTTTTGAATTAATGAATGAACTTTGAAGGTCTTCAGTTCCCAAACTGCTGTAAGTAGCAACATCAATATACTCAATATACTCATAGAGGCACAGCTAAAGGGATCGTTCATAAATTACGTTATGCTTTGCGAGGGAGGTGGGGGGGGGGGGGGCTTTTAAAAAGTGACGATGCATACAAAATTTTTCAAAAATCCATACACAAAATGTGATAAAGAAAAGAGGGGGTTAAAAATCTGTATTTTTGAGCGACGTAATTAATGGACGGGTCTTGATTTTCATGAAAACTCGTAATTTTGTGAATGTAAACCCGGTTTTTACATCAACTTTACGTGTTACGAAAAATCCGTGTTCACGAATGAATTCAGGGAGGTCCATTTCATAAAATCCAAGCCCAACATTCAAAGGGTGGAGCTGAAATTCATGTTTTCAAAATAGAAAATCTTGATTTTTATTAAAAATTCGTAATTTTGTGAATGAAATTCCGGTTTATTTCATTAATCTTACGTGTTACGAAAAATCTGTGATAACGAATGGATTCAGGGAGGTTTATTTCATAAAATCCAAACCCAACATTCAAAGAGCGGAGCGAAAATTCATGTTTTCAAAATAGGAAATCTTGATTTGAATGAAAACCCGGTTTATTTCATCAATTTTACGTGTTGCGAAAAATCTGTGTTCACGAATGGATTCAGGGAGGTCCATTCCATAAAATCCAAGTCCAACTTGCAAAGGGCAGAGCCAATATTCTGGTTGTTGCTTAGGTGTATCATATTACTACGGAAGTACGTGTTTTTGTGAGTTTAAATCACATTTTTCTCAAAAACTGGACGTGTTACAGCATTTCTGAGCCCATATTTGGATTCAACGTAGCAAAATCTATAAAATCCAACCAGAAATGCCGACGGGAGCGAAAAAAGTTCCGATATTGCCGACTACTGATATAGCCCTGTACAGAAAGTTAAGTCTGCTCTTGTACAAAGTATCACAACTGTAGAGCAGATTTTCCGAGGTTTCACGTTCCATGTTACACGAAGCGACATATATCATTCTGAACCTGGCCAATGTTTGTTTTTCAAATGATATCTATTCGGACAGTGTCCGGTTTCTAGGCCAGTATTGGTACAAATAACTCTCTTATAGAGCTCCAAAAGTTTTTTTACTGATTGTAACATTTGGAATTATAAACCTTCTCGATTGAACACACTTTATGGTAACCAACCAGTTGTTCATCACCCTTTGTTCTTCCCAAGATTTCAGTTCCATTTTTATGGCACAGTATGATATGCCACAAGATGGCTCTGGGCCAATAAACTGTGTACTTAAACCTTGTTTAGCAAGCTCGTCGGCCCTTTAATTGCCTTCAATGCAACAGTGTCCCGGAACCCAGAATAAATTTACGGAGTTCTCTTGGCACACCTTTTACGGTGAAAGAATGCATTCCCAGACAAATTTGGATGTACATTTATAATTACTCAACGCTTTGAGTGCTTTGGCTGTCTGTAAAAATACTAATATTAGCATGTCTATATTTTCTCTTCAGACAAACGTTAACACATTTTTTTATAGCAAAGATCTTCGCTTGGAAAACCGTTGGATAGTTTCCCATCGCCACTGAGATTTCTACCCCAGGGCCGAAGATTCCACTCCCGTTTTCGTTCCAATTTTTGAGCCATGTGTGAAGCATTTTATGGAACCATAACGAACAGTGTGACCTCCGACTTCCCAATCTACACGTGACATCTCACATACGTTGTAAGGGATGTCATGGTTTTCCACAGGTTTCATCCAGTCTCCATTCATATGGCCCATTTCGAATGCTAAGGTGACCGACTAAGTCACTAGACTTGAAAGTTTTCAACCGTTTGAGTCTAAGCATACTCCTTTCCGCATCTAATTGCACGTATTCGTGCAAAGGCAGCAGATTTAGTGTGACGTTGATTTTCACAGGATAACATTTCAGATCTTAATAAAATATTTCAGATATCAAATTGAACAATTACCGCTTCTGAGAACTGTGCAGTGTATGCTTGAATGTCAAGTAGTTTCCCAGGGAATAATATAAAGACTAAAAAAATATATAATATAAAGACCACGATTTTGACGTAAGAGCCGAAAGAGGCAAAATACACTTTTTTGTCGCTGTACATTCCTTAGAACGTAATCCTCATGATCCGTATGCCAATACAACTTTGTTTTTATTCGAAAATGTATGATATCCTTAATTTTTTTAAAGGTGTGCCGTTTGCACGCAAGAATGATATCTTTCCATAAAAGTGCAATCCAATCAAATAAGAACCACGATTTATGATCTTTTCTGTAGTATAAAAAATGTACAGTTGTGTTCAAAATAATAAAAGCGGTTGGTGAAAAATTGAAAATAAAAACTGAAACCAATGTGTATAGCTTCAACATTTCTCGATAGTCTACAGTTTAAATATATCTAAGAAAAAAATTAGAAAAAACCGTTGTTCAAAAAAATAGCAGCACTTAGTTCATAACAACTTGACATGTTAAAACATACACTCAGTAGCAAAGACGAGCATAATTTTCTTTCAAATAAACATGTTCAACCGTGTCCAATATATTCTCATACAAAATAAACTCTATCTATTTCAAATCGATAATCCAGATTTTATTGATAACTTTACCCATTATATTGCAATATAATATTGATCAACTACTGCATATGTTCTGGAATAACACCGCCTTTAACCTTCTTGACCAGCTCCAGACGTTTTTCGAAACCGTCACAGGCGGCACGCACGACTTCTTTCGGCATTTCGTCCCAAATTCGTTTGATTACGGTTTTGAATTGATTCATATTAGACACCCTGTTGTCATTTACCTTCGCCAGCATGTATGACCATACGAAATAATCCAAGGGACTCAGATCTGGTGAACTGGGAGGCCATTCATTCTTGTTCAAAAAGTCGGTCAAATTTTATCGGCACCAGCCCTGAACGAGATTTGCAGTCTGCGATGGCGCTTCGTTCTGCTGAAACACATAGTGATCATCTCCAAACACCTCTTGTACATATGGCTTGACCACTTTCTCCAAAACTTCCGTTTTATAATATACGGCATTCACTTTAACGCCTTTTTCGATGAAAACCAGTGGTAATTTTCCTCGCTTGCAAATTCCTCCCCAAACCATCACTGACGCTGCACTTTGGAACCGTGGAATATGAACCTATCACTCTCTGGAACAGTTCTCGAAGAGAGAGCCCACAATCTGTCGTTCTGGACATTGTGGGATTGTTGCAAGACGAATAACATTTCGTCGGAAAAGACAAATTTCCGCTTTACTCCGAGATTTTTCAAATTTCTGAAAATAGCGCCCGAGTGCTCACCTTTCAAAAACTGTTTTATCACCACAGCCTGAAACTCCTTCATCGCTGGTAAAAGATAAACACCAAATGAAAACAATCTGACAAAACCTAAAAGCGTTTGTATAAGCATAGTGCAAAACTAAAGCAACACTTACGTGAAGCATGTTGAGTAGTTGCACGACACCAATGCATAGAAAAAGTGTATGAGAATATATTGGACACAGTGTATAACTAATATATTGACCTTATGCGACCCAAATTTCAAGTTGATAAAAATTATAAATTTAAAGTTAACATGTGAGAAAAAAGTAGTTTTTAGACATACATCTTTCAAAAATTCGTATTTTTGTGAAAAACGTAGGTAGCATATACAAAATTTCATCATAGCCTAAAAATATAGAAAATACAGTGAATAAAATTTGAACTATTTCTATCAAGTGGTTTGGACCAAAGCTGGCGTCAAGGTTGACGCACCAACATGAGTATTTACCTTTGTCACCCAATATTGATCATGCTGAAATATCGGTGCAATAAAAAGCCGAGGTGAATTCATCTTATTAATACCATGATTTGTTACGCGAGAAATATCCCAAATAACTAGTGTAACCCACGAAAAACTTAAAAATATGGCATACCATATGAAAGTTGAGCATGCAGTTTGTGTAAACTACGTTTACAGTATAGCCCAACTTGATTTTCTTGTGTGTATGTATGTATGGTAACCACCATCCCTTCATGCCCTTGGCTTGGGTGCAGCTCCACTTAATAGCAAGATCAAATTGAGCCACCGATCTGAATTCACAATATCGCTGTATGACGGGCCAAAAATGGAGGGGTGGACCCGTAAGCAGAGACACTCACGCGAAATCCACGGAAAATTAAGAATCTCCTTCCAACGATACGATCCAACAATTCGAATAACCCAATTCGCAATACTTATTAAGCTTTCTACGGGATGGCTTGTTAAGAAGGGCGCGTCACTCTCACTGAAACTGTTGGAGTAGACTTCGCAGCATCACAATCGAATCGGTAGGATAGAGAAAATGATAATGCTCGTTCCCTCCTAGACTCAGGCAGTCAATCAAACCATCGTCCAGTTTCAGCTTGAATGATACCCTGATACTCCCTCCCAACCCATTTTTTATTATATATAATGTACATAATATGTCATAATATGCAATATATGCAGTATGTAATAGAGCAATGAAATATACAAGAATATTTAATAAAAATAAGCCATGGTTGAAATTCGTCATCCTGTAATTTAAATATGGTTATACATAAAATAATATGATGAAATATTTAACATAGTAATAATAGGCATATGATAATCATATGCAGCTTGGTGCATCTTTACAGCTCAATCAGTGGTAGATGAATATAACTCTGGAATGTGAAGGTCTTATTGCAATTAAATAAATCATAAGCCATTTAATTAAACATGAATCAAAAAAATATGTTTGTATTCATGACATATAGATATTCATTATCAGCAGAATTGAAGAGCATTTATTAATTTTAATAAAATTCAATGATTTAAATTAATAGAAAAACACCTTTAGATGCAATGAAATAAAATATCTGTGCTATCTGGAATCTGTTTCCTTGTAACCTTGAAGCAAATGAAATTTAATTATTATTATTAATCTTTTAGTAAATATTTTTAATATGATTATACTTATACATATAATGATGATATGATGAAAATAATACGATGTTGTAATAGTATACACATAAAAATTAAATGCAACTATTTGTCTCTTCTGCTGTGATGTTAGATGATTGAAACTCTGAAATGGCAAAAATTTCCAAAGTGATACAATGAAAGAAAGTTAATCACCGGGCAGCCAAGCAGAATAGCAAAGAAAATTTAAGCAAACAATTAGCCGGAATAAATTTCATATGATCATATCATCATACTGCCCAAACACCCAAAATCTACAAAAAAAAATCAATGAAACTTGAATTCTCCGATAACTCTTGCTTTCTACTGGGACCATAAATAATTCATTATATCTGTGCAATAGAAAATGAGAGATCATCAACAATTTTAGTTTTTGAATTATTAAACTTTTGTGGAAATTTTATTAAGTAGAATTTGTCGTATGATCCTTTCTAAAAAAACATTAAAAACCATCCTATCTTTTCAAATACATATCGTGGGTTAGGTGGGCTAAAACTTACGACGGTCCATAGACGCGAACCTGAAAATAGCTTTAAAAATATTGTGAAGGGATGTTATAATATAAAATGATAGTAACAATTATATTGGTACTGTCTGCATGTCTGTTGACTGATGTCCAGCTGCAGTTGTAGACGCTCTTGCTTTATCATTGCCACGAAGGAATGAAAAAAATTAAAATTATTAAACAACATAATTCCATAGATGATCTGAAATTATACACCGTATAAAGAATACTTCCATTTTATGTGGTAGGGTAAGATTTCAGCATGCTACCTTCCTACATCGCGTTGGTGGGACTGCTTCATAAGTTATAGATGACGCGATACAGCGTTTCTTACTCAGCCGTTGGATGCCAGGACAGACGCTGTATGAGCTGCACCTCCTTGGTGAACAGACGCTCGGAACGCACCTCATCAATCTAGTCAGAAGGACAACAGTGCCCAGGCTGCACTACCAGCTAAGTACGCAACCCTTAGCTGGCGGTCTTTGTCATCTCTTGACCCGTGGAAGCATGAGGTAGGAACTTGTGAGGACCAGTACTATGTTGCGGGGACGCACGCTCCATCCCAGTTGTCTACTCACCATTTTGCAGCCCAGTATAGCCCAACTTGATTTTCTTCTGCAAAAAATCCCTCAACTTTTGATTTGGTCATAACTGATTCATGTCAACTTTGTAGCCAATTGATTACCCATGCTGACTTTGGTTCGGATCACCTTCCAGTAACTTTTGAAATATCCCAAGAAATATTTTCTAATCCCAACAGTTCTACTTTCAATTATCATATAGCTGATTGGAACCAATGTCAAACATTCATGGAATATAACTTTGATCCTGATATTCCCTTGGAAACTAAAAATGATATCGATAATGCTCTTGAATCTCTGATTACTTCTATAGTCGAAGCAAGAGCTGTCTTAGTTCCAAAATGCGAGGTAAAGTTCATTTCAATTACAATAGACGACGATTTTCAGCTTTTGATCCGTCTTAAAAATATCCGTAGAAGACAATATCAAAGAACACGTGATCCTGCCATGAAAGTTATCTGGCGAGATTTGCCAAAACAAATTGAAAAACGCTTCTCTGCCCTGAGGAACAAACAATTTGAAAATAATGTGTCAAAATTAGACCCGAGTTCCAAACCTTTTTGGAACCTCTCCAAAATTTTGAAGAAACCTCAAAAGCCTATTCCAGCGCTCAAAGAAGGTGATAAAATATTGTTCACAAATGTAGAAAAAAGCTCAAAAACTTGCTAAGAAGATTGAAAGTTCCCATAATTTCAGTTTGGGCTTACTAGTCCTATTGAGAATCAGGTTGCTCGTGAAAATCTGAATATTTTCTCCCGAGAAAATATTTTTGATGAATCCTTGGCCACTGATTTGGATGAAATAAAAACTATTACTAAAAAGTTCAAAAATATGAAAGCTCTAGGTGATGATGGAATTTTCGATATCCTAATCAAACAACTCCCAGTGAGTACCTTGTCTTTCATGATAAAATTATTTAATAAATGTTTTCATTTGGCAAAGTTGTTCCGAGAAAGATCCAGCTGAAGCTTCTAGCTACAGACCAATAAGTTTACTTCCTTCAATAAGTAAAAAAGTTTACTAGAAACGATAAGAACGATGCTACACATCAATACAAACTCTATTTTTGCCAATGAGCAATTTGGATTTCGACATGGCCATTCAACTACTCATCAACTCTTAAGAGTTACTAATTTAATTCGTTCAAACAAATCTGAAGGCGCTCAACTGGAGTTGCTCTTTTAGACATAGAAAAAGCATTGAACAGTGTTTGGCATGAAGGTTTGATTGCTAAATTGAAAAACTTTAATTTTCCTCTCTATATTATGAAATTAATTCAAAATTATTTAACTGATTGAACTCTGCAGGTAAACTATCAGAATTCCAAATCCAATCGAATACCTGTTAGAGCTGGAGTTCCTCAGGGTAGCATTCTTGGGTTGATATTATAAAACATTTTTATGTCCGACCTCCCTGATTTGCCTCAGGATTGCCAAAAATCCTTGTTTGCCGATGACACAGGCATTTCCGCAAAAGGAAAAAGTCTTCGTGTCATTTGCAGGAGGCTGCAGAAAAGTTTGGACATTTTCTCTGCTTATTTACATAAATGGAAGATTTCTTCCAATGCTTCCTAAACTCAACTTATCATATTCCCACATAAACCTAGAGCTTCTTTTTTGAAATCTTTTCTGGAAAGTTACTATGAACGGTGTTCCAATTTCTTGGTCAAGACAGGTGAAATACCTTGGTCTGGTACTTGATCAAAAATTAAATTTTAAAGATCCTCTTATAAACAGAAAATCCAAACTTTGTCTAAAGAACAAACTACTAATATTTAAACAAACTTTTAGAACAATTTTTTTTTCCAATATGGTCTAGTTATTGTGCTACCAGAAAAAAAAACACTTCAAAGGATTCAGAACAAAGTTTTGAAGATGATTTTGAACATGTTTCTTGGGAATTTACTAACGAACTACATAGAATTTTGAATGTTGAGACTTAAGAACAAATGTCCAACAAAATAATTCAAAATTACAAAATAATTTCAGACAAAAATCGATGCAATCTTCTTTTGCAATGATAAACTCCCTTTATGCTTAGTGAAAATCACTTTAAGTTTGTTTTTAGCGTTAAGATTATTATTGTTATACTGACACGCAGGAATTATAACCTGTTTAAAATACTGAACTGCTAAGGCATGAACAATGTAAACCAAATTAGATACATATTTTAACGAGTAAGATTGATATGTTATGGTAGTAGTTGGAGTCGGGTGCTCCCTTAGCTCAGTCGGTAAAGGCGCAGCTACAAAGCAACACCATGCTGGAGGTGGCTGGGTTTGATTCCCGGTCTGGTCTAGGAATTTTTCGTTAAGGAAAATTTCTCGACTCCCTGGGCATAGCGTATGATCGTACTTGCCACACAATCATACTAATGCAAAAATGGTACTTGGCATCGAAAGCTCTCAATTAATAACTGTGGAAGTGCATTTAGAACACTAAGTTGAGAGCAAGCAATAAGCTAATTGCGAAAGCAATAAGCTTGAAATGCTAAAGAAGAAGAAAAGAAGTAGTTGGAGCACTTAGATTAACATGAAATGTAAATATTGATAAATTTGGAACAAATTATGAGTTGAAAAAAAAATACAGCATTATTAGTAGAATTCACCTTGGCTTTTTTTTTTGCTCCGATATTTCAGCATAGTCAATATTGGGTGAAGAAAGAAAATACTCATGTTGGTGCGTCAACTTTGAAGCCAGGTGTGGTCCAAACCACTTAATGGAAACAGTCCAAATATTGTCCAGATTATTTCCTATATTTTTTTATAGTAGGGCATTTAATATCCTGCCTAAATTTTTCACAGAAAAACGGATTTTTCAAATAAGTATGACCAAAAACGATTTTTTTCACATTTGTTATGAAAATTCAAATTTATAAACCTTAGCAATATTTTGGTCACAATATATTGGTTTTAATGTTGTCAAATTTTCAGCCATAAATATTGATGATTGACAAAGTTACAAAAAGTTTAACATGACGTTTTTACAAAATAATGAAAAAATAAATCAAAATAATGAAAAAAAAATCAAAATAATGAAAAAATAAATCAAAATAATCAAAATAAAAAAAAGTCACACAATTCAGAAGTACCTAGATGAGCACACTTTTCTTCTTTGTAGCAAAATCTTTGTTCTTAATGACAGCCGCACATTATTTTGGCATCGAGTCCACAAGGGCGTGGCATCACGAATCAGGTATTGACGCTTTTCACGCCAAATTGTATTCGGAGTCGGCAACACCCTCTCATATTTCAATGAAACTTTCTGGACTAGTAAACTTTGTCACAAAAAGTCTTTTTGCATACTTTGTTTTTACCGCTGGAGGAGTCCTTCGTCGGTTTTCGAGAGGACCGATCAACGACGGATCAAATGTTTACCCTGCGACAAATCCTTGCAGACCCACCATCTGTTTGTTTATTTCAAGGCGGCGTACGATTCGGTGAAGAGAAACGAGCTATGGCAGATAAGGATCGAACATGGTTTCCATACGAAACTAATAGGACTGATTCGTGCTACGCTGGATGGATCGAAATCATGTGTACGAGTTGCGGATGAGATTTCGACATCTTTAGTAACCTTAGATGGATTGAAGCAGGGAGATGCGCTTTGGAACTTGTTTGCTCTCGAAGGAGCTATTATTTAGTCGACTTGGCGTGGAAAGGAGCGGACCCTTCGTCACGCAATCCCACATGCTTCTAGGTTCTGCGAACGATATCATCGGAATTGGCCGTTGAGCCGTAGAAGCATTTGTGCCTTTTAAAAGGGAGACAGAGAAAATTGGTCTCACAATGAATACCAGCAAGACGAAGTATCGCCGGTAGACAACGTGGGGCCTATAGTGATGTGGGTAGCGAAATGGTATTGGTGCGATAATGATGCTACCCACCAGGTAAAAAGGCGTCTCGCAGCTGCAAATAGACCGTTTAATGGTCTGCGGATTCAGCTGAAATACCGTATCTGATCCTGTCGATCGTTTTGTATGGCCATGAAAACTGGACGCTAAAGGAACCCTTGTAGCACATTTGTTAGAAACCAGTTAAGGTGACTGATTTGTAACTCAATTAATTCATATTCAAGTTGCTGCAACCATTTTTGGTTATTGTGTACTTGGGAAGTCGACCGGGAAGCATTCGGGGTGTTTGAAGGTTTTGCGAACAATACTCGGCGGTAAACAAGAAGATGGCATCTGGCAGCGTCGCATAAATCAGGGGTTGTAGCAAGTATATAAAGAGATGGATATTGTCAAGCAGATAAAATATGGCAGGCTGCGACCGGCTGGTCACGTTGCACGGATGCCGGAAGAACGACAAGCGAAGATAAGATTCAGTGGAGAACCAGGGAGAGGCTGTCGACTCTTATTAGTTGTCGGACAGGACATTCCGTGTTTCGCTGCTTGTTGCAGTTTCCGATGCGCAAGAGAACTCCTGCGGCGTTCCGGAGGGAAGTATACTAGGTCCACTTCTGTTCAACCGTTTCACCTCGAACATACCCCCGCTCCCTGAAAATAAATCTCTGTCGTTGTTTGCCGATGATACCGCAGTCGTCCACAATGGTAGAGTAACAAGAGCGCTTACCGCAAAACTGCAGCGAAGCCTGCATGTCCTGTCAGAAAACTTAATTAAATGGCAGATCTGTAACAACGCAGCAAAGACCCAAGTTATCCCACATACCAATTCTCCTAGACTTCCTGAGCAGGAATGAATAACTTGATAACTGGGTATTTAAGAGCTCATATTAAGAGGTAATTTAAGAGGATAATACCATTAAATTATTCCCACAATGTTATGCGAATAACCAATTGAGGTAAAACAATACCAAAAGAGTACCTGTCAGGTATTCTTAGGTATCCGAAATAACAAGTTTTGTTATTCGAGATATATTTTGCTTGCAATTCTTAGGTATTTTGTTTAGGTATTTTACGTCTTAATCTGAGCTCTTTAATACCAAGGCCAGTTATCAAGAACAAAATTAGGTATTCATATGCTTTTGTGTTCTGCTCGGGGAATAACTTGATAACTGTCCTTGGTATTTATGAGCTCAGATTAAGAGGTAAAATACCTGAGGATAATACCATCAAATTGTTCCCACAATGTCATGCGAATACCGAATTAAAGTAAGACAATACCAAAATAATACCTCTAAGGTGACCAGATACTTACCCAGGTATCCGAAATATCAAGTTTAGTTATTCTAGAGACATTTTGCTTGCAATTCTTAGGTATTTTGCTTAGGTATTTTACCTCTTGATCTGAGCTCTTTAATACCAAGGCCAGTTATCAAGAACAAAATTAGGTATTCATATGTGTTCCCGAGCAGAACGCAAAAGCATATGAATACCTAATTTTGATCTTGATAACTGGCCTTAGTATTAAAGAGCTCAGATTAAGAGGTAAAATACCTAAGCAAAATACCTAAGAATTGCAAGCAAAATGTCTCTAGAATAACTAAACTTGATATTCCGGATACCTGGGTAAGTATCTGGTCACCTTAGAGGTATTATTTTGGTATTGTCTTACCTCAGTTTGGTATTCGCATAACATTGTGGGAACAATTTTATGGAATTATTCTTAGGTATTTTACCTGTTATGCAGCGCTCTAAAATACTAAAGCCAGTTATCAAGTTATTCGTTCCAGCTCGGGTAACCAAGCCAATGGTGAATTTGTAGCCAGTCAGTTTGCGCAACCACGATTGAAATATGTGTGATCTAGTTGGCAGCCATCTTTCAGTAGGGTGGTTCGCTAATGTGTGTAGAAAATGCATTAATTAAAGCTTGCTTCAGATAGAATTGGAACAAAAACAATTGCCTGTATTTCAGTTATTTATTATTGAATTCAAGATCTTTTTTTATACAAATGTAGCGTTTTCTTCATACTTTTAAGAAAAAATACGGATAAAATTATTCGTCGCGGTTTCGAAGGTATTCTCGAATTTTTCCTGTAACACGGCTAATTAGGCGGCGCACACCTTCTTCGTCCATCGTTTTAGCTATCTTATTCCACCAGGTCTTCATCTGATTGATGTCTTTGACAACCTTTCCCTTTGCCTTGAGTCTCCTCTTCATGATTGCCCAGTATTTCTCAATAGGGCGGAACTGGGGGCAGTTGGGTGGGTTAAGGTTTTTCGGAACAACCTGGACCCCTTTCTCTGCATACCATTCTTGAACGACTTTGCTGTAATGACAGCTTGTCAAATCTGGCCAAAACATTACGGGATGGTCGTGGGATCAAATGAACGGCAAAATTCGTTTTTGGGGACACTCTTTTTGGTATAGTTCCGACGTCATTGTTTTATTTGTAACGAAAACTTTCGTTTTTTTGGCCACAGCTGCAAATTCCCTGCCAAATCATGAATTTTCGTGCAAATTTGTCGGCAAAAACAAATTTAAATATGGCTGGAACATCCCCCCGAGCCATTGCCAAGTAAAATTTTTGACCTGGGATTTGCCCGAAGTCAGCCTTGACATAGGTTTCATCGTCCATCAGAAGACACCCGTCGAACTTGGTCAGCACCTGGTCGTATAGCTTCCGAGCACGGATTTTGGCCACACTATTCTGTTTTATGGTCCGATTTGGCTGTTTGCTAGCTCGATACGACTTGATTCCTTCCCGGAGTCGAGTTCTTCTCACGGTACTATGGGCAGCATCGAATTTTCTGGCCAAATCACGGTCCGACAGATTGGGATTCCTCTTAATCGTCTTCAAAATCTTACCACGCAGTTTCCGGTCGACAGTTCCACTCCGACGATTGGCTTGAGGCTTCCGAATCGTCGTCAATGTTTCCTTATACCGTTTGATAACGCGCCATACGGTATTTCTGGGCAATTTCAGCTGTTTAGCTAGCCTAGATGCAGACCACAATGGATTTCCCAAATAACTGTGCACAATTTTTTCCCTTTTTTCCATGTTGATTGTTTACAAAGTACAGTCGATTTGCGGAATGTCAAAAATACATACGTGAAACTGACAAAATTCCCGACACGTGGGCGCCAAGAACTTCCAAATCCGTCCACCAGGAGCGCCACAATATGAGCAAAAGTTTGTTCCAATTCTAAATGAAGCAAGCCTTAGCAACATTAGCATGACCAGTTACCAGTTTTAATTATTTTAATTATCTGCTAACAACTGTTACATATATGACGCTTGTATTGCTGGCTAATGAATTGCCGCACAATAGTATTAAAGATGTGAAGGTACGACAGGTCCAAAGAATATCGATAAAACATGGATCTTTTAAAATCCGTCCTTTTAAGGACGACCAATTTGATTTTCCCAGCAACAGAGTTTGCTAACTCTTTGCTATTTCTAGCATACCGTTCCAAATTCTCGTCAATTGGAAGCCAGAGGTGGTTAAAAAGTTGCAGCGTTCCCTTCGCCGCATACTTTAAATGTTCTGTACAATTGCAAACACGGCTGAGAAATTTAAACAGTCTCTATATTATCCCGAAGCGCAAGCTTATGCCAATAGCAGCACGTGAAATAAAAAATTTACAAATGGCGACCGTCCCGAAATATTGGAACAATTGATTATAACATTCATAGCACATTGTTATGTTGTCCAACGCCAGTTTTGCGTACAACCTCATTTGGCTGCCCCTTATAGTTTTTTTAAGCTTGATAATAACTTAATTGTGTCATTGTTAATGGATGGACCTCTATAAAATCAGTGCGGATGGATGAATGGGCTACAAATTCAGTCCTCTGGAAGTCTACTTCGAGAACAGTTTCTACTTCACCTTGAGTGGTATCATAATGCATGGTCAGTTCTTGACTTGTACTGGGGGTGGTGTCTTGGGAACTTGATTCATTTTCTACCCTAGTTAAGGGATCCTTAAGTAAGTGCAGTTTATAATTTTTGTTCTTCATAGACGTAGTTTCAATAGTTATTATACGTGTGGTAGTGTAATAGTAGTTTATTCATTAAAAAAAAACTGCAATTAAAGGTTTCACAAGTAAAGCTAATCCATATCGAACCCCATCAACTCAATTGTTCTAACTTGCAGTTTATTGAACAGATGCAGGTTCGAATGCAGACAAAAACAAATTTACTTATGTCTGGACCAATCATCAATTACCATGATTTATTTTGTGAAAAAGAAGTGGAAAAAAGAAATCATTTGAGATATTTATAAATACCTTCGAGTGGCAAGTATTTCCTGAAAAATCATCGACAATATGCCAAATCGGCTCTCATGTATTATTAAAACATATTCTTGTCTTGTGGCATTAACTTGTCTTGTTGAATCCTTGATGTTGTTTTAAATCGGAGAAAAATTTCACTGTGGTATAGCTGAGTCTATGATGAAAAAGACTATGATTGATGTTTACATTTCACGTTTAGTATTCAAGATGCCGACGAAAGAAAAAGAAGTGCGTGAGCTGACTTGTCAATACGGGACCTGGCAAAAACATTGGATTTGCCTAAATCCACTGTTCACGATGTGCTCAAATCATTTTCGGAACGTTTGACGGTGGAGAGGAAACCGAGAAGTGACAAAAACATTGGACGCACTGATCCTGTCATGGACCGAAAGGTGAAAATGATATTAACGAAAAACCCAAATCTCTCCATTCGAACGGTGACTCGTAAAATAGGGATGTCGCCTGGTTTTGTCCAAAAATCAAAACAACGTTTGGAACTTAAGTCGTATAAAGTAAAAACAGTTTCAAATCGCAACGACAAACAGAACTTGGCAGCAAAATCACGGGTTCGATGTTTGTACTGCGAATATTTGACGAAGTTTTCATGCGTTGTTATGGACGATGAAACTTATGTCGTGGAGGATTTCAAGCTGCTTCCAGGGCTGGCTTTTTATTCTGCTATGGCCAGAAATGCTACAGCTGAGCATTTCAGAACGAAGAAGGCATCGAAATTTCCCAAAAAATACCTTGTGTGGCAAGCAATTTGCACGTGTGGCAAAAAGAGTAAATCTTTCGTCACTACAGGCACAGTCAACAAGGAGATCTATCAGAAAGAGTGTCTGCAGAAGCGATTGCTACCCTTCATCAAAAGTCACAAAGAAAAACCTTTGTTCTGGCCCGATTTGGCATCATGCCACTATGCTAAAACTGTGATGGAGTGGTACCAAACAAATCAAGTGAACATTGTACCAAAAACCTCAAACCCGCCAAATTGCCCAGAGCTACGACCAATCGAGAGATATTGGGCTCTGATGAAGCGGAAGCTTGCTGGAAAGAAGCAATGAATCAAAGACATCAAACACTTCCAGCAAATTTGGACAAAGACGGCTTCTACGATTTCTGAAGAGTCTGTACAAACCCTAATGGACGAAGTTAAGCGCAAAGTTCGAACATTTTATGCAAATACCAAATAACTATGTATTGTCTTCACGAATTGTTCAAACAAATCCCTTGAATATGAAATAAACAACTACGACGGAAATATAATGCGAAATTTATGTTTTATTCATGTTTTGAGGTGTCCGGATTATTGCGGATAGGGACCTTATGCATTCAACGCACAATTTGAGCCTAGAGATACTGGCTGGAGTAAAACCCTTACAGAACCGTTTTTGAGAGCTCTCATCTAGAATACTGATCAAGTGTGGAATCAGTAACAAATTTGTGATTGAAAACATCGAAAAAATACTCAAATTGAGTACCCAGTCTAGAGTCTTACGAATCTCTATTAACTATATGTCATCTGATATTATTCTTCCATGCTAAAATTCATCACCCCCTCTCCACCAGTCTAGTAGATTTCCTGCCATTGTGTCCCAATACTATCCTTTTGTTTTCGTGCTACTTGTACCTGGTCAGCTAGCAGTGGTCACCCATTGGTAGATGTTGCAACCATGACCAGTAAATAATACCTTCAATAAGTTACC
Source organism: Aedes koreicus (assembly GCA_024533555.2). Lineage (NCBI taxonomy): Eukaryota > Metazoa > Arthropoda > Insecta > Diptera > Culicidae > Aedes > Aedes koreicus. The sequence goes on from JAHHFK020004572.1 coordinate 454,449, forward strand.
TGCCCTTCCATACGATAATGTGACCCACTAACCTCGAGCTAGCTACGAGTAATTTGCACCCCACTTTACTCAAATTGAAAAATAATACATTGTAAATAACAATATTGGATATCGGCTCCGTAAAGTGTTACACACGCCTGAGCCTAACGAATAAACGAACTAATTAAAAAAAATGATTAGCTTATGAACTGCAAACTTGTTCTTGGTCGATAGTGTGGACTTTTTGTTGTTCTTCGATGATGATGATGGTCCCGCCCTTACTCCTACAAAGGTTTGAGCTAGACGATTTTATCTCTAAGATAATTAATTTGGTAACAATTCAAACCAGTTATGCAAAAAAAAAACGAACTGATTTCATCTACAGATATAAATTTCTTCAAAAGTATCCATTTGCTTCACAGCGACATAATCGTGAAAAGCTTTGATGTTAACCACAAAAATTCGCAAGTATTCCCACCGATCAGGACATTCTGTTGTAATTCAGATCACAGAATCCAGTAAAAGAACATTATTAAAAGACAAGTCAAGAATGTTTCCAAACCGAAAAAATCCTGGACCGGCATTAGTCAAACTTTTACTTTCAACCACAAAAGAATTGACGAAGAATTCCCCGACATTCAGCCAGACAACTCGCTACTATTTCATAGTACCATCTAAAGCATCAAAGGCCAATTTTTTTTAACGAATTCAAAAAGAAGTCCCTCATATCTGTATACCACGCGCGACGCTCAAACAATTCTTGACTACTTTCTTTATTTATTTTTTTAAAACTAACTCAACATTATACAAATTTCCATCATCATCACTGTGACGAACAAAGTAGTGAGTATTGTAGTATTGTAAACGTGAAAAAATAAAATTTAAAAAATAAAATAGCCTACTCATTATAATCCGTTTGTAAAGAACTTCGTCATATACATTCTTAATTTTTACAAAAAAAAAGCAACATAAATGTACAAGAAATGGTCTTCACAAAAGTATCCGTTTTATAATAGTACAACATCGTCAGGTACAATCTTCATAAATATTTGAAAAAAAAAATTTCGCTTGCTGCTCAGAATACAGTTTTAACGTGTGAAATACATAGTCTTTTAAATTCTGAAAGTGTTGGTGCACGTTTAATGTGTCTTGGCATCGAATTGAAAACATTTATTCCTTTAAAATATAAAGAGTTTTGTGAAGCACATGTCAAGAAATTCGGTGTTCTTATTTCATCCGCGTTTCTAGTATTATATCTATGAAAATCACTTCCTCTTTCAATTCGATCACACAAATATCGAGGAAGCAAAGCATTAACTACTTTAAAACTGAACACCAAAGTTAAATTTCGGATGTAGCATACTAAATTTAGTTGAGGTTTTGTGAACATGCGATCGGAACAACAACTAAGACCAAGGTAGACTACTTCCCCGGACCAATCGATCGGTGTGTTACAGAGGTGTACTTTGACATCTCCTGGCGGAATGAGACGAGGTGACTTTGACTGCTGCCGAAAAAGGAACTTCTGTGTTTCAACTGCATTTTTACAGATCTAACAGATTGGAAATATTCGTAAAGTACATTGAAATCCTCCTGAAGTATTGCAGTCAGAGCACGAATCACTCGACCCTTGTAGATGATGGAAGTGTCGTCCGCAAGCATCGACGAAATACCACCACCCGGCAGAGGAGGAATATTTGACGTTAATTCGTGGAATAGGAAAGGGCCTAAGAGGCTCCCCTGGAGAACACCAGCATCAACGTTAAAAGTATCAGAATGAATATTATTCTGGAACGATTTGTCCAACAGATAGTTTTTGATAATCTTGACAAGATATGAAATCATATCGGTCCGGCTAGCGTGTTTTATACTAATGTTGAATAATATAGCCCAGAAAGAAGAGGGTCACGAAAGGTCAGTATGAAGCCAAAATCACAAGAAGTGACGGGTCATCGTAAAATAATAAAAACATTTCATTATAACCAAACATGTTTATTCTATTTCCATTGTCCTCTGTCCAACCCATCCCCAAACAATGTAACCTATTTTAACCTCGGGTAAACCGCGAGTAAACGGTCCAATTCCTACTAATCCTAGTATTAAGTCATTATATTATACAAAAAACAATGAATAATCGGCTCCGTAAAGCAAACGCTACTGAGCCTCCCAAATAAATGAACTAGTTAAAAAAACCATGTGTATTATGATATGTATAAATTAGATGATGCTATTATTACCATACACCAACGTGGTCCTAGGTGAACCTCGCGGTTACATCCTTGATATAACCCACCTCTAATTTTTTTCTTAACCAACATCATTACGACCTGTACTTAATCTGTTGATACCTTACTTAAAATAAACAAATAAACAAATAAACAAATAGCAAATGCTATTCCGCCCTAATATCGGTGATTACCCAATGCTGTGCACCTCATAGTGGTACAAAAACGTGTTTTATTAGCTTATTTATAGTTGGTCAACATGCCACCAATGTGTGGTAATTACAAACTTTGTACTTTGTGAAAGCTGAAATTTGTGCGTTTGAAGTTTCATGGTGAAGCCTCCTCAGCTATTTACCTTAAGAAATGCAGCAGCCCATGCTATATTCTAGCCTAGAACATTTGGTTGCGCCTCAGATCACCCCTCACTCTTATCCAATCGACACAATTCTATATCTCATTTCATGCCCAATTCCAAACCGCTGCTAATATGTTGAATGCACTACATTGCTGTGTTATTTGCATAATGGTACACACGTTTCGAGCATCTCATAAGCACCAGTTTAAAGACTCGATGAACTCTGTGCATGGAACCCTCGCCAAACAATCACTTTTCGCTTATGGTAAACCAACACAACCCACATCGTCACGGCACCCTCGTTCTTGCAATCACCCAACTTGGATCAACTCGACCATTCTGATGGCATGATTTTCCGCTTTTGATATCGAGGGCGATTTGTTTAATTTGTCAGGATAGGCAGTTTGCTGTCATGTCGCCTGTCCCCCGCCTGTGTTTGTTTCGCTTTATGTTCAGTGTACAGGGGGCATACAAAAGGAGTTCATTGTCACCGACACCCCAGATCTATTGATCTGGTTTTGATCTTTTTGCGGTTTCGATATTCTGCTTCAATCGAACAGCAGCAACAGCAGCAGAAACTTCTCCAATCAAAGCTGGGAGTCTTGAATTTGCATGAAATTAAAATCATGATTCGAATTTATTAAAACCATTCCGCGGACTACGCCGTCCGTCGCCGTCGATCCGTATGTTGCCGCCGTGAACATTACAGGACTTGATTGGTTCGTCGTTTCTCTTTTCTTAATATTATCTGTGCGCAGCCAATCTTTGTGCTTCGGGATGCTGCTGGAGCTACTAGCCATCATCTTCGGGAACCGTTTTCTCTCTGTCTCTCCACGCGGCGGATAATTCATTGCATTATTTACTGGAACAGGAGAAAATGTAATAAAAATTGCGTTCCTCCTCCAGCCTCGCTCTTCCACTCATCATCAAAGCCATCGGATCGAACGGAGGGGCCACAGCAAATCCACAAACCAGCTGCCGTTGCTTCAAAAATTCTTTTATTTCCTTCGCCATATTCCGCGATGGGCAAAGAAAAAATGCACATTCTGCAGTTGTTACCGCACTAAATCCACGTCCACGTAATGTTTTCGAAGGTTGGGGCAATTTTTCTCCCCCTCACTCCAAAAAGATAGGGGTGGTGGGGGGATGCAAAGCTGGTCAAAGCCGCACAGAGCAGACCCCGGCAGCGGATGTTACACAGAAGGCAGGCTTAAAAAGCAGTGCATTTCATAAATTATTTAAAAATGGTGGTGGAGATGGAAGTTTAAATTTATTTTTCCACCGCTTCGAGCGAAAATCTTTCGTGTGCTCTCTTTCCCTCCGCCAGACGGAGGCTGCCGCTGATGACGTTACTGCGGATACTGCCACTCGACAATGTCCCCATATTGCTTTCTGCTCCACTCCACTTCACTGCACCGATTTGGTCGTGGATAAGCGGCGAATGGGATTCCTCTTCTCGGTGTGCTTGATCAGGTTGGAATCAGAGTGGTGGATGATTTTGTATGTTCGTTACTGATTTCGATGCACCGAGTTGATGAACTTGCGGTTCAATTGAATTGGTTTTAGAGTCTGATTATAGGGAATATGAGTCAAACGAAGGTGAGGAAATACTGGAAAATCTTACGAGGGGTTCCGTTGAAACATGAACATTGGATGTCAAATAACTAGCAAAATTGTCGAGTAATCTCTAATGACTACAAACCGTACATTCTGACATAAATTATCATACAATATTTTATTGAAATATGTATCCTCTCAAAGGACTGTATCGTTAATTATGAGTTCACCTAAAAATTGCTGTATTTAAATTTCTTTTATTTATTTTGCAACTCAAATTCATTTACATTTACATCAATAAAGCCCATTACACCAGTATTCATTTAATTTTTCGTAGATCTGGCCAGCTCTCGCACCTTCTTCTTGCTGTTCCTCATAAGGTTTTGCTCAACCGTTCCGTCCATGGTTTTGCTTACGTTTAGCCAGTCTTTTTTTAATTTGATGATGTCATCTGCTCCTCTAGCCTTCTTCCGCAGCTTTCCTTTCATCAAAGCCCAAAATTTCTCAATGGGCCTTATTTGCGGACAATTTGGAGAACTCATCGCCTTTTCCACAAATTGGACATTGTTCTCTTCATACCAGTCTAAGGTGGCACGCGCAAAGTGGCAGGATGCCAAATCAGGCAAAACAAGTTTCGAACCTTTGAATTTTCGAATTAGTGGCAGAATTCGCAAAAATCGATTTCTCCGAATTTGGGATAACCGTTCCACGCTTCATGGTGTACTGAGCCCCTGGAAGTGCCCTGTAGTCCAATTTGGCGTACGTCCCGTCATCCACGATAATGCACATGTCATTTTTGCTCAAAACGTCGTCGTACAGCTTCCGAGCCCGAGCTTTCACGGAATCCGCCTGAATTTGGCTGCGTTTTGGACATTTTTGTATCCGGTACGTCTTCAGGGATTTTCGCTCCTCTGCAAGTTGGACCATTCCAACCGTCGTTCTCTGATGAATACCTCCCTTTTTCCTTCAAAAACTTTGCATTTGTTTGTCAAAATTTGGGTTTGACGCAACTGTTTTTCTACCACGGCCGGGTAAGTCCTTCAATGTGTTATGCATGACAAACCGGTTGATCGCATTTTGGACCGCACAGCCACTAACACCTTCTTCTTTTGCTAATTTTCTTAGCGACAATCCCTTTTCAGTGCAGTACTTAAACAGAACTTGGCAGCAAAATCACGGGCTCGACGTTTGTACCGTGAATACTTGACGAAGCCATGCGTTGTTATGGACGATGAAACTTATGTCCTGGAGTATTTCAAGCAGCTTCGGGCTGGCTTTTTATTCGAAAGTGCGTCAGAAAATGCCAAGAAATGGAGCATTTCAGAACGAAGAAGGTATCGAAACTTCCCAAAAATAATTGTGTGGCAAGCAATTTGTACGGCAAAGAGTAATTCTTCATCAATTCTAGGCACAATCAACAAGGAGATCTATCAGGAAAGAGTGTCTGCAGAAGTGATTGCTACCCTTCATCAAAAGTCACAGCATAACCATTGTTCTGGACCGATTTGGCATCATGCCATTTGCTACAAAACTGCGATGGAGTGGTACCAAGCAAATCAAGTGAACATTGTACCAAAAACATCAAACCCGCCAAATTGCCCAGAGCTACGACCAATCGAGAGATATTGGGCTCTGATGAAGCGGAAGTTTTGTGGAAAGAAGCAAGGAAGTTTTCTAAAAAGAAACAAGGAATCAAAGACATCAAACATTTCCAGCAAATTTGGACAAAGACGTCTTCTACGATTTCTGAAGAGTCTGTACAAACCCTAATGGACGGAGTTAAGCGCAAAGTTCGAAAATTTTATGCAAATACCGAATAACTATGTTTTGTCATCACGAATTGTTAAAACACATTCCATGAATCTGAAATAAACAACTACGATGGAAATATAATGCGAAATTTATGTTTTATTCATGTTTTGAGGTGTCCGAGTGATACTCTCACCGCTGTTATCTCTTTTTTTTTTTTCTTCTTTTATTTTTCGTCGGCTACTTCCTCACATGGTGACAATCACCGACGCCAGGAAGACGACTCCACCACCTGGACCCTACCTATCGACTCATGAATATGAGCCGGGACCAACGGCTTTACTTCCCTTCCGAAGGAAGACGTGACAAGATTTTTTCGCCTCAGAAAACCACCGACGTCGACTGGGATTGAACCCAGTTAACTTTACATGAAATATCCCATTATTTTCTGACAAATCTAGCATTCCCTTTATGTGCATTAGATAACGCAGAAAATTCAATGTTTCTTTTTATCTGTGGCAGGCTCATCATCCTGATAAATTCTGAAGTTCTCTTCAAGCACGATTCCGAAAGCAAAGTTTGTGGATGAAACAGAGCAGAGATTGATCCTCGATATGAAGAATATCGGTTTAAATAACCGAGAAGTAGCCAAGCAAATCAATAGAGGAAAAACAGTGCTAAGAAATTTTCTAAAGAAAGGTGAAAAATATGGCGTCCGGAAGAAAACCAAGGGCAACACTTCAGAGTTTCCAATCAAGACCAGATCCTTATCATATAACGGGGCTTACCAAAAAAATAAGAATTTTCTTTGAGGACTTGTTTAAAGAAAGGAAATCTGATTGATTTATTTTTAAGGCACGTGTTACTTCAAAAAAAAATATTATAAACATATGAATACAGTCCGTCATCAGCTGTTCGACGAAGCTTTGTCCTGTTGTTTGAACAGGAGCGTTGTAAAGCTTCTTTATCGATTTGGCGAATGCATCTTTTGATTCTATTAATCAGTTGTTTACAGTTTTTGGATCTCCAGTTGCTTTAGTACACCAGCAAGCTCAAATATCCAAAGAAATCTTCAATCGAGCGACACTGGGGCAAATTTGTTGGATTGCGTTTTTTGGTACATATGGGATGTTTTGGCTTTCCAAGAAGGCTTGTGTTTTTCTCGCATGAAGCGACGACGCTTTATCTGGCCAAAAACTGTAATTTCCATCTGCATGATATGTTTGATGAAATGGAATCAATATTTTTTTCAAATATTGATTTTGGTACACTTCTTTATTAATAGCCAAACCACTGGGCTTGAACCATGGTTTGAAAATTACTCTCTCAGATATGGCAATATAAAGCATCACCTTCTGCTCAAACTTATGCTTAAAGTTGTATTTTACGTTCGGAGATGCAGTAGAATTGTTATCAGAATAATATCGATCGTGTCCTGGGATGTGGTTTTTTGAGAGAGGGAAGTAGCTTTCATAATCCAAAACGAAACATTTTCCGGTGTAATTTCAGGTCATTCAGCGGCATTGAGATCTTACGGTTGATATATGTTGCTCTGTGTATTCTGGTGCTCTTGTTTTCTTGTAGCAGACTATCCCTATCTTCTTCAACATCTTGCAGATGTTGCGTAGTATTGAACTTTTTTGCTGCACCAGATTGCCTAATCGAATCCTTGTTGTTAACAGTACTATGGAGCAATCTAAGTCCTTTCTCGTCCATTATTTTTCGGGTCTCCTACTACCATTCCTACAAGCTGTTCCTGAGGATGCCAGGATACGATAGATGGTTGAAACTGGAACATTCTCGGTTTCAAAATGGTTTACAGTGAACTTTTTCCCGTGATTTATGTTCGTTTGATAGAACAGTCCAATTCGCTCTTGTAATGCTTCTTGCTTCGACGGCATTTTGAACACAACTGAGCATGTTGGAACAAAACAAAATATGCGCTTATGTTGGGGAAACAGAGAGCATTGAGTCACACAATCTCTCTTTTCTCTGTGCACGTTTGTGGTTTGGTATGAGAGAGTTAAAAACATTCTCATTTTTTATTTATACACGGCCATCCATTTTAACTCAGTTTTGATTCGTATTTGACTCACTTTCGTCAATAGTGGAGTCACTCAAATTTGAGTAAATGTAACTGGGATTGACAAGTCGACAAATCAAAAACATCGACTCAAATCAGATGAGTGTTTTTGATTTGTCCACTTGTCAATCCCAGTTACATTTACTCAAATTTTAGTGACTCCACTATTGACGAAAGTGAGTCAAATACGAATCAAAACTGAGTTAAAATGGATGGCCGTATACCCCGATTTTGCGAGGATCTAGGCGTCTAGATTACAAGAAAAAAGCAAAAATACGTAACCTCACTCCGAAGCACATTTAAGCCAGATTGCATAATGCCAATCAGCACATGAATTGTAAGACAAAAAGGGATGAAGTGATTTTTTTCCGACGAAAAAATTTTGATCTCGATGGTCCTGACTACTGCGCATATTATTGGCATGTTCTTTGGAAGAATTCAAGGCTATGTGGAGCTAACAGCTACATGTTTCTCATTCCATTCAATGAAGACATTATGGACAGCAACTTTATCTTTTAACAAGATAACGCTGCTATTCACGTAAGCAACAAGTCTTTGGGATGGTTTTTCGAAAGAAACATCCAGGTTATGGACAGGCTAGCGCGTAGTCCACACCTGAATCATATTGAAAATCTCTGGGGGATCCTGGCGAGACGAGCTTAGATTGAAGGTATTTAAAACCAATTTTGTGAGCTACAAACATACGTAAGAGACGAAATTAAAAAAGTAGGCTGTGCTGTTGAGCGAAGAGGACGTTTAATTTTTTCTCCGGAGCTGGTTTTGTGCTCGTTAGTACATGTCTTAAAAGTTCATCATCAATTTTGAACTTTTTTCGCGAGTGATTTGGAAATTTGTTAGCGGAAATGGAGAAAAGCGCATTGGCGCATTGTGAACTAGGAGTATGAACTGTGACTCGTGGAAGCTATGAATTATTAGTGCGCTTGAGCAAATAGTTTTGTTGAGGATGTCGAGGATGTTTCCATGGGAGGCGGATGTCAGTCGGTTTCTTTGGTCGACAATACAAAGTTCGAACAGTGAAAAAAATAAACAAAGTTATGTTTAGATTGTTTAGAAGAGCGATATTTAGTCCAGTGTGAGTTTGGAAGTGTTTCTTGTGGTTTTCTGAGTCAATTATTCCGGGGGATTAAAATATTGGAGGCTTGTTGGCCCTGCCTTTGTTCTGGGGGGACATAGAAAATTCTTTTCCGGGGAAGTTAGAGGGGTCGGGTTAAAAATTTTAAATTTCCAAACCAGGCACGTATGTAGTATTATTTGAAAATAAGATTATTGTTATATAGTTATAATAAGATAGATCTCACCCACTGGCTGAGAACAGCGAGCAAGTGGTAAAGAAAACACCGAAAAATATGAAATTACAGAATCAGACGACACAGATATTTAAGTATCCACATGAAAAGGTATGAGAACACCGAAACCTCAATCGTTTATTGCCATTGTGTGTATGTGTGTGTGGGGGGGAGGGGTATCACTTTGTGCGGCGTGTCCTTCTCTTTTCAGAATGCGAGTAATGGCGCTATAACCATAAGCCATAAAAGGCTCGGACACGAGTTAGTGCTCATGTTCCAACCGACAGACAAGCCCTCACGGAAGAAAAGACACTTTGGCCTTGGAGCCTGGATACAACTAGGAAAAGTCTAAGTTCCAACCCAGAAAACCAGACAACAAAGGAGCGCATTAACATTCTTAGCTTCGTCACTCCCAACGACCTATAAACATATAAACATACATATGCTTTTTCGCCAAGGAAAGCCTCCCGCACATTCCCATCCAATTTCCAACTCCAGATGTCTATGAAGGTAGCATGAGTTCTCAGCATCTTCTTAAGTAGACATCTAATCAACACTTCCCTCCCATCCCAGCTGACCATAAGGACCTGGCCAGGTGTTGTGCAAAGAGATCGATGGATGAAGAGCCTGTCATACCCAAGGCAGCTCTTCTGGCGCTTCCATCGTTTCTACAACAGCCAACCCAGGATTATGTATGGTCGGAAAGTGCTATGCTAAGCTATGCTAAACAGACGTAAGAGACGAAATGTTAATAAAAAATCTCATTGATTCAATGAAAAGCGGATTTATGAAACCATGCTGAGAAATTGTGAGCCTCCAAAACACTAATGTCTGTAATTTCTTGATTTTAATCGGGTTTAAAAAATAAAATAAGATACATGATGCGTATGCGAATTTTCACACAAAAAATGTGTTTTGTTTTTAAAAACAGTTATTGAAAATATAATTAGAGCCCCTTAACTATTTTCTCAGCTCTTTACATATGAAATTTTGAATACTTTTTATCTGTACAACAAGTAAACAAAGCGTTAACACAATCATCAAATGCATCATCATCCTCAAACAATTTACTGTGAGAGTATCAATCGAAGATTGTTCACATAAACATACAAAATAATCCAGAATCCAGAAATCAATTACTTTTTTTTGTACCAAAGACAACCTGCCACTTTGCATTCGAAGCTCATTCCGTCAACCTTCCGTACTGCCGAACCGAAATCGCCCACACAAGCCAGCCGCTATTTGAACAGTCGCATTTGTAATCTGCCATTTCCAGTCGTCTTTGTCGTTTCTTTTTGTCCAACATGAAACAACTGGCTGCCAAATGTTGCAAGCCACCTTTCCAGACCCAGACGAAACCTGTCCGGTCAAATGAAGCGAATAATTCATCAAACACTTTGTTATATTAATCCCCGACGATCCAAACAGACCAACAGACGACCAAACCAATTCGCCTCGCCAAACAAAACCACAAACTCGCTCGCATTTCACTCGGATGACGATGTTCCTTTCTTCTGGCACCCTATCCTTTTACGCATGTCACCGTTTCGCATAGATTGCTGAATCTCCCCCTGTTTTATTGCCTGAGAGGCAGCACACATTTGTCGTCAAACAAAGAAATCCGAAAACGTGATAATGAACTCCTCACCGGGGACTGCGCGGCTCTGGTGTAACACAAAACGACCCAACAACAACAACAACGCCACTGCGGTGTGGCAAAAAAGTATTCACAACCCTCGCAACGCCTCACCGGAAACGTGACCAAGTGTTGATAAACTCCCGCAGTTATTTGGCATCATTAAATTTGCAAAACCGTACAACGCACACAGACATACACACCCACACAGCGATCCGACCGCAGTTGACGATAACAATGGAACCGAAGGAAAAGCGGAGCATCATTTTTCCCGAGAACACCGGAGAAAAATTCTAATAAACTAAGGTAATCAAATTGGATGCTTTCCGCATGAACAGTTCGCCCAACCACCATTTGTCCCGGTTCTCGAGTGACAGGAAAGTGGCACAAGGAGAATGTTCTTTCTTTGTGACAATCTCCTACCTGGTACCCATTGGAAACATAACGGTAAGCACTTCAGTTTTCTGGGTTACTCTGATGGATATGAATAGCAAATGAACTTTAGCCATTACGAAAGAAATGGCTCATTTCCGGTCAATTTGAAACGGGACCCTTTTACACACTCACATCGCTTTGGAGAGGGAACATCGGATCTGGAAAAAATCTAATCCTGTTTGTGGCGTTTTCGCAAAGCCTATCCACAACGCACTCGGATACTCTCCGAGGGACAGACTATCCAAATTAGATGAGAGGATCACCACAAAGGGGAAGGGCAGGGAAAATATTTATGCTATTTCCTCCACTTTTAGGCATTGGATCCTAGAGAGAATGACTTACCTGCAAAGCGTTGGAATCCAGGGTCATCAAGTAGGACATTCTAGTTTGAGTTGGAACCTATATTAAGAAAAATTGTAGTTGGTCTTCGTTGGCATCCAATCTTCAATTGTTTTCATATCTGAGTTCAAATTGAGGTCCTTCAGGATTTTCAGATGTCCTATCAGATCTCCATCTAGTATTCTATTGTAACGAATAAACAGCAGAGCACTTTTTACTGCTTGTAATTTCACAAATTGATGTAAAGGCAGTATATTGAGGAGGGCCTCCAAAGCAACTGATGGTGTACTTTTCAGTGCCCCTGTCATTGACATACAGGCGAATTCTTTGTAACTTACCTAACTTCTTTTGAGCGGTTACCTCATTTGTTTTGGGCCACCATACCAAAGAAGCATAAGTAGGGGGAGTTTGCTCATTTACACTTCCGGTCCGCTTCCTAGCATCTTGCCATGAAGTACCTGGTGGTCAGTCACCCGCCGATTACCTGTCGATCTGGCAAATTTCGGTAAACCGATTGCTTAGAATTATCTCAAATTGTAATATTCCGCCCACTATATCACAAAATATTGCGAGTAGTTGAACGGATTGGAGATAAGGAAAGCATTGGGTATAGGACCAAGTCTCCCCCGGTTGGTACCAAATTAATGAGCGGAGGAATCAATAGAATCAATACCAGTTACTAATGCTATGATGGGCCACCAATCGGAGGGGCGGCCCAACTTGTCTTATCTCTATTTGCAGGATATTCACAAAAAAGAGGACATGCCGCTGCTCATGCCTAACTATTACCTACACAGGCAGAAAAAAGCGATCACCATTATTTGCGAGTTTACGGTGATTAGGTCATGCCGGACTAAATATTCGGTGTGCGGTGCAACTGGCGTTCGATTCTGTTGCTTGAAGGAGCGATCCCATGCTTTTGGCGGAAAGTGCTAGTTACATACTTTCAGCGTATCGTTAACCAAAACGAACCCTGCTGCTGACCTTTTCCCAACTATCCAACATCCCAGTGATTTCTCGTGGAAGTGCAGAGGATTTCTCGGCTTCCTTCAAAGCGAGTATCACGTCAACACGTTCCTTCCCATTCCCTACTTGACCAGCATTCGGGCACGGCCGGCGCCGGTATTGCTTTATAATGGATCACCAGTTTTTACACATTGAGGATGTATGTTAGTCCCAAACATCATCTATTGGTTCTTTGTGTAAATACAGCTGATCTGGCAATCGGAGAGGAGTACATGGGGGGGGTAAACTACGCATACGCCTGCGCCAACGCCTATCCAAAAGAAGAAAAAGTATTTTTTTGGGACTGTGACTGACTGTATCAAAAATGAGACCATGTTTGGTCGTAGACCCCATTTTTTTCCCCAAAATTTTGTTGCAGACCCAAAGGGCATGTGTACCCTTGGTAATAGCCTTGTCTAGATGGGAGTTCCAGCTAAGCTTTTTGTCCAAAGTAATACCAAGGTATTTAACTTCTTCCGAGAACCGAATTTGAGATCCATCCAATGAAGGCTGTGTTAGAGTAAGTTTTTTTCCTTTTTGTGAAAGGAACAATAACAGTTTTAGAGGGATTTATATTTAGGCCCTCACTCCTACACTATTTAAGCGTAATATTGAGTGAAGTTTGTAACCGGATTGAAATCGTGTCATCAAACTTTCCACGAACCACAATGACCACATCATCTGCGTATCCTATCACTTCAAAACCTTGATCGGCTAGCTTTTTAAGGAGTTCGTCTACTACTAAAGACCATAGTAATGGTTACAATATACCACCAGGACAACCCTTCATTGATCTTATAGACAGTTGCGTACCTCCGAGATCAGTAGAAATTTCCCGATCTTTCAACATAGCCATTATCCATTCGATAACGTGTTCATCCAAGCCCCTTGCTACCATTGCTGTGCGTATGGAGTTATAGGATGCATTATCAAAAGCTCCCTGAATATCAAGAAAAGCTACCACACGGCTATTTCTTTGGCCTGAAGCGATTTCTCGATTTTACTTACCAGCAACTGTAATGCCGTAATCGTAGATTTACCTGCTTGATAAGCAAATTGAAATTTGCTAAGAGGTAACCTTACTAAACTTGTAGATTTTATAAAATCATCAATATTTTTTTCCATAGTCTTGACCAGAACAGAGGAAAGGCTTATGGGTCTATAGGCTTTTGCAGTCGTTTTATCCCTTTTTCCAGCTTTTAGAATAAAGACAACTCGAAGCTGTCTCCATGCTTTAGGTATATAGCGCACAGTAATGCTGGCTCTGAAAATTTCACTTAGAGAGATAGAAAAAAATAATAGTGAACAGAGCGCTTCTTTTCCTTATTGGAGTAAAGCTCTGAAAATTTCATCTTTCCCGGCGGATTTGAAAGGCTGAAAAGAACCCAATGCCCATTCAATCTTTGACGGTATGAAGATTTCACAAGCTTTTCGGTAGGCATCTATAGACCATGCATGTCTTGCCTCATCTAAGTCCTGTTTTTCTTTCAAAAAAGGGATCGATCCTGGAGGGATATTTGAAGTAGAGAAGGAGAAGAGAAAGAAAGTGAGTTCTCATCATTTCTTGCAATGTTTCAGTAGTATCTACAGTGAATCCACCATTCGGGGATCCTGAAAGGACTTTTGGAAACCTTGCAGCTGAGGGAGCGTTATTGATATCTTCGCATGCCCATCTCCAGTCATTGCGTTGGGCTAGTCTCAATTCTCTATTATATTCAGTTAGGGCCTTTTTGTAACGTACCCAATCGGAAGATAGCTTGCTCTATTGAACAGTCGTCTAGCTTTCTTCCTCAATTCTGCTAGCCTATCATTCCACCATGGAACATCCCTGTTGGAGTTTTTATGTTGGATAGGGTAGCTAGCATGATATGATGAGATCATTTTGATAATAATCTCATCGAAGGGCTTTTCTTGTGATAAAATTGTGATAGGTGCGCGTTTTTTTGTGTATTTTCTCTTTTTAAGGAAAAAACGATAAAGATCCCAGTTAGTTTTCCTTGGTTTTTATTGTTTGTTACGATTGGGAGTAATTTGGCTTTATAATTAAACCTAATTTGCTTGTGATCGGGGAGGGTTTCTTCATCAGAAAAATGCCAATTGATATTTTTTTCCGAGAAGTGATCACTACAAATTGTTAAATCTAAAACTTCTTGTCGAATAGCATTAATAAATGTGGGAGAACTCCCTCTATTACATATGTCAATACCGTGCGACGAATTTCCTGAATTACATAATCTTCACCCCTTTTATTTATATCTGTGCTGCCCCAGATTGTATGGTGGGCATTTGCATCACATTTTATGATAAATTGAATGTTTATCTTCTTGCAGCAATTGAAAATCTTTGCGACCGACGAAGAAGGAACATCATCAACGTCTCCAGGAAAATAAGCTGAAGCAATGCATACCTCTATTATTCCCTGGAACGTTGGTACCTCCATTTTGATCGCGACAATGTCTCTAGTAATGAATTCAGTAATTGGGACAAATTTAGCTTTACCAGTTATTAAAATTGCTGTTCTTGGCTTGGACTGACTTTCGTCATACAAAAGTTTAAAGTTATGAGAAGAGCAACGGATCTTTATTACCACCGGCGGCTGTGTAATCCCCCATCATTGATTTCCTTCGTAAATCTTCTACTAAGTACTGATGCCCACCCGTAGCATGATGATGAGTGGCTAGTTATTATACGTCTGGTTTTTTGTATTATTTTTTTCTTTTTTATCTGTCCTTCTAGTCCGGCGCACATGGGGCCCTATAATCCCTCTCTCTATGGTTGCGTCATCAGCCGCGTATCAGCGGGTCCCAATGTATCCCATTATATGCTAAACACATACAAAATCTACTCCAGCACATGTTTCTGTCCCCTACATGTGTTCCGTCAAAAAAATCCCCAAAAAACGCACCAATTAACTAACATACTATTCGCCTATTTTCTATGCCGCCATGTCCTCTGGTCCGCGCAGGACCCTTCCTTATTACCCAGAGCTCTTGGGTCAAGCCCACCACATTTCTTTCGTACGTCATAAATCTACTACGAAGTATGAGCGCGCATGTGGATGTAGGCGTGTTGCTTAATTTTTATTTGATTGGTTTGTGTGTGTTTGTGTATGTTATATTATATATTGGTTGTCTATGGGGGGGGGACTCATAATAGGTAGGGGAAAGGGGGGTGGGGCGGGGAAAGCATTGTTGCTAATAAGATGTATAAATAATATATAACAAACAGAATATAGAAATGGATTTAAAATTTTAGGTCGAAAAAAAGAAAGGTAAAAAAAAGAAAAATGTAAAATTTTTTTTTTTTTATTTTTTTTTTTTGTTTGGGACCCAGCCCAACAATTATAACGAATAAACATAAAAATACATTCGATTATGAAAATGACTTTATGTTCACAAATCAACAGTACAATTACTTATCATTTAAAACCTTCATCACAGCCGTAATTAACTGAATAAACCTTTAAAAAGCACCTCCACTATTGGATCATAACGCACACCGCGCTCCTTTAGTTACGTTATGTTTTCCACTGCATACTGCGTTGTATTGCAAGACTGAAAACTTGACAGTAGCAGCTTCAGAATTCAAAAAATTGTCGTGTGTTTAGGTTGTTTTTCTGTCTCAGTCATCAACTAAGGAAATTAAAGTAAGTTTTTTGTTTAAAATACTGTCTCCAGAGGAATAATCATCTTTAATTTTAGAATGGAATCGCAACAGAAACCGGAACGGCAAAAGAACAAACCAGTTCGCAAGCAGCCGCAGTACGATGAAAATACCGTGAAGCAATGCATTTTGAGCGTGAATACCGGGAGACAAACAATTTACGGTGCTTCAAAATTGTTCGGAATCCCGGAGTCCACAATCCGATACAGGCTCAGTGGCAAATGTAGTAAGAAAACTCGAAAAGGTCCTCCAACAGTGTTGTCGCAAGAAGAGGAGGAAAAACTTGTGGCATGGCTGATCGATAGACAACGAAGAGGATTTCCAATCGTCAAAGAAACGCTGTATTCAAAGGTCAAGACCTTTTTTGATGCTGCATCTAGACCTAGTCCTTTTCAAAACAGTAGTCCCGGTAAGCTATGATATGTTCGTGGCAGGATCTTAGTGTTACAAAAGTTTTATTAATTTTAGGTCATTAAGTGGTTCAACACCTTTCTCCAGTGCCCACAAATCCATCACACTAGTAAACTGTAGCTGTTTTTGCGGTAG
The DNA here is from genome assembly GCA_024533555.2 of Aedes koreicus. Classification (NCBI taxonomy): domain Eukaryota; kingdom Metazoa; phylum Arthropoda; class Insecta; order Diptera; family Culicidae; genus Aedes; species Aedes koreicus. The sequence continues at coordinate 471,328 of JAHHFK020004572.1, forward strand.
TGCTAAATTGGGATGGTTGCAAAGTGGATCCTATTTGGAAGAGGATCTTGGTTGAGGGGGTAGGGGAATTTTTCCAAAAAGGGGAGGGAAAGGAAAGTGGTGTTGTTTGTGGGTTAAACGTACAGACCTATTGCGGTCATTTCTAGCTTGGAGAGTTGGTAAAAGTGTTAAGGGTTGAATGAATGCTTCGAATTTTGCTTTATGCGTTCAGCAAGTGTTCCATCCCTTTCTGTTGAAGAAAGGTGCCACATTTCCGGTGATTTATTTCGTTTACGGACATACGTGGAACGCAGATTTAGCAGATGTAGGTGACTTGTGCCTGGACTTGGGAATAATACTAATTTTATTATATCTCAATACTACCAGAATAACCCAACTTGCCAATCTTGAAACCTTTAAACCTTTAAACCTTTCTTCAGCAAGTCAACCGGGACGCCCGTACCGAAGCCCTTTGGAAGCCCCTTCTGGCCTGGACCAAAAATTTGGCTGAGCAGCTCGGAGAACATGATCACGGCATAGCATTCATCTGAGCAAGCGAGCAAGTGTTCGTCAATACAGGTGATCATTCCGCAAGCATTCTGGTAGTAGACCTGTAGATCTGAGGATGCAGAATGGAAGCCCATTTCCGAATCCCTGAATTCAGGACCGGAGCGAATAGGATGGCTGAAGAAAGACAAACGACCAGATCTTTGCTGGTAGACTGAAGCAAGCTGATACTCGACTGATATCGGGGTGGAAGGGGTCGAGCCATCAATCGCAGCCTCTATCATCAGTTATGTTTCCTGCCGTCGCAGTCGTCCCGGCCCTGTTTCCGAAGGCAGTTCTATCAGCCTGCTACTCATTGTTTCCAGTTCAGGTTCACGTCGCCCGGCAGCATCGTCAAGTCAACTGGGACGCACGCACCGAAATCCAGTAACAGTCAAGCCATCATTTGCCGGTACATTCACCCAGCCCTACGCAGTTGTCCCGGCCCTGTTTACGAAGTTTTGGAAGGGGTCTTCCAGCCTGCACCTCTAGGCTAGTATGTGTGTTATGTCAATCGATCTTTTCTTGATGCGCCTCCAAATTCTATCTGCACCCCCGACATTTGTCGTGATGATCAACAAGCGCCATCGTCAAGCCAACCGGGACCTGTCTCAGAAGACTATCATATTTCCAGTCCTGCTGGTCGCTGCTCTCATAATGTTGATCGAGTATCATCCGCTAGTGGCTATAATGATCGTCCTGTCGTCAATAATCGGAGCATTTTATCACCTGACCGCACCCTGCAAGGCGTTTTGGAAGCCCCTCCCACCCCGATGTCAGTCGAGTATAAGCTCGCTTCAGTCTGCGGAATGAACATATGTATTGACGAACACCAGTTCGCCTGCTCAGATGAATGCTATGACGTGATCGTGTTCTCCGAGGCATGGCTCGATGAACGGACCATATAGGGGCCAAATTGTTGGTCCCTGTGTTTTTTTTTTCAACGGACCAACGGAGCCAAATTTTTGGTACCTGTTATGAAGTTTTCCGAACTGACCGTTACCCTAGCAATAGTTTCAAGTTATCTGGAAGGGAAGTACTCATTGCTGTTCATCGGCGTTTCAAGGCGGAGCCAATTGAGGATACATCCTGGGCCAGTTTCGAACAAGTCTGGGTGCAAATCAAGCTAGTTGGATACTCGCCCCCCTGAAATGTTGCTAGTAGTGTAATGTATTTAGGTACCCGGACCCGATTGCATCTCAATTCCACGCAGGGAATCTCAGATTGCTCGCCAGTTACAACTCTACAGGGTGCGGCAGAAAATAATGCGAATATGTTCAAACTTGAGTATTGGGTTAATTCGTGTAGCTTGTGACTAATTTCTGTCGAAGGTGTATTTGTTTATGTTTACTTTCAAGTTCTGCATCCAAACATTCTATTTGTTTTATTGCAAATTCGTCAAAATGTTCGCGAAAGAAGTGATTACCAGTTTGTTGCTCGCCCAGAGATTGCCAAGGTGGTAGGGTGCCATTTGGCAACAGTTCTTAAGCAGCGGAAATCCGAAAGCGGACGTATGCACGCACGCCGAACGTGATCAAATCGGTCCGTGCAAAAATTGCTCGCAACCCGGTGCGTTCCATAAGAAAACTTGCAAAGGAAGCCAATATTTCGGAGAAATCCATGCGGAGAATCATCAAAGAAGACCTGCATGCATCTTCCAGAGCCAGAGTGAAACGCCACTTGATTACAAACCGGGTCAAGGAACTACGAGTGATTCGTTCCAAGAGATTGCTTTCCTTGTTGAAGAAGGAAAAAATGATAATCCTGTTCTCCGACGAAAAGTTTTTCAGCACCGATGCTGTGACTAACAGCCGCACGGACCGGTTCATTTCACCGCAGAAAATGGAGAACGTTCCGGAAAAAGTGAAATTCAAATTTCAAACCAAACATCCGGCTGGTGTCATGATGTTTGGCGTGGTGGCGTCCAACGGTTTGAAAATGCCGCCTGTTTTCATTGATGCTGGAGCTAAAATCAATACCGAAGTGTTTATCGGTATTTTAAAGGACTAAGTGCTTCCCTGGGTGAAGCCCAACTTCTCCGAGGACCACAACGTTGTCCTACAGCAGGATGGAGCGCCGTGTCACACGTCCAATCGAACCCAACAATGGTTGAACGATAACACGAAGTTTTGGCCGAAGGATTTGTGGCCCCCCTAGCAGTCCAGATATCAATCCGTTGGATTATTCGATTTGGGCATATGTTGAAGCACGAGCCTGCAAAACATCACACCCTAGTGTGAAAACCCTGAAGTCAACCATAACACGCACATGGCAGTCAATGTCGAAGGACTACGTCCGAAAGGCATGCTCTGGTTTCCTGCGTCGGCTCGAGGATGTTATTAATAAAAATGGAGGACACATTGAATAAATTTATTTAAAAGGACTTTATAAAGATAACTGCACTCGAAAATGTTGATATTATTGCTTGAATTAGTTGAAAATGGGATTTGAAAGAAATAGAACAAATTTTCGCATTATTTTCTGCCGCACCCTGTCATCTTCTGCGGCGAATCAATTACGTTAGCAACGAAAATGGGCAAGCTTCTCGATCTCTGTTTTGCCAGCAACTTTACAGGCACCAAGAATATCTTTTGTTCCTTCCGTTTAAGTTAAAATGGTTCCTCTGCATCCCACTTTGTATCTCACGCTCGAGGTTGAGCATCCGACAAATGCTCCCAACGTTGCGGATCCCGTCAGCATCGAATTCAAGAGTGCTGATTATGACAGCGTTCTCGGCATTTTGTTCAGCATCGACTGGAATGTTAGTCTAGATACCGACGATCAACGTTGCAGATCAGACCTTCTCCAGTATCGTGAGCTATGCCATCGATCGCCATGTTTCCTAAGCGGGTTGAAATCCATGAAAAAACTAAGAAATCCACCGTGCCAGTCCGCTGCACTACGAAAGCTCCAATCTTCAAAAAGAGCAGCTTTCAGACGGTATTCTAAGCATGGGGGAATGTCACTGCGAATCCGATACCTGCAAATCAACAGCGAATACACATGGATGTCTCGCCGCAGTCGTGCCAATTATTCGAGAAATGCGCGGGCGAGATAAGCTGAAATTAGATCCTAAGTATTTCTAGAAACATGTCAACGATCAAAGGAAAGAATCTGGACTACCGTCAACGTTGATATACAGAGAACACACAGCATCGAATTCCGAAGACATTTACGAACTTTTCATAGCAAAATTCGAGGGCGAGTTCTGTTTGTGTTTTCAAAAAAAGCTGTGCTGGCATACTTGTTCTAACTCTCTCTAGCAACTGGAACATTTACCTCGCTCTGGAAATCGGCCTACATGTTTCCAGTTTAAAAAAAAGGCGACAAGCGCAATGCCGACAACCAAGTATTAGGTGCGCAACTAAGTTCCTGCTGTTTAGCAATAGATGGCACCAGCAGTAAGTTGTGGTCGAATGTTGTACATCTCAAGCGCCATAAACCAAGCTCAGACATATGGTAAACAAACCGCTTTGCCAAATCAGTGATTTTGGTTTAGTGTTATATATTTTGGTTGTTTGAAGATGTCTGATTTCGTGCCAAATAATCGTCATTTGCGGGAAGTGTTGATTTTCTTCTTTCATTCGAAGAAAACGGCGGCTGAAGCACATCGAGAGCTCCAAAAAGTTTACGGTGATACTGCTCTGAGTGAAACAACGTGTCGTGATTAGTTTCGTCGCTTCAAAAACGGTGATTTCAGTGTTGATGATCATCCGCGTGAAGGAAGGCCAAAAAACTTCGAAGACTCTGAATTGGAGGCATTGCTCGATGAGGATCCGTTTCAAACGCAAGAAGAGCTTGGTTCAGGATTAGGAGTTTCCCGCCGGAAATTTGGAGAAAAAATGTTTGGGGATTGGTATAAGCCGTTTCTAAGCGATTGCATGCGTTGGGAATAATTCAAAAGCAAGGAACTTAGGTTCCTTACGATTTGAAGCCAAGAGATGTTGAGCGTCGTTTTTTCGTCTGTGAACAACTGCTCCAGCGGCAAAAAAGGAAGAGCTTTCTACATCGCATTGTGACGGGTGACGAAAAATGGATTCATTACAGTAACCCAAAACGGAAACATTCATGGGGACTGCCCGGGCATGCTTCAACATCGTCGCCTAGGCCGAATATTCACGCTGCGAAGGTTATGCTGTGTATTTGGTGGGACAAAGTTGGTGTTATCTATTATGAGCTGATGAAACCAAACGAAACTATCACCGGGGAACGGTATTGAACTCAATTGATGCGATTGGGCCGAGCACTGCACGAAAAACGGCCACAATACGAAAAAGTGATTCTTCAGCATGACAACGCTCGACCTCACGTTGCGAAACCCGTGAAAACCTACTTGGAAACGCTCAAATGGGCACCGTCCGATTATTACTTGTTCCGTTCGATGGCACATGGTCTCACTGGTCAGCAATTCCACTCATATGATGACATCTCAAAATGGCTTGATTCTTGGATAGCATCAAAAGAACAGTTCTATCGAAATGGTATTCACGTTCTACCAGAAAGATGGGAAAAAGTCGTAGCTAGTGATGGGCAATACATTGAATAATTCGTGTGTAACCTTTGTTTTCAAAATAAAGTTCCTTTTTCACCCAAAAACAGCGAGAACTTAGTTGCGCACCTAATAATATCTGCCTTAAATGCTGTAGCGAAGCTCTTTGAGTTGGTAATTCTAGACCCAGTCTTCAATAATTGCAAACAATACATAAGTAGCCGATATACAGCACGGGTGCATGCCTAAGCGATCTACGACAGCAAATCTTTTGACGTTCACAACATATGCGACAGATGTTATGTGTAAGGGCTTCCGAACGGATACAATTTATACTGACTTATTCTCAGCTTTCGATAAGATCAACCACGCATCGCATTAGCGAAACTTGAGAGGCAGCGTTTTACGTTGGTTCCATTCATACCTCACAGAACGACATCTAAGCGTCAGGATTTGATGACTGCGCGCCTGGTGAAGTCCTTGCCACATCCTGTATTCCACAAGAAAGTCATCTTGGACCCATTGTCTTCTTGTTGTACTTCAACGACGTTAATCTTTATATGGAAGGCTCTAGGCTATCTTTTGCTAATGATTTGAAAATTAATAATCAGGTCAAGTCCATCGAAGACGCTTGGTTTCTTCAACACCAACTTGAAAGTTCGCTTCGTAGTGCAACACAAACGGGATGGTGCTGAATCCAACCAAGTACTCCGCTGTTTCTTTCATAAGGAAGAAGAAACCGATAACGTTCGACTACCACCTCGAAGGCAGCATTATTAAACGTGAATCCTGCGTCAAGGATTTGGGAGTTTTTCTCGATGCATGACTTACGTACAAGGAGCATATTAGCTACATTGTTTCCAAAGCAAACTGCAGTTTGTGATTCATTATGAGAATGGCCAAGAATTCTACGGATGTCTATTGCTTAAAGAGACTCTAAGGCTTGTTCGCGACAAAATCTGGACAGATTAAATTTGGAATAAAACAAATTTGCTGATAGTTCAATCCAAGATGCTGGCGGCTAACTCCTGGCAGTTCGGTGGATTCGCCTCTTTTGGTACAACATGGACTTCATTCGCTTTATACCATTCCAAAACATCTTTGGCGTAATGACAAGATGCCAAATCAGGCCAGCATAGCGAGGGAGCGTCATGGCTGCGTAGGAATGGTAACAATCGCTTCTTTAGGCATTCATCACGGTATATTTCCTTGTTTACCGTTCCTTTAGTGATGAAGCTTTGGCTTGCTCGACCGAAGCTGCATATCGCCTGCCAAACCAAATATTTTTTTGGGACGGCCTGGGTTTTAGCCGTCATATTCTGTTTATCATTACAGTTCGGTACAGTTCTCACCTTGAATGACTTCAAACCTTGTCGGTGCTTAGAAGTATGCACGAAAGTTGGGGACATTTTTATTTTTCTAGCCACAGTACTTATCGAAAGATCTGGTCTCTTCTGCAATATTTGCCTCACCTTCGCATCCTTCTGGTGGTTCCTGAGATCCGTTTTTGTTCCACTCCCAGCTTTCCTGGCTGTTGTCAAACGTGTATCCAAAGATTTAAGAACGTTATGGATAGTGCTTGCAGGAAAACCAAGCTTTTTTGCAAGTTTTCTTACTGACAGATCCGGATCTTCATTGCGACCGCACACAATTACTTTTCGCACTTGCTCTTCTTTCGACGCCATCTTAGATTTAAAAGCTTGTAGTATCATCAAAGATTTTACACATCGAACAGACATACCTTCATCAGTCTGCGAAATATTTCACGGGATGATGAAATATTTCCAGAGATATACGTCTTCAGGGGTGTCCAGATTGTGTCGCGAACAAGCCTTACTGTTCGCTGGTGCGATCCACGCTGGAGTATTGTTCAGTAGTATGGAAACCTCACTATCTTAATGGCGTAGATAGAATCGAGGCAGTGCAACGAAGGTTTGTTTGATTTGTTTCCGTCGTTTATCTTGAAATAATCCACGTGAGCTGCCTAGATTTGTACACCGCATGCAACTCATTGGCCTTGACACGCTAGAAGTGAGGAGAGGTCTATCACGCGTCATGTTGGTTTCCGATCTTTTCATGGCAAAAAATGACTGTCCGATGCTGCTTAATCAATTCAAAATTCATGTTTGTTCTCGTGCACTTCGCAACAACATCTTTCTCCGAACACCATTTCGTCAAACAAACTATGGCGCCAACGGAGTTCTTGTTGGTATACAATGTGCATTCAATCGAGTGTCATCTGGGTTTGACCTTCACTTGCCTCGCCGAAGTATTAGAACTATGTTTTTGAATATTCTAGCATTATATATACCTCAGAAATCGACCACTACAAATTCAACATGTGAGATAGCCAGGGGCCATGGCCAATTATGTTACCGAGATATAAAGCTACACTAATTTTCAAGTCGAATGCTTCTTGATAAAATTAAATCGGATAATATTTCATGAAGTTAGATCACTACGAAATTGATCAAAAATGTGCCTGTCCCGATCATTTTTTCTATCTCCTGTATGTATGTCGCTTCTGAATTTATTGGAATCGGTTAACTGGTTCCGGAGATACCCCCGAGGAAGTGGCCAATTTCTGACTTAGATCACCACCTCAATATGTGACACCTCACTTTACATGAGAATTCAAGAATAATCCTAATGGTGATGATATCAAAAGTCCACAAACACATTGGCTACATCCGGGTTGATGTTCCGAATACTCCCGGGAAAGTGGTCAGATTCGGATTTGGATCAAAACCCATCATATGACATATCAAATAACATGAGAACAAAAAAATAAGTGCAATGGTGATGTTATCTAGTTTCCAGGACCACAATGACCCCATCCGGGTTCGTATTCCTATTACTCCCAGGGAAGTAGTTATAGGGTCAGATCTCCCGATAGGTTAATAAATTTAGATTTTTATTTTCAAATAAATTTACATGTTATGTGAAGAAACTTAAACAAGTAATTCGGTTTATCAGAAGCTTTTCAGCTAGTCTTATGCTCCATTAACTATGCTTGACATTTAGCGGATGGTATGAAATGTTTTAGGAAAGTCATCATGGAGCGAAAAATGAACTTAACAAACATTTTTTGCTAAATAAAGGGTTAATAAAGAAAGCAAAATAACAAAAGCCTCATTACAACGTGCAACACATTAAGAGTAATATATTTTGTCACGTAAAATTTAGGAAAAATGTAAGTCCATTCTCCCCCAACCCAGCCAACATTTTCATCACGTTTTTCCTGTACTTTGGTTGTTATAAATCTTCAAACTCCATCCTCTTAGAGCGTAAATTGTACAGTCTAATGATAAGCTATTACAGTGTAAAGGGTGATACGGTCAAAATTTGGTCAAGGGGAAAACGCGTGTAAATCGGTGAAATCGTTTATTTAAAAAATCAAATTAAATTTCTTTTTCAAGTTCAATTAGTATACAATTCAGGAAAAATATTCAGTTAGGCTTCCGCTTTTCCAAATCCGAATTGCCGGGCCTTACGCTTGACCCCTGCCATCAGATTTTGTACAGCCACCTTGTCCACCTTCTTCGCCGCAGAAAGCCAGTTTGCCTTGAACTGCTGCTCGTCCTTAGCAGTTTTTTTGGTCTTCTTTAGGTTCCGCTTGACAATAGCCCAGTATTTCTCAATTGGGCGGAGCTCTGGCGTGTTGGGAGGGTTCTTGTCCTTGGGAACCACCTGCACGTTGTTGGCGGCGTACCACTCCATGGCCTTTTTACCGTAATGGCAAGATGCCAAATCCGGCCAAAACAGTACGGAACAACCGTGTTTCTTCAGGAAAGGCAGCAGACGTTTATTCAAACACTCTTTCACGTAAATTTCTTGGTTGACAGTCCCGGAAGCTATGAAAATGCTGCTTTTCAAGCCACAGGTACAGATGGCTTGCCAAACCAGATATTTCTTTGCGAACTTTGACAGTTTCGTGTGCTTGAAAATATCTGCTACCTTTCCCCTTCCTTTTGCCGTATAAAACTCCTGTCCCGGAAGCTGCTTGTAGTCGGCTTTGGCGTAGGTTTCGTCGTCCATTACCACGCAGTCAAACTTCGTCAGCATCGTCGTGTACAGCCTCCGGGATCGCGCTTTGGCCGTCGTATTTTGTTTATCATCGCGATTTGGAGTCACTACCTTCTTGTAAGTCGATAGTCCGGCTCGTTTTTTGGCTTGATGCACGGTTGTAGACGATACACCCAGCTTATTTGCGGCATCTCGGAGAGATAGGTTAGGGTTTCGCTTGAAACTACCGGCAACTCTCTTTGTCGTCTCAGCGGCTTCCGGTTTTCGATTTCCCCCCGATCCAGACTTCCTGGCTGTCGAAAAACGTTCCCCAAACACTTTAATTACATTTGTAACGGTTGATTTGGCAACTTTTAGCGATTTTGCCAACTTTGCGTGCGAGTAGCTCGGATTTTCGCGATGCGCGAGCAAAATTTTGATACGCTGCTCTTCTTGCTTGGACGGCATTTTGACAACTGAATAGTGAATTCCAAAATCAAAATAGGAGCAACATTCTACACACACACACCTTCAAAATGAGGGGTGTTCAGGTTTTTTAAATGCAAAATTGAAAGAAATACGTCAAGTTGATATTGACCAAATTTTGACCGTATCGCCCTTTATCTCTCAATGTGTCACCTTTTTTCAGTTTTGGTTTAACGGGTGTTCAATAAAAAATGAGAATGATTTCAATACCTTTCTGTAATTAAAGTAAAGAGCGTACATTTTTATCTCTCCTAGAGAATTGCTCTCTGAACTCCCTAGTAAGATCCGTGGTAAGATTTTGAAGACGATTAAGAGGAATCCCAATCTGTCGGACCGTGATTTGGCCAGAAAATTTGGTGCTGCCCATAGTACCGTGAGGAGAACTCGACTCCGGGAAGGAATCAAGACGTATCGAGCTAGCAAACAGCTAAATCGGACCAAAAAACCGGATTGGTAGGCCAAAATCCGTGCTCGGAAGCTATACGACCAGGTGCTGACCAAGTTCGACGGGTGTCTTCTGATGGACGATGAAACCTATGTCAAGGCTGACTTCGGCCAAATCCCAGGTCACAAATTTTACTTGGCAACGGCTCGGGGGATGTTCCAGCCAAATTTAAATTTGTTTTTGCCGACAAATTTGCACGAAAATTCATGATTTGGCAGGGCATTTGCAGCTGTGGCAAAAAAAACGAAAGTTTTCGTTACAAATAAGACAATGACGTCGGAAATATACCAAAAAGAGTGTCTCCAAACACGAATTTTGCCGTTCATTCGATCCCACGACCATCCCGTAATGTTTGGCCAGGTTTGGCAAGCTGTCATTACAGCAAAGTCGTTCAAGAATGGTATGCAGAGAAAAGGGTCCAGGTTGTTCCGAAAAATCTTAACCCACCCAACTGTACCCAGTTCCGCCCTATTGAGAAATACTGGGCAATCATGAAGAGGAGACTCAAGGCAAAGGGAAAAGTTGTCAAAAACATCAATCACATGAAGACCTGGTGGAAAAAGATAGCTAAAACGATGGGCGAAGAAGGTGTGCGCCGCCTAATGAGCCGTGTTACAGAAAAAAATCGAGAATTCCTTCGAAACCGTGACGAATAATTTTATCCGTATTTTTTCTTAAAAGTATGAAGAAAACGCTACATTTGTATAAAAAAAGATCTTGAATTCAATAATAAATAACTGAAATACAGGCAATTGTTTTTGTTACAATTCTATCTGAAGCAAGCTTAAATGAGTGGCATGATTCTTTTCGCTCGGTTGCTGTCATTTCAATCGAAGACGGCGTCGAAGCAGCCAGCACTCCGCGAGCGTGTTGTACGGTTTTACGAAACACATGGTCATCGTTGAAAAAAATTTTGGGGAGAATAATTTGGGGCGAAAAAAAACCCGTGGGGGGATTGGGGTGCCGTGGGGGGGGGGGGGGGGGGGGGGCGGTGGGGGAGGTGAAAGAGAAGGAAGAGGGGGGGGAGGGAGGGGGAGAGAAAAAAGGGAGGGAGGGGTGGGGGGGGGGGAAAACAAACTACTTTCCTTTTGAAGGATCATCTGTCGGAAGAAGACTTGATCCCCCGAGTACACGGACGAGCAGATAGCGACCGTGAAATCGCAGTGCCGGTGGATGACGAAGAACTACCGCGGGATGTCGATCGTGCTGGACGACGACAGTTACTTTCCGCTCTCGACGACCCACATTCCAGGAAATGACAGCTACTACTCCAGCGACAAGTCGGCCACCCGAAGTAAAATATAAGTTAAAGCATAAATTTAAAAATAAAAAGTTATGCTGTACATCGCCATATCGGACAGAGGGATTTCAAAGCCGTGGTTCAAGCCGAGCGGTCTGGCCATCAATCAACAAGTGTACCAGGAGGAGTGTCTTGCGAAAATGCTTCTGCCGTTCTTAAAGGAGCAACATGCGGATGTGAAGTACGTCTTCTGGCCAGACAAGGCATCTTCCCATTACGCCAAGAAGACGCTGAAGTATCTTGAGCAGAAAAAGATACCGTATGTGCCGAAAGAAAGGAACCCGACCAACTTGCCCCAGTGCCATCCCATTGAAAATTTTGTTGGCTCCTTCATTGCCCTAGTGTACAAAAATAATTGGCGGGCCAAGGATACGAAGCAATTGACCACGAGGATCCGGAATTGTATCCGGAAGATGGACGTCAGTGCCGTCCAGCGCTCTTGTGAGAGCATCACGACTAAGTTGCGGCGTACGGCTGACCAGGGCCCCTTCTCCAATATTCATTGAGGTTTTTTTTTTTTTTGAAGAATGAACATTATGCTTTTAATAAAAAATACTGAATTCGTTGAAAAAAAAAAGTTTTACTACGGTAGGGAACGGCTTAACCAGGGGTCACAATTTTAATCAGCTGTTAGGAAATAGGTCTATAACTCCTACATTTTCCAAATTATTTCACTTTTAATGAAACGAAAATTTGCCCGATTTCATCACAAGCGAAGAATGGCCTGCATCTTCACCGGATCTCAACCCACTTGACTACTTTGTTTGGGGTTATATGCTTCAACATATAGGCCCTACGAAAGGGTTTACTTTAGATCGATTCAAGGAACATTTGGTTGATATTTGGGACCAAATTCCTCAAGAAATCGTGCGTGCCAGCTGCGATGGGTATACAAAGCGTTTGCGCAAAGGAATCAAGGAAAAGGGCGAGATATTCGAAATGCTTTAATATGCTTTATTTCTATAACATATATCTTTCATATGAAAAATAAATGGTAAGATTTGGTTGATTTTATTTGCTGTAATGTTTTAGTGACACCTATTGTGAGGCACCCTGTAGTTTTGCTGAAACAAATATTTCCGGCAGAAGCGGGGATCAAACATCCACTCAGTGCTTCAATTGGATTAGTATCCCAAGTAACAATTTTAGTTTTATTTCAGCCGTATAATACTTCTCCCGGCTTTGTTGATAAAACTACATTCAAAACTGTTTTGTCTACCAACACCTCGTCTATGCTTCTTTAAAACCAAAATTTGTACAAAATGGCCCACTCTATAGACGGTTGTGAAAACAAGTTAATAAAACCTTTATAAGAACATAAAGATTTTGAAAATGTTCTAGTGATAGATGTTATGACCACTTGAGAACCTTCTTAAAACCTATTGGCTGTCATTAAAACCAGAATATGGCCAAATGGCCACAGCTATCAAACTTCACTGTGAAATCGAGGTTGGTTTTTGTTGTTCTGCTTTGTTCGATTCTCTGCTCTTATGATTCATTTAGCAGCAAAAAAAAAGGTCTAGTGTTGCGGAAAATTTTGTTTGATAGCAAAATATCCAAAACAAATTGTGTTTTCTACAACGTTTTATGCTTAAAATTATATGCGCATTTATTTTTATGGTGAATATTGGCACGATAAGAGCCGAAAATTAATGCGCCTCGAAAATTTTGCGAATTTACATCAACAATCAAATTAAAACAAATATATTCGATAAATTAATCATGAATTTCCTGAAAAGTGCTTGGAAATGAAGGAGATTATCTAAAAGAGTGCCGAAATTAGTCTCCGATCTACAGTTTATTTGCATACCATTGAAAATTTAATGCATTTAATTTTCCACATTTCAATTATTTCTTATACTTCAATATGGCGATTGGAAAAAAAACACAGTTTTGCCATACAGCCAATTTTTCTTCGCAATGACTATTATAAAACTATTTGGTCTTATGGTGACTACTTTCAATGCCACTTTGCCGTTCAATGCATTTACTGGAGGAAAAATGGTTTTAAAATGCTTTTTCAACTGACCATAATTAGATAATTTCAATGAGTCCTAAGACGGCATTTCAATAAAGCATTTTACGAGTTCATAAAGTCGTAATAAATAGGAGTAAAAGGAATTTGAGAAACAAGATTTTAAGATCGTAGTAAACAAGCTGTGTAGGTTCTCATAAACTTGACTAAAATATGAATCCTATTGGCATCTCTTGGTGCCATAATGAAAACAAATTGATTTCAAGTGGCTTTCATAAAACTTTAATTAAACTTAATAAAGCAGGATGGTGTTAGCAATGTTACTTGGGATGTTCAATCACGTTGCATTGCATTAATATGTGTGATATATAATAATTCAATCCGTCCCCAAAATGCAGCCTAGCAGGATTAGGTGATTTCCCGACCAAAAGGAAACAACCAAATTATTTCAAGTTGTGTTATTCAGTTACGCTGTTTTTTTAACAGAGGTTGTTAGAATTTAGATCGCGGATGTAGTTAAAATAACCGAAATTAAAACAAAAAGTCCTCAAGAGTTAACAACATTATAGCAAACTATGATATAGATATAACATAAACAAAACACACTTTGTAACAGTTTTGTTACGACGTAGCAAAATCATATCAGCTAGTGTTAGAATTTATTTATTTATTTGCGCAGATTGTGCCTCCCAGGGCATTATATCTTAATTTGTTATAAGTATGTTATACAATTATTTAGACGAAAACGTCTTCAACAAATTAATATCATAATCAATTATTTGTAACAATATTTGTTATAATTTTGTTATTTTTATGTTATACACTTCTGGTCGGGTTCCTATCGAAAGAATGTACAGTCATAAAGTGCATACTTTAGGCTTATTAGCCGGATTTTGAGTTTTTAAATTGATAATAGAATAATTGAAAATTGTAGTCGCCACCAACATAATAAAACCTACAAATTTCTAAAGTAGATTTATATTATAAGATTTTATCTTTTTAAATTCCTACTTTTTCATAAAATTTACACCCATTATTTTTCATTTTCTTTCATCATAAAAATTGACAATCGGTCCAAAAAGTGGTTTGAAAGTTTGAATTTTTTCTCGTTTTTTGGACTACCCTATCTCGAAATCGGTAACCCTAATGACAAAATGAAAAATTTATGACATAAATTTTTCAAAAAAAAACAAAGCTACCAAATATTGAAAAATTCACTTCATCTTTTTGGTATGGAATTGATGAATTTTCAAATGTTACGGATGTTCCGTAACTTCCGGAAGACCATGCAATGGCCACCCAGAGCCATACATTGTTCTCGACATCGCTTTACTTTTTACATTTTATGTACAAATGGTTTTGAAAAAAATCGTATTGCTTTAGGACGAGACTACACTGAAAATTTATTTTCGAAAATAAGCTTTCACTCGTTTCGTAAACATGGAATTTGTACATAGAACAAATGTCTCATGTATTGTATGAAACATTCATATTGATTTTTATCTGGTGAAATGCTATCATTACACCTTTTTGTAGTATGCACAGAATGGATTTCGTGAAAACCAGCCAACCGCTCCTTCTCTGTTGGTGTTGCTGCTGGGATGGGAAGGAATAATTTAAAAAAACTAGGGAAATTTAAATTATCACTTCACTTGATCACTTGTTCTAAAAAATAAAAACCTGAAAAACGTTTTTAAACTATCAATACACAGATAAAAAGAAACATTGAATTTTCTGCGTTATCTAATGCACATAAAGGGAATGCTAGATTTGTCAGAAAATAATGGGATATTTCATGTAAATTTAAGCCAGATAACGCGGGAACAGGGAGAGGGGGTTTAGGGCGAATCTACAGAGATTCTCTCCGGGCTCGTTCTCTTTCATTCATTACAGCGCCATTATAAAACTTTCGAGGGATCAAAACAAAACAGAGCTGGCTAGCATACTCTACAAATAGTAGAATGAAAAACGTAAAGGTGATTGGTTTATGAATGAACGAGACCGCGCCCGGAAAAAATCTCTCAATTGTAGATTCGCCCTAATGAAAAAAACAAACCCTAGGACTTCTTCAGTGTCGATCACTCGACACTGAGGAAGTCTGTAAGTCGCAGACAAAATAGGCCTATCTGTCAAAAGATTAGCTATCTGTAGTGGAAATTAACGGAATTTGCTCGCGTTTACTAGTGATAGTTTAAAAAAGTGTTTCAGTTTTTTTTATTTTTTAGAAAAAGTGATCAAGTGAAGTATTAATTTAAATTTTCCTAGTTTTTAAATCACAATTTTTCTACTAATACGCTCGGAAAAGTGTTTTTTTTTTTTTCAAGTGAAGGGAATAATTAATTTATCCCAACAACAAAATAAAAGCGCTGCCGAGAGTTATAACTTCATACCGAGGGGTACGCCACTTTGCGATTGCACATTGGATCGCTGCAAATCCTTATCAAATTCACAAAAAAAAAACCATCGCTCCCACTATCTCCAATAATCGCAACAGTATTATGAATCGTTAAATTCATCGCGTAATCACGTGTCATCGTCACCGGTTTTTACTCGAATCGCAAGCAGTGATATTGATGTCTGGTAGCCATGATATTTATATTCGAGCTACCCTTTTCTTTTCTGGCAACAGTGTCCTAATTTGTTTTGATTATTTCGAGCAAGTGAATCCAAGCAGGCAGGTTTTCCGAAACAAAATCAATAGTTTTGTTTATGTTTGTCTCGGTGCTAGTGGCTGCAGACCGAATAAATGGCTGCAAAATATGTCTCGAAAGGCTCAGTGTCCTCATCATCATTTGATGACTGATTGTTGGTGCTGGTATTTGCGAGAGTTATAACTGTATCCTCCTGGGTATCCTCCAAAGCTTCATATGTCGAGTCCTCATAAAGTGCTCCATACGTAGACATTCCGGTCCACGGCTCTTATTCAAGAGTAGTTTTTCGCCTTTTTGTTGCCGGTTTCAGGTATTTCATCTGGTGCGATTTAACGTGAGCAACAAAGTTGAATATTTTCCTACTTCCACTTCTCTCCGTATTATACACTACTTGAGATTCGCATAAAGGGCAAGTCGACATGAAGTTTTCATGAGGGCCAATGTTGCAAACGTAAACAATGGCTTCTCCCACAACTTTCTTGAAAATGCAAACTCGCTCAAGTAAACTTCCACTTCTATTGTAAAGGGGAACTCTTCTTCTGTACAATCGTCGTGGTAATTTACTATGATTAAGTTAGCATTCTCAAGAAATTTGCGGGAGTAGCTAACGTTTGCAAAACTCGATGTCCTTATGAAAACTCCATGTCGAAGTAATTATTGTTCGATTATTGTGAGGCTCAAAATTAACGCGTATCTCTTGTAACTGTTGTCGTAGATTGTTGTATTCTTCAGTTCCGTCGTTTCTGTAGAGTTTTACATGACAAAAATAAGAATTAGATTTGCGTAGTAAAAAAGAATTCCAATTCTAAAAACGTTCTGTTCTAGCCACATTTATATTTGGGAGCGAGTATTTCTAGCCGTTCTCGTTGTCAAATTTTTCGAGCAGTTCCATTCTGTCAGCGATAATTTTCATTCTGATCGCATCGTCTAATCGTGCTAATCGCAAAAAATGCTTTCAGCACAAAGAAAATCGGCATCGTGGAAATTTTCATGTCAGTGAAGCTTTAAGGCTTCCCCAAGCTGCAGCGTTTTTTTTTTGCCGCTGCCGCAGCGAAATTTCAAACAGCACAAGAGAAAAATTCATCCAAACGAACTCTTCAGATTGGCAAACTAATTGGTCGTCCTGAAAAGGACGGATTTAGTTGACGGGGACAAACAGTACGCGATTGAAAAAACGTCATCGCGTCGGTTTGATTGACGCTTGTCTCGTTGTCAAGGGCGGCTTTCCGCCAACTTGTAGTCTATCAGTGGCGATGTTTCTCGCCGCTATTTTGACTGCAGCATGGCGGCAACAACACCAACTGCACCAATGTCTCTTGGGCAACGACTGCTCGCCAGTGCTGCTGCCGGTTATCGATCCAACTGCAGATCCTACTCTGCACAGCCCACGACCACCGAAATACTCATTCAAAATGCGAAGGTGTACCTTCGTTATATAACATTCATGGCTGCCTAGTGAGATCATCCGTTACGTTAAATATCAACTCTTTACTAGAAAAGTACGGTACCAAATGGTAAACACTTAGTTTTTACGCTCAAAAATCCCACAGCATTATCATCTGGGCATTTCAGTTATATTTGCGATTCATTTAAATAGTTGAATGTTATAAATCAATAAATTAAAATATTCGGAATAGCTAGAAAATGTCTCAATCGATTGGTGAAAACATTTAGTAAATCGATCGTGAAATGTCTTAGTTATTAACGTTCAATGCCGAGTATGATTTTTCGTGACGCTGCGCATTTTCGCAATTCGAACGTGTACCCCAGTATTGAAAACACAGACGTAGTCCTACAAAAAAACGCTGGAGAACTCCACGTGGTTGCGTTTTTTTTTTCAATTACATTTCGAGTCGACAAAGAAGATCTGTCCGTCATTCTTGGACCCACCAGAGAGACGTTTCTTTTTAATTTGTAGCAAAATATTCGTAGCTCTTTGTATTGCTTTTGTGCAATGAACGAATGTTTTTTCTGTTTCAACAAATGCTTCGTGCTTTTGACAGTAACGCATGTGGCATTAATCACGAAGGTAGCTTCGCAAAACGTTCAAATCAATTTCGTTACAGAAAACAACGAATGGCTTCGTAAGTGCTACCTTTGATTTCGTAATATAAACTCATATTAATTTTCAGTGTAATGAATTTACCATTTTATCGGATGTTCCGCATATTCATAGCTATGTAAAATCCATTTTTAGACTGTTTTTCCGCTTTTTGTATGGAATAAAATCATTGTGCGACGGGAGATGAACCAGCCAAGACTGAAAATCACGATAATCAAGAAGCAAATAAACAATATTCTATTAATCCTAATTCTCAAATTTACACTTCCTTTCGACAACATTTTACAAAACTGATCAATAAATGCAAGCTTTTCTAAGTTTTCGAAGAAATATTGTAACCACTTATTATCTTTTCAACAATTTGTCCAATCACTTAAATGTCTTTCGAACAAATGTCCTTAGAAGAAATATCATAGATCCAAAGGCACACGAGCCTTAGTGTATCTGATAATGACTGTGAGAGAATAGATATGAACATAAACTAGACGTTTCTCAAACACTCGTTTAGAGAACCACAAACTTTTATCAACTTGCATGAAGCGAAGAAAAGACCACCACACTTCACACGCCTCCTAGGTTAGTCGAGTAATTTTTCATCACTGTCTAGATGGGAACGGGAATTGAAGTTCAGCTTTATCTTTATTAGAAAACAAGAAAAATTGAAGCTTACACTTTACTTGATCACAAAAAATAAAAAATGAAAAACTGAAACACTTTTTCTTACTATCACAAATAAACGCAAGCAAATTTCTTCAAACTCCACTAAAAAAAGCTTCTTCTCTGACAGATAGGTCTATTTTGTCTGCGACTTACATACTTCTTCAGTTCCGAGTGCCCTACTTTATCGCTGCTGATGAAGCTCTTTCTAAATTTGTAGGTTTCATATTTATTTTATTTGTCTTGCCCTAACATCCAAATTTGCTACGTGAAAAAAAAACATCTACTATCAGCATCAGTTGACACAAGTACTATTTTTGACTCCGACGGCATTTTCATTAAGCCTCTTCCAAGTGCTTGCCGCTTACAGAACAATTCCATTTTTGTGACACTTACCACTATCACTCCAAATCCGCACGCACATGTACAGCTTCGGAATGCAACAGGATGAATTTTTAATCAGCTTCTGCGAGAACAAAAAAATATTCACAGTGATAGCACTTCCTCAATGAACCCGGCACGAGTACGAAAAAAAAAATCCAACCAGTATTGTACTAAGCCGCCATGCATGTGTGAATCTCACCACGTGCAATTTCGATCCAAACTGTTCAACGAAGCCCACTGGTTTGAAATAATTATTAATCTGACCCCAATAACTGTCAAACAAAATTGTCGATATTTCAATTTTTAATGTCAAATCAGCACTTTTTAGCAGGCCATGGCTTTCAACAACGCTTATTACGGTCGGTCGACGATTGCGATGGGATTCGAATTGGAATAAAAATCGACTTTCGGTGGTTGCAATGCAAGCAGAAAAAAAGTTATTAAAAATAAAATCTCATGCATCAACTGAACGGTGGCCGGCGAGGTGGGAGAGGGATGCTGTTGCTGTCGACAAGTGAAAAAAATTAATAATAATAATTCGCTTCAATTCTTTTTTTTTCTGCGCTCACAACTCGCTCCAAGCCTGTAGATAATTTTCACTTTTCATTAAATAATGCCGTAATTAATTAGGTTCCGTCGAGTGTCTATTATTAAATTTTTAATTAACAGGTTGGAAACATTTCTGACAAATCGTGCTGTAAAGTTCGTTGCACTTCTTTAAACTATTCAGAGATTGTTTGTAGTAGCCCGAATTCCTGCACATAATCAAACACAAACATTTTACAATCGTGTTCTTCTTATTCCTTCCTGGATTTACGCCAGCGACAGCGTCTGAGTCAAACTTACGCGGTAAAGGTCTCGAAGCAACTGCAGCGATTTTGGAAGCCCACGGCAATTGGTCACCCCCGCCGGGGGTGTGCGTAACCATTGCTGAATGAAATACCCTCCGTCCCACCACCAGCGCCAATTTACAATCCAGCTTGTTAGGGAAAAGCGTTCCAATTCTCCACCGTCGTCGTCATCGTCGTCGGTGTTTATCATCCCTGGAGCAGTCGCTATTGGCGCTAAGAGGAAAGGGGTTTGGCCGACTGTGATCCTCAGTATCCTTTACATAGTAATGCTGACTGTGTAACTGTGAGGTGGACGTTGGTGGAAGCAAAGTTGAATTGAAGTGCAGCATCCCCACCAAATCGTGAGCGGTATGAAAATGGAACGATTTGTTCTTACTGTGAAATGCGTTGTAGCTTCGTTCATTGCTATTTGAAGGGTGAAGTCAAACACATTCATCAGTACACAATTTCAATTCATAAGTACTGATAACTACTGTGACATAAACTGTTCCTTAATAAGGATTAGTTTCTTTCATCTAACTCGATGATTGAAACAACAGTCACTATTTTTGACCGGGTTGTGGGGATTTCGAATTCAAAATATTGACATGAAACTATCAATGTTACCTAAATGCATTATTTGTCGTGATCAGGATACCTACAGAGAGTCAGCTAGTTATTTTCGAATTTACGACCTTTTCCACCAATTCCAATACTGAAGCTTCAGACATTTTTGACAAAATATTCAAGCGAGTCTTTGATTTATTAATTTGCAAAACTTCCAATTAGAGCACCGCCGCACTCTTCCGAAAATCCTATACCACCCGTATGAACTCCACCGGTTGCTGTATTAGTGTGTCGCAAGGACTCCCGCTGCTTCACCACCTGAAAAACAGATACATTTCCAAGGTTTGTTTGTGTGCTACTTCACTTCATACCAAGCACCAAGCTCCGACCGGGAGTCTGAACTCTGCGAACATTGCCGACTCTGTGCTACCAGGGAAAACTTCCCCCGCCAGCCGCATCAGGCAGCTTCAGCAATCTTCCACAAAACTGCAACAGGAGCAGCACACAAAGAAGCACAATTTTCCATCCATTCCCACACCGACGGGAAAGTTCGACAAAATTGAGGCTCGCGGCTGTTTCGGTTTTGAACAACCGCACCATCAGTTACCGAAACAGAGATTTCCCTCAAACACCGACGGGATTTGGGAAAATTGTGCGCTAACAACCGAACGCTCCGTCGGTATCTCCGAACTGACGGCATTAGTTCGATGGCAAATACACGTTCTGTACAGTTTCCTATATATATGAAGGAGCTTTCGGTAGTTAACCGATAAAATCGATGCGAGAGGCAAGCAACGAACTGGAGTAGTTTTCCATCTAGAGAAAATGCTGCAGGTATGTACATACACATAGAGAGACGGGGAACCTTGATCGGATGGAAGTCAAAGTGTGTCTTAAAGGGGAAGGAAACTTTTCCGATAAAATTTAAAAGGACAGAAAGCTTTCTTTAGGCTGGTGGGTGGTAGATGATATCAAAGACACGGAAACTTCAATATGCGAGCGTTAATTAGTGGACTGCTTCTTCGGGGGCCCGTTCCTGTCGCCATCTAAAGTTTCACTAATTTCACCTTTAAGGTCGTTGATTCAAGGAAATGGGAAAATATTTTTTGGTGCTGAAAAACAGCGCTGTTTATCCAAAAAGTTCGGCGAACCTGAGAAGTGTTTACTCATCTCAACTGGCATATCATAATATTGTTGCCGTCGTTCGATGGAAAGAGGAAACGAGTGCGTAGCATGTTTTGGATCGAAATGTGTTCTAATGCAAGCATATCGGATAACGTGTTTTAAAAAAAAATATTATGTGTCGTTCTGAATACACGAAAACATGCGTAGCAAAATTAAAATAAACTTTTTGCATTCAAACTGCTTCACTTTATGTTATGCTTCTTTTCTTCTTCTATTAGTACTTAGAACTATCTCTCCTGTTGCGGTTTTTTCACTTTCTTTTCTTGTAACTTTTTCACAGATAGCTATTGAAAGCTTGCGATACCAATGCCAATGCATGAAACTGTATATTATGTGGCAAGCACAAATATCCAGAGAAGTCGAGAAAATGTCCAACCATAAATTTCTTCTCCTAGCATCGAACTCACCGTCTCAAAATTTCTGGTTTTCTAAGTCCCCGAAAGAGGTAAGAAATATGATTAGTAGTATAATTTTAATTTGATTGTTCAACAGAAATAAAGTATCTGGAAATTGGTCATCGGAAGTCTTAATTCCAAATTAAGGTTAATCTTATATAATGGAATCTCAGGTTCTTTTACTGGATTATTTTCGGATGTAATTTGTCAATGAACATGTTGGTACCTGAGTTACTTTCAAAATAAATTGTATTTTTGACCTTTTCTGGGCTAGACGGGTTAAAGACATATCTTACCAACCAAATGGGACCGGGTTGGTCCCATGGGCCAGATTCTTCTGAAGGCCTTGGCTAGGCTCAATGTGGACCTAGCCAACGTAGGTAACAAGAGTACCTACCCACAGACACGGAGCGGAATCTATAATCGACGTAAAGCTCGATTCAAAGTAAATCTGGACGCACGGTTTAATACACCACCGCGTCCCTGGAGGTTGGAACAAAACACCTTTGACAGGCATTTGTTGATGTTTTATTGACAAAAAAGTTGGTGAACTGTTTTCCTCGATTGATCGACGCATCTCGAAATTAAGGATCATGGAACTTGAGAAAAGAAAATTAATTGTGCACAAACATCTAGAGGATCCTTCGTGGTCTGCCTCAAAAATAGCAATAGTGATAAAATTCCCAAATTCAACGGTGTGTCGTGTAATCAAACGTTACAAGGATACTCTGAGTGTGGATAGAGCACAGCGCATCTTTCATAAAAGTAGAACTAGGGACAAAGAGCTGAGGAGAAAGGTGTTGAGGTACGTGAAAGGCAACCCAGGTGTCTCCATACGTGATTTGGCAAAGAAATACGATTCCAACTTTTCCACGTTGCGTAACATCCTTTGAAGCGATGGATATCAGTCTTTTTGTGCCAATAAACAACAGAATTGCTCCCTGAAATAAAATTTAGCGGCCAAAAAGCGAGCACGTTTACTATACGAACGAATTTTGACGAAATTTGATGGCTGTATTTTAATGGATGACGAAACATATGTCAAAATGGATTACAAACAAATCCCCGGACAAACATTTTACCTGGCAACTGGTCGTGGGGATGTCCCTTTCAGGTATAAAATTTGTTTTTGCTGATATGTTTGCTCGGAAACTAATGATTTGGCAAGGAATCTGCAGTTGTGGCCTTAAAACCAACAATGACGTCGAAGGTTTACATTAAAGAGTGTCTGAAAAAGCGGATTTTACCCTTTTTTCGACAACACAAGACCAACGTTATGTTTTGGCCGGATCTAGCCAGTACTGCCACTACTCAAAGGAGGTACTAGAATGGTATGCTGCAAACAATGTTAATTTCGTCGCCAAAGAGATTAACCCTCCGAATTGCCCTGAGTTCAGACCGATCGAAAAATATTGGGCAATTGTCAATCGAAAACTTCGAGGATGCGGTAAAGAAGTGACAAATGCACAACAAATGCGTTTAAAGTGGAATAAGTTCACCCGTACAGTGTCACCAGCAACTGTGAAGATCATGATGGCATCGATCACAAGTAAAGTGCGACAGTTCGTTCGAAACGGTAAAATGTGATAATTTTGTATAAATCGTTTGAATAAATACCCTTTTGTTTGACGTTTTGATCAACCGTTCATGTTGTTTAATGCTTAAGTTATGATCACTTGAATGGGTCCAAATTTACTTTGAATCGGGCATTAATTTTCAGCAGTGCTGCGCAGCTTAACATCGCAAAAATCGGTCGACTACGATGGGCTGGGTATGTCGTAAGAATGTCGGACGACAGCCCTGTGAAAATGGTTCTCGAAAACGAACCGACAGGTACAAGAAGAAGTGCGCGCAAGGTGGATTGATCAAGTAGAAGGCGACCTGCGGACCCTCCGCAGACAGCGAGGCTGGCGAGGTACAGCCATGGACCGATTACAATGGAAACAACTTCTGTGTACAGCAGTGGCCACACCGGCCTTAGTCTGATTGGTAAGGTGAGGTAAGCGCAGCTTAATAATTGTGGGGTGGATGGCTACACGCATAGCGACCACTTGGTGGTTCGTTATTGTATCGTCCACAATACAAGGCAGCGTGCGGAAGGAAGAGCATCCACTCCATTCGCCCGCAGATAGAGGACGTCCTACTTTGATGTAGAGACATTTAAAGAGGCGCTTGAGAAGGAACGAATCTTACGCGAAACCCAGGAACCTTGCGGCGAACGACTCGTTATGTCACTTACACGAGCGAGCAATGCGACCACGCCGATGGAAGTCAAACCGAGGAATGGAAGATCGCCGGTGTATTGGTGAACGGAGTCGATCGTCGACCTCCGAAGAATATGCCTCCTTTCAAGACGGAGGATGCAAAGAGCACGGTCCGACGCCTCTAGAATCGAGCGCAGAGGGGTGCTAGTTGCCGTAAAGGTCGCGCTAAAGAGGGAGATAAAGGCCAGCAAGCGAGCCTGCTTGCTCAGAAGGCCAATACGAATCCGTAGGGTGACGCCTATCGGGTAGTAATGGCCAAATCCAGAAGGACGGCGGCTCCAACCGAGCAATCACCAGAGCTGCTGCAGGTGATGGTTGGGGGACTCTTTCCGAACCACGACCAGGCCCTTCGCCACCGTTGATTTGTCCCATGACCAGCATTGCAGTATCCCAGACCATAACGCTGTCCTAGCGATGGAGGGATGGGCGGCCCAGCCGAACACGGCACAACGGGGGCCGGAGATGAGGCGACGGTGACGAATGATGAATTTTTTTTGTTTCTTTATTATAGTGGCTTTCAGCATCCTGGGCTGGTTCGCCACTATATTCGAATGATGAACTCATCGCGATAGCAAAGTCGGTAAAGGTGAACAAAGCGCCAGGACCGGATGGTACTCCGAACCTGGCCATCAAGACGGCTATCTTGCTGGATCCCGAAATGGTCAGGCCGGTGATGCAAAGGTGTCTGAACATGGGCGTCTTTCCAGACGTCTGGAAAATTCAGACCCTAGTGTTGCTACCAAAGACAGGTTAGCCACCAGAGGATCCATCGACAGATAGACCTATATGTCTGTTGGGCACAGCGTGAAAGGTGCTCGAGAGGGTAATTTTCAACAGACTGACAAAATACACGGAAGGTATAGTTTGTCAAACAATCAGTTCGGCTTCCGTAAACGGAAGTCAACGGTGGATGCCATTCTGTCCGTCACCAAGAATGGCAATCCAGCGCAAGAGGCGAGGAGTCCACTACTGTGCAGTGGTCACCCTTGACGTGAAAAATGCATTCAAAAGCGCCAGTTGGGTGGCTATTGCCAACTCGCTCCAACGCCATCAGTTTCCTGGATACCTGTACAAGATTCTGGGGAGTTATTTCCAGAATCGCGTACTGGTGTACTATACAGAGGTAGGCCAGAAACGTGTTCAGGTCATCGCAGGCGTCCCACAAGGTTCAATCCTGAGTCCGGTGCTATGGAACACGATACACGATGAGGTACTACGGATTGAGTTCCCGAACGGGGTGAAGATAGTCGGGTTCGCGAACGACATCACCCTGGAGATCTGTGGTGAATACATTGAAGAGGTGGAGCTAACGGCCTCGCACTCCATTGGTATTGTGGAGAGATGGATGAGTTCCAGGAAACTGGAGCTAGCCCATCATAAGACTGAGGTCACGGTTGTTAACAACTGAAAATCGGAGCAATATACGACGATTAGTGCAGGTATCTGAACAATTGAATCGAAGAGGTCTTGGAGGGGGTTCTGATCGACGATAAGCTGTCCTTTATCAGCCACGTCGATTACGCTTGCATGAAAGCCTCTATGGCTACATCGGCATTATCCCACATGATGTCGAATAGCTCGGCGGTGCAAGGGAGTAAGCGTAAACTCCTGGCCAGTGTCGCCCTGTCCATACTAAGGTACGGTGGGCCGGCATGGATCACCGCCTTGAGTACCAAGAGCTACATGAATAAGCTAGAGAGTGCGTCCTAGCGGGGATGATGCCAATAGGCATCGTCATAAAAGAGGATGTAGAGTGCTTCGAACAACGTGAAACAAGAGGTATTCGAAAGACCACCAGAGACGCATCTATGGTTAAGTGGCAAAGGGAATGGAACAACTCCACCAAAGGTCGGTGGACCCACCGACTAATCCCGGAACTATCCGGGTGAGTTGGTGGCGACTCGGTGAAGTGAGCTTGCACTTAACGCAGATTCTGTCAGGCCACGGCTGATTTAGACAATATCTGCACAAATATGGGCATGCACAGTCCTCCGCATGCACCAAGTGCGTGGGAGTTGAGGAAACCGCGGAACATGTGTTCTTTGTATGTCCTTGCATCGACGGCGCGAGATCCGGCATGATAGCCGTAAGCGATCACGACATGACTCTGGATAATTTGGTCCAGAGGATGTGCCAAGACCGGTACATCTGGGACGCGGTATGCATAGCAACCTCCCAGATTGTCCTCGATCTCCAACAAAAATGGCGAAACGACCATCGGCAGTTCGCAGGGACCACCTAACTACTGAAGCCCTAAGTAGACATAGTGGGTGTTGGGGATGGGTTTTAGTGGGTCGAGGAGTTGGCACCCTCATCCCCACACCCTTACTTCTTCAGGAGTCTGGTTGCAAAGTCTGGTCTGGTTTCTCCATTTTATTCGATCCATAGCTACACTTCACCAGTCCCGTAGTCTGCGAAGGGTGCGCAGGTCACCTTCTACTTGATCGATCTACCTTGCTGGTTGCTTTCATCTGCTCTCCACCTTCCGTCCAGAGACACCAAGGTCCTCCACGACCAATGTCCACGTTTGTGGCCGTAGAGTACTACCGCTCTAATTAATGTCTTTTAGATGGTCAACTTTGTAGTTCGGCGAACTGTGTTCGATATAAGCGTCCTTTGGAGTTGTTGGACTCTAACATTCTCTTGTCATGAACCTCTTTCCTTCATGCTTTTTTTTTCAACGCATTAATTCCAAGTCTAGTCATACTAGATCCGGCCTTAAATCTGATGTCGTCGGCGAAGCCAAAAAATTGGACAGACTCATTGAAGATCGTGCCACTCGTGCTCTTCGAATCACTCTCTCCAATGCAATATTAAATAGCAAACACGAAAATCCATCACCTTGCCGTAATCCTCTCCGAGATTCAAAGGAACTCGAGAGTATTTCTGAGACTTGGACGACACACATCTCTCAATCCATCGTTGCTTTGACTTGAATGCATATTCATGCATGATTTGCCATAGCTGGTCTCGATCGATTGTATCGTAAGCTGATTTAAAATCGATTATATGATTATGTTATGAATTTAGAACTATGAACAGAATTTACGATATTCGGTTATAAAGTCTCGACAGTAAAGCCAATCAAATCAATCATCATCTATTTATGACATTATGAACTGATTTACCGCTGCAATAAAATCATGAACCAATCGGGTAAAAACCTGTGCCAGTAAAAATCAATTCATCTGCTCTCAAATGCGCTGAAAATAAAGACAACCTTAACGGACAGACCAATTACCTTCATGAATTGGAATTTTGAAATGACAGTGTTCTCTTGACCAGAGCAACCGCTGAGTTTAGAAGTCGTTATTTGTCTTTGTTCATTCGTCGATGGATATTCATTATCGCCTGTGCTGTTGTCAATATCAATATTTAATTTTATCTAGGTGAGGATGATTTTGAGAATATTTGTTTCATTTGATGTAGAACATGATGTGTAGTGTTTTAGGCTCAGATAGGGAAGCGGTACCTATCTTGAGCTCAATAAGCAGACCTCCAGTGGAAATCGGTGAATATGCACTAAATACCGAACACTAAGTACACAAGTTATTTACAATTTATTCGTCCACTTACCGTTAATCGTTTAGCAACGCACAAAACATTCGATTCTGATAATTTTCTTCCAATTTAATACGGAAAAGTTGCCACTGCTATGTACCTATTTTAATAATATCACGAAACACATTAATCCCATCTGTGTACATATGTTAATCGTACTGATTTTAATCATGAAAAAATATAAACAAGTTAACGCTCTCCACTACTACACCCAAAATTAAATTTCTCGCATGAAGTAGATCATTTGACAGCACATTAATTGTGTTGGATAGCCTGCATATAACCAAGACAAAATGAACGGGTTTGTTTGTTATTCTTCCATGAGAATATTGACAACAAGACTCACCATAACGTTGGGCATAGAATGCTCTATGAATTGAACTAGTGTGCGTGTTGATGTGTATGCTATACAGTATGTGAGCAGTGCCGCCAAATTCAACAGAGATGGAAAAATATTATTAAATGTGAGATTTTATTTCTCGGTAAATATTGCAAAAATCTACAATTAGAAGCATGTTATTATTTATTTAATCTATGGAAAAATAAAATAGTTTAACTTTGGGCGATTTGTAGCACTCCCACAAAACAGGTACTGCCAAACCCATTTCATTCGAATAAGAATCATAATAAAATAGTTTGGCAACATCAAGCGATTACGTCGATTGTAAACACGGTTCAGAATAGGTGCAAGCGTATTTAAATTATTGTGAAAATTAATCCCATAGTTTTCTCGTATTTTATCACGTATTCGTAGATTCTCGTGTGGCTAGTGTAATAAGTGAAGTGTGATTTTTATGGTTTGTGCAATTACGCAACGAAAATGTGTGAGGATTAAGTGCAATTAAAGAGAAAACTTGGAGTCTGGCTCGGGTATATTCCCTAGTACGGTTAGATCGATACGACGAATTTGTAGAGAAAAGGTAAGAAATTGTGTTGAAAATCTGCCTGCTCATTATTTTTACGAAATTTAAGTCTCCGAAACGTTTTTGTAGCTTTTAATTATATTCAAGACCTAATTTTATTTGCCAGGATTATATATTTTTGGTTACTGCGTCCGTTTATTGGAAAATTAAACATCTTTTTACGTTTGAAGTTGGATGACTGCAGAATGTGATGAA
The DNA here is from genome assembly GCA_024533555.2 of Aedes koreicus. NCBI lineage: Eukaryota > Metazoa > Arthropoda > Insecta > Diptera > Culicidae > Aedes > Aedes koreicus. The sequence continues at coordinate 500,227 of JAHHFK020004572.1, forward strand.
TATATGTACTATGGTGAACATAGGTTCCGCTTCCCTAGATAGGTTACAATTATTAAAAGTTGCAATTTTGATAATAGAGGGCAGTAAGACTCTGCGAATGACACTATTCAAAAGAATTATTTTGATTGAATTGAAAATGACTTTTTGATGTTTCATGATCACTTGCAATTTTAACAAAGCTTCCCTAAAAAATTAAACTCTAACGAGAATCAAGAAACGAGTAGTCATAGAAAAATAATGAGTTGATTTGTTCATCGCCCTTGATTTTGACATCTGAGTTTTTGAAAACAAATAAAATGTATCTACACTTACTCGAAATGCTTTTTACTGCGTATGATAGTAAGTGATAAAAAAAGGCATTGGTTAAAATCATGAGCTGAATTCCTTATACTGGAAATTTGAATAAATAATCTGGTAAATCTACTTTATAGACTCTAAATGTATAAACAAAAAAGAATCCATCGTTGGAACTCGAGTCAATTGCTAGTGTGAAGAGCTGTGATTGCTCTTGGTGGATAAACTTCCTACGGCATTGCTATTCTGGAATAGATTCTTGATTAATAAGGCTGATCACTCAACCTTACATTGAATACAAAACAGCACTTTCTATGTTCATGACTTGCATCTGGCGAATTTCACGCCAACTCGTCTTCGTGGTTGGCAGCACCCTCTCAGAATCCAATGAAACTTTGTGGGTGTGTAGACTATTTCTTTTCAAGCAATTTTGAATACTTTATATTTTCAAAATTTATCTAGACTGCCACTTGAAAAGGGCTTAAGTTTTTTGATCGATTTTTTTAAATTATCAACATAAGTCAAAAAGGACAGGGCTAACAAAAAAGTGATGTTTGGGTGACTTTTAGAAAACTGTTTTAACTTTTATGAAAAAAAAATGTAAACATTGTGAAATCGATTCTTACACGCTAAAAAAAAATATTTTAAAATTTAAAGCCAATTTGCAAAAAATTGCTATGTTGGAATTGGACGAAAGTTTTTCTTAATAAAGGCAATACAATTGTCCAAAAGTTCGCCGTATATTGCAAGATGAGCACTTTAAAAAAAAAAAGTTTTTCTAACAACAACTTTTTCATGTCCAATTTTTACCGTGTATCACGCAAACTCGTCTAGTTGTGGTATTCAACACCCCTATAGAATCCAATAAAATTTAGCAGTCATAAAGAATTGAATGTATTTAACATCTTTGCAAAACACAAAAATCATCTAAACTAACATTTAAAAAGCGTCAAAAACATTATATATCCCTATACATCAGTAAAACAGAACCAAAAGTGTACGTTTAAGTAAAAGTAATTCATAACTGCTTGTTTTAGGGGCGATTCAAATATGGCTTTGTATATTGGGGGAGGGAGGGGGGTGGAAAGAGGGTCATGATTTGTTTAAGTACCTGTAAAAGGTATCGGAAAAATAGTGATAAAGGGCGGCTGATAAATCTGAAGAAAGATCTTTAGAAATAGCGGACATCAGATTTGAATCGTCTTTAAATGGATATGCATCACGTCTAATTAAATTAGAAATTTCTAATTTGATAAGACTTGATGCATATCCATTTAAAGACGATTCAAATATGACGTTGTATGAATTTTCGAAATACTGTTTATGTAGGTAGGTTGTTGCTCTGTAAGGGTTTTATTTTATTTAGTTTTTATATGTGTATTTTCACGTATTAGTAATTAACATAGCTTCATATATTTAATTAATAAATCTTTCACAAACAAAGTAAATTTCTTTGTACTATCCTTTGAATCAGAAAACCTTTTAGCTGAAATTTGATTTTCTGAAATAGGTACAAAGCAATGAGCCTCTTTATCAGGTATTGCCTTAACGTGGCTATATAAGTTCTTCTGACATTTTTGCTTACTATTCTGCTGATATGAAGCAGAAATTCAGTTTTGTAATACTTTTATTTGACAGTTCAACTGCCCAGTCATATAGTTCCCGAAAAGTTTTGATTGTGTTTCCATAATCTTGAGCAAGGCTTGCTATCTTTGCCATTCGCTTGAGAGTATCAACGATAGCATCAAATAGACCCATGAGACGTTGCAACGAAGTGCCATTCTGCTTCCAATCCATACTTGGACTTGAAATTGCACTGAAATTGCTGGCAACGTTCTATTTGTTCTTATCATGGGCCGCTGCTCCATCTGACATGAAAATAATTTTTGAGTAATATATTGAATTTTGATTAATGAAATCTGGTAATTTTGCTATAAACAACTGAACTGCTATTGAGTCACGGGTCAATACTTCAGATATTATGATAAAGCTTTTATTCTCCAATTTATTATCCTTCTTGTAATATCCTTCAAAACTTTGATAATAAACAGGATCAACAACCTGATTTAAGTAAATTAAAAATGAAAAATTAGCCCATTCCAAATGGTAGCCTTGATTTTGCAAATATTCAAAGACCCTTAAAAAATCCAAATTGCCATTATAATTGAATTTTAGGATCATATAATAAAACGAGTATGCGCGATAAACGGTAAAAATAGGACATGAAAAATTTGTTGTTAGAAAAACTTTTTTTCGTTAAAAGTGCCCACCTTGTACTGTATCGCGAGCTTTTATACAATTATATTGCCTTTATTAAGAAAAAAGTTCGTCTAATTCTAAGATAGCTATTTTTTGCTAATTGACATTAAAACGTAAAATAGTTTTTTTAGCGTGTAAAAATCGATTTCAAAATTTTTACATTTTTTTTTCATAAAAGTTGAAACAATTTTCTAAAAGACACCCATCCATCACTTCTTTGTTAGTCTTGTCCTTTTTGAGTTATGTATGTTGATTTAAAAAAAAAAGGATCAAAAACTTAAGCCCGTTTCACATGGCGGTCTAGATAAATTAAAAAAAAAACAAACTATTCAAAGTTTCTTAAAAAGACATAGTCTACACACTCACAAAGTTTCATTGGATTTTGAGAGGGTGCTGCCAAACAGTGGATGAGTTGGCGTGAAATTCGTTATTTGTGATTTCACTAAAGAAACCATGAAAAAGTTTAATGAATTGATAAAATAAGCTAATTACTTGTCTCATGATTTAAAGCTTGCTTCAGATAGAATTGGAACAAAAACAATTGCCTGTATTTCAGTTATTTATTATTGAATTCAAGATCTTTTTTTATACAAATGTAGCGTTTTCTTCATACTTTTAAGATAAAATACGGATAAAATTATTCGTCACGGTTTCGAAGGAATTCTCGAATTTTTCCTGTAACACGGCTCATTAGGCGGCGCACACCTTCTTCGTCCATCGTTTTAGCTATCTTATTCCACCAGGTCTTCATCTGATTGATGTCTTTGACAACATTTGCCTTGAGTCTCCTCTTCATGATTGCCCAGTATTTCTCAATAGGGCGGAACTGGGGGCAGTTGGGTGGGTTAAGGTTTTTCGGAACAACCTTGACCCCTTTCTCTGCATACCATTCTTGAACGACTTTGCTGTAATGACAGCTTGCCAAATCTGGCCAAAACATTACGGGATGGTCGTGGTATCAAATGAACGGCAAAATTCGTTTTTGGAGACACTCTTTTTGGTATAGTTCCAACGTCATTGTCTTATTTGTGACCAAAACTTTCGTTTTTTTGCCACAGCTGCAAATGCCCTGCCAAATCATGAATTTTCGTGCAAATTTGTCGGCAAAAACAAATTTAAATTTGGCTGGAACATCCCCCCGAGCCGTTGCCAAGTAAAATTTGTGACCTGGGATTTGCCCGAAGTCAGCCTTGACATAGGTTTCATCGTCCATCAGAAAACACCCGTCGAACTTGGTCAGCACCTGGTCGTATAGCTTCCGAGCACGGATTTTGGCCACACTATTCTGTTTTATGGTCCGATTTGGCTGTTTGCTAGCTCGATACGACTTGATTCCTTCCCAGAGTCGAGTTCTCCTCACGGTACTATGGGCAGCACCGAATTTTCTGGCCAAATCACAGTCCGAGAGATTGGGATTCCTCTTAATCGTCTTCAAAATCTTACCACGCAGTTTCCGGTCGACAGTTCCACTCCGACGAATGGCTTGAGGCTTCCGAATCGTCGTCAATGTTTCCTTATACCGTTTGATAACGCGCCATACGGTATTTCTGGGCAATTTCAGCTGTTTAGCTAGCCTAGATGCAGACCACAATGGATTTTCCAAATAACTGTGCACAATTTTTTCCCTTCTTTGGTCTTCCATGTTGATTGTTTACAAAGTACAGTCGATTTGCGGAATGTCAAAAATACATACGTAAAGCTGACAAAATTCCCGACACGTGGGCGCCATAGAACTTCCAAATCCGTCCACCAGGAGCGCCACAATATGAGTAAAAGTTTGTTCCAATTCTAAATGAAGCAATCCTTATTATATATGAAAACAAAAACGGATTTGATTCCACGTATAATCTAATGTGATTTAGTAAAAAAAACATGTAGGATTGGGAGGAAATAAAAATGAACAAATCATCTCATAACCTTCATATTATTAATTTTTCACCAAAATAGCTAAAGATTCTTCACAAACCGTTGCCAAAAAAATAACCGGAACGATGTGACCTAATCAGCACACGATTTTGGACCTTCCAAGGTCATGAAAAACGCCGCGAAATCTCAATCATCATGCCGCCTCCGTTCATCGTTAGGAATAGTGTTTTCGAAAACTGATTTCTTCTGCTCTTTACATTGCGTCCGTAACGACATGACTCGACTTAATCCAACACAAGTAGTGTACACTCGGAAACTTCTGACGACCTAGGGAAGAAGGGTAAGAGAATGCGGAATAATATAGGATTAATGCATAGCATTTGAATAGTTTGAGCTATAAAAAAAAGCCGGTCCACGTTAAATTTCGGTCACTTTTCTTTCAGTGTAGATTTTGAATTAATTCACGGATCGCTGAAACGTTTCTCATATAAGACATCTGAAACTCTCCTCTTTATTTCGTGGTACAACATGTTTACATTCTTGTTACATTCAGAAAATGGCGTCGAATCAAGTGGAAGTGCGCAAACGCATTTTGTACGAATGGCAGCAAAATCTGAATTTATCGGTACGCGATCGTGTCAAGAAACTAAAACTACCGAAAAGTACCGTGTTTTGTGTTTGCAAATCATTTGACCAGTGCTGACTGTGAATCGGAAGGTAGTAAATGGAACAAATCGAAAAGTATGCTCCCGACAAATGAACAAGAAGGTGGTAGCCGTTATTGAGAAAAATCCGAATATTTCTGTGCGAAATGTGGATCGCAAAGTTGGGAAGTCAAAATCATACGTACAAAAAGTGCAGGAGAGGCAAAACTGAAGGCGAAAAAGGTGCCCAACCATGATGAAAATCAAAATTTCAATGCAAAAATTCGTGCTAAGAAGCTTTACACCAATTTTTTGCAAACATTTTCTTGTATCATAATGGACGAATAAACATACATACTCGAAGACTTTAAACAGCTTCCGGGTCTGGCTTTTTACACTGCAATACAAAAAAACGCCGTTGCCGAGCATTCCCAGACAAAGAAGTTGTCCAAATTCCCGAAGAAGTAATTGATATGTAGTTGTGGTTGAAAATCTAAAAGTCTCTACCGGCACTATCAATAAGGATGTGTACGAGAAAGAATGTCTGCAAAAGCCGTTGCTACCATTTATCAGAAGCCACGACTCTCCAGGTCTGTTTGTGCCTCTTGTCACTATGCAAAATTCGTTCTGGAATGGTATATGGTACAATAGGTCAAATTAGTGCCAAAAACAGCCAATCCACCAAACTGTCCAGAACTTCGCCCAATAGAGAAGTACTGGGTGCTATTCAAGCGGAAACTTTTCGAAACTAAGAAGAAAGCAAATGGTACCGATGATTTCGAGAGAAGATAGAGAATCGTAACAGCGGGCGTTTCTGAGGATACCGTACGGAACCTGATGGTGGGTATACCACAGAAAGTTAGAGAATTTTACACATCTACAATCACAACATCTTAATCAAATGTTTCTAATGTAGATATAACTCTATTATGGTGAGATAAACAGTCGGTTTTGTTGAATTATCGTTAAATTTTTTTTGCTGCTTTTATTTTGGTGTCCGAAATTTAACGTGGACAGGCTTTTATCAAAGTAATAAAATAACCATATTTGAGTCATTTTCATCATATTTATAATGAAAACCGATGGATATCCATATATTTTGAATACATTTTCGGCCAGGATAATTTAGGCAACAATTTTCCAATTAAGGTGCTACACATCTCCCAACAGATAACAGAACATCAAGACTGTATGTACTGTCAACTGAATAAGCAAGTTTATGCTTCTGACAGATGAGACCAAGTAATTAGAATAGCTGTCAATTCAAACATCGCCGTCCACTTCTGCTTGTGTTATTTCATTACTCCCCCCACCACTGCCGCTCGACCACCTAACCATACAAACATACACGGTCCAGGGCTTCAGGTGGATACCCGCATTCATACAGAAGGCATAACTTCACCAATGTCGTCCATTATTGTTGTCCTTTCAGACCCACTCGGTAGCAACTTTGTCATTCCTTTCGGTGAACTGCGAACGGGCGCTGGCAAGTATTACAAACAAAAGCAAACGGGCACACACAGCTGCAGTGGCAGCATCCTTCATTCAGAGCAGAGAAGGACATATCCTTGCTCGTCCTTGTTCATACACAAGCACAATTACAACCAACACAAGCAACGTTTCTATGTGTGTGTGTAAAGAAGCTACGAGCCGTAATATACACACGCGGCCCAGAAAGTGGAGATATATGTTGGATAATAGCCCGGAGGCGGGCACTTTGTGTTTTATGCTGCGCCTCATGTTTGAGGGTAATGCTGTGCGGCAATATTCGCTTTGGCATACAAAGTTTCACTCGCTTCCCAACCATATAGAACTACGACGACGATGTTCCAGTCAGATCTCGCACACACTGGCAACATACATATCCAAAGGGGATGTTACAGCAAAATCACCATCGCCGCTCGTTCGGTATTGTCTCCCATATAACCCATAACGACGACAACCTCCTCAACCCTATGCTGCACTGCTATTCGCCTCCGGTCTCATTTATTCTGCCCATGCCTGCAAGAGTTTGCCGATATGATGCTGCTGCTGCTGCTTGCTGCTAAGGGGTTTGTTTATTTATCAGATTCTGGATGCTTCTCTCTATGTAGCACATTCTTGGCCCTGGAATGTGGAGAACTACTACGAGCTAGGGACGATTTCTAGGTCCTTGTTTCCTTATGTATGTACCTAGTTGGCAAGGTTGTGTTCTGTGTTAAGCAAACAGTCATCATTATAGCTAGGATGCATAGGTTATTAGTACATGTCATAAGTTGCAAGATGAAAATCATGAGCTTGTATGATTCTATTTTGAGCACATAATATAGGTCTGTGTTTAGTGACTTCTAGAGAAGAACAGCGGGTGCTGTAAAATTCCAAAGGATTATTTGGACTTCAAGGTTTTTCTTTTTTTTTTTCGTGTTTTTTAAGGCAATTGATTTGATTATACCTAATCATATAAATTTGTTTATAATTTTTATGCTTGTTTAAGGTTTAATCAATCACCCCAATCTGCGACCGATGATGAAACTTTACAAATTAATTTGATGGACAAAACGATTCTGAATTTGAAAGAAAGTTTATCGAACGCTATTAAAGCTATTGTTCACTCTTTTTAGCCTTGCACAATTATTTCCTATTCATTCAGAGCTAGCTATAACAAGATTACGGAGACGTTTGAAAGTTTTGTAAAAATGTCGCGAATATGTTTGAACGATCCGGACAAAAATTGTGTAAAAGGGGGTTTACTTCATTGTTCCAGACAGCTTATCAGCTATATTCTGGTAAAGAGTTCCCCTATCGTGAGTTTCCATGGGTTCCAACATGCTCCTGTTGCTCATGCTATCGATCATTGCTTGGTTGAATGAAAGTTACGCACAAAGGCTAACATTTTGCCTAACCTATGATCTGTGAAGCGTTACCGTGCGTCACCACTGTCGCGATGCACTGTTTTTTCAGATTTTATCAAAACGACACAAGTTAGAACTCAACCAGCCAACCTCACGGGTCCGTGGTCCGAATCAGAATCTTTTATTGAAACCATACCTCAACTTAAACTTCAAAATTAACCTACGCTCTCTCTTTCTCTTTCTATCCTCAAACATTCTCAACTTACGTTCAACTGGCATAAACACCAGGAAAACAAAAAGACTTCGTAAGCATAACATAAGTGTTATGCAATACAAAGTCGCTGCGTTTCATACGCGAAACTGTTTATTATTTTGTCAACAAACTCACTCAGCTGTTTAAGGCAGCTGGTGTGTTTGTGACCATACAATGTTTTAAACAAGGCGAGTAGAGAACTCTTCCTTGATTACAACTCTAGGTGACAAATCACCCAGAGGCGTTTAAAATTAGGGGCTGTTGTGACCGGATCGGGTCGCCACATGTGGACTAATCCAAGCAATCATTTGCGCGATCGTTACTTTTTTTATACCCATCAAGGCCAACTTGCAATGCCGGTTCCAATATCTCCAAATATTGCTGGACGTGCTGATGAGCGGGATTCAGAACCAGGCGAGTCTCATCCAAAACATCAGGATTATCCAGATTTAGCACCTTTGGGGTCTGAAGAACCGCATTCTATCACCCAGGAGGGGCTGAACGATTTGGTTCGAGATTTGGAGCCAACCAAGACAAAAACGCAACTGCTAGCTTCAAGGCTAAAGCAGTGGAATGTCCTGTAAAAAGATGTTAACAAATCATTTCATTGGAAGAGACATTCAGGTAATATTAAATATTTTTTTATGGGTGGGGAACTTGTCTTTTGCATCAATATCGAAGGTCTAATGGAAGAGCTATAGCTAGAGTACCATGCAACTGACTGGAGGCTAATCACTGACGCTTCAAGTAAAAGCTTGAAGGCAATGTTACTACACAATGGTATCAAGTATTTTTCAGTGTCAGTTGCATTTGCAACGCATATAAAGGAAACTTATGAGAATATTAGAACTTCTGGAAAAACATCGAAAACATCGGAACATCAGTAGAATCTCTGAAAGTATTGGCATTGCTCACTAGGCTTCAAGGAGACTACATAAAGCATTGTTGTTTTCTGTGCGAATAAAACAGCCAAGTAACATTGCCCAAACCACCCAGCTTTATTAAGTTTTATTAAAGTTTTATGAAAGCCACTAGAAATCAATTTGATTTTATTATGGCAGCAAGAGGTGCAGATGGGTTTCATCTTTTAGTCAGGTTTATGAGAACCTACATTGCTTACAAGTATCTCAACACCTTGTTTTCTCATATTCCTTTAACTCCTATCAAAGGTTTTATTTCGACTTTAACTCGTAAAATACTGTTTTGAAATGGCGTTTTTGGACTCATTCATATTATTTTATCATCATCATAGTATGGTCAGTTGAAATAGCATTTTAAAATCATTTTTCCTCCAGTAAATGCATTAAACGGCAAATTGGTTTAAAAACAGGTCATTGCGAAGATAAATTGGCTTTTTGGCAGAGATGTGATTTTTTCCAATCGCCATACTGAAATGTAAAAAATAATTGAAATATAGAAAAACAAATGCACCAAATTTTAAATGTAATGAAGATAAACTGTAGATTTGAGATCAATTTCTTCTCTCATTTCGATAACCTTATTGAATTTCAGCTATTTTCAGAAAATTCATGATTAGTTCTCGCATAATTTCCGAGGCGCATTAATTTTTGGTTCTTATCGTGCCAATATTCACCATAAAATAAAATGCGTATATGATTTGGAGCATGATACGCTGTACAAACTACTCAATTTGTTTGGGATATTTTGCTATCAAACAAAATTTCCCACAACAAATTTATTCTAAGATATTATATACTTTTAAACGAATCAAAAAAGCAGAAAATCGAACAAAACAGAACAACAAATACCAACCTCGATTTCACAGTGAAGTTTGACAGCAGTGGTCATTTGGCCGTATGCTAGTTTTCATGGCAACCAATAGGTTTTATGAAGGTTCTCAAGTAGTTACAACATCTTTCACTAGAACATTTTCAAAATCTGTATGGTCTTATAAAGGTTTTATTAACTTGATTTCAAAACCGTCTGTAGAGTGGGCAAGGGGTGGATCGCTCAACACACTTTTCTCCAGTGCTATTTTTCTTTAGTGTGTCTACAAGCGTTGCAATGTTGACAGCCCATTTTGTTATTTTCTACTGAGCCTGGCAACCACGCAATGCATATTGGCAGGGTTGCTGATTTCTTATTTCTATTAACTTAATTGTCACAAGTGTTCCTCAGTTTGCCACATATGTGGTATGGATTGAAAATTGAAGTGCCACAGTTATGAAACATATTCGTCTAGTGTGTAAGATATCGTAGCTGGCACACTGTTCTAAGCGACTTACCCTTGAGAGTGGGCCATTTTGTACAAATTTTGTCTTTAAAGAAGCATAGAGGAGATGTTGGTACACAAAACAGTTATGAATGTAGATTTATCAAAAAAGACGGGAGGAGTACTATACGGCTGGAATATAACCAGAATTGTTACTTTAGGTTACAAGCAATAGCATTAGCCAGCACATACCGAGATGGAACCTGTGAAGAAAAATTATGAAATCTGCCTCTTGTTGACAGAGACAAAATTTTCCTACCTCCGTTACACATTAAGCTTGGACTCATTTAAATTTTCGTTGGATATCCAAGGAGAACTATTTTGTTTTTGAAGAAAAAGTTTCCGAGATTAATTATTTGTTGACCCTCAAATTAGGAAACTCATCAAGGACAACAGTTTTCAGCCAACTCTTCATGCAACAGAGTTACGAGCATAGAATACGTTCCAAAACGTTTGTGCTTACTTCCTGGGGCATGAAAAATCTCCGAATTATTTACACATCATTCAAAAGCTGGTTGATTCGTATGCTGCACTGGGATGTAATATGTCACTAACATTGCACTTCCTGGGTTCTCATCTGGACTTCCCAGACAATAAGGGAACCATCTCAGATGAACACTGTGTAACGAGGTAGACGTGCAAGAACTTGGGTATAGACTAGTGCTAAATGAAACATAACGATAATGTTGCACTTTATACCCAAAAAAATTGAGAAAAACAAAAATGAAAAATATTTTTGGCCCTTATTTTTTGTGTGGCGGGGGGGGGGGGGGGGCGTGTGCCAAGGGGAAGGTGTTTCTCCCAGTGTTGTCTAAAAATAGAAATTTTTTTTTTATTAAATCATTTATTTGTACAGGCTCAATCGAATCAACTTTACAGAGCCAAGTTTTCATATTTATATACATCAATTATTTTAAAACTAATGTTAAGGGGATAGAACCGATTACTCGCGGCCGTCTCGAGGTTAATAGGAATAACAATTGTATGGATGGGAAGATAGGCGGGAATTTGAAGTGTGGCTTACAAAGCACGTTAATTTTAAATTCGGAATTGGATAAAAACTTATAACTATACAACTTTAGGTTTTCTTTTGACTTTAACATTTTTGAGAATGAGAAAAAAAAACACACACACACAAACACAGAGAAAAAAAAACTTAAAGTAAACATACAGGTTAAACTAACTACAATCTAAGGCTAATGTTAGTCAAAAACACATAAATGAGTTTCATAAACTCCAGATCACGTATAGCCCAAATATCTCGAACCGGTACATTGAGTTGTCTACCTCGAGCCCGAAGGGAATCATAAAGCTCAGATCTGACTCCACGATGCTCAGCACATGACCAAACAATGTGATCTGCGTCCTGGTAACCTTGTCCACATTCACAGAGATTGCTGTCGCTCAGCCCAACACGGTATAAATGAGCGTTCAAAGAATAAAGATTGGACATGAGGCGAGACATCACACGAATGAAGTCTCGACCCACATCCATCCCTCCAAACCAAGATTTCTTCGACACCTTTGGGATGATAGAATGTTGCCATCGCCCCAAATCTCCTTTACTCCATTTATACTGCCAGCTGACGAGTGACTGTGGACGAAAAATAGTAAAAAATTCATTAAAGGCGATTTGTCGATCATAAATATCGCCTTCTATAGCGCCCACCTTTGCCAGCGAGTCCGCTCTCTCATTGCCCAGAATTGAACAATGAGATGGGACCCATACAAAGATGATGATAAAATAACGCGAAGATAAAGCACTTAGAAGCTCCTGTATTTTCATGAGAAAATACGAGGAGTGCTTTACCGGCCTCAAGGAGCGAATAGACTCTATAGAACTGAGACTATCCGTGAAAATGTAATACTGATCCGGTGTTAGTGAGGCAACAATTTCTAGCGTAAAGTGTATTGCCGCTAATTCAGCGACATATACGGAACAAGGAGCTTGAAGTTTACGATTGGCGCTATAAATTTCATTAAATATACCAAAGCCTGCTGACTCCTCTATCAAAGATCCGTCAGTGAAGAACGATTTAGTGGAATCAACTTGGCCAAACTTTGCAGCAAATATCACCGGAGCAATCATAGGACGATGATGCTCTGGGATTCCATGAAGCTCCTGCTTCATGGATAAATCAAAATGAACCGAATTGTCGAAATCGGAGAAGCAAACACGATTGGAAATATTCGGCGAAGGGCTGACATCCTGTGTAATGTACAAATGGTACAAAGTCATGAAGCGAGTTTGAGGATTCAACTCGAGAAGCTTCTCAAAATTTTCGATTACCTGAGGGTTCATTACTTCACACCTGGTGAGGAGCCGGAGAGACAATTCTGTAAACCGATCCGAGAGTGGCAACATGCCAGCCAGCACTTCAAGACTCATGGTGTGAGTCGAGTGCATGCAACCTAACGCGATACGAAGACACCGATATTGAATACGTTCCAGTTTTATGATGTGCGACCGAGCCGCTGACTGAAAACAAAAACTACCGTATTCCATAACCGACAAAATCGTTGTCCGGTACAACGTTAGAAGATCTTGCGGATGCGCTCCCCACCAGGTCCCGGTAATTGTGCAGAGAAAGTTGATCCTTTGTTGGCTCTTTCGCTTCAGATACTCAATATGGGATCTCCAGGTGCACTTAGAATCGAACCAGACCCCAAGATATTTAAAGGACATTGAATGAGTTATCGGCTTACCCCAAATTTGAAGCTTCGGTTGTGCTGGGTTATGCTTCCTTGAAAAAACTACCAACTCTGTTTTCTCCGTAGAGAATTCGATACCTAGCTCTAGAGCCCAAGTAGACAAATTGTCTAAGGTATCCTGTAAAGGTCCTTGCAGATCGACCCCATTGGGTCCGTGACAGACACTACGCCGTCAACTGCAAGTTGTCTCAACGTACAGTTGTCATTTAGACAACTGTCAATGTCTTTGACATAAACATTATACAAAAGAGGGCTTAAACATGATCCCTGGGGGAGACCCATGTAGCTAAATCGGGAAGCTGTAGAGGTTCCATGAGAGAAGCTCATATGTTTCTCTGACAGCAAATTATACAAAAAATTATTCATTAATGGTGAAAAGCCACAAGCGTGGAGTTTATCTGATAGAACTTCAACAGATACTGAATCAAAAGCCCCCTTTATGTCCAAGAACACAGAAGCCATTTGCTCTTTTTTAGCAAAAGCTAACTGAATATCTGTGGAGAGCAACGCGAGACAGTCGTTCGTTCCCTTACCCCTACGGAAACCATATTGAGTATCTGAAAGCAGGTTGTTCGTCTCAACCCATTTGTCCAGACGGAAGAGGATCATTTTCTCCAACAACTTTCGAATACAAGATAACATCGCGATGGGTCGATAGGAGTTGTGGTCAGACGCGGGTTTACCAGGTTTTTGAATGGCTATAACTCTCACCCGTCTCCAATCATCCGGTACAATGTTGAGTTCCAGAAACTGATTAAACAAGTACAACATGCGCCTCTTAGCGACGTCTGGGAGGTTCTTAAGCAAGTTGAACTTGATCCTATCAGCCCCTGGAGCCGTATTGCCACACGAAAGGAGTGCGAGAGAGAACTGTACCATTGAAAAAGGTTGGCTGTTCTCATCTATCAATAATAGAAAATTAATAATTATTATCTTAGCTTTTAGTACGCTTCAAGTATATTTTTTAGTTTACTAGTTTCAGTGATAAGTTGTGAGTGAAGCACGGTCTCATTTATTTTTGGATTCACATAGTAACATCGACATATGACAAGTTGAATTGTGGTTGCATTATGAAGAGCTACGCTAGAACATCATCTCTACCACCGATCTATTGCAAATTTCTCAAGTTCAACCTTTTTGCGGGATACGAAACTTGAGTCAAGTACAGATTGAACCCTGAATTCACTAGATTGGACAAGCTGAAATCAAAAGATCTATCCACGACTGGAATTTGTCCTTGGTAGAAAGTATATGAGTAATTCTCTGTCAAACCAGGCAACCATTGACATGAGGTCTTTTGAAATTGAATTGTTTGTGCTTGATTGATCGTAAGTGGTGTAAAAATGAGAATGGCACTTTCCTCAACTCGAATTGATGGACCCCTCACTCGCCAGGGAGTCAAACAGTTTTGTAAAAAGTTCGTTTTTGCGCAATTCTGAACCTGAGCATGTTTCAAGAGAGAAAAAAGTAGGGCTTTAGTTTGACATGAAAAAAAAAATTGACCACCATAATGGATTTGGCCGCCATTTTAAATTTTATCAGAAATTTCGTATTTTTCTGAGCGAAAGTATTTGTTCGCAACCACCGATTTTGATACCATCATCGGAAAGCTGAAAAAAAATGGAATCAGATACATTTATAAAATTAGGTAAGCATTAAACTTAGCCTACTTTTATAGCTTATCTTCTGTAGCGAGTTTGGCAATTTACAACATACGACGCAAAATCAATGAAACCAAAATCATAAGCTGAGCATGTACAACAGGCTTGTGATGAATATATACTAACGAGAACTTTTTTAGGAAGTGTATACGAGTGTATACGAGTATTTTGCTCAATATGTACATTACATTTAAGGTCATATTATAGTTTTACTTGAAGACCAAAATAACCCACACAAGACAATCACCTAAATGTAATTCGCTATGCAGAGTACTAAAAGTATCGTCAACGAGGTTGGAGAGAGGCAGCCATAGACCGAGTATATTGGCGAAATGTTGTAGATGAAGTCATATCGTAAATACGATGTATGGCTATTTAAATAAATAAATAATAATAGTACTAAAAGTAACGTTATGTTTTACTTATAGAACACCAACATGTTGGTTTCCAGTGGAATGATAAAGTTCTGTCCAGTTAGAATCCGGAATCACTTGCAGCGGCACGGAAAGTGACCGCTGCAAGAATTCTTTTACAGTGGTTTGTTGAACTAGGCACCCACTTTCTGTGGTATAAATTTCACGATGTTTCGTGCAGTGAGTCAAAAGTTATTCCAGATGGAAGCCGAGAGGAAAGAGAAAAATCTGCACACCCACGTTGATAATCCAACGTAGTCCGCAATAAAAATCGCAAAAACGTTGAAAATCGCCAAATCAACCGTGTATGATGTGCTCAAACGTTTCAGGGAGCGAAAGAGCGTGGGTCGAGTGCCTCAAAGTAAGCGTCGTAGTGGAACATATGACCGCAAGCTGAACCAGAAGGTGTTGAGAACCGTCAGAGTAAACCCTGGACTGTCAGATAATGAAATCGCACAAAAATACGCTGCTGCTCGCAGTACCATTCGAAGAATTCGTTTGCGAGCAGAATATCGTTCTTATTGAGCCAGCAAGCAACCAAACAGAAAGTTGAAGCAAAGTTTCGTCACCAAAACTCGAGCTCGGAAATTGTACCAGCAGGTTTTGACGAAGTACCATGGATGCCTGCTTATCGACGATGAAACCTACGTCAAAATGGATTTCGGACAGCTTCCTGGCCAAAAATTCTACATGGCGACGGCACGAGGAGATGTTCCTGCAAAGTTTAAGTTTGCTTTTATGGACAAATTTGTCTTCGTTCACAGAGCCGTGCGGTAGTTGAAACAGCTTCTATTTGGTTATCCAAGAAATTTCACATGGGATTCGCCTATTTTGTTGATCTTGAGCCTCTCCGTGCAAAGATGTCTATCCATTATTCAAGAATATAAGGGGAAGTGGGGTAAAATAAGCTCTATAACTCCACAACCATATACGTGCGGTGATTGAAACCAGTTCCATTCGATTTCCCAGACAATTTCCAAGCGGAAATGGCCTTGTTTACAAGCCGCGCTTAAAAGCGACAAAAGTAACAGATTTTTTCCTTAGTTTTCATCAGATCTTGCCCACTGTGCAATGGGAATTGGGCTATAAAATTCAATCAATCAATCGATTCTTCTGCAATTCGCCAGTTTCAAGTTTCCTGTTCCAAGAACCAGAAACAAGACGAATGATATCTTCCCAATTCTTCGACACTACTAGTGAGAGATGCTTGCAATTCTACCGAGAAGTGACACTGCAAATGTAAAACTTCCTGTCTCTCAGTTATTCTAATAAGATTCAGTTGTTTTTTGGAGGAGACATTTGTCATTAGATCTATTGGAGACACAAACTTCTTTGCTACATCGAGGTACGAATGGAGAATGAATTGCTATCATCACTTCTGGATGTTTGCTATGAATTCCTCCAAAGACGCGTCTGAATGGATAATTGTTTTAGCCTTTCTTAACTTGATTCTACTTGTTCGGTGTGTGCGTGTAATTGTGTTTGAGGACTTTGTGTCAGCGCGTCTTTCTTCTCTCTTGAAAAGCAAGTAATGGCGCTATAACCATAAGCCATAAAAGGCCAGGACCAGAGCTAGTGCTCTCATGTCCCAACCGACAGACACGCACCCTTGACTTTGAAGCCTGAAAAAAAGAGGATACGCCTGTGTTCAAGGCCAGAAAACCGGACAACAAAGAAGTGCATTAACTTTCTTAGCTCCGTCACTCCCAACGACTTATTCATGTTCATTCAAATATACATATGCTTTCTCGCCAAGGAAAGCCTTCCTCACAATCCCATCCAATTTCCAACTCCAGATGTCTAGAAAGGTAGCATAAGTTCTCGGCATCTTTTTAAGTAGACATCTAATCAACACTTCCCTCCCATCCCTGCTGATCAGAAGGACCTGGCCAGGTGTTGTGCAAAGAGATTGATGGATGAAGAGCCTGTTACACCCAAGGCAGCTCTTCTGGCGCTTCCATCGTCTCTTCACAGCCAAACCAGGACTGTGTATGGTCGGAAAATGCTATGCTATGCTATCACTTTTGCGTGTCTCAGTCTTAGCACATATTCCTATAGCGTAGTTTTGCCATGTTATCGGATTCAGGTGGAACCCGCGGTACAAGAATCCGGCATTAATGAATCTTGACTGTAGGTTTCTTCAAATTTCGATTTCCTAGCCACGATGGTATCGTTGCTTAGTTTATCACTCGTATGCATCCGTTGTTGTATTGATCAGATTGTGCGATAACATATCCCTCATTCATCAATTTCATTACACATTATTGCACGCTGCCACTTTGGGACGCCTTCCGAAATCCGGTAGCAATTCATCATGATAAGAGGTGTTTTCTTTTTGGTCCCATATACATGGTCAATACATTTTTGAGGTTATTTTCCCAGGGGCATGCTTTTGCGCCATACATTCCGAAAACATACTGAAAAATTTATTAATGAAATGTCACCTGCCTTTTATTTCGCTTGGAGCTCGTAGTTCTGAATTACTGTTATGCTGTTTTCTGTACATAATTTTAAAAATTGCTTATATATTCGGATCGGATCTTGAGTCAGATCAAGCCAAGCTTGGCACAACGCTTGATCCTCTAGATCGGTTAAGTGAATAAATGTTGCAATATGTGTCCCCTGTTCTAGTTCATTTCATCGCAGCTCGTCCAAGGTGCGGAAACTACCATAATGTTTCATGTTTATGCAAATCTCAATGCGCCCACGTGTGCATCTCACAGTACTTTCCACCATCTCGCTCCAAACTGCGCCACTTCAACTGCCAAGTCTCCCATGCTAATGACAGTAATTATTAAAATATATTTATCTAAATTGTTCATTATTATACTTTGTTTACTTTACAATATTTTAATGGAAGCCAAATGAATTAATTTATGTGCGCTCTTTCTCACACTCCGAACAGTTTCAACGTTTTTGCTACCCCCATTCTCCATCGTTTCGAATCACGATGACAACAACGTCGTCTTGTCGCCGTCATCGTCGTTCACGGTGGTGCTTCAGAAGCTTTTTGATTAAGACATCCCCGTAGCAACAGCGCAGCACATGTTGATGAAAACCAACAAAAAGTACAGTGTAAAATGGCAAGCACTTAAGCACTGTGTGTCTCTGTGTATACTCTAGTCTTTTTCCATTGATAATGGTGAGAAAAGTGCCTCCCTTGGGGGTGGCGTTTTTGTCACCAATCCGACTGAGCGTGTGCTCCCATTCGAATCCAATGGAGATGCTGGTGAGTTCGAATGATTCAAAAATTAAAAAGAACTTGTGCCGGGAGAATTCCCAGCATCCGTCGGCCGTCATCGCGGAGGTCGAGAACGAAAAGTTTTTGACAATTGTCCTCCAGGCTTGAAACGATTACCTCAGCAGCTCGCTCTGGAACCATCGTTGAAGACAGAGACGAGCTTGTTCGGAAAACATAAATCCTGAGGCTAATCGTCGTCAAGCAGGCAGAACATCTTCTGTGTTCCATTCGCCAACTGCCTGTTCTGAATTGCAGCAGTGATTTGTTACTCGAAAAATGCACTTGAACTATCACACTTCTAGTTAGGTTGCCACTAATGCGCGCCCGAAGAATACTATAATTTATGTCTCTGTAATGAGACGCGCCACACTGACCAAGCCTTGACCATTCATCAGCCGGAGTGACTGATTATTATGTTTTAATTCAATTGGACAATTTGCTTCACTCCTCGAATAGATGAGCACTCTGCTTCACGTGCAAACGCACACACTTTCTTGCCCCTCGGAGAAATCGGAGTGTGTAATGAAGACTAAATGCTCGCGACGTCCGCCCTTATGCTCGCTAATGGGGTGCTTGACGACGAACGAAGCTCATCGTTAGGACCTCCTTCAATCATACATGTGTACCATTGTAATTGTGCGACGCTCACCCGGTGCAATGGATGGCATTGGGTGAAAAAGTGTCGTTTTAAATGCCAATTAGAAATACCGGACCGTGCAATTAGGCTTGTTGCCTTTATTCCTTTTTTTTTAGTTGAGAGTGTCACTTGGCTAACTCTAGATGACAATGTCCGAAGCTTGCCTGGAGGGTCTGAAAGTTTATGTGCTTTTACATTCTGGTAGTTTTTTTAGGACTGGTACACATTTTCACTGCAAACACTTGGAGTGGGGCTTTATTGTTGGCTAGCCTTCTGATATTCAAGAGTTCATGTGTATTTCTAACAGCTCACCGGATGAGTAGACAATTCAAGCCAAAACAAACATAGGCTTTTGATAGGATTCAGAAAAGGATGCCTGTAGACTCAGTATTATGTTGTCATTTAAAATTCTCTTTCTGGTTCGGAGCACGAGCACTTATGTGAATGCACATGTTGTAGGATGTGGATATAGTTTACCTTTGTCTAGCTTGTGTAAAAATCATTAAACGCTCCGGCACTTCTGCACTGGGCCAGGAAAGGACTTTTTTTCACAGGGATGCATTTTGTTACAGTCAAAGTCCAACGGGATCATCAATTGAATTTCTCCAATCACTAAACCCATACTTCGATTTAAGACCTCAAAATCGTCTTTATCCCTTATCCTCGACCATACCTCATATTTAATGTTCATGTGTAGATGTTTTTCTTTTCGTTGGAAAAACAAACCACCATAAAAACAGAGATATAAACAATACATATTCTTCGGAGCAGTATGTGAAATTATGATTTTTCGCTTCCAGCGTCAAGAATAGTTATGACGATGGTTATGAGCATTCCTACCAGCACAGTCCCATCCTCCCAACGTTATCTCCACGCGGCACACATTTAACGTCGTCGTCGTCGTCGTCGTCGTTATTACCATGGCAAGGATGGCACTGCCAGCACATTCCCCTTTCCCAGACCCCATTTCATAGCTTTGCGACGCCACCTCTACACGGACGCAAACAACGTAGTAAACGACCGTCCTACCAACGACGACGATGACGATTTGCGTCGACTGGCACAAGGGGGGACCATAGAGCCCACATATTGACGTGATTTACGATTCCAATATTACTCGTTTTTATGCCAAACGCAATCACTCCCTTTCTTCCCGGGTCACCGCTACGCCATGAATGTAAACGCACGCAATTTTAATGCTGCTACCCGGCATCACCACCGAACCGGCGGTAATAGCGGAATGTGTACATAGAGCATCAAACTGCCTCCAAGTTTTGCGGATCGATGCCATCTTATTTCCTATGATAGAGATGATCAAGATGTTTGAATAGAATGGAAAGATTGCGGTATTCTCGTTGATTCTCTACAAGCATGATCTTAGTGATTCTAATTTCATGATTTGTAGAGAAACTATGTTGAGCATGAGCATGAGCATATTGACCACCCGTGGTTTGCTATTCCGTGATTGATCGAAGTCAGCTGAAGTTGCACAGAAATGTCACTTGGGAGGTCTTAATTTTTCTCAATGTGCAATTCCTCATTTATAGGATCAATAACAGCGCCGGCCACGTCCTTAAAGATCAATTAGCGAATGGAAGGAATGTTAGTTCGATACTCGTTGCTACTAAAGGCCGTATATACAAATGCACACTCACGAGCATCGCATAAAAGGAAATTGCTAGTTAGAGGTTTTTCCTGAGCTTCCATTTTGGTAGATAAGACAAGTAAGTAAAACTGTTCATCCGTTTTTCCTCCATGGAGAATTGCATCACTTAGATTTTATGGAGATGCACAGTAAAAATATTTAAATCCGGCTTGACGTGCCGCAAGGGCTCAGTAGGGATTCTTCGTCAAGACTCGAAGCTCCATTGTGGAGTCAGTTCCATTGTGGTAATATCACATCATTTAGTTCTTTCACTGTATTCAGCTACTCATTTTTTTTGTACAATTACCGTAGTATCATATGGAATTCAAAGGTTTTAATTTCAATAATAAAAATCTCTGCAGTACCAATGAGATTCACTACAAATAATTATGGCGATGCAAGAAAACCGAGCAGCACATCGCCATTTTAGATATACTATTCTTTATACGGTATATAATTTCAGATCATCGATGGAATTCCAACATTGTATATAAATTTGGAATTTAACATTGTATACTTATTTTAAATTAATTTAGTTTTAGTTTGGTTTTAAATTAATTTAGCAGACATTCAGTTACAATTAGAATTGTTATTATCATTTATATTATAACATCCCTTAACTTCATTGTGTATTCTATTTTATACAACATTTTCATAATTATTTATTATCTACTTGTTTGCATATTTATTATAAAGCTTTAATTTGATAACCGTTCAACTACTGAGTCAATATTTTTGCTATGCTTCATCTTTTCAGCAAAATCCAAAAAAAAGGTGTGGTGGGTTTTTTTTTTTTTTTTTTTTTTTTTATTTTTGTGGGGCGCGTTATGTGCGGGGGCGTATCCCTGTTTCTTTTTTTTTTTTTAATTTTTCTTTTTCCTGTGTGTTGTGTGTTTTTTTGGTTTTTTTTGGGGGGGGGGGGGGGCGGGGGGGGACGAAAAATAAACTATACACTTATTTTTTTTTTTTTTTTTTTTGTAAATATTAATAATATCTTCGGTTGGTTGTCTTTTTGTTTCTTTTTTTATTTTTAT
Organism: Aedes koreicus; assembly: GCA_024533555.2. Taxonomy (NCBI): domain Eukaryota; kingdom Metazoa; phylum Arthropoda; class Insecta; order Diptera; family Culicidae; genus Aedes; species Aedes koreicus. The sequence goes on from JAHHFK020004572.1 coordinate 521,950, forward strand.
AAATCTTCTCTTTTTTCTGGGGTTTTTGTGGGGGGGGTGGGGGTCTCCCCCCCTCTTTGTACACCGTGTCCAATATATTCTCATACACTTTTTCCGTGCATTGGTGTCGTGCAACTACTCAACATGCTTCACGTATGTGTTGGTGTAGCTTGGCACTATGTTTATACAAACGCTTTTGTCGCGGTTATGTCCAATTGTTTTCATTCGGTGTTTATCTTTTACCAGCGATGAAGGAGTTTCGTGCTGTGGTGATAAAAAAGTTTTTGAAAGGTGAGCGCCCGGGCGCTATTTTCAGAAATTTGAAAAACCTCGGAGTAAAGCGGGATTTTGTGTACCGAACCATCCGAAGGTACCGTGACACCTGTTCGTTGGATGACCGGAAGAGATCCGGTCATACTCGTACGGTGCGGACTGCACGAGCAGTTAAAGTGGTAACGGAACGGATTAGACGAAATTCACAGCGCTCTGTGCGTAAAATGGGCACAGATCTGAATGTTTCGAGATCGTCAATGCACAATATACTGCAAAATGCAAAATGCAAAATGTAAGGTTCACGGAGTTTCGGAACCTTCCAAGCAGAAACGACTCGTCTGCTTTTGTCGCGGCACGGTGGGGAAGAATTTATCTTTTCCGACGAAAAGTTATTCGTCTTGCAACAATCCCACAATGTCCAGAACGACAGATTGTGGGCTCTCTCTTCGAGAACTGTTCCAGAGTGTGATAGGAATATTCCACAGTTCCAAACTGCTGCGTCAGTGATGGTTTGGGGAGGAATTTGCAAGCGATTATGCAATTACCACTGGTTTTCATCGGAAAAGGCGTTAAAGTGAATGCCGTATATTATAAAACGGAAGTTTTGGAGAAAGTTGTCAAGCCATATGTACAAGAGGTGTTTGGAAATGATCACTTTGTGTTTCAGCAGAACGGAGCGCCATCGCAGACTGCAAATCTCGTTCAGGGCTGGTGCCGAGAAAATTTGACCGACTTTATGGACAAGAATGAATGGCCTCCCAGTTCACCAGATCTGAATCCCTTGGATTATTTCGTATGGTCATACATGCTGGCGAAGGTAAATGACCACAGGGCGTTTAATATGAACCAATTCAAAACCTTACTCAAACGAATTTGGGACGAAATGCCGATGGAAGTCGTGACGCCCTGTGACGGTTTCGAAGAACGTCTGGAGCTGGTCAAGAAGGTTAAAGGCGGTGTTATTCCAAAACATATGCTGTAGTTGATCAGTATTATATAGCAATATAATGGGTAAAGTTATCAATAAAATCTGGATTATCGATTTGAAATAAATAGAGTTTTATTTTGTATGAGAATATATTGGACACGGTGTAAGTGTCGGACTAACATTCCGTCCTTATCCCTACCCGTTGCAAGGACGTGGCCAGGACAGGTCTGGTCTGTTGGGAGGGGACACATCCTTTATCTAAGAGGTAGGTGCACGTAGAAAAATTTAAAATTAATAATTATTTTAAACAAAAAGGAGGGGGGGGGGTGGGCCCTTTTTTTTTTTTTTTATTAAAAAATTTTTTTTTTTTTATTTTATTTAATTAAATTAATTAATTTAACAATAAAAAATAAATATAAAGGAAATGAATAACGTATGGATAGTGAAATCTGCACAAAAGTAAAAAGGCCATATATTTTTTATTTGTAAACAAAAGCAATCACTCTTTATTTTAGTTGTTCATATAAACAAACAAGTTAATGCAGAAAAAAATTTACACCAATTCGCTCAGCCTTGCGGCAGTTGGCAGGCACTTTGCTCATGGACGCCGCAAAACTTAATGTTTTCATATTTGCGAGCTCTTTTTTTATTTTTTGCTGAAGATGTTTGGTAGTTTTTGGACGAAAGTTGTTTGAATATACCTTCCGCTTCAGATAGGCCCAAAAATCTTCAATTGGGCGAAGTTGTGGCACGTTTGGAGGGTTTTCATCCTTCAGCACATAAGGGATCTTCATGCTTTCCATGGCTTCCAAAGATTTCTTCCCATAATGGCTCGATGCTAAATCCGGCTAGAACACTACTTTTCGTCCATGATGTTTTTGAGAAATAAACTGTTTCACCTTAGGAAGCAAGTTTTAAATATAACGATTTGCGGTGATGGCCAACCCCGATTCAAAGAAAACAGGTTTTGACATTCCAAGTGGGCTGATTGCCAACCAAAGCAATATTTTCCCTGGGAATTTCGTATGTTCAACAAACTTCACATCTTCTTTCACCTGTGCTTTGAGACTGTCGTAGAAGTATTTTCCTTGCCATTCATTTCCATCCAACGTGAAATAAGTCTCGTCATCCCTGATGCAAAGTACATCGTTTTTCGCTTGAAAAACATTTCGGACAAGCTTTCTCAATCGTACTTTCTGAACAGCAGCTTGAGTTTCTGACACTTTCGGTTTCACTTTCCTTGACCGCATCGTAATCCAAAACCTTTTTGACAGTTTGGTGGTGACAATTAAACTTTTTTGCAAGTTCTCTGTACGAATTTGCCACCCGACCTTCTGTCAACCGTATTAAATTTCGTTTCACTGAAGAATCTCTCAAATTTGACCAATTTCCTTAACGGATCTTCCGAGTTGTTGTTTTTCGCATTTGGTAGGACGAAAGAATGCTGTATATAGTTCGACGACTTATTCCCATGTCCATAAAATGACGCACTACCTTCGATTTCGGCCAATCTGGATGAGCGTTGCAAAAATTACAAATGAGTTTCCGGCGTTGTTCCTCCTGATTACTCATGTTTCGTCATGTGATAGATTACCGACAACTTGAACACTTGGAACTGAAGTATGACAGAGCTGTTAAAAACTTGACATCGATCAGCTGTAGAATCTTTAGGGTTGTGATTGAAGCAGGGCTGTGAAAATGTGTGCAGATTTCACTATCCATACGTTAAGAACAATCTATGCAAATCCATCTTAAATTACGATTGAAGGATTTGATGAACTAAGAGTCTCTAGGAACATTGAGAGCTTTCTGGCAGCTTTATGCTGCTATTGATTTCGAAGTTCATCGATTTTATGCCGACCAGGGGAAACTTGGTCCTATAGCCAATCATATCATTATCTCCATATCGCTCAACTAATCGTAATAGTTCGCTATATAGTACTTACTTACTTCAGATGGTCTAATGTCCCAATGCACCTGCGCCACAATGTTTCACCAAGAAACTTGGTTTAGAACTTGTCTCCAGTTTCTCAAGCGCCCTACATTTCATAGGCCTTGCTCCACTTGGTCCAAGCTCGCCTTCCCTGCACCTTGTACCGGCTGGATTCAAGGCACACCCCATTTTTGTGGGATTGTGTTCTGAACACCCTTATAACGTGTCACGCTCATTGTATTTCTGGATAGTGGATCAGTCAGAGAGTTGCGCCAGGTCGTGGTTTATTCTTCTCCTCCATACGCCATTTTTATAAACACCGTCAAAGATGGTCCTAACAAGTCGTCCACATATCGTGCTCATAGAGAACTACCGGTCTTATCAGCTTCTTGTACATGGTACACTTTGTACGACGGTGAAGCCTTAGGGTCTTGTAAGCAAGACTTGCGGCTATTATGCGTCTCGGAATTTCTCTGCTGATTCTTAGCAGATACTTAGCCTTGGACGTATTCAGGAACTGCCTGGTACGTTCTTACAACCATAGTCATGTCATCAACGAGGCAACTTAATTTACTGGATTTAATGATGTGAAAAACACGCACGTTTCGTAACACCAATGTTGAACAGTATGCAGGAATGATGAAATCTTTTTTGTGTTTATAACGAGTCCAATAACCCGATATCTTCACACAGCTTTGTACATCATCCATAGTAGCCTAAAACAGTCTAGTCAGTTTCCTGAAAAAAAAACCCGTTCTAGTCTATAATCTTCCATAGATAGCTGTTTTATATCCCAGATCCTGTTTATCAGGCGGTGAAGACAATCTATCATTATATAACCATCCGCTCCCAAACTATTTTTATAATAGTCTTGAGAGGGGGATCAAGCATCTTATAGACTTACTCATAAGGTAAACTACACTTATAAATGATGAAGTTTTATGGGGGTTTCTTAAAGTGTTCTTTAATCACTCTTAAGAACTGTTTATCAATTAAAACCACCTTAACTTGGAAAATGCCCTGAAAAAAAAAACCAAATAAACCCAATAATGCCTTGAAAAAACTACCATAAAACATGAATAAAACCAATTTGTATTTGATTTGTTACTTGAGGTCACTTCAACAGCTTGTTGACCTTTTTGCTTGTTGGTGCAGCTACAACTTCGTTAAAGTGAGTGTCTCCAAGCCCCAGCAAAGGAAAATAAGAAGCTGGTATCATATAAGTAACAAGTTCTGTAATCCCAGATATCATTTCGATTTTCGCTGTTATCGCATAAAAAATTTAGTTATCACCATTGGCAAATATTGTTTTCATATGTTATTATTTTCAACATAATGTTTTTTACGAATGCAATACTATGCATGTTACCAGCAAATTTAAATAATGAATTATGCTTTTCATCAAAAAAAAAAAAAATTTGATTTCAAATTGATAACATGATTTGAAACTGTTTCCATAAAGTTTCTGGCAATACAGGATGTATTATCAAGATGTGATAACAAAATAAGCTATTACTATGATATTCAACGAGCTTTTTTTTGTTATTCATTCTGTTATTTTGGCTCTACGATAACATATTCAGTGATCAAAAAATGATAACCTAGTATTAGAATTTGTTATCACTTTGGTGTAATCCTTTGCTCGGGAGTGTTCTATAATAGCGTTCCATCGTTGTAAGGGAAGGTCCATTAATTATGTCACGCAGTAGAGGGGGAGGGGGGGTTCGAGAAAACGTGACGATCCATACAAAAAAATTTGAAGGTCCATACAAAAAACGTGACATGGGGGGGGAGGGGTTACAAAAAGTCAATTTTTGCGTGACGTAATTAATGGACGTTCCCTAAATGCCTATTCACTACAACTACACGATGCATGGGGAGCAACTGGAACGTGTTGATAAAATTAAAGACCTTGGAGTACTACTCGACGCGCAAATGACATTCAAGATGCATTATTCGGCAATAATTGATAAAGCCAACCGTCAGCTAGGCCTTATTCTAAAAACTGCTCAAGACTTTGATGATCCTTTGTGCCTACGTGCACTGTATTACTCGCTCATCCAGTCTATTCTGAAGTATGCATCAGTTGTTTGGTCTCCTTACGAAGCGGTGTGGATTTCTAGAATTGAATCCATCCAGCGGAAGTTTGTGAGGTCTGCTCTTAGAAATCTGCCCTGGCGTGTTAAAGGGTCTACCCCCATATGCAGATCGTTTTGCTTTGCTGGGAATTGAAACGCTACAAAATCGCCGTTTGGTGAATCAAGCAGTATTTGGAGCAAAAATAATTCGTGCTGAAATTGACAGTGCAGCACTACTTGAGCGTTTGCAGATTTATGCTCCTCAACATGTTCTTTGATTCAGGCAATTTCTACAACTAAGGACAAAAAATACGACACATGGCTAGAATAATTCTCTGAACTCCATCTCCAGACGTTTTCAGGCAGGTTATGATGTTTTCGAATTTAATTTGTCAACTAACACATTTAGAGAACAGTTCCTCACAATGCGTGTTTTTAGCTAATAACTAGTATTATAACTATACATTGAGTTTTCATTAGGACCATGTTGTCGGATGATTCGATTACAAATAAACAACTTTCATTAAACTCTTTCATAATGTACGCATTTTCGGGGCAAATTGGGATTTCCGAGAAGATTACTCATTGGAGGAGTGTATTGCATTAACTTATTTATGAGTATGCTGTGTAAAGTCAAATAAGGCACACTCCTTACTCATTTTTAAAATGGGTGTTCAATAAAAAAATAAGCATTTTTTCAGTTATTTAGTAAAAAAAAAAATTTTTTCAGCGAATTCACAATTTTTTATTAAAAATATAATATTTATTCTTCAAAAAAACGTCAATGAATATTAGAGAAGGGGCCCTGGTCAGCCGTACGACGCAACTCAGTCGCTATGCTCTCACAAGAGCGCTGGACGGCACTGACGCCATCTTCCGGATCCTCGTGGTCAACTGCTTCGTATCCATGGCCCGCCAATTATTTTTGTACACTAGGGCACTGAGGGAGCCAAAAAAATCTTCAATGGGACGGCTCTGGGGCAAGTTGGTCGGGTTCCTTTCTCTCGGCACGTACGGTATCTTTTTCTGCTCAATATACTCCAGCGTCTTTTTGGCGTAATGGGAAGATGCCTTGTCCGGCCAGAAGACGTACTTCCCATCCGCATGATGCTCCTTTAAGAACGGCAGAAGCATTTTCTCAAGACACTCCTCCTGGTACACTTGTTGATTGATGGCCAGACCACTCAGCTTGAATCACGGCTTTGAAATCCCTCTGCCCGATACGGCGATGTACAGCACAACTTTTTTTTTTCAAATTTATGCTCAGACTTATATTTTACACTTTCGGACTTGTCGCTGGAATAGTAGCTGTCTTTTCCTGGAATGTGGGTCTTCGAGAACGGAAAGTAACTTTCGTCGTCCAGCACGAACGACATCCCGCGGTAGTTCTTCGTCATCCACCGGCACTGCGTAAACTGTACTCACGGGCACGTTTTTGTCTCGAAAGTGGTCTACCGTAAACTTTTTTCCCCGATGACCATGCGTTTCGTAAAACCGTACAAACGACAGCACCTGAGCAAAAAGAAAAATGCCACCTATTTCTAGGGAGTCCGGAGAGCAATTCTCTTGGAGATAAAAAGAATTACGCTCTTTACTTTAATTACAGAAAGGTATTGAAATCATTCTCATTTTTTATTGAACACCCGTTAATGTGAAAAATGCGTAGTTTGCGTGGCAAAACATGTTCGCAATATTGGTACCGACGTTTTGAAAAACGCATAACGCAATTATCACCTCGATTAAAAAATAAGTTTATATGTACTTCTAGGGGTTTTTTTTTTTTCATTAGGGCGAATCTACAATTAAGAGATTCTCTCCGGGCACGCTCTCTTTCATTCATATTCCAATCACCTTTACGTTTTTCATTCTACTATTTGTAGAGTATGCTAGCCAGCACTGTTGTGTTTCGATCTGTACTAAAGAATCCCTCGAAAGTTTTACAACGGCGCTGTAATGAATGAAAGAGAGCGAGCCCGGAGAGAATCTCTCAAATGTAGATTCGCCCTAATGAAAAAAAAAAACCCTAGACTTGTTTAAAAAAATAATACAGTTTGGATCGTGATTTGGATAAAACTAATTTTGTAACCTGACATTGTTCCATTGAAATGGGTTAAAGTAATTCCTTTCTAGGAGTAAAAAAAAAGCACATTTTGACGTATCGGCGTTACTCTCTAAAGTGAGCCAACAATGCTCATAAAAAGAGTATATTAGTTTTACCGTGGATACACGTCAACATGAAGTCTACGAAATGGAAATATAAAGTATATTTTGATTGCCATTTTTATCACAAGGTGGTGCTGTTAGCCCCGACTTCTATGGAAAATAGAAGTGACTTATATTGTTAATATAGTATATTTGGCTGTAGGCTTGCTTCATAAGATGGTAGTTCACTTCATCATCATCCTCATCATACTATTGACAAGTTCATCCAAGTTCAATTATATTGTTGGTAACTTTCCCCACGCAAATAGAATAGGGAACGGCTTAATCAGGGGTGACTGTTTCAATCAGTTGTAAAAATATAGGTCCTCCTACATTTTCCAAATTATTTCACTTTTACCGATATGAACATAAATTCTAATTATCGGGCTAATGATTCGATGTATAAGTCATGATTGATTACCAATTAATTACTGTCATTTTGAAGATTTAAAATGCATCATCTAGAAAACTATCAGTTTCCTACCTGCTGAAGAAGTTCGCTCAAATTTTGCCTTTGCCTATTTTGCATATGATCGCGTGTACCGGAGGGAATGTCTTCATCAGCTCCTTCTCACATCCAGGCGTGTTGCGAGAATGTGATGTTGAACATCAAGTTGACATTTATTTCATATATAGATGATATGAAATTACTATTTATTTCATGTTTCTTCCAGTAATTTGCGGTTGATCTATGCTTATGATTATATTTTCCATCATCTGGAACTATCATATGTAATGAAAAAAATACATTTTGGAGCTTTCCAACAGTACTCAACGTTAAATAATGGTTCGCGGTTTAGCGGCAGCTATGGTATCACTATTGCTTTTGAGAGAGCCCATATTTCCTATCTTCATTGTTAACCATGGCTATAGCGCACCGGTATCGTAACGCAAAGCCTGCTATCTCTTACATTTTTTTTTATACGAAGCATCACGTTTGTCGTCACAGTCGCTTCGTCTAAAATGTCCATGAGAGCAAACAAGGATGCCAGATATACAGATATCTGGTCATGCCTACAAATCTTATACAGATTACAGACATTATACAGATATTACCATTAAGTTACATTTATACAGACATTGTATAATAAATACCAGAAAGTACAAATTATCAAACTTCAAAAAAGTTTCATGGTATTGTTTTGAAGCTTCTTTCGCATTTCAACAGACGCAAATGATGTGATCACCTCTTGAAAATTACCAAAAAGTATTTTTTAATTGTTTATATATGTACTTTTTTGTATTCTTTAGAGATGAGTGACCTTCAAAGCATGCACACAATCAGGAACATCACCATTAATATCATAAAATTGGTTTTTTAATTTGCTCTTGTAACGTTCGCACTCAAAAAAATTGGACAAAAATTGCCGATTTTTCATGGGTTTACCTTCACCCGCACTGACGAAACTACCCATGCAGCATCATAGTAACCCATGAGTCAGCAGACAAAATTTGACAGCTCTATCAGTCGAACTCTTACCGTGATGGTAAAAACAGTGAAGCAACTCCGTTCAGAAGTGTGCGCGTTCAAAGATCGGCACCCCACCGCGTCGAAAACGGACATCGTGCGGCACTTTGTGGACGCCGGATACGCCCGTCCTGGCATCTACAACATCTTGGCACTATTAGACAACAATCAGAGCATCGAAAGAAATCCCGGTTCCAGACGGCCGACGACCCTGAGCGACAAGAAGCTCCAAAGGATGCTGAAGAGGAAGACTGAGTGAAAAGTGGCTACATCGCTGCGTGCGCTTGGCCGGGAGGTCGGTTCAACCGGCCAAACAGTGAAAAAGTACCTGGCAAACATGAACATACATGTCAGGAAGCGAAAGTCGCGTCCACTGGTTTCGGAGCTGCAGGCAATGACGCAGCGGCAGCGGCTGAATAAAATGGACAACTCGATTTTCCGGGCGAATCGCGACGTGGCGGTGGTGATGGACGACGAGACCTATCTCACCGTGGATGGCAACGACTGGCAGGGCACTTCATATTTTACTTTCCCCACGAAGGAAGTGAGCTCCGAGGTGAAGTTCATTTCACACACCATGCTCCCCAAGAAGGTGCTGCTGTGGCCGATAATCAGCGAGAAAGGGATGTCAAAGCCGCTCTTCTTTCATTCCGAACTGGCGGTGAACGGGTAAATTTATCGTACGAAATGCCTGCCGGAAGTTGCGTTGTTCATCAAAAAATACCATAAGGGCGAAGACACGGTGATCTGGCCGGATCTGGCGTCGGCCCACTACTCGAAGCAATTGTTGGAGAAGATGGAGCGGCTGAATATCGATGCGGTACCCAAGTCGGCAAACCCGCCCAACGTCCCGCAGGTGCATCCCATCGAGAATTTCTGGGCCAACCTGAAGCGTAAGATCTACTTTGAGTCTCTGCATGCGCATTCAAAATGGAACTCAGGAACTGGGAAAAGAAGATGGTGATTACAAACTGGAATATAACCACCACTGCCCGGCAGTCTAAGAAGTTCATTACGCCTAACATATTGAATACACAGAAGCTTCTCGTTTTGTCAAAAAATGACCTGTGCACATACACAGGCTTAATTACAGGACATTGTATGGTTGAATATCATCTAAGACTAATGGATAAAGTCGGAGATGATATTTGTCGCTTGTGATTCTGTACACTAGGACATTCGTTTCTATTCATCTTCATTATGAGTACCACACGGCCATCAATTTTACTCAGTTTGGAGTCGTTTTTGACTCATTTTCGCCAAAAGTGGAGTCACTCGTATGAGCCTGTGTACGGTATGAAAAATTTGACTTTGACTGTGAGCCATATTTTCAAGCGTCCTGTGAGAGTGAGTGAGACAACACCAAAACACGGCTCACAGTAAAAGTCAAAAAGACAAAACAGTTATAGCAGCGTGCACACCCAAGTAACATTTAAGTTTTATTGAGGTTTTATAGCGTTCTACAAGTCTGAATAATGATCTACAGAACCTTCATAAAACCAAAAATGTTACTTGGGCAGGCTCATATGAGTAAATGTAACTGGGATTGACAAGTCGACATATATAAGACATCGACTGAAATCAGATGGATGTTTTGGATATGTCGACTTGTCAATCCCAGTTACATATACTCATAATTGTGTTGCTCCAATGTTGACGAAAGTGAGTCAAAATTGGAGCAACACAATTATTCGTGGCCGTGCACAATTGAATTTAAATTCGTGGCCGTGCACTTTCAAATATTTGTTCCAAGCGTTCGCACGAAAGAGTGATAGTAATAATCTAAAAACTGTAACCTAAATAACTTATTTCTCGAGTACTTTTTCAAACAGACGTATCTGATTGTGTAAACAAAGAGGGGAAGTAAGATTCAAACGTAAATTTCTCAATACTTTCTGCACCATCACGGAAAGTAGCATCATCACCATGTTAGGGGACTGTTATTCCATGTGTTGGTGGTCTTAGCTTGCATGTTTCAAGAATTTAACGATTGAATCTTACTTCCCCTCCTTGTTTACAAAATCAGATACGTTTGTTTGTCAAAGTACTCCAGATTTTGTTATAAACATTAAACAAAAATATTCGACAAGAATTGATTAATAAATGTGAGATGCGACCCCTGATACTATAGCACAAAGTCCTAGTGCTGGTGACAACTCTCTAGTGAGGCTAAGGCATTCCAGTTGCATATTCCTTTTCCCAATCCATCCCCAACAAAATGTCACCCCTTTTAACCTCGCGGGTAAACGTAGTATTAAATCGGCCATTTTATTAAAAATAAACTCAATTATACATAGGCTCCGTAAATCTAACGCGATTGAGCCTCCCAAATAAACGAACTAGAAAAAAAAAATAAGATATGGCAGTAAATGTTCAGAACTGCGATTAGTTTTGCAGCTTTATTTAGCCTATAATGCAATTTTACTATCACTGAAATAGTGCCATCCATCGCTTTGTATAATGTCATATATAATACTGTTGGAATAAATGTATTAAGCACCAAATGTTACAAAAGCTTTTATTCTCACAGAGTTTTAGAAAGCCACATACGTTAGTAACTACCTTAATACCAAATTGAACATCTCTCCTAAGCTCATCCGAACGCGTGAATTTCCTGCAACGGCAGGGCTCTGGCTTTTTGTGTGCCTCCAGAGCCCAGTACTCATCATCGCGTTGGAAGTTTAGATGTTAAGGCTTAGTATAGTAGTAATAATAATAATAACAGTAATGACGATGCCATAAAACAGTACGATAACGACAGCGAAGGCTACGACAACTTTGGCCTCGACGACGACAAACGGCAACCACGGGACACGGGATGGTATAATGATTACGATCATCCACCATAGACACAGTTCTCCGAGCGCTTTCGGGGCAGTCATAACTTGCGAGTTGCGCGTGGACTAGTGGAGGACTATTTCGACCGGTCATAATTCTTGGTCCCATCCACTCTGATGGGCCGTTTAGAGAAACCCTCCTATCGTACCACGGCACCGACCAACAACCGGTAGATCCTCCTCTAACAAAACGGACACAGTCATAACTTGTGCAAACGACCAACTAAAACGCGGCAGCTGCATTGCCGTACGACCAGCAGTTTGGAAAAATGCGCGTTATCAACATGTTTTGCTAAGGCATCCGCCCCAGCAACCTATCCGTATCATCATAAGCATAAAACACGACAACCCACCACCGAGGACGACCGCAATAACATTACAAAAACGGCGACGGTTGGTGGAAATGCAGGCAAAAAAAACAAGGATTTGAGCTTAATTTTTCATTCCGCCCGGTTTTCGGTTTCGGTGCGGCTGATCCTGGATGCGAACAACCGGGTCTGGACCAAATGTGTGTATATGTTCTGTGTTGTATATGCGTTATGTTGCGCGCATTTCCGCCTGGGGACATTGTTGTTTTTTTCTCGAATCTGCTGCCTCCGCAGAGCACATTTTTCTCTTTTTGCCTTCCTCGACCAACTCTCCTGCCACCATCCTTCCACCCTGCATCGCCAATACTTCGGTCTCTGATGTACCCAAGGAAAAAGATGAATCTGTCCAGATGGGTTTACCGGAGTGCCCCTCGCTTTTTTTTTCATCCAAACTTGGCAATAGGACCACAGGAAATGGAACCACCGAAAACGCGAACGCTATCTTCATTTATTATTGCCGGGATTTGTGGTGGTGATCATAAATTTTATGAAGCTGTAAAGATACCGATGGGTGATACCAACAACGGCAGGATACTTCCGGTCGCAGTTGCAATTTTAAAAGGTATTAAGATTTTCTCCTGCAACAAAAAAAAAACACTTAAGTCGTGAACTTGCTTCATCCAAACGATCACTTCACTTGATTAATTTCTCTGCAAGATTCAAATCAAAGCAAGCAAAGACTTCACAATTAATGACAGTTTATTGTCAATGCACTAAAGACCTGCGAGAAAACCTAATAATTGGACACAAATTAGTTTACCCACAGGGTACCATTACACCACTCATGGAGTCTTCACATTTGTATGAACAACACCCGTGAGGACGAAAACGACGACGACGACGTCAAATTAGCGATGCACGACTTTCCGTGGGTGCCGGTCGTTGGTAATAGAGTTATGAACGAGTATCACTTCTTTCAGAAAGAACCCACGCTGCGTTCTGCATGGGGAAATGATTGGACGTGACCAAAATCTAATAGAACAAATTGTATGCTTGTTTTACCGGCACATACACGCCCCGGTTTCCTTTACGAGGCTTCCGCTTGCTTGCTCGTTTTCGATTGCCTCGGGGACCCAGTTTGATGTGGATTTGTTCCAACCGCGCGGCGGACGCTGCTTTCCACGACGCAAGGTGCAACACGACGACGGGTCACCCGCAAGATAGAGGGTATAATACTCATTTTAAGAAGTTATTTATTAGCTGAAACCGTAACCTATGATTACCGGGTGACGTAAATCATATCGATGACAACTGGGCTCTTTCTCTCTCGTTAGTGTAGGTTTGCTTTGCTGACGAACGCTGCAATGATTTGATATGCTTCCATTTTTTGACGACCATGGTAGAGTCGATTATACTGATCCGTCCCCTCTGGAGGAGGTGTTGCAACGCAGTTTACTTTTTACTCGTCCAAATGGTACCATTTAAAAAATAAGAATAAATGAGGGAGCAAACGTTATTGAAGTGTACTCGAGGTGTTTGATGCAACGAGTGGCAATCATTGTAACACATGTCATACTGGGTTGTGAAAGGTCTTGCTTTGGAGTTGTGATTTATTTTTTGCAACAATTTGAAGATTGGAAAAATGTTGTCAGAGCAGTCCAAAAAAAAAACAGCACGGTTAATAAGTGTAGCCTAGTAATGCAACTCATCTTTGAGTCACAATTTCTTGAATTTTCGTGGATAAATTTATAAATCCTATCACAAAACAAGATTATTGCTTTGTGGTAGAAGTTCTTTAAATATTCAATGAAACTACATAGTTTGAAATTTACTGTATTAAAATCAGGTGGAAGCCACATGGATATTCGGTTCCCCTACTCAAAACCGGATAAAAGGATAGAAGAAGAACGAAAATGAAATTCTGGCGCTTGTAAGGAGTGTATCGAAAATAAGCTAAACTTAAACTTTCTTTCAAATTTTGTTGAAAACCTATATTTTATTCATACAAAAAATTGATCCTTTATTGTACGAGGTTAAACTTGAACATAATGAAGACCGGAGGAAATTTAAGTTATTCATTCACGAATTTTCGAACTTTGGATCGAATGCTCTTCATCAAGTTCCGGACAAGTGTTGCATCGCATTTTTTGGACGCTCGAGCACAATTTTTTTTGAACTCCTGCATGTTCCCAGCTGCCTTACCAGTCTTCTTGAAGACCCTCTTCACGATTGCCCAGTAACGTTCGATGGGGCGAAGCTGAGGGCATTTTGGTGGATTGATATTTTTCTCAACGAAATCTATACCCTTTTCCGCAAGCCAATTGAGAGTGGTTTTGGCATAGTGATCCGACGCTAAATCCGTCCAAAACAGTGGAGGTGTACTATGCTTTTTATATAAAGGCAACAATCTCTTCTGGAGACACTCAGATCAATAGATTTCCGCATTTATAGTTCCGGTAGTGTAAAAAATGGTTGGCTTCAAACCACAGGAACATTTTGCTTGCCATACCAGTACCTTTCGACCGAATTTCTCCACTTGAATCGACCTGTCCGCATCGCTCACATCCTCCCCAACGACGGCAGTAAAGTATTGTGGACCTGGAAGGGTTTTTGAGTCCTCCTTTACATAGGTCTCATCGTCCATCAAAACGCATGCATCCGGACGCTGCAAAAGACGCGAATACAATTTCCGGGCCTTTGTTGCTGCTTGCTTCTTCTGTTCTGAACTTTGTTTCGAGTTTTTCTGCTTCTTGTAGATCTTCAGGTGGTTTCGCCTCTTGATACGCTGGATCATTCCGACACTCGTTCCTGCTTTTTTGGCCAAATCACGTATTGACATTGATTTGTTCTTCATGATTAGAGATACCACTTTCTGCTCCAGTTTCGGGTTGGAAGAACCGGGTTTTCTGCCTCTTCCTGGTAGCTCATCCAAAGAATAGTGTTCCCCAAACTTATTAATGATGGTTTTAACACTCGCATGATGAATTCCAAACCGCTTCGCCAATTTTTGCATAGTAATATCCTTCTCACTTAGCCATGTGTCCAGAACCTTAATTTTCACTTCCTTTTCAATACGTGACATTTTGAAAACGCAGAATTTGAACCGCACAAACAAGTAAACAAAAGAAAGCTGACAGTCAAGCGCACAGCATGCAGTGTTCAGAGCATAAAAAACCATCACAAATACATACGTACAACGCAAATGTATGTGCATAGCTTATATTCGATACACTCCTTAGTATGGCTATTAGAATTCACCGATGACCAATCGCCTAGTGCTTGTTTGTTTCTACAGGTGGTAACCCCTACCATGATAGTGAAGCATATTTTCTATACTGAAAAAAATTTATATTTCCCCCATCCTCAAATTTTTAATTTTTTAATTTTTTTTTTTTTTCAAAAATGGGGAAAAAAAAAAAAAATTTATATTTTTTTTATAAACTATACGGAGCCCATATTTTTTACGGGTGGTCCCCTCTTGTGTTTGTTTTTTTTATATTTTGTTTTGGTGGGTTTTTTTTGGGGGTTTTTTTTTAGAGGGGCGTGTTTTTTTTTTTTTTTTTTTTTTTTTTTTTTTTTTTTTTGTTGTTGGTTGTGTTTTGGTGTTTTTTTTTTATCCTTCCTTGGGGGGGGGGGGTGGGGAGAGAAAAAGAGTTGGGGTGTTCTTTTTGTGTTCTTTTGTTTTTTTTTTCTGAATATTAATGTATGTGTGCTATGATGAAGACGTCGTTTGGCTACAGTAACCTTTATTCAGTAAAATGGCGTCGAATCAGGAACGCGTGCGCGAAGCAATTTTGCACAAAAGAGTGGAAAATCCAGATATGTCGCACGGCGATATTACCAAGTCATTAAAAATCGCAAAATCGACGGTTACTAAAGTGCTAAAAAACTTTCAGCAGCGCTTAACTTTAAAGAGAAAGGTCGGTTCCGGAGGTAACCATGATTCTCGTTTCGTCGCGGAGAGGAAGAAAGTGATTAAAGAATTCAAGAAGAAACCGAATATCTCCGTTCGTGATGTGGCGAAAAAAGTGAAAATGTCTCCATCGTTCGTCCAGAAAGTGAAGAAAAGTGCAGGCTTGAAATCATTCAAAGTAGGTGTTGCTCCAAATCGTAACGACAGCTAGAACAAGAGCGCAAAATCTCGATCGAGAAAATCATATGACACTATGCTGAAGGAATACGACTGCATAATATTGGACGACGAAACATATTGCAAAGCTGACTTTAAGCAGATACCGGGACTACAGTTTTATACCTCGTTGCAAAGAGGAAATGTTGCTGATCGTTTTAAGCAAAAAAATTGTCGAAGTTTCCAAAAAAATACCTCGTATGGCAGGCAATATGTGGATGCGGTCTCAGAAGCGACATCTTCATCACGACTGGCACTCTAAATGGACAAATTTACGTAAAAGAGTGTCTGAATAAACGACTGTTGCCGTTCATTCGGGAACACAACGGTTCGGTGCTGTTCTGGCCTGACCTGACATCTTGCCACTATGGAAAACTGGCTAATGATTGGTATTGCAATCCGCCAAATTCGCCAGAACTCCGTCCGATCGAAAAGTATTGGGCTCTGGTCAAGAGGAATCTTCGAAAAACGAATAGCGTAGCAATTGATGAGAAAAGCTTCAGGCGTAACTGGCAGAAAGCTGCAAAATTGGTGACGGATGACACTGTGCAAAAACTGATGGAAGGTGTCAAACGAAAGGTGCGGGCATTTGGATATAATAGGTCAATTTGACTTAACTGTATATGTTTTATATTTGTATTTTTATGAAGTCTTAAATAAATGATTTACTTTTGATTTTATCATATTTTCCATTTAATACCACTAGTTTCCCGTTGTCTACTTTTTGGTGTGCACATTCTTTAGATAGGCAAGAGATTGTCTGCTTGATCGGATGCCGCCTTTCAAAACATGCGCTACGCTCAATTTCAACTATTTCTAGTCAATTTCACAACCGGCCGTGCTCTTACGGACCTATCAATACTTTCTCTTCACACCTTTGGTTCTAGCAGAAATTGCTGTCCACTCCTAGGGTTGCATGTTGATAAGAAGGATATTTCCAATTTCAAACATTATAATAGATTACGTGCTTCATGCAACAACAAAACAGATGATAAGTTAAATGTTTACATAAGTTATCTAAGAACTAAGATTATGGGGAGGGGAGTAGTATAAATTACTTGCGGTCATCTCGGGGTTAATAGGAATAACAATTTAACGGATGGAAAGATGGGCGGGAGGTTATGGTATGGTTACATAATACAATTATTTTAAATTCTAAATCGTCTAATCATTACTCTATGTAACTTTTGGTTTACATTTGTCTTGAACATTTTCGAGGAAAAAACACTAACAAAGATATATAAAATAAAAACAAATACTGAACATACAGGTTGAACCAATAACATTCTAATGCTAATGATAGCTAAAAACACTTAAATACATTTCATAAGCTCCAAATTACGCAGAGCTCAAATATCTCGAATCGGTACATTGGGTTGTCTATCTCCGAAGGGAATCATAAAGCTCAGATCTGACTCCACGACGCTCAGCACAAAACCAAATCTCGAGTACCTTTTCAAACAGACGTATCTGATTTTGTAAGCAACGAGGGGAAGTAGGATTCAAACGTTAAATTTTTGAAACCCTCAGCACTTTCGTGCAAACTAGGACCACCAACACAAGGAATAACATGTTCCTAACATGATGGTGATGCTACTTTTCGTGAGGGTTTGATTTCGACCCACATCCAATCCCCCCAAACCAACATTTCTTCGACAGCTTAGGAATGATAGAATATTGCCACTGCCCCAAATCTCCTTTACTCCATTTATACTGCCAGCTGACGAGTGACTGATGAGGAAAAATAGGAAAAAAATAGTTGCATAGCGCCCACATTTGCAAGCGAGGTCACTCTCTTATTGCCCAGAATCAAAGAATGAGATGGAAACCAATCAATGAACTGGTCGATTTTGAGCCTGAAGTGCGCTGTCCAAGATCAGGTTGGAGAGGAAGTTATTTTCCTTAAGCGGTGAAATCCCTTCTACCACCATTACCGCTTTATCTATCCCTGTCCTGAACTTTGTCCAATCGATATTACGGGTTAGATCATACGCGACATTGATGAATTACGACGGAGTCAGCCCAGTGGCAATCGAAGTTTTTATTGGAATCACATTCCATGTGCGATCCGTCGGTAATGAATTCAAACAAAGTGTGAGGTCTAATCTACTGCCAACTGAGGATGGATCAGAAAACGTGTAACATTTCCAGAACTTTCGAGGTACCTTCGACAATCTCCTCAAATAAGAATGTATTCTGACCTTAAAAAGTGGTTCACGGGTCGAGTGATGTCACCGATAACCCTCGTCGCGGTGAAATGATGGTGAACTACACAGAAAAAAAATCTGAATTTTCATTGTGATGTAAATATCAGAGCATGTGAAATTGTATTTCATTCCACACGAAACAGCAACCTGCACGAAACAGTTATAACAAAGAAGAGCTTTTGCATACAACATTTTCGACAATGTATGGAATATCCCAGAAGTTTAAAGGATTTATAATTTAAATGTGTATGTTTTGTGACGCTTCATTTATGTGCATGATATTGAACAGAAATTGAAACTAATTTTTCGATCTGTGTAACAATCGGAACCCTCGCGAGCAAGACGTCACGGGTAGACAAATCGAAGTATTAAACTGGTACAATAGATAACCAGCCGGCGCCGGTGGTGTAGTGGTAAGCGTGACTACTACTTGGCAACCCAGCTGGGTTCAATCCCAGTCGAGGTCGGTGGTTTTTCTGAGGCGAAAAAATCTGGTCACGTCTTCCTTCGGAAGGGAAGTACAGCCGTTGGTCCCGGGTCGTTTGTTGACGAGTGCGATGTTTGTAGGGTCCAGGTGGTGGTGCAATTGTCTTCCTGGCGCCGGTGATTGTCATCACGTCCGACGGAACATAAACGAAAAAAAAAAAATAGATGACCAGTAAAACAAACAGAGCAGTCTTGATTCCAGTGCATGATTTAATTTAATAACGGAGTGAGGCTTATTTGTGCGAAGCAAAAGTTATAACACTAGTTGATTGGAGGTATAAACTGCAAGATTAAAGATTCTACTAGAATCGTCCTTCGGTGGTGAAACAGGAACCTGAAAAGATAGAAAAACACTGAAAATCTTTTTAGAATGTTCCCGATCTTCAGAACAAACACCGTTTCATAAGCTGCTTAGATAGCAACTTACGGAACGGCGTTTGTTCTGACGATCGTGAACACATGGCATCATGGGTTTTGGATGCCCCTAGAAGAGATGAGAAGTCCAATGCGTAGTGTGTGTGTGTGTGTGTGTGTGTGTGTGTGTGTGTGTGTGTGTGTGTGTGTGTGTGTGTGTGTGTGTGTGTGTGTGTGTGTGTGTGTGTGTGTGTGTGTGTGTGTGTGTGTGTGTGTGTGTGTGTGTGTGTGTGTGTGTGTGTGTGTGTGTGTGTGTGTGTGTGTGTGTGTGTGTGTGTGTGTGTGTGTGTGTGTGTGTGTGTGTGTGTGTGTGTGTGTGTGCAATACAACGCCCACCGTCCGGCAGTGTTTTTATGGAAGAATAATGTTTGCTGTTAAACGAACTGTTGTCGAATCGACCAACACTTTTAGCCCGGGAGTTGGAAGGTGATAGCTGTGTTGGGTTCCAGTGACCTATTTCAGAATGCCTGGTTACTCACGTCCATTCCGAGGTCACTTTCACTTACAACAAGCCCCGCATAGACACAATACAAACATTAAAAGGATATAGGTACTGTGCATACACTTCCATCATCAAATCTTACTGTTTTGAGGATGGCACGTATTCAGCAGTATCGTTCAAATTTAGTTATAATCAGATAGACCTCACCGGAATTTGTTGCTGATATACAGTCTTCATTTGGACGGCTTCCCTGTGATGCTAAAAGAGGCTTTAATGTCTCTACACTCCGTTATTCGGCAGATTTTTTCACATCATCCTTTTCGAATGGAAAGTCCTATGCGTAGTTAGTGCTATGAAAATCAGGAGGAATTGGATTTTCCGTTCTTTCACCTTTGTTTGAAATGGGCAGACTTATCTGGGGCTTCTTTCACAACTTTCCGTGGTCGCTTCCGTGAAGTACCTTCCGGAAAACTGACTGATGTTCCGTTCTCAGCCAAATCAAAGTCAGACGTGTCATCTACCAGAGGAGCAAAGGGATTTGTATTGGCAATGGATGATGGGGAAGCTTTTTTCACCACTTCTGCGTACGATGGCCTGGAACGTTATTTTAGCGATCATTTTAATTTTACCCCACGTTGTTTGTTCGTCAGGCCCGACGAGAGAGCATGAGAATGAGATCCTTTGCAAAAGGACATTTTGGTGTGTTGTTTGCACAGTTTCTTCCCGAAATTGCAGCATCATGCGTTATTGTCGCAAAAGCGGCCAGAGGCACGCTCAACGGCACAGCTAGTCAAAGTTCTCCGAACTCGTCGTATTGAGGAAAGACAGAACCAAAGAAGGTCACATGAAACGGACCTGAAGGAATAAATTTCTTTTCATCCTTAGTGATCGATACAGTGCCTATCTTCACTAGAGAAAGCAGAGGGTTCCTAAAAAATCGCCTCATGGGTCAAACTCGTTTCGGTGACCACACTTTCAATTTCAATACCCCGAGCTGGGGTATATACTCTATACTGGAGTGTAAAAAGCTGAGAGACAGCAAACAACAACCCGAAGTTTATGGGGTCTCTCCTTAATTATCTTGGTCATGGCCGAAAATCGTTTCGTCAGAAAACTAGTAATCTGATATACATTCAGAGGTTTTGTTTTGGGCGGCAAAGATAAATCATTTTCCAACAAATCATCCATGTATCACAGGTGGGAGCTTATGATGCTATCCACTGAGGCAACTATAAAAGCAAATAGATACAATACACAAACGAATGAACATACAATGCATTCCACAGAGAGAAAGAAAGAGAGAGAGAGAGAGAGAGAGAGAGAGAGAAAGAAACATAACTCAGAAAACATAACTCATATGTTTAACTTTTATTTTTATTCGATTATTATTCGTCGGCCTCACGTGGTGACAACCACCGACGCCAGGAAGGCAACTCCACCACCTGGACCCTGGACATATCACTATTATCAACACATGAACGCTAACACTATATGGACTGCTGGTGTGCGTGACCACGCTGAGATGCGGTACAAAATGGCTGGTCACTTCCCAATTGCAATTGTCGTTATCGTTATTGCACTGCTTAAACTGTACGTTTTCTTCTTCAGAAACTAAAAACTCGATCACAGCTGCAGTAGAAATAAATTAATTGTAATGCAACAACCTGTAAAAAAACACAGTCCAAAACTACAGAGCGCGGTAAATATGAACTTCACCGTTTGCTTGTGCACAAGGCAATGCCTCTAATTTTCATTACGAGAATTTTTGAAGCATTCTTACTTAAGATCTGTAGTCACAATAATCCGGACACCTTAGTACTTAATAAATTATATTTCAATTGTAGTTTTTTTTATTTCAGATCAATGAGATATGATATAAAAATTCAGGAAGTAAAGCCACAGTTATTCGGTTTTTGCATACAATTTTCGAACTTTGCACTTAACTCTATCTATTAAGCTTCATACAGACTATTTAGATACTGTGGTGGCCCTCTTTGTCCAAATTTGTTGGAAATGTTTGATATCTTTGATTCCTTATTTCTTTCCAGAACTTTTTCGCTGCATCAGAACCCAATATTTCTCGATTGGACGTAGTTTGTAGTACAAACTTAGTACTGTTTTTACTTTATACGACGTCAACCACAAATGCTGTTTTGATTTATGGACAAAACTAGGTGACATTCCTAGCATACGAGTCACCATCCGGACAGAGATAATTGGGTTTTCCTTCGATACCTTTCGGTCCCTGACAGGATCAGCACGTGCATTGTTTTTATCACTTCTCGGTTTAGTCTCGCGCGTCAAACGTTCCGAACATGATATGAGCACATCGTGAAGAGTTAATTTAGGTAAAGTTCTCGTATTGACAAGTCAGGATTTGTCTTACGTATGTGTGTATGTATGTTAGGTAGCCACCATCCCTTCAAAGATCTTGTCTTGAATGCAACTCCACTTTATAGTAAGTTCGGTTTGAGTTACCGGTCTGAATGCACAGTAACGGTGCATGCAGTGCCAAACATTTCGGAGTGGACCCGTAAGCAGAGACGCTTACGTGAACCCGCAGGATCATAAGGATTTCCTTCCAGCGATACGGTTCAACATATAGAATAACCCAATTTGCAATACTTATTAAGTTTACTACATTGAAACTGTTGGAGTAGAATTCACAGCATCACAATCCAATCGGTAGAATAAAGAAAATGGTACTATTCCTTCCCTCCTAGAGTCCGGTTCAGGCAAACAAAAGAGCAAGTATTCTTCGTCGTCTGCTAACGACGAACTACTGCCAGTAAAAAATATTTGGTCAAACCAATCCTTGGCTGAAAGTTTTCGAAAAATCTGCGATCTCTGATAACAATACTTCTGAACTCTGATGTTGAATGATTGACAGGATGACAGGTGTTAGCGGGTTTAACAACAAGAAATATAAAACCGGTGCGGAGAACGAGAAGTTGGTCTATTTTAGCTGGTTTTGTTCAAGTTTTGCTGATGCAAATCAAGTATAAAATTGTTCGAAAAATAGACCGCCGCTGAAGGAGCCCTAATGTTAATGTTGGTCCGGATAAGTTGTCTACGATAACAGACAGCTTTCGTGCCTTTTTTTTAAACAAGGTACAAAACTGCAAACATTGCCACATTTGTTTCCTGTCGCTGATGATGGAAAACATTCTGATAAAAGGAAGATTTTTCAAAACTTTAAGGAACGGTGATCATGTTAAAATACATTGGATACTGTATAGCACTTTAAAAAACGCCTTATTCTGTTTCCATTGGTTGTTTTTCCTAGCGAACTTTAAGGCACCACTATTCTCAGAATTGCAAAACGGATTTAATGGATGGAAACATCCCAACTCGTGCATTAAAATCCATGAAGATCCAATGCAGCATCGGAAAACGTACATGAAAAGAAAAAAAAAATATGAGAAATCTATTCAATTAGAAAGGACGATCGTCAATGATTTACAGTCTAACATTCAAATCGAAGTAAAATTAATAGCGGAGCTATGTCCATCTATTTTTTTACTCTTACGTGCAATATTTCAAAAGAGACAGTGATGGTGTCTGGATGGACGTGGATACAGACCTTATTCATTGGTGATTTCATTAAGGCTCATAAATATGTTCAAAATATTTCGCTGAAAGAACGTGAGAGATGGAAAAAAGTCGGATCAAAGATAGCAAAGATTGACAAAATTTCCCAAATCAACGAATAACTGTAAGTACTTAAATGTTACCGGGAGACACTAACGTTAGATCACGCAAAACAAAACAATCATTTAAGTGAAATATATGCCCGGGAACAACAAGCAAAGACCATTAAGGAAGTTCAAAGGAATCCTGATATACCGGGTCATGATTTAACCAAAACAAATGAGTGGAGTTGCATACAAGAGACGGTCGCTTGGTTGAAGAAGACTACGTTAGACCATTTGTTGAACTAACATTATTTATTTATTATTTGGTGATCCTGAAAAGTGTCGTGGGGTTTGAGTAGGTGCTGTTGTGTCCCTGAGAAGGACACATTGTAGTAAAATATGTCTTTATTCATAACCCTTTGCTTATCGTAACGTATTTTTTACTTTCAGTGGCTTGCAACGTGTGAGTACTGCAAATAAGTTTCAAGATAATTTCATAATACATCAAAGTGTTGTATATTGCGTTGCAAAAAATTATTTGTGTGTACTATATTGATTTAAGTAACGAGAAAATGAGTAAATGCAACCATTCAACCATGTTTCGCACAAATTCAATACAATACAATACCATAGTATCATGTTTGCAGCGTCATGATTCAATTCATATTACTGCAAATTTACATAGACAAACTGATCACGATTAACTCCATTGTTAGTTTTGGATCGTTTTAGCGAACCATTTAAGTAAAATCAATAAACTATCAAGTATCATGGGATGCATAAAATAAACTCTGCTGTAATAAAATATGTTTTAATTTACTGCAGACCTCCTAAACTGAAACATAAAATCTAAACGTTCAATTTAAAAGATGTTTCGTGTACTACTTGGATTCAAGATTCGTATCACCTCCCGCTTAAATAATTTAGATTAAACAATTCAAAATTTGATGTTTTGTTTTTATTTTTGGAAATCAATATAATATGTCGAACATTTTGGATATTGGAATAATTTAATGTTCTAATTTTGTATATAACTTGAAAAACTGAGTGAAGGATTGAGAATTCGATCGATGATTTTCTAAACACAAAGCCTGCTTTATCGTACCAAGCATCTGATCCAAATTTTGGTTGCTCGAAATTTCGCTCCTTCCCTTCAGATTATCAGTTATTGGGCAGTTGCAGCACCTCGGTCAGGGGACGATAGCGGAAGCAATGGGCAAGGGACGCGCAGTTTTTAGCGAACGAACGATGTGTAAAAATGTTGTTCGCGATCTGCCACACTGCCGCCGGGCATATGCGAGCGTTCATACATCCGTGAATCTCAAAGCTGCATATATGTCGTCCTAGGCTCTCTTTATCTCCTGATTCCTATCTGCCCACCTGCCTATACGGGGTCGATATTGATGAGCACCATTCGAAATGTTGTTTCGGAAATCGGATTCTGGATCAAATAAAGCCTTACCACAGATTGTTCCACCACCACCACCACCACTCTGCATGTTTTTTTTCGGCAAAATAACATTTCCATATTGCCTTTGCAAATTTCGGCTGAATAGTGGTAGCCTAGTTGGTTAAGGTACGGTATTAGCAAGTCGGAGGTGGCAGGTTCGTTTGTGATTGTTGAGAGCCAGCACAATGAAGCGCGAAGATCTTTGAAAATTAAGACGAACCATTTTGAAAAATGCGTGCAAATCCTGTAGCTCAGACATGTAAGCAGGAGTAATTTGATTTTTTCAGAACGCTATGTTTTCCTGTTAAACACAAATTTGAACCGATATCGACGAATGCCAGTTGAACATCGTTTGTAATTAAAAATTGCATGTTTTCTGAACCATTAAAAACCCAGTGAATAAGAATTCATTAATTTTACGACACCCGAACAAAACCGAAAGTGTTTCCGCATCACCAGCGAAATATCCCGAGCATCGTTCGATTCCATCAGCAAGCGCAACTGCTATCAAATTGAGCGTCAAGATAATTTATGTAGCTCTGTCAGGGACTGCAAATCGCGCATTTCTTAGCTGCCGTCCATTATCGTGTCCTAGACTTCAGTTGACGGCTCGCATGAGGATAGAAAACCAACCAACCCATAACTACCGACAAACGTTCTGGCTTCGGTTAGGCGCTGGTATAATTGGCAACATAATTTATCGACTGTGATTGACATCGCGCGAACATCTCGTCGGATAGGGTACTTGTCTTGGTGGCTGAACTATATCCAACCTGAAGCTAACTTGCGAAGAAGGATGAACGAAAAAATCTTGGCTCGCGCCAATCGAAAACCACGCCACTCGCGTACTAAAACCAGGCCAGATCACAGCCGAATCGGAGGATTGATGGTGCCCCAACCTCATCCACCGTCTAGAAAGAGAGTCGCACGAGAACACTCAACATCAGTCATCACGGTCGCATTGCTCCAGGGCCCGAGACCTTCTTTTATGATTGTCTCTTGCGCCGTCGATGGTAAGCCTCTGTTCATGGTTGTTTGGTTATTCGACGACGACGACGGCCAGACGGCCGCCTGGTAATCCTGCTGGCTCTGATCGTTGTAAAACTGACCAATCGTCCTGTGCGCAATCGCCGAGTTAGGGAATAAGTACGCGCGTGCGATACACCTCCAAAGTTGCAGTTGAACAGCTTACGAGCAAAGTGAGTGAGGGAGGGGGGAAGAGTCCACTATACTTGACCCCGTAACCTCACGATTTAAGCACGCGCATAACGCCGCGCGAGTCAAAGTGCTGCAATGGTGCTCTGCCGCCGCCGCATGCCATTCTCGGGCCCATCTTGGCTGTTGGCGCAGATTTTCCTTTCCGCTGCTTCGGCTGTTCTGCAGGAGGCTTGAGGTTATCTTGCGGATGGCACGCGGGTAATTGTGCTTGAAAACTGAAAAGAGGGAGGTTGAGTTTGGTGTGTGCTCAATAAATAATGACGAACCTCGCGCGAGGACTCGTCGTTGGTATGTGCTCGAAATGGTATTAGGGTGCTTATTGTTGGAATCAATGCACAATCAAACTAAGCCAGGCCGTTCTTTTTTTTTTATGAATTTTGAATAATGAAGTTAAGTAAAAGTTGGAAAATTACGACTCTTCCGATATCCGGTTAAAGTTACCGACTTTGGAGGACTGGATTAACTATGAGAAAGAAAAAAAATGAAAGGTTAATATTAATGAAAGTTGCCAAAGTAAGGTACTAGATGAAAATACTTTGTTTAGAAACTGAGGCACTCTGCACCTTAATAAAAACGTGTGATTTTCTGCGTTAATGAATGCACACATTTTTTTTCTGCGTTATTTAATACACGCATCAGGAATGTTGTTTGCAAGATTACATTTTTTGCGCTTTCCTAAGCTTGATATTGATTTTTTTGACGTAGGAACACGTCCAGTGTTTTTTTTTAACTAGTTCATTTATTTGGGAGGCTCAATTTTGTTAGCTTAACAGAGCCGATAATTCATTGTTTTTTGCATAATGTAATGACTTAATACTAGGATTAGTAGGACTTGAGCCGTTAACTCGCGGTTTACCCGAGGTTAAAATAGGTGACATTTTGTGGGGATGGGTTGGACAAAGGAACATGGAAATAGGATTTTGTAGTCTCATCAGATAGATGTCGCCAGCACAAT
Organism: Aedes koreicus; assembly: GCA_024533555.2. Classification (NCBI taxonomy): domain Eukaryota; kingdom Metazoa; phylum Arthropoda; class Insecta; order Diptera; family Culicidae; genus Aedes; species Aedes koreicus. The sequence continues at coordinate 548,892 of JAHHFK020004572.1, forward strand.
AACTTGGTGCGGAATGGTCAGGGCTCCTTTTTTGTGTTTGGCCGGTTGTGGTTATCATTGGGCGACGATGAAATTCCCCAAGATGTCGGAACAAAACAATTGTAATTTGAATAAAGAAAAACAAAAACACAAGCAGATTAAATTCTTATACTAGACATTTGGTGAAACACATAAATCGATTGCATATAACACAGACCGCGAGATCCCAACACATCTCTCATAGGAACATAAGGTTGTCTTCCTTGGGCCTCTAGGGTATTCAAAAGTCGTGTTCTGGCGGCGTCATTATCCGTGCATTACCAGACTGCGTGATCGATGTCATCATAACCGTTTCCGCACTGGCAAAGATTGCTGTCCACGAGATTAATACGATAGAGGTGTGCATCTAACTGGTAGTGGTTGGACATAAGCCTAATCATCACGCGTATGAAATCACGGCTTACGTGCAGGTACTTGAACCACCCAAGTAGCACACCACGATCATAATTCGTTGCAGCGACATTATAATGACTAACAGGGGCAGATTTATGTTTTATCAAAGCCTCAATTGCTATATGTGTGCTACTAGAGCATGCCCTCGATGAAACAATAGGAATGATGGAATGTAACAGCCGTCCTAGATTTCCGGTGTCCCACTCGGATTGTCAACTCGAAAGGGGACTCTGGCGAACTAAATGGTAAAATTCATCGGTTGAAATTTGTCTATCATACAAATCGCCTTCCTGGGCGCCCACCTTTGCGAGCGAATCCGCTTTCTCATTGCCTGGGATTGAGCAATGTGAAGGGACCCATACAAAGGTGATCAAATATGATCTTTCGACCAGCACACTCATCTGTTCCCTTAGGTTTGAAAGGAAATAAGATGAGTGTTTACTAGGTTTCATCGACCGAAGGACCTCAATCGAACAAAGGCTGTCCGAGAAGATGGAATAATGGTCTGCGGGCATGTTGTAAATCATCCCCAATGCGAAGTGGATTGCAGCCAGCTCAGCAACATAAATAGAACAAGGTTCCTGAAGGCGATAGAGTTTTCATTGAAGACACCGAAGCCAGTGGATCCATTGAAGCGAGACCCATCAGTGAAAAACCTTTGTTCAGAATTGACGTGTTGGTACTTTTTAGTAAAAATACGCGGAAACATAATAAAGGGTGTATTCGATAACAATGGCACACACATATATACTCATCAAAATTAAACTGATTATCGGATTTTCTTGAAATTTTCAGGGAATGAAGAACTACTAATGAGTTTTGATTTACAACATTTGTTTTATTCAATTTCGTCTCCCATCCCGAATCCCCGCACCTTCCTTTTCACTCCACCCATCAAATTTTGTACAACCAATTTTCCCAGTGTTTTTGTTGTTTTTACCCAAAATTTTCTTCAATTCTAGCTCTGTTTTTATAGTTTTGGGATGTTTGCGAAGTTCCGTTTTCATAATTGCCCAGAATTTTTCAATTGGACGAAGTTCCGGTGAATTTGGTGGGTTCATATCCTTTGGCACAAAATTGACTCCGTTGGCTCGGTACCACTCCAATACGTTTCGAGCGTAGTGGCAGGATGCTAGATCAGGCCAAAACAGAGTTGATCCTTTGTGCTTCTTAATGAATGGCAAGAGACGCTTCTTAAGGCTTTCTTCCGTGTAAATCGCACCGTTTATTGTTCCGGAAGTGATGAAGGGAGCACTTATTTCACCACATCCGCAAATCGCCTGCCAGATTAGAAACTTCTTTGCAAATTTCGATAGTTTCTTCTTTCGAACATCCTCCGGAACATCTAACTTCGACTTGGCAACGAAATATTCTTGCCCAGGAAGTTGACGGAAGTCGGCCTTGACGTATGTTTCGTCATCCATCACGATGCAACCGGATTTGGTGAGCAGCTTCGTGTAAAGTTTCCGGGCGCGGGTTTTCGCAGTGATGTTTTGTTTTTCATTCCGGTTTGGGGCTTTTTGCACTTTGTAAACATGTAACCCAGCACGCTTCATGGTTTTCTGCACAAAACCTACTGACACCTTAGACTTTTTAGCGACATCTCGAATTGACATGTTTGGACGGTTCTTGAATTGTTGTACGACTTTCCTGGCCATTTTACTGTCCATTGGACCACTTTTACGACCACTCCCTTCCTTCCTTTGGACACTCAGACGCTCCTTGAAGGTTCTTATTATACGAGACACAGTTGTATTTGCAATTCCAAGCTAGCAATCCACCGGTGGGACGCCCCTGGATTTTGATTGTGAGTGCACAAAATTTTCTCACGGACAATTTCTTGTTTCGACGACATGACTGGAACTACTGAATGTATAACTATGAAACTTGGCAGATGTAAATAATACACTATGGATAAGATCTACTCAAATTTCTAGGTTTTTTACTCATACGATTCAAAAGTTACAGAAGATTTTCTGTGTGCCATTTTTATCGAATACACCCTTTAGAACGAAGTTGATCTGGAAAGAGATGCTTGTTTCATGGAAAGATTATAATAAATTGAGGAGCAGCTATAGGTGAGGTGAGCACGGTCTGGAGTATAGCACGGGAGGCACATAACCGACCGGTGGTAAATTCTCATAAATCTAGATTGTGTGTTCAGCCCTAACATGTCATCAAAATTTTCTATAACAAATGCGTTTTCTCTCTACATTTGATTAATATTCTGAGTGAGAGCTCCCAGAACCGATTCTGGAGAGGTTTTACTCCTGCCAGCACTTCGAGACTCATGTTATGCGTTGAGTGCATACAGCCAAGAGCAATACGCAGACAACGATATTGAATTCGTTCCAATTTTATAAGCTGACTTTCTTGCCGAGCGAAAGCAAAAAGAGCCATACAGAATAGTTGTTTTATAAAGGATTATGAGGTCTCCCGGATGGGCACCCCAACATGTGCCACAAATTGAACGAAGAAAATTGATATTTTTTTTGCATTTTTGCTTCAAATACGTAATGTGGGCATTCCACGTGCACTTTAAATCAAACCAGACCCCAAGGATAACGATTGATTAATGTTTCTGCCCAAAAGATTAGGCTGCAATTGGGCTGGGTACGGCTTTCGAGTAATCACTACCAATTCAGTTTCCTGCGGTGAGAATTCTATCCCTAGATTCCTAGCCCAAGGAGATAGATTGTCTAGGGAATTTTGCAGTGGTCCTTGCTAGTTTACGGCATGTGATCCTCGTAAGGAAACCACACTGTCGTTAGCAAGTTGTCTTAGCGTGCATTGTTCTGCCAAACAATTATCAATGTCTTTGACAAAAAAGTTATAAAGAAGGGGACTTAGGCATGAGCCTTGGGGCAGGCCCATGTAACTAGTTCTGGAAGTTCTCCAAGTGAGAAGATCATTTTCTTTTCTGACAACAAATTGGACAAAAAATTATTTAAAATTCCGGAAAGTCCACATCTCTGCAGATTATCCGAAAGAATGTCAATGGAAACTGAATCAAAAGCCCCCTTGATGTCCAGGAATTCTGAAGCCAGTTGCTCCTTGTGCACAAAGGCCAGTTGAATATCTGAGGGAAGCAGCGCTAGACAATCATTTGTTCCTTTGCTCTTACGGAACCCAAACTGTGTATTTGATAGCCAGTTATTCGATTCGACCCAGTGGTCGAGCCTTCGAAGGATCATTTTCTCCAACAATTTTCTAATGCATGAAAGTATAAAAATCGGACGGTATGAGCTATCACCAGACGCTGATTTACCAGGCTTTTGAACAGGCTATTACTTTGACCTGTATTCACTCTGGCTGTACTATGTTGTTTTGTAGTAAAAAGCTAAATAGGTCTAGCAAGCGTCTTTTTGCGATATCTGGGAGATTTTTTAGAAAACTGAATTTCATCATATCGCATCCGGGTAAAGATTTGTTTGATGAAAGAAGAGCATTAGAGAATTCCAGCATTGTGAATGGTCTGTCCAGAGAGCCACCGCTTGGAGAAATTTTTTCGAAAAATATGCTTTACTGGAACAGAATCCGGACAGACCTTTTTTGCGAAATCGAATATTCATCGGTTGGAGTATGCATCATTCTCTACGTCCAGAGTTGAAAAATATCAAATTCATTTTACTGACGCAAACCGAACTGAATAATAATGATTAATTCATTGTCCATCTGTCCACAACTTCAACCTACTGAACAACGATTTCGGTAGTAATTTTTGCTTTCTCTTCTTCTGCACTTGTCATTCCACGCAATCGTTCCAGACTCTTTCGTTTTTCGATTCAATGACAATGAACAAGAAAGCAATTCAAATTAATCTTGCCATATCGCAGGGAATGAAAAGTTCATTCCTTTCACTGAATGAATGTTTAAACCGTATTCAAAGCGGCACTCTAACAATCGGAGACCGTTCGCTTACGTTTCTTGCTGTTTTGTCCACTTGTTGAGGCCATTGTAAGGTGATGATGGAGCAGAGCAAGGATACGAGAGCGCAATGTAGGTTTAATAATCAATCTAACACGGATTCAAAGAAACTGTACAGTACTTTCATTGCAAGCTTATTATTTTGTTTATAAAATGGGTATTAGAGAGAACAAAAACTGACAATCGTGGATGAACAGCTAGAACTCACGCATACTGAATAAAAATAACAATAACAAAACAAATCAAAAATAAGAATTTCGAAGATACTTCAACTCGCCGTGACATACATCAGAAAACAAAGAAATGAATGAGCCTGTGCACGCTATGAAAAATTTGACTTTTACTGTGAGCCATGTTTTCAAGCGTCCTGTGAGAATGAGTGAGACAACACCAAAACACGACTCACAGTAAAAGTCAAAAAGACAAAAGATTTATAGCAGCGTGCACAGGCTCATACCAGTGGAAAATTTACACTGAAATATATTTCGAAGTGGTTTTCAAAATAGAAATTCCACAATTTTCAACTCTGACTACGTCTTTGTTTTCTATACTGGGGTACAATTTGAAAAAAAAACTTATTGTGACCGTCAAAAAAGAGGTCAGGTTTTGTGCGTTAATATATCAGTCATTTCTCTAATCATTTCCAAAATGTTTGTCCCAATCGATCGAAAATATTTCTACGAGTCTATTCCAATTTAATTTTTTTTTGTATTATCAAGATTTTCAGCCTCGGGCTGGTTCATCTCCCGTCATAGTAACTGATACACCTCTGTGTGTGTTTTTCGTTACTTGTCCGGGGGTGAGATTTGAACTCGCGACTTTGGCGTGAGAAGTATGGATGTTAATCACCACTCCGGGGTCGCCCCCTATATAAAAAACTATTTATTTTCAACATTAAACTATTGAAAACAACGAAAATATAAGGTGTTGTCTTATAACTTAGTTTGGCAGAGTAAATTTACTAAAGGGTGTACCGTTCAAAATCCGCGCACTCTCAAATTGCTCTAACGTTTGATCCGTTGAATAAAATTAATTTATATTTTGCGTAGCCATAGTTTAATGTGTATTGTTTACACTCTGTGTGTTGATACCATCAAGTGCGCAAAAGTTTTTAAAATGGAGACGAAAGAACAGTGCGTGCGCGCAAGAGAATTGCACAAGTACTTCGAGAATAAGGATCTGCCGCATCGTGCCATCGAAAAAAAAAAGTTGGGAATCGCGAATTCCACGGTGTCTGGTATCATAAAACGGTTCGAAAAACGTCTGACTGTTGATCGGAAGCGGAGATCCAGAAAAAAAGCTGTCAGGTCCACGAGAACGATCACAAACACGTGTTTGGCTCCTTCAAGCGCAAACCGAATGCCTCAGTTCGAGATGTGGCTAAAAAGTTGCATGTGAGCAAGACTTTCATGCAGAATACCAAAACTCGAGCTGGACTACGTACGTTTAAAGTTCAGAAGTCCCAAAACCGTGACGAGAAACAGAATACGGTCGCAAAAGGCCGTGCCCGGAAGTTGTATGACCAGAAGTTAACGAAACCACACTGCTGCGTAATGGATGACGAGACATATGTGAAGGTGGACTTCAACCAGATTCCAGGAAACCTGTATGTGACAGCCAAAGATAAGTGTGATGTTTCCGAGAACTTCTAGACACAGAAGTTGTCGAAGTTCGCCAAGAAGTTCTTAATTTGGCGAACGATTGCGGAAAGCGGAGCACATCTTTCGTTACCAAACGCACCATGAATATACAGGTGTAATTGAAAGTGTCTCCAAAAGCGGCTTCTCCCTCTGCTGAAGGCTCACGACGGTCCGGCGATATTCTGGCCGGATTTGGCATCCCTAGTAGCACATTTGTTGCAAATGAGTTGAGATTACTTATATGTGACTCATTCAAGTCATAATCAAGTTGTTGTAACTTGTTTAGCCGGTTGTGTGCTGCTTGGGATCATGCCACTACACGAAGGACGTGCTAGAGTGGTGTAAGACGAATGATTTCGATTTCGTGCCGAAAGATCTGAATACCCCCAAACACTCCGGAACTGCGCCCAATAGAAAAATACTGGGTCATCATGAAGGAGTACCTTCTAAAACGACATTGTGGTGAAGAATGTAGAAGAAATGAAGAAAGCATGGATTAAAATGCAGAAAACTGTCGATTCTGAGGTCGTGCAGAACCTTAGGGCTGGAATTAAGGCCAAGGTTCACGCATTTGCATATTAAGGTGAAAAAAATTAAATGATTGATGCCAAAACTAACTTTAATTGTTTTCTTTTTACTCTCTGAAAATTTGGTGATAATCGCATAAAAACTCGAGTTTTGAGAATGAATTTTGTGTGTGCGGATTTTAAACGGTACAACCTTTAAATGCCAAGTGTTTTCCTATCACAGACTTCAAATGTAAGTAAGAGAGATTTCATTTGCAGTAGTGTGAATGAAAAAAAGGGTAAACCTTCGCAAAATGCTTCATTCATCAGTATCACTTCTTGATGTGCACTCGTGTGCATCAGACGTATTCTTTTCTGCTCGGTTTTCAGTTTTAATTCAGTTGTTCAGTTGCTTAAAGCACAGTGCTTTCTCGCGACGTTGTTCGTCCCACGGTTCGCTTTTCTCCTGCGCTCGGCTTGCTGATTGAAGTGGCCAGGTTCAAAACGGAGCTGCAAAATCTTGCGAAAACTCTCCACTACCGACTGCTGTCGCAATGACGCGCAGCAAAAACGACGCTGCAGAACGGTGCGCAGCAATGTCTGCCGGCAAAAAACAAGCCGTCTGCACAAAACGACCGCAACCGCGATGCCGTTGCCAGACGGTCGGATCCCAATGCCAGACTACTGGCCAACAACCAATTTGCCGCGTTGCCGGTTCAGAACGTGCCGAAAAAGACGAAAATTCCCCCGCTTTTCAACACCTCGAAGGATGTCGCAACGCTTTGGAACAAATTTGCGGCGGCTCAAATTGATGCGCTTTTCAAATTGAGTAGCATGGGCACGAAAATCATGTGCTCAACTGAGGAAGATCTTCAAGCAGTTGAAAAATTCCTTGCTGTGAAAAAGCGGAAATTTTTCACGCATGATTCTCCCGGCAGCAAGCCATTGAAGGTGGTCATTCGTGGTCTTCCGGAATACACCCCGCAAGAAATCATCGTCGAGCTCAAATCGGTGCTGCTGAAGCCGATCAAAGTGTTTCCCTTCGGGCGAAGGGGACAGCCAACTATCGGGACAAGCTTTACCTGGTCCATCTGGAGAAAGACTCCACCTGTCTCGGCGATCTCCAAAAAATCAAGGCACTACCGACCGCTGAAGAACGACGTCACACAATGCGGAAATTACCTCTTCTTTGGGCATGATACCAGAAACTGCCACATAAAACCTCGTTGGTAAAAATGCGCCGGAGCACACGGGACTGCTGAATGCATCCAAATCGACAAAAGTATTGAGCCAAAGTGCGTCAACTGTGGGGCTAATCATGAGGAAATCGATATCGCCATTATTACCGAAACAAACCTCAAGCCTGACGTTAATTTATATATTCCTGACTTTCGGAGGTGGGGGCAATTCATCATCGCTGGCGACCTCAACGCAAGACATGAAGGCTGGGGAAACACTCGTCGGAATACCAATGGATCCATCATCCAACACGATTTGGAGGAGGACCACTACACGTTACTGAGTCCGGATTCTCCTACCCGTTTAAGTCAAGCCGGGACTCGCTCAACTCTTGACATTTTCCTCGTGAACATGGCAAACAACATCGCTCAACCGGTCGTATACCAGGAGCTCAGCTCAGACCACTATCCGGTGGTGGCAGTAGTTGGCTCCTCGGTCAATCCAGCGATGTGTCGACGACTCTGTCGATTACGATGCACTCCCGCAGTCACCCGAAGACATCGACCGACAACTGCGTGCCATCGACGAAGCAATCTCTCGGGCCCGAGAGCAACATGTTCCTTCAGCAAACCAGGTGAGTGATTATCTGAACCTTGACAGAACTACTAAGTACATTATCGGAGTCCGTAACTCGATCCGAAGACAATTTCAACGCACCGGTCTACCTCACCTTAAGACCAATTCAAACCGCCTTACCAAAATTATTCAAGCCAGGATGATGGATCTAAAAAATAGGCATTTCGAATTTAAAATCCGCTCTCTCCCAGTTTGCACAAAACCCTTTTGGAAGTTGACCAATATCCTGAAAAATAAGCCAAGACCAATTCCGCCGCTTAGTCCGCTCGACCAGAATTCGGTTCCATCTCAACTTAATACCCCTGTTGAAAAGGCCAACGCACTAGGTCAACACTTTGTAAACTCACACAACCTTGTCCAATCTATTGTGAGCCCACATGAGCCTACGGTTATGGAGGCAATGTCTAGAGTCGCCGAAACACCCATAGTTGTCCCTGACGATAGTAGCATATCGGCTGATGAGGTGATAGCTGCCATTAAGCGAACCAAGAACATGAAAGCCGCTGGTGTCGACGGCGTCATCATCCTCGAGTTGAAAAACTTGAGTGTTGATTTCTTCCAACACCTTGCAGTGGTTTTTAAAAGATGTTGGGAGCTTGGCTACTTTCCATCCTGCTGCAAAATAGCCAAAGTAATCCCTATTCGCAAGCCTGGCAAAGATCCTACCAGCGCTAAAAGCTATCGCCCCATCAGCCTTTTGTCCTCCATCTCGAAGCTGTTCGAAAATCCTCAGCCGTGTACTAGATTTCGCAAACCAGAATAACATCTTCCGTCAGGAAAAATTCTGATTCAGGAAAGGTCACTCTACCATCCACCAGTTGACGTGACTTACTAACATCCTCAAACCCCAGGGTAGGAGTCTTAGGCCCTATCCTATTCCACATCTTCACGTCAGATGTTCCTCCCCTACCGGGTGGTGTTATTTTGTCGATGTTTGCGGACGACACTTCCATCATCTACAAGGGTCGAGTGATTCGTGCTCTGACTAGAAAACTTCAGGAGGGCCTCAATGTACTGTCCGATTACTTCAACAGCTGGAAGATTTGTATCAATGCTGCTAAAACTCAGACGATTCTGTTTCCGCATTCGAAGTCACTTCGACTCATTCCACCTCTGCAACACTCCTATCGATTGGTCCGGGGAAGAAGCCTACCTTGGTCTCACCCTAGATAGCAAGTTGTTGTTCCGATCGCATGTTGACAAAACATCAAATAAGTGTAGATCCTTGTTGAGATCTCTGTATCCGCTGATCAACAGAAAGTCCACTCTATCGACCAAAAACAAGCTTGCGGTCCAAAATCAAATCATTCTTCGCGTGGCCGAGTACGGTTTGCCAATCTGGGAGAGTTGCGCCAATTGCCACCATCAGAAACTCCAGGTACTTCAGAACACCATCCTTTGGATGATCCTGAACTGTCCTCCAAGAATCAGAATTTTTTAGATCCATCGCCTGGCTGGTCTACAGATCCACACATTCAAAGATTCCTCCATCAAAAGAAAATCTTGCTCTTTTAATGTTTACCAGTTGATTACTCCGTGTTCTTTAAATTGATCTAACTTACATAGTTCGTAGGTCATCTTTCTGCTTTGTAAAACGAGATACAGAAGAAGATCCTACGCCATACTTCCTTGCAAGCGACTCATGCGTTCCTCCTCTACTTTTGAAATCACCGGAAGATCTCCTCGACCGAATTGAGAACCAAACCCGCAGTATCCGGATTACTCAGTGCCTTTGTCAACTAGGCTCTCTGTGGCCTCTGATCAAAAAACATTTTTACTGTTGGCCCAACACCGCTGGAAGATGCTTCAGGTTATTGAATTCAATAACGTATTTTTGTATTAACTTCAACACCTGCCTATCTTGTACTTATTTTTGAAAAGTAAACCAACAATATCTCGTAGGGTGCTATTAAAATTACATTTTTAAACTGTAATCATCAAAATTATTTTCCCATTAAACTAAATAACGCTCCCCGATAACCCAGCTGTGGATAATTGGCGCCCCGACTTGAGCCCGGTTTATCGCTACAACCATATTCTATTCATTCATCGGCGATACACCACACCAAAGTAATGAGCTAAGCAAACGATATTTGCATACGTCTTTCTGAGCTGATGATATCGTAATCAAATTATACGGATTATTATTAGTCCCGGTTGGATGGTGGCTGATTGTTCACTTTTACTTACTCAGTTCGGTGCCGATGACGCAGGATGTGGGTTTGTTTTGTGGCATAGCCGTTGTGGGGACGGACGCCGAAACAAAACATACTTACACGCTTATACCTACTATGTGTATCGACATACACATAATGCCAGGCATGAGCAGCGAGTGTGGTTTTCGAAGCGTGAAATGGTTTTATGAATGCAAATTACCCATTATGCTAGACACAACTCTAGCCATATCATAATACAGCATAATCATAAGCCGGTCGCTGCATGCGCTGTCGTCAAAGAAAACGAAGGAGGAGAGATTAAAACCACTGGCTTCGAAAATGATACTTCCCAAAGGAGATGCCAATCTGCCACTCGGCCCTGGTCGCCGATGACGATGATGAAAGGAGCCGGGAAGGGAGTCGAATGCGAATATCATTAACGATTACTATGGAGGATAACTAATTGGATCAACGTTCTCCTGGGCTCAGTTGTGAGTGAACAGCAGCAATAACAATAACAAGAACCGACGCTCGGTTGCCTGATTGGATTGAGGTAGGCACCCTGGGAACGATGGTTGGTCTTGTCGAAAGGAAAGAAATTTCACGCTTCCTACGTAGGCCGGCATCGATCAGTGAAGGTTGCGGAAAATCCTTTACACAAACAATCAATTGATGGAATTTTATTGACGGCGAACAAAGGAGGGATCTTGAAGGAAGGACTCTAACAACAATTGTGTTCAGTAGGCATATAATCCAATTTGGATCATACGCATACATTGCTTATCGTGTGGAGAGAAAAATAGTGTGCTCATTTTGCGGATTCGATTATAGTTTACATGCCACATCTGGTGCAATGTCATGACAACTCCGTAAGTGATGCGTTGTAACATTTGTTTGTCATTGTAGGCTACATTAAGAGGAGGGATATATTCAGTACTAAAATATACTCATAATCCTATTGTTTACACAATAGACCTAGCCTCTCAAAGATTTGGTTCTATAAGTTAGTAATGTTTAGAAGCATTGATCATTCGTGTCACTCCTACAGTGAACAGCAAAAATTAAGATCCACCTTTGATCAATGTATTATTTTTTAGGAAAAATGCATAGTTCTGAAAGAGTAGGGTATTCCAATACATGTTTTCGAAAAATAAACATAGACGAACAATTTCAGTTAAAAAAATAATGATAACTTGTAATTCCTTACATAAAATTGATCACAAAATCCATTCAGTTTGGCAAAGTAGGTATGACATACAAAAAGCTCAATCTAAAACAGCTGGAGTCATCTCTTCAACAGTCAATATGACTTCCCTTCGCTTCAATGCATTCTTTTCGCGATGCTTTTGACCAGGTTTCTGAGGTGCTGTGGATCCAACTCATTCCAGGCCTGATCATATTCTTGCTTGTTGGTTACATGGATTTTGCGCCTCTATTGTCGAGATATATTTTATTTTCAATATATTTTCAATTGAGTTTGAATTAGAGTTCTAGGGAGGCCATTTCAAGGGTTTAATGCGACAAGCACGAAAGAATGCTTGTGTTTTCTTTGCCGTATGCTTCGGATCGTTGTCTTGTAAGAAGATGTAATTATCTTCCAAACCCATTTTTAACAAGATTCTTCCATATTCTTGTTCAGAATAACTCTTGGGGTTTTTTGTTTCATAGAGCAAATCTAACATTGAGAGATTCTCTCCGGTCTCGCTCTCATTCATTTGTTACAACGCCATTATAAAACGTTCGAGGGGTCCTATAGTACAGATTGAAACACAACAGCGCTGGCTAGCATACTCTACAAATAGTAGAATGAAAATCATAAAGGGGATTGGAATATGAATGAAAGAGAAAATAATCAAAGAGAGTCTCTCAATATTAGATTCGCCCTAATGAAAAAAAAAACCCTAGAACTATATACACAATAAGAAAATAACACCGAACTCGTTTCAATTTTCTACCAAACCACATCGCTTACCAACAAGAAACCGAATATATCGACAAATATTTTTCATTAGGGCCTTACTAACAAACGTAAACAATGGCTTCTTCCATAACTTTTTCGTAGCACAAAAGCTACCCATGTAAGCCTGCAATACTATCGAATAGGTGAACACTTCCTCTTCGAAATGATCGTGGTGGATTGATTAGGCGAGATTGCAATGACGAGATATTCGTGGAAACAGCCATTGTCTCCGTTTGTCAGTTAGGCCCTAAAGAAAAATCTTTGTCGATATATATTGTTTTCGGGTGGATTTTTTTTAGTCAAACCTGAATTTCGGTTACTATATGATTTATTTGGCAGACAAAAATGAAAGTAGAACCGAACAGTACGGTTAAGCAGGGAATTCAAGAGTTCGGTACATGAAAACCGAGAAAACTCGGTAAACTGATCCGAGCATTCGCTGAATATTCTTAAACGTCAAACACTTCTCTTCAAGTCAATTCCGCGACGGCGTTGTCTAACGAAAAACTCGGTTATTTTAGCTGACTCGATAAGGTCTAAAAATCGTCAGCCATTTTATCTCGCGTGTGTGGCGCAAAAATTCTCCGAACTGCGTTTTTTTTTTCAGTTGAAAATTGAAATTTAGTTGAAATCTTCTGTAAGTATTAAATACTGATTTTCTAATTATATGTGCAGGCATCCTGCGCTAGAGTCTGTTTTTACTGCCATGAACACGTTGCAGGTTATGGCTCTGGCTTGCAATTTGAAAATAGGAAAATGTATGAGGATTTTTTGCTTCAATAAACAATGTAACTGACAAAACTGGTCTTATTACTACGAAATTCGAAGCTAGATTCGAAGTTATTTCAACCAAAATTCCAGCAGAACCAAAAAGAACCGACTTCCGTAATTGGAACAGAAAAGTCGGTTTGTTTGACAGCGTTCGGTAATATTTGAGTAAACCGATGTTCGGTTATTGCTGATTGGATTTATTTTTGTCAACCGAGTTTTTCGGTAAATTTGACAGATTATGAGAAGGTAAAAATTTTACGAGAACTCGGTTCTTCCATTTTGAACCGAACAGACTACCGAGCGTTCAGCATTCATCTTCCATCATAATACCATAAATTAGTGCCAGATTCCCCATTCCAAACCCTGAGAAAGTGCCTGACATTTCCTTCTATACTTAATATATGCTTCCCATTAATTGTACGGAGTCTAAGTTTTGATTTTTCTTAATTTTCTTTGTGGTATTCGGCACTTTTTCGTATTCAAAGTCGATGGGGCAAGAAGTGTTGTGAATGAAGAATGAATATTCAATTGCTATGTGAAATATTTCATTTTTACCTAATTGAGTTATCTGACGCTCACACACAGAAGTCTGCAGCGCAGTTTGTAAATAAGAGTTCCAAATATACATTTTACTGATTTTCTACATGATTTATTTGATGTAGACCTAAATACGAAATTTTCTCAAAAATAAATTGTAAAGTGTCGTCTTCCTCTAAGGACTGTATCGTTAATTACGGGTACAGAAAAAAACTGTTTTTTTAAAGCTTGTATTTATTTTTCGGAGTGTAAATTACAAAAAAATAATGTTTCCTAGTAATACAATGATCAAATAACAGTATTGTGTTGTATTGTATTTATTTTTCGGAGTGTAAATTACAAAAATAATGTTTCTTAGTTATAGATCATATAACAGTAATATTTATTTAGTTATTCGTTGACCTCGTCAGGTCCCGCACTATCTTATTAATGTACCTCATAAGGTTTTAGACAACTGTTCCATTAAGGCGTCTACTCACATATACCTTATTTGCGTATGATTTGGAGAATTCATCGCCTTCTCTACAAACTCGACTCCGTTTATGCGATACCACTCCATTATGAAACGCACATAACGGCATTTCGCCAAATCAGGCCAAAACACTGTCTGGCCTTTGGACTTTCGGATGAAGGTAGCTCGCGTTTTTGAAGACATTCCTTCCGGTAAACTTGGCTTTCATGTTCGCAAGTGTGAAAAAAGGCAAATATTTCATACAACATTGGCATATTGCTTGCCAAACCAGTACTTTATTTCCACATTTTTCACAAAAAATTGACTTTTCTGAGTTTGGCATATCGGTTCGATGCTTCACACTGAAAAAAATGTTCCCCTGGAAGCGTTTTGTAGTCCAGCTTAACAAACGTTTTCCATAATAATGCACGTTTCTTTTTGCTCAAAACCTCATCGTACATCTTACGAGCTCGGGTTTTCACGAAAGTCACTTGTAATTTGCTAGTTTTCCGATCGATGTTTCACAACTCTTTTTTTCTTTCAAATTTCTCATCAATCTTTTTGTCTAAATCTGGTTTAGATGGACAAGGCTTAGGACCATGACCATGATGTAGATTCAGCAACGTATTATGAGTCCCAAATGCGTATTTAGAACCGCATGAACACTTACTTCTTCCTGCTTCGCCAAATTCCTCATCGATAAACCAGTATCCGTACAGTATTTGGTCACAATTGTTGTAAATTTTTCTTCTGTCTAATATTTCATTGTTGCACTTGAGTGAAAAAATATAATTTAAACTGCGTAATTCACTTGTTTACTATACCGAGAACACGCTTAAAATGAACAGCTGTCAAATTAAGTCATACTTTTTTCGCAAAGCAACTTGAAGGTGTACCCATAAAAACGATACGATCTTTAATATTGGAAGTAAAAATGATTCATTTTCAGTGTCTGTAATGAAGGATGAATTTCTTTGATTAAGGTCACCATAAATATTCAACTTTACTTCTGGTTTCATGTTTGATGTAATTGTTTCGATTGATGAACAAGCATGAAACTGAGCAAGAAAATCTCTCGACTCCCTCGGCATAGGGTATTATGCCTTTACTAATGTCTGCAGGCTCATGGCATAATCCAGAGTGGATGCGGTGTCCTCAATTGCTTGTCCCGAAGGGGCAAGAGAGGATCACTGAACTGTTTTTTCAAGAATTTGATGGGGTTTATAAATGGAATTGTTGTCGTGCTACATTTGAGAATTGTTGCATTGATTTGGTGTGATTAACATGTTATTACTGTCGTCAGAATAGGATGCCTTTATTGGCGTGACGTTTTTGTGTGTTGATGGTGTTAATGTGCATACTTTGCTTTTTAGCGCGTAGGACGGTGTATCATGATTCGCACATTCGGGTTTGCTGTTCTGAATGACTGAGAAGGTAAATGACTTATTTGGTTGGCAAGGCTATATATGGCTGTAATTGCATAATGTGCATTTTTATGTATGATTGGAGAATTCGGTTCGTTTGCTGTTACAGTGGCGTGTATGTTTTTGGCTACTCTTTTGATTATTGAAAGTTCGTGTTGAATGCATATGACAAGGGTATGATTGTACTGGACACATAACCATTCTAATGCAAACATGGTACGTGGCATTGAAGATCCCCAGTTAATATCTCTACAAGTATGTTTAGAACACTAAGCTGAGAGCAAACAAAAAGCTAATTGTGAAAGCAATAAGCTTTAAACGTTAAGAAAGAAGAAAACCTGGCATCGAAACCCTTCAATGCACAAATATGGGACTGCATTTAGAACAGTCAGTTAGGAGCAGGTAATACGCTGGTTGTGACACTGCGGTTGAATTGTCAAAAAAGTAAAAAGACGAGAGAATCTGCGTAATCTGGGTGTTATTATCTGAAATGCTTATTTTCATCAGATAAATCAATTAAATTCCAATCGAAATTCTCGTGGCAACGGTTTTCAATGGTACTCTGAAAATATATTTTTCATAAATGAGCTTTCACTCGTTTCGTAAACAAGAATTTTAAACATAAAACAAACTCGTAAATTGTATGAATCATTCTTAATCTTTGTCATCCAGAGAAATGCTATTAAAGATTGTACTCGAAAAATATGCAATATTTTTTAGTTAAACTAGTATGATGTTTACATGAGCAAAATTTTGTCACAATCTGTCAAGTGGCTATCGAGATTGCTTCCAACCAAAAAGTGCATCGACAAAAAATGACGGGCGCGCTCGTGGAAAATCCAGGCCAGTCCCACAGGTGGATCGCGAAACAGTTGGGAATCGACAATTCGACCATGTCCTTTGCGGTAAAATTGGCCAAGGAGACCCAAACAATCCAGCGGTGAGCTGGCAGCGGTTGAAAAGCGAAAACGACCGACCCCGTGAATGCAAGGAAGGTGAGGGATTACTTCAAGCGCAATCCGAACCATTCGATTCGGGACGTGGCCAAAAAGTCAATTCTTCCGTCTGATTCGTCCAGCGGACAATGAAGCGGTCCGGACTTCGTGTCTTCAAGGTAAGGAAGGCGCCTAACTGAACCGATAAACAGAATACGATGGCCAAATCCCGTGCCAAGAAGCTGTACCGCAAGCCAAAATGCATCGCAATGAATGACGAGACGTACATTAAAGCGGACGCCAAGCATATCCCCAGCCTGGAGTTTTTCGTCGGCTGGAGAAGTTCCGGAAGAAAAAGGTCGACAAATTTGCCAAGAAGTACTTGGTGTGGCAGGCGATCTGTGGGTGCGGCAAATTCAGTTCGTAACGATCGGCACCATCAACTGTCAAATATATGAAGAAGAATACCTCCAGAAGCATCTGCTGCCCTTCCTCCGGTTCCACGAAGGTGACACTTTGTGTTGGCCAGATCTGGCATCATGCTAAGGAGGCAAATCCGCCAAACTCGTCAGAATTTCGCCCAATAGAAAAATTCAGGGCGATCATGAAGGCAAGCTCCGGAAAACACGGAAGGTCTTCTAAAAGGACAAGGATTTAAAGAAAGGGTGGATGAAAGTGTGTAAGAAAGTTGGCACAAGAGTTGCACAGAATTTGGGTAGCGTTAAGTCCAAGGTGCGGACATTTAGCCCAAGAGAGGAGGTTGTTTAAACCAACTATGCAAAAACACAGCTAATATGTGTTTATTTATTCCCTGAGAGTTTCAAAAACATCCGACTTAAAATGAATTTTTGGTGATCATTTTTGTCTCATTTTTGAACTCGAGGATAGTTTAAAGGACCTAGAACATCACAAAGTTATCAAATATTGACTGTTTACATTCCAAAAGTTTCATTCAGTAGCTTTGATCTTATCATATCATATCGTAACCTCAAATAGCCGTAAAAGCTACTGTTACAACTGTAGGTCTGAAGTTTTGAACTCAAGCACATGTTGGATAACATCCCAGAATGATGCAAACAACTTTAACTTTTATCAACGAGAATTGAATAATACGTATGCATGTGTACCAGGTCCTAAAACAACGCTGAACACTATTGATGAGGCATTTATTTTTTCTTTCTGAACTTCTTCACATTCAGGATGTTCTAGGTCGTCAGTTGGGCCTCAAATTAAATGTTTATTTTTTTTATTTTTCCCAAATATAAGAATTTATGCAGAACAAATACGCTTGAGACAGGGTACACTTTTATTCAGTCTGTAATTTAATGAAGCCATTTTCCTTTTGGGGTCATACATGACTCTTTAGACCTGAAGGGGTTAAAGGTCCTATCGCCATCTTAATTTTTTTTTATTAATCATTTATTTGTACAGGCTCAATCGAATCAACTTTACAGAGCCAAGTTTTCATATTTTTTTACATCAGTTATCTTAAAACTAAAGTTAGGGGGATAGAACCGATTACTCGCGGCCGTCTCGAGGTTAATAGGAATTACAAATTACGGATGGGAAAATGGGTGGGAATTTTAAGTATGGTTTACATAACACATTAATTTTAAATTCTAAATTGTCTTAACACTTATAACTATACAATGTATGGATTTCTTTTAATTTGAAAATTTTTTTGAAAAAGAAAAAAAACACACAAACACAGATAAAAAAAAGAAAAAAAAAACTTAAAGTAAACATACAGGTTAAACTAACTACAATCTAATGCTAATGTTAGTCAAAAACACATAAATTAATTGCATATACTCCAAATCACGCAAAGCCAAAATATCTCGAATTGGCACATTGGGTTGTCTACCTCGAGCCCGAAGGGAATCATTAAGCTCCGATCTGACTCCACGATGCTCAACACAAGACCTGATAGCCTTGTCCACACTCACAGAGATTGCTGTCGCTCATCCCAACCCGGTATAAACGAGCGTTCAAAGAATAATGATTGGACATGAGGCGAGACATGACACGAATGAAGTCTCGTCCCACATCCATCCCCCTAAACTAAGATTTCTTCGACACCTTTGGGATGATAGAATGTTGCCATCGCCCCAAATCTCCTCTACTCCATTTATACTGCCAGCTGACGAGTGACTGTTGACGAAAAATAGTAAAAAATTCATTGAAGGCGATTTGTCGATCATAAATATCGCCTTCTATAGCGCCCACCTTTGCAAGCGAGTCCGCTTTCTCATTGCCCAGAATTGAACAATGAGAAGGGACCCATAAAAAGGTGATGATAAAATAACGCGAAGATAAAGCACTTAGAAGCTCCTGTATTTTCATGAGAAAATACGAGGAGTGCTTTACCAGCCTCAAAGAGCGAATAGCCTCTATAGAACTGAGACTATCCGAGAAAATGAAGTACTGATCCGGTGTTAGTGAGGCAACAATTTCTAGCGTAAAGTGTATTGCCGCTAATTCGGCGACATATACGGAACAAGGAGCTTGAAGTTTACGATTGGCGCTGTAAATTTCATTAAATATACCAAAGCCTGCTGACTCCTCTATCAATGATCCGTCAGTGAAGAACGATTTAGTGGAATTAACTTGGCCAAAATTTGCAGAAAATATCACAGGAGCAATCATAGGACGATGATGCTCTGGAATTCCACGAAGCTCTTGCTTCATGGATAAATCAAAATGAACCGAACTGCTGAAGTCGGAGAAGCAAACACGATTGGGAATATTCGGCAAAGGGCTGACATCCTGTGTTATGTACCAATGGTACAAAGTCATGAAGCGAGTTTGAGGATTCAACTCGAGAAGCTTCTCAAAGTTTTCGATTACCTGGGGGTGTGAAGTTATGATCCTGGTGAGGAGCCGGAGAGACAATTCTGAAAATCGATCCGAGAGTGGCAACATGCCAGCCAGCACTTCCAGACTCATCGTATGAGTCGAGTGCATACAACCTAACGCGATACGAAGACACCGATACTGAATACGTTCCAGTTTAATGATATGCGACCGAGCCGCCGACTGAAAACAAAAACTACCGTATTCCATAACCGACAAAATCGTTGTCCGGTACAACGTTAGAAGATTTTGCGGATCTGCTCCCCACCAGGTTCCAGTTATTGTGCAGAAAAGTTTGATCCTTTGCTGGCATTTTCGCTTCAAATACTCAATGTGGGATCTCCAGGTGCACTTTGAATCGAACCAGACCCCAAGATATTTAAATGACATGGAATGAGTTATCGGTGTACCCCAAATTTGAAGCTTCGGTTGTGCTGGGTCATGCTTCTTGGAAAAAACTACCAACGCAGTTTTCTCCGTAGAGAATCATCTTAATTCTCATACTTTACTTTTCTAATATGTCCCATATTATTTCCCATTCTATGCTTGGTATTACGTAGTTTTTCTGATCATATGCAGCTTCTACCGTTGCTTCGTCCGTTACTTATTTTAAACTTATTTTCAATTATTTTCAGTTTGGTTTTGATTGTTAACACACAATGTTTATTGTTGCTTGTGTTTTAATCAACGATATTTTTCAGGAAATCCCCGATGATGGGGTACTACGTATAACATTTTTCAACATTTCTGATCACCCGTAACGCTTGTCGAGCGTATTAACACACCATTACCTGTGACACATATGAGGGGTCGTAAAGTTATCTGCATCTCTCATAAATATGTGATTGCTAGGTTGCAAGCTGCAAGGACATGACCAGGGTAGACTTTGTCTACTGGAGGCTGCTTGTCTGGTATCTAAGGGTTTGAAATTACCCCCAGGTACCTTACGGAGTGACAACAGGACGGATGTGATAGTTCTCTTAACAGTAGATTTAGTCTTCACCACCAACGATATTGTGAAACTGTAAACACATTTGGATTCATTTGATTTTTCTACAAAACTCCTGCATTAAAATCTACATAATAAAATTATAGTTTTCAAAATGTCTCCGTATGTGCTAACATGATCAGTTAGGATTTTAGCATTCGTAATCCAATTGAAATCAATGCCCATACTTTTCAATTTCCCGCAGAGAATAAAAACTGCTCAATGCCTCCTCGGAAAACTCAGACTTCTATCAACCGTTAATTTTCAACGATGCATAAATTCATCCGATGTGTACCGACACCGTTCAAGCGGCAGGGAATGGATCACCGAGTGCAGTTTATTACGCAAAAATATCAACAAATAAAAAAACCCATGGAACGATGCGCCACTCAACTTCATTTCAGTAAAAAGTTCAAGTTTCACTCGCACTGTCCGACGGTAGTTGAATATGGATCCAATCCGGTTGTTTGAAAGTTCTCAACCAAACAGACAATCAAATGGACAATTAAAATGCTACAAGCATTTAGCGTCTTCTTGGCCCCACCGCGAATCTTCCGCACCATATCCATCAGAAAGATGGAAAAAATGACAAGCCAAGTCGAGGCGAGACGAAACATTTTGTGACGGCCATAGGGAGCCAGCCGAGTCGTCGGATATGTTTTCGTCGTCGGTACACAGAAATCAAATTAAATATTCAGTGCAGAAATCCTATGGGGTGTAGCCCCTGGCAACCAATAAGAGAGATTGGGTATCGAAAGAGAGGGGAAACTTCGATACATCGTTGCTTCTTGGGTTGGCATAAAGCCGGCGAAGTGCCTCGATTCTCCTCTCCACGTGGTCCACGATGCGCTCAATGCTCCCAGGAGCGGGAGAAAGACGTATGTGCTTCTACCGTCTGACGAAAGACATGGTGGAGGGGCATATCTTGTGTGAGATATGCTGCGTTCGTTGTGCTGCTGCTTGCTTGGTTCTGGGTAGACACACGCATATATTGTGGATTCAATGGAAGATAAGGGAATGGGAAGAAGACCTTCCAAGAGGAGGCAAGACCGTATCGAACGCATACAAGACTTGTAAGAACATCGATTTATCTCGAAATTATTACACCACATACAATAAGCATATTCGAGATCGGCATAATAAATTGGATGACAATCTTCTCAGTAAAGAAAATGGCGGATACGAGACGTTGTTGTGACGAGTTCGTTGGAAGTGCCCCTTGTTTACGGTTTTTTTTTCGAAGCGGTCATGTTGGATTGTAACACTGACTTTATAGAGCTGTATTAATATTTGTTTGGAAGTAGTCTTTCCTTCTTAATTTCAAATTATCGATTTTTTCAAACTAACTCCGTTTTTCAAAATGTTCACTAGTTCACTAGTTCCCCTGGCAAAGAAATGTAACAAATTGATATCAATTAAGTTACTAGTTTTGTTATCCCTGATATCGTGTCAGTCTCATTTGTTATCGAAAAACAAATGTTATCGAATAACATAGAACACATATAATTGTTCCAATTATGTTTTTATTGCGTGAAGTACGTAATCGATTGTAATGTTTTGAAATGGAAATAACTTCTCATCAACATGAGACCATAGGGTGGACAGAAATTTCAGCTAGAACCAAAGATGTGAAAAGAAAGTATTGATAGGTCCGTTAGAGTACTGATCAGAAGCAGTTGAAATTGAGCGAAGAGCTTTTTTGAAAGGCGGCATCCAATCAAGCAACAGCAACACACAGAGGTTGTTAAGTAAATGAAGACAAGACAAACATTACCGGTAAAATAAGAAGTTGTGTTTTCAAAACCTCTAATTTGAAATTGATTTCTGTCACATGTAGATTTTAGGAAGCGTAAACAGGGATTTTCACACCGCTAGAACTGTTCTGTGCCATTTGGAGGTAAGATGTGGCCCAGTTAGAATTGGAACATAGACTATTGTGCATATTTCGAATATACATTAACAAAATAGTATTCTGTTTAAACTGAAATGCTCGATTTTATGTGAACTTAAGAGAGAAAATACAAAAAAAAAATTAGTCATCTCGATTTCGAAGAAATTTGCGGACTTCTCCCGGAATACGTTTCATCAACCGCCGCACATTATTCTCATCCATCGTTTTGGCAATCTTATTCCACTTGTTTTCAACTCATTGATGCTTTTGACGACACTGCCATTCACCTTCAGCTTCCTCTACATAATAGCCCAAAATCTCTCTATCGGTCTGAGCTGGGGACAGTTTGGTGGGTTGAGTTCTTTCGCTATAAACAGAATCCCATTGGTTTCATACCACTGTAGCACTGTTTTACTGTAATGACAGCTTGCAAGATCTGGCCAAAACATGAAAGGTTCATTGTGGGATATGATGAATGGCAATATTCGCTTTTGGAGACATTCCGTTCTGTACAGCTCTGAATTAAATGTCGTTTCAGTGATGAAAACCTTGGTCTTCCTACCGCAGCCTTGCCAAATCATGTATTTACGTGCAAATTTATCTGCAAACACAAACTTGAATTTTGCAGGAACATCTCCCCGAGCCGTAGCCAAGTAAAATTTTTGTCCCGGTAGCTGTTTGAAATCAGCCTTTACATAGGTTTCATCATCCATGAGGAGACAGCCATTGAATTTTGTCAACACCTGATCATACTGTTTTCTGGCACGGATTTTGGCCACATTGTTCTGCTTTTGATCCCTATTTGGTTGTCTACAGGCACGGTATGACTTGAAGCCTTCCTGGAGACGAATACGTTGCACGTGCGTGCGGCGCGAAACTTTTTGGCCAAATTTAGACGAAAAAGTTTTTCTGCACTTTTTTAAAACACGCCACATGGTATTTCGGGGAAAAACCCAACACTTTAGCAGGTTTTGGCCCAGACCACGAAGGGTTTTCCAAAGATTGCGCACAATTATTTTTCTTCTTTTTTTTCCATTTTGTATTTCTCTGAAACACGTTCGAACTGCACCGTGAATAAACAAAACTTCTGATGTTGTTATTGTTATAGGGAACACATAAGATGTCATAGTTTACAAATTCGACCACTAGGGTCTCTATAAGAATTAAACATGTTTGTTCCAATACTAAATGGGCAACACCTTATATATGTTATTTTATAACATATTTGCTAACAATATCATGAACTTCTAGAGCTCTAACGGCCTTTCAGAATATTTCTAAGGACATAATTTTTCCTCCACGTTTTACCTACACATAGTCTTTGCTTCAGGTTATTTTGGAGCGTATTTCGAAAAAAAAATATTGATCATTTTGTATCGAGCGCAGAGCTGGATAAGTAGTGCCGCGTATTTTTTCTCCTCTCAACGTGTTTTCTTACCGAGCAGTAATACAAAGTGCAAAGTGAAAAAGTGTTAGATTCCAAACGGAAGCTCACTTTTTGCCTGGATACAATGAGCGTGGATCCTTTTTATTCGTTCATTTTCCGTCGGCCTTCTTTCCACAACATGCCAACAACGACCGACGCCAGAAAGACGTCTCCACCAATTAGACCCTACATATCGAACCCATCAACAAATGGACCTGGACCAACCTCACTTCTCTTCCAAAGAAAGACGTGATCAGATATTTTTCGTCTCAGAAAATCTCAACGGCTTCGACTAGAATTGATACCAGATACACTGAGGTGAGAGGCAACCGTGCTTACCACTACATCACCGACGCTTTCAGAGCGTAGATTCTTGGTGAACTACATATCCAGAATCTCGAGAAGTAAAATGTAAGCAACAGTTGTGAGAGAAGACTTTAGAAGAATTTGTGTGTGCGGATTTCACTATCGTGATTTTTGATTCCCTCCTTTGGGTTTATTCAACCATCACAAATATACGTCCTCCGACTCTGTGTGTGTGAGATCAGGGATAATATTCTCTCTGAAATGTTTCACCCGGGTGAATAATTTACACTCGCCTGTGTGAATCACTGATCGTGTCTGCTGTAATTTTTTACAAGCACCACTGATGAGAGGAAATAGAGACAACTCCGGAGAGTGTAAGAGTTCGCAAATCAATTTTCATTTGCTCTTTGG
The DNA here is from genome assembly GCA_024533555.2 of Aedes koreicus. Taxonomy (NCBI): domain Eukaryota; kingdom Metazoa; phylum Arthropoda; class Insecta; order Diptera; family Culicidae; genus Aedes; species Aedes koreicus. Next base: position 573,321 of record JAHHFK020004572.1, read on the forward strand.
TGCCAAGAATAACAGAGGAGTAGCGTTACTACAGGGTGAGTGGAAATTCCTGTCAATAAAGTATATGGTCATAAAAATGAAAAGCTTGCATGAATTTTAATTTTCAATGTATTTCCTGTTTGGTATATCTTTAAAATTTGAGGTAATTAAGTTCATTTATAGACAAAATCGTCAAAAAGTCGAAAGTAACAATTGTAAATAATGACTTAAAATGTAAATTTCCTGGAAATTCAAGTTTTCTAACATCTATATTCACTATTGACGGGAAGGTATTAACTCCCTATATCTGTTTCTGGTGCTATTTTGTTTGTCGGAGCAAGCAGATCCCAGAAAAATACGCTAGAAGTAATTGTTTACAAATGTTACTTTCGAACTTTTGACTATTTTGTCTACATTTAATATCTTTCTCCATTTGCCTTAATTGCCAACTGCATGCGTTGTTGGAAAGCGTTTCAGCTGGCACGCACGATATCTTGAGGCATGTCATTCTATATTTTCACCAAACGTTTCTTAAAAGTTTCCAAGGTTAGTCCCTTGGCATTTCCCAGTTTGCCCAGCATATAGCCCCATGCAAAGAATTCGCGAGGACTCAATTCAGGTGAAGAGGCAAGCCATTATTTCGACAAAATGAAATCCGAAAAATAGTCCTCACACCAAGCCTGTGTTGCTTTTGCCTGGTGGGACGATGCAGCGGCTTATTGGAAGCAGTATGGTGCATTCTTGTAGTGTTTCTTGACGAAGGGAAGCAAATGGTTTTTCATAACATTATCAACAGTAAATATTACTATTTATTTTAACACCAGGTTCAATGAAGAGCAATAGAATCTTCAAAATTTTGGAGAAACATCCCCAAACCATCACCCATGAAATATTCTGGAACCTTTGAACAGGTAGGTCATAACAAGGAATATCAGAAAAATGTACTGCATACACCCGATCATTTTGCTGGTTGTGGTTATCCTGTAGCAGGAACAACTAAACTTTTAAAACTCATTAATTAACTGATTAAGCTTAACTGATCGGCTAAATTGAACCTATAAACACATACCCTACACATTACAGCAGGCGAAATGTTGAAAAAAAACGTCAAAGCCAGTTATAAGAAAAATATTATAGTCTCGGAATATGTCCGAATGTCGGAATCATACCCGGAGTACTTTGTGATTTTGGTGTAACTGCTTTTGTGAACATGCCCTTCCTTCATCGATTTGTGACAAGTATAAAGTCAATTGTGAAAAGTAACATCAAAATAAGGTAGATGAACGCTTCCTCTATGGTTTAATGGCGTTTGTGTGTGATATTGTGTTTTTATTTCCGAGAAACCACCAATTTGAACAATTTTTTACAAAAACGGATACACTCAAATCGCGTAGTACTGGAATATGCGGACTTCATGTTAAAATTACTAGCTTTAATACCGAAAGGAGAGCGTCTGTCATATGAAGACAATAGACCAAGTATATCGAGTGCACGACTTTAATTATGAGGAAATGCAGGATGCATGAGGACGAGCATGGTTGACTGTCCGAGGTTGTAACTTCATTATTGCCAGGTGTAACTACACAGAGAACCAACAGGTGATGCTTGGGACTAACATACTGGTGATCCCAAGCTAGGGCAATACTGTCGTTTGCTCGCCCGAATGCAAGTCAAATAAGGAAAAGGTATGAATGTGTAGGGGTGCTACTCACTTTGTTAAAAGCTGAGGAATGTGTATTGGTATTGGTGTCAACTTTAGCCTCATATATAGGCTAACCGACGCGCACGGTATCGACTTGCTGTCATTTGTTGTTTCTTTACCGCGCAGGATGAAGGAGTACCGTGACGTCGTAGTAAAGTTGTTTGCGAGGGGTGAGCGACCCGGCGACATATTCCGGCGGTTAAAATCCCACGGGGTGAAGCGGAATTTCGTCTATACCACCATTTGTCGGTACCGGGAGAGATCCGGGTGGCCGCGTTCGGCGAGGATGCCAGCAGCCATCAAGGTAGTGAGGGAGCAGCTTCGTTGAAAATGATCCGCTCGATCCGGAAGGCCGCTGCTGACCTAGATCTGTCGATCAGGATTGCCCATACCATCATGACGAAGGACCTGGAATACAAGCCGTACAAGAAACGCAAGGTTCACGTGGTAGCGGAGGCTACAACGAAGAAGAGGCTGGATGGAGCCAAACTGATACTTTCGCGGCACGCAGGTCAGGAGTTCCGTGTTTTCGGATGAGAAACTCTTTGTCTTGCAACAGCCGTACAATGTCCAAAATGATCGGCTGTGGGCGCCGACGTTGGCCAGCATCCCCCCGTCCCACATAAACACCCCGCAGTCCCAGAGCGCCGCGTCGGTGATGGTTTGGGGGCCGTATCCAGGCGTGGGAAGCTCCCACAGGTGTTTATCGAGAAAAACGTGAAAATCAACGCCGCATACTATAAGACCGAGGTTCTGGAGAAGGTACTTCAGGACCTCTACGAGAAGCATAGTTACGTCTTTCAACAGGACGGCGCATCGGCCCACACGGCGAATATCGTGCAAGCGTGGTGTCGGAAGAATTTGACTGTGGCCTCCCAGCTCACTGAACCTTAATCCCCAGGACTTTTATGTATGGTAATACATGCTGGCCAAGCAGAGCGAACATCAAGTGAGCACTATGAACCAATTTAGGAAGCTCATTTACAGGATCTGGGACGAGGATGCCGATGGACCAGGTGCGTGCCGCGTGCGATTCTTTTGAGAAACGTCTCAAGGTCTTCATACAGCACAAAGGGGGTGAGGGAGGATGCTCCCAGCTAATATGTCGTAAAGCTTTACAATAAACATTGCTTCAATAGAAATTGACTTAGATAAGAATATCTTGAATTTTCTTTTTTTTAACTCATTTTTAAAGTGTATTCGAACTAATTGAACACCCTGTACACAGCGGTAACAATGGTGGATCTTCATTGGGAAGATAAAGCACCTCCAACAGCGTTAAAACAAATATATTCGATAAATTAATCATGAATTTCTTGACAATTGATGGAATTCAATGAAGTTATCTAAAAAAATGCCGAAATCGGAAATCCGATCTACAGTTCATTTGCATTACATTTAAAATTTGGTGCATTTATTTTTCCACATTTCAATTGTTTCGTACAATTCAATATGGCGATTGAAAAAAAATCACAATTCTGCCATGAAGCCAAGTTATCTTCGCAATGACTACTTTAAAACTATTTGGTCATTTGGTGACTTCCTTCAATGTCAATTTGCCGTTAAATGCATTTACTGGAGGTACAATGGTTTTAAAATGCTTTTTCAACTGACCATAATAAGATAATATTAATGAGTCCTAAAACGGCATTTCAAAACAGCATTTTATGAGTTTATAAAGTCGAAATAAAACCTTTGATAGGAGTAAAAGGAATTTGGGAAGACGAGGTTTTAAGATCGTTGTAAACAAACTCTGTGGGTTCTCATAAACTTGACTAAAATATGAAACCTTTTGGCACCTCTTGGTGTCATAATAAAACCAAATTGATTTCTAGTGGCTTTGATAAAACCTTAATAAAACTTAATAAAGCAGGATGATGCTGCTTGGGATATGTATGTAGAGTAGACATCATCCTTTCTAAGATCTTGCCATGCATGCGGTTCCACTTAATAGGAAGATTAAATTGAGTTTCCGGTTTAAATTCACAGTAACGCTGTATGAAGGGCCAACAAATTTGGGGTGGACCCGTAAGCATAGTCACTTACGTGAAACCCGCGGGAACATAAGAGTTTCCTTCGATCGATACGATCCAAAAAATTTAATAACATATTTCGCAATTTTATCGCACATCTTCTCGCTGAAACTGTTGGAGTAGAATTCACAGCATCACAGAATCGGTAGGATAAAGAAAATGATACTGTTTGTTCCTTCCTAGACGCCGGTTTCCATACCACTCCATTGTCCAATTCCAGCTTGAGTGATACCCTGATACTCGCTCCCTGACCAATGTCATAAAGTAATATATAAAATATGGTGAATGAATAATGATGAATAATACAGTGAGTGAATATAAGAATGATAATAACAATTATTTGTGAAGCTGAAAATAAAGACAACGTAGCTACGAGAAAAAAAAGTTGACTTAAAATTATTTTACAAAACTTGGTATATCCATGGATGATCTGAAGCTAGATGGCATATAAAGAATAGTAAACCTTAAATTTTGAAGTGCTGTTCCGCTTCCTTGCATCGCAATAACTTTTTGTAGTGAGTCTTATAGGTACTATAGTGATTTTAATGAAATTAATGTAAATACAATAATATCCCACCATTTAATATCATAATAATATAATGTAAAGTTATAATACGAGCAAGTCAGTAAACTATAGTAGAATATATATCCGTTATTGAGCTTGTCATCCACTCATCGAAAGACTTCCGCTGTTTCAGCTTCTATCGGATTAAGATCCACTAAGATTAGAATTTGTTTTCACAATAATAGTCAGAGAACATAATAAGTTTAGGTACAAGATAAATTTGACATCCCTTCGTTTGTTACTGAAAATAAAACTTAGACATGTATTAATATCCTAATAACGTTTTCATTTAAAAAAATTGGACAAAAATTGCCAATTTTTCATGGGTTTACCTTCACCCGCACTGAGGAAATTACGCATGTAGTATCAATCATAGTAACCCATGAGTCAGCAGACAATATTTGACAGCTCTATCAGTCGAACTCTAACAGTGATGGCAAAAACAGTGAAGCAACTCCGTTCAAAAGTGTGCGCGTTCAAAGAACGGCACACCGTCGCATCGAAAGAAGAAAGAAGAAAGTTGTCAAATTTCCCAAGAAGTACTTGGTGTGGCAGGTAATCTGTGGGTACATAACGACCGGCACCATCAACGGCCAACTATTTAAAGAAGAATGCCTCCAGAAGCGCCTGCTGCCCTTCCTCCGGGGGGGGTGACTCTCTGTTTTGGGCGGGTCTGGTATCGTGCTATTGGGGGAACCGGGGGGGGGGGGGGGGGGTTCGAAGCAGATGGGTTTTTTTTTGTAAATCGCGGGAGTGTCGCGTTTATAAAATTTTTGGGGGGGGGGGGGGGGGGGGGGCCGGGGAAAAGGGGGAGGGTTTAGAAAAGCAAAAGAGGTTGGGAGAGAGGGTGAAAGTGTATAAGAAAGATGGCGCAAGTATTGAACACGATTTGATGGGTAGCGTTAAGTCACGGAACGGAAGGGCAACTTAGAACGATTCATTGACACGAAAAGTGAAAAAAATTGTGGTGTAAAAAGTATCTCGATTTTATTTGTTTCCACTCCTTCTATTTTTAAGGTGTTGAAGAAACGTCAAATCAACTTGTATAAGTGGTATATTTGCTGCCATATGATCATCACAGTATGCTCTGGTTACTTGAAGAAAAAACAACAACACTTCATTTTGTGATTTTTCCATTTTATTCTGTGATAATCTCATTAAAAAAAAAATACTATTACTAAATCCCCTAGAAGTACAAATTCTGTAATAAATTATCCTTAATACATTTATAATTCACGTACCTCTTAGCCAGTGCAAAAAAAAAGAAACATTGTTGGATGCTAATGTGCTGAATCAATTCAAAATAGCACAAGGTTTTCCCCGCATTATTCTTTGTTTTTTCATGCTTCAGTCTCGAAAAAAATACTTCGAGAAATGTCATAGCAACCACAATCGAGGGCTCTAAATCACACACATAAGGTATAACAAAAACGCAGATGACGTCATTACAATAACCAGTTGGGACAACAATTCGTGTGAAATATAGAGAACGGTGAATTAATGTCAATAGATCTCTATCTCTTGCTGTACAGAACCACAATTGGCAAAGAGCAAAAAGCTGCTTTTTTTTTTTTTTTTCTTCATTTTAATTTTATATTTTGCTATACTTTGTTCTAGCTTGAATGTTTATCTGCGCATTTAAATTAATTTTTCAACCTTATTTTTTTGTCGACAGAATTTCCTAGAACGTTATATGAAACATTTGTAGATCATTTAAGCTACGACCATGTCAAAATATTAAATCTACACAAGTTCAAAACACCAGTTGCTGGTCGAGAAAGTTAGAGTCAAATTAACATTGGTGAATTTCAAACCCATTTTGAACGAAACCATTATCTTTGCCAAACAGTTGGTTTTAATATCCAAGAACATACCTCTCATTTTGAAGGTTTGCCCATAATAGATACGTTGCGTTTGCTCGTGCGTTTATTTGACAGTTTTTCCATAAGTTTTCTGTGAATCTTACGTTTTAAATCACGGAGATAACTTAGTACTCAGACACCACTGTTACTAGGAACTGGGAAGGCCTGCAAATAGAAGCCGAAACACGCACATACTTCAAAGAATAAGCAATTATAACGTAATTAAAAAGCAATAACTTAACTCACTTAAAAGATTTTTGTGAGGATATTCCGTTGAATGATTCGAAAAAATTAAAAGAGGTACATATTGCAGTTTTCGGATAGTTCTAAGTAATCCATGCCAAGGCTAAGGGACTACACAACTGATTTTTTTAAAATTTATGTAGGCTTCTGCGTCGCCTTATCGTCATGGGGTTACTGATTTCTTTAAGTTCTGAGATTTTACGCAAAGGTACTTCATGTTCCAGATACCCACTTCGCAAAAAAAAAACTTCACGGTTTCATTTACCGATAATACGTTAAGACAAACGATAAGACATGCCAATGCCGATATTTCTTTTAATGTCTTCAAGTTTTTGCACAAAAAATGAAGAGAAAAAGGAGGATGTGAATTACTAAAAATTTAGTGGTATCAAATTTTTTGCATAAAAAAAAATTTTTCGTCGGTATTGATATTTTTCAATTAAGTTAATTATACACTCCCATTTGTTGTCAAACAGTTTTTCTATGACACGTAATTTTTCCGAGCTACAATTTTCAAATTTAGGTTAATGCTGAAATGCATAGGTCGGTTTCCAAAATTGGGTTGTTAAATCAATAAATAAATGTCGCTTTTTATATTCCGTTGAATTAATTTTTTTTTATGAGCACAAAATCAATTTAGCGATCACATATACGATTCATCACAATCTTCAATTAAAATAAAATAAGTTTTTTTAATTGTCACTACAAATATTTAGTGATAGTTAACTTTCATACAAAGTCCCATAGAGGGGTGTATGAATACTGTTTTTTTTTTTTAATGCAATCGCACAAATATTTCCTGTGTATTAAAATTCATGACATTTTGGATATACTCAAGCTTCTTAGTCAAATGCATATAGAGAATTTCTTCCAAATAAAAAAGTCGATTATATTGTTACACATTACAAACAGTAAATTGTTATTTTAAAAGAATTATTATAATCTGAATATAGACTTCTCCAAATGCTTAAGTGTGAGGTGATAGGGTGTTATATGTACATGGTATGAAAAAATCGATGTACGTACACATCGCATTTCTTATTCATACAATAGAAAAGTCTGAGAAGTTTATTTCAGGTCAAATCATTAAAAATATCTATTTATTTATATTTATTTATACGTTCCAAGAGGCACAAAACTTCATGTAAGTACCTTGCTACTTTATACTAGCAAGTCTAAAAATGTTGTCTAAGCTTGGAGCAGATTAAATTATTTTCCGTGTAAAATGTGTGACTTCAACCGCAAGATGTCGCGACTAAGAGCACTCAAAATTCATCATTATTTGTCGTGCAAGATATACTTCCGTTCTGTGGTTAAGTCCAAGGTGTGGGCATTTAGCCTAAAAGAGAAGGTTGAATTAGCCAACATTGCAAAAACATAGCCAGTATATGTTTATTTATTCCCTGAGTGTTTTAAAATTACTTAAAATGAATCATTGTTTTCTGTTGCATATTTTTCGAATACAATCTTTATTGTTTATAAAAGATAATCCTTGTCTTCCAAGTCCTCAATTTATAATTTTATTGAGTTATACATTTTTCTGTGTCCTAAAACGGCGTTGAACTTTAATTTAATATTTAAAATCACGCCACTTCAAGCCTAACGTTTAAAAACGAACTAAAAGAAAACCATGTGTTTTCCAATCTTCTACCGCACGGATCAAAAAAATGCTAACATATTTCATTCTAATCATGTGAAGTGCTCTGTTTAAGGTGTTTATCACCCAGTTCGCTTCTTTGTAACGAGAAGGTCGGAAAATCCCCATTGTATGTGTTTGTGTGCAACAAATGTCGAGTGCGAACGCAACGGCAAGGGATGCTAATCATCGGAGCAATGTTTAAATAAGAGATCATCCAAGAGCATGTTACTTTTGTGTTGTGTGTTTGGGATCGGGTCTTAAACTTGCACTGCAATGAAGGGGTGGATGATTGGAAGCAAACATAAACGAAGGAAACTCCGTGTCGGCTGTGAGTTCAGTACTTATGATAAACAAGTTAAGTAGCTCTTGAAATTGTCGGGATACAGTTGCGCTAATTTTTATTGTAACAATTAATATGTAAAAATAAAAATAAAACTGAATCTAGGATAGGAAAAAATCACGACCGAATCCGAAAACCAATCAAGATATTCAAATCAATGCTCGATTTCTTGATCCAATTGGAATCCATTTGAATCCGGATTGATTTCAAATTACGCCTGGTTGCAAAAGGAAACAAGATAGAGAAAACCTATAAAAGAGGGTTCTGAACCAAGGTGAGGGAAGAATTCAATTTACATTTCAAATGTGAGGTTTGAAAAGAAATCTTGACAATTTGCCGAAAACAAGCAGGAGAGATGCAAGGAAAAAAATCATCATCCTCCCGTCGCGGTCAAGTTACGATAACCTACCAGGGAGAGACAAAACAAAAAGTAAAATCTGGTGATTTATGATAATGATCTTTTGATGGTCGCTTTGTTCTCTTGGTTTACAGGAGGCGAATTTATAAGCAAAAAAAGAAAAGCTATTAAAGCACAATAAATACCTGCAAATTACTGCTTTGGACTAGATTATGTATCGTTTCATGTTGGGGATTATGAATTATATAATAAAAGTTCATTTGACCTCCGGCTCTGCAATCGAAAATTTCTGAATCAACTGAAAGTTATAAGTTCATGCGTTGCTATAGTCGACACGCCAAATTGCTTTTTTTTATTAATTTTTCGCACATATTCTGCATCACAATTTTCTCGGAATGGTATTATGTAGTATGATAAGCTAAGCAATGTTCAAAAACCTAGATTGATACATTATTGAATAACAAATTCTACACAAACAAATATGCTGTAGGATACACCTCAACCGTTATATGCTTATTTTAAAAAGATAACACATTTGGATAAGGTGAAACTACATCAAATTAAATTTTTTTTTTACCAGACTAAACCACAATAACAGCATATCTCTCAAGAATTTTATAAACCCCCTCCCCCTTGACGATACCCACTTGACGTTTCCTCTCGAGCCAATCCAGTTCACATAATCGCACCCATCTATCAGGCTAATTACTTTCCAGCAAATTGCTGAAAGCTGTCGCCGGCTGTTGTGACAACAAAGCACCAGATTTAGTGGCAAATCGTTTCAACAAACATCAAGAGTAGGATGAACACATCATCAAATGGCAAACACTGCCAAGCCTTTGTCGGAGACAGATAATACCACAGACAATCGAAGGGGGTTCCCCTCCGGTTAGCGGTGCCGTTTCCACTATTCACATGCTGCCTACAAACGGAGGTGGTATCTGCAAATAGCATGCTCAACATGGTCCTTTTTCTTGCTCAATGCCTCCATCCGGACAAGCGTAACAGGAACCAGTGACAACTGTCTACAAACGAACACGGTTCGTTGGTTCGAACAGATTTTCCAACACGCACTCACAACTTGTCAAATCCACCCCTCGAGGATTAAGTCGTCCTAGTTTCGATAAAAAATGAACTCTCGCCCTCGAAAAGCGGAACTACGGCTAAGAACAAGGCATAAAATTAATTGAATCCTTAATTGAGGGTGTAATAGCGTATTAAATAGTTTTGGTTTTACAACGTCGTTGCACTGGAAGAGAGTAAAAAGCGAAGGGGATAAAGTGTGGTATTCCTTTTTTGCTCGAATGTTTGTTTTTTTTTCAGGTGGACCCCTTCTTAATGTTCTCAAAAAATTTGGGAAGAGGGAAAACAAGTTCGACGAATCGATTTACCTTCTCGGCCCCGAACAAGTCACGCATGGTGCGAACATTGTTGAAAAATCGCTGCACTAATTTCAATTACCTCAATTGAGCTATAATAACGATAATAAGAAAATTAGCTTCATGATCCAAAATTTATCATTTCATGAAGTTTTAACAACAAATGCAGACGTAAACGCAGTCTCACCCCATCGTATGTTTGTGCAAATTGGAAGTAAATGATACCAAGGAGATCCCGAAAGGGATTTTATCTCTATTAGAGGAATCGCTCGAAACTACCAGCGCAGCCTAATGACAGTGGCATTAAGGCCAAATTATCACCGAGTCAGGAAAATCCCTTGCGGTACGAAACCTCGTGCCTGTGGACTGCTTACTATAATCCATCTCGACCTCGGCATACTCCTTCCCAGGGACCGGTGCGGTGGAAGATGCTGAGCCGCTGGTACTATGAGTGAGGACTGCGAAAAAATAATCATCCCAAAATGGTCCTAATTATAGGGATGCTGGTTGAGCTCGGAGACGACATAATTTCGGTGTCCTGGTCTTGGCCCGAATCAACGCCCTTTAATCCAGTTACCACCACTTGACATGATGTTAAGACCTGCTGATGAAATCAGAAACTAACAATCTGGTTCTGCAGCCGAATATTGATATCGCCGGGGAGGGAACATTAAAATACGATTTGTGGGTTGAAGAACTGGTATTTGGGGAAAAAAAATCGGCAATGGGATTTGAGATAATAGAGTGTTTGGTAATGGTTTTAGTTGCATTTGCTTTGAAAAATAGAATTGTCGCAATATTTTAGCGCATTGGTCAACATGTCCCGTTCCTAAGTAGGAAAACAAAATGTTTTTGCCAAAATTCATTTTTATTCATCAATATAATCTCCTTTTAAAATATGCTTCAGTTTCTGCTATCACTTCCTCATCTGAGCCAAATCTCTTTCCACGGAGCATCTTTTTGAGTTCTCCGAAGAGCTAGTAGTCGCTGAGGGACAGATCTGGAGAATACGGTGGGTGCGGTAGCAATTCGAAACCCAATTCGACCATTCTTGCGGTGGATTTTATTGACTTGTGACACGGTGCATTGTCTTGGTGAAATGGCACCTTTTTCTTCTTCAAATGAGACCTTTTCGTACCGATATAAAGGGTGTCCACAGTTAAATTGCATCACTTTAAACTCGTCCTCAAAAACAAGTCTCTCAACCGATTGTCATGAAATATTCAGGGAATAAAAAAAATGTATAATCTTGGTTTAAATATTTTTATTTCACTGTATTTCTTTACCAAATCCAAAAGCCCGAACTTTCTTCTTGATACCACGCATAAGATTTTGTACAACGCTTGAACCGACATTTTTTTCCGCTTTTAACCATGGCTTCAACATTGCCTGTTCTGAAGTGACAATTTTAGGATGCTTCCGAAGTTCGTGCTTCATTATAACCCAATATTTTTCAATTGGCCGCAACTCTGGACAGTTTGGGGGATTAAGATCCTTCGGCACGAAATTTACACCATTCGTCTTGTACCACTCCAGAACATCCTTGAAGTAGTGACAAGAGGCTAGGTCCTTTCAAGAAATTTTAGGGACGTTGTGTGTTTTGAGAAACGGAAGGTCATTTTTTCAGGCATTCATTCATGTATACTTGACCATTTACAGTTGAAGTTGTCACGAAAGGCTTGCTCCGAACCACACGAACAAATCCCCTGCCAAATCATGAATTTCTTGGGGACTTTGACACTTGCTGTTTCCTGAGAGATTCTGGAACATCGAACTTGTCTTTCGCAGTCACATACTGGTTGCTGGAAATTTGTTTAAAGCCCGCTTTTACGTGTGTTTCATCGTCCATGATGCAGCAGTGTGGTTTCGTCAACATTTGTGTGTACATCTTTCGCGCACGTGTTTTAGCTGTCCTAAGGTCTGTATCCACATTAATCCGGACACCTTCAAATCATTGTAACTTTTGAAATATTGCACGTAGGAATGAAGAATTTCACTGTGGTATAGCTGAGAGTCTATGATGAAAAAGACTATGATTGATGTTTACATTTTATGTTTAGTATTCAAGATGGCGACGAAAGAAAAACAAGTGCGCGAGCGAATTTTGTACGGGCGTATGGCAAATCCTGACCTTGTCAATACGGGACCTTGCAAAAACATTGGATTTGCCTAAATCCACTGTTCACGATGTGCTCAAATCATTTTCGGAACGTTTGACGGTGGAGAGGAAACCGAGAAGTGACAAAAACATTGGACGCGCTGATCGTGTCATGGACCGAAAGGTGAAAAGGATATTAACGAAAAACCCAAATCTCTCCATTCGAACGGTGGCTCGTAAAATAGGGATGTAGCCTGGTTTTGTCCAAAAATCAAAACAACGTTTGGGACTTAAGTCGTATAAAGTAAAAACAGTCCAAATCGCAACGACAAACAAAACTTGGCAGCAAAATCACGGGCTCGACGTTTGTACTGCGAATATTTGACGAAGTTTTCATGCGTTGTTATGGACGATGAAACTTATGTCCTGGAGGATTTCAAGCAGCTTGTAGGGCTGGCTTTTTATTCTGCTATGGTAAGAAATGCTACAGCTGAGCATTTGAGAACGAAGAAGGCATCGAAATTTCCCAAAAAATACCTTGAATGGCAAGCAATTTGCACATGTGCCAAAAAGAGTAAATTTTTCGTCACTACAGGCACAATCAACAAGGATCTCCTATCTCCTCTCCTATCAGAAAGAGTGTCTGCAGAAGCGATTGCTACCCTTCATCAAAAGTCACAAAGAAAAACCTTTGTTCTGGCCCGATTTGGCATCATGCCACTATGCTAAAACTGTGATGGAGTGGTACCAAGCAAATCAAGTGAACATTGTACCAAAAACCTCAAAACCGCCAAATTGCCCAGAGCTACGACCAATCCAGAGATATTGAGCTCTGATGAAGCGGAAGCTTTCTGGAAAGAAGCAAGGAATCAAAAACGTCAAACACTTCCAGCAAATTTGGACAAAGACGGCTTCTACGATTTCTGAAGAGTCTGTACAAACCCTAATGGACGGAGTTAAGCGCAAAGTTCGAAAATGTTATGCGAATACCGAATAACTTTGTTTTGTCTTCACGAATTGTTAAAACACATCCCATGAATCTGAAATAAACAACTACGACGGAAATATAATACGAAATTTATGTTTTATTCATGTTTTGAGGTGTCCGGATTATTGCGGATACAGACCTTATTCTGTTTTTCATTGCGGTTTGGAGCTTGCTGAACTTTGAATGAACGGAACCCGGATCGTTTCTTGGCTTTCTGCACGAAACTTTTGGTCAAGAAAGAAGTGGGATGTCGAGGTGCGTGTGCAAAATGTTCTCGCGCACTTGCTGTTCCTTCGACTCCATTTTCGAAACTACGACACATTTCACAATGAAACTCACGCAGTATAAACAATACACGCTGAGGTCATTTCAACCTTAATTTCGTTGAAATCAACCCAAAGGGAGAAATGTTACAGCTTATTGAAAGTGATGCAATTTAACTGTGGACACCCTTTAATAGTCGCAGTTGATTGTTTTTCCGTGTTCCAAGTAGTCAATGAATAATTACCAGCCATTACCTTCCCAGCTGATGTTTGAGTCTTTGGAAGCTTTGGACGGCTTTCTCCGTCTGTATGCCACTCAGCAGACTGCCGATTTGATTCCGAAGTGAAGTGGTGAATCCATGTTTCATGCATTGTGATGTATCTAATCTAATACAAACGTAGTCAGTACGAGAAAGCATACGGGAAATAATTGAGTTAGATGACGCTCAATTATTTTTTTTTGTCAATGTTCATGATTGCAGCATATCAAAGAATACAAGCGTCAAAGTGGCCAGGCCTACTGCATTGCATTAACCGCAAAATATGATTCTGTTGAATGAGTTGGATACAAATGAATAGATTTGAACCACAACGCATTTTGTGAATCTACAGGGGAGGAAGAATGCGTGGACATACCGTACCATACGCTCCGAGGTAAGAATAATAAAATAATATTTAAATAAATGATGAAAATCCGAGTAATGAAAAAACAGGTAGTGATAACGATGAAAATGTAAAATCAGTATGCAATTTCTTATAGAATAGTATGTAAAATAAAGTGAAAAGATATTATAATATGAAACCATACTAACTATTACACATGTATGTAGATTGTTGTCCTGTTGTAATTGTAGAAGACTTGCGTTTCCATTATTAAACTAAAAGCTTATACAATGTAGCATAGCCTCGAATAAATTATTTAAGAAAACCTGGGAGTCCCAAAGAAAATCGAAAATTATATGTCATATAAAGAATATTATATTTAAATTTTCGAGGTGCTCTTCCGTTTCTTTACCGTTTTAGTCATTTGAACTGGATCTCAAAGGCTTTAAACTGATTTTAATTTTATTATGAATGAATTACCTAAATAACTATTTAAAAATAATATTAATTGTTGCGATATAAAACTCGCGATTACATGCAACATAAATACTAATTTATTTAAAACAATTGTGGGCTTCGTGGTCAAGCGGTTAGCGGCGTCTCCCGTCGTTCAAGCGATTGCTATGAAGTGGGGGTTCCCGCGCCAGACTGTGGAACTTTTCACAAAACGAAAATGTCCAATCTGGTCCACTGGGTGTTAGGTTAAGGTGTCCGTTGTAATACGCTCTATGTTTAATGTTCAGTCTGTACAACCTCGAGTTAAAGACGGTGTAAATGTCTTTTAAACAATTAAGGAACAATTTAAGAACAATAAATCACATGTGGACTTCTAGAGGCGAGTTATGTTGAATCGCATGATGACTTACACGCTGACACTTCTTCGCATCGTACGTCGTACGTAGATGTTGATCCACCGGCTGCGTACTGAAGGTTGGGGTGGTCCCTCCAACACCTCCCCCTTTTAGTAAAGATGGTACGGATCATACCTCACGGGAGCCCTTCGGTTTCGCGAGGAAAGGCGAGGCACAGTTGATTTCCGTTGTGTAAGGCGTTGCTGCTTCCGAAGATTCTTGGGCGATCCAGTCTTCTGTAGTGGTTCTTCTTCCGGAGGATCATCTGGATCAAGATCGTTTGCTTCCGAAGAACTTTGGTTCAGGCCCCACGAGTCTAGTAGAATATCAAGTGTGACTTGGGAAGGTTGTTTTTCTTCTGCTGTTTCTGCTGCATCCGAATCACACCGCTTTCGTAGCTGATTGCAGTGCGATCGGATTAACGACTTCTTCTGCTGCAACCATACATTGTAGATCACGTTTCCCACGCGCTCGAGAACTTGACCAGCCTCCCAACTCCAACTGTTGTTCTGGTGGACCTTAGCCCAGACCAGGTCCTTGGGGTTGTAGCTGATGGCCTTGCTTCCATGCTTCCGGTTGTACTGGTCGTCTTGCTCGCTGTTTTCTGCTTTATGAATCGCTGTTGGCGGTTTGAGAAGATCCAGTGACGTTCGTATCTTTCTACCAAGCAGTACCTCGGCAGGCTATTTCTCTTCAGGAGCGCTTCGACAGGACGTGGAACGGTAGCATAGCAGGAACGTATTGATCGCTTCGGTGAGGCCCTCTCCTCCCGCCGTAATTTTCTTGAGAGTCCGTTTAAACGTATCAACGAATCTTTCTGCAAGTCCATTGGACTGCGGGTGGAAAGGTGGTGTCTTGAGGTGAAGTATTCCGTTGTTGTTACAGTACCGTTCAAACTGCTCACTGACGAACTGACGTCCATTATCGCTAACCAGCGTCTCCGGCATTCCAAAGCGAGCGAAGATTCCTTGGAGAATATTGACTGTTGCTGACGGCGTGATTCGACGGGTTTGGACAACTTCAGGCATTTCGAGAATGCATCGACCAGGATAAGATAGTACCAATCATCGACGGGACCAGCGTAGTCGACGTGCAACCTTTGCCAAGGCTTTTCAGGTGCAGGCCAGGATTCCAAATTTGTTCTAGTGTTGGTTTTGGCCACTCTGGCACATTCGGTACATGAACGAACAAGTTGAGCAATGCTTTCGTCGATGCCTGGCCAGTATACGTAGCTACGTGCAACCGCTCTCATTCTCTCGACGCCTGGATGACCCTTATGCAAAAGCTGGAGGACTTCCTTTTGGAACTTAGACGGAATAACCACCCTCTCACCGTAGGTAAGACAGCCGGATATGACTGATAGTCCGTCTTGACGAAGGTAAAATTGTTGACAGGAGTCGGTTACGTCGGTCTTCTTGGCAGGCCAGCCTTGCTGGACCTGCTGAAGAACTTCTTGGAGGACAGGGTCTGCACTGGTTTCGGATTGTATCGACTTGTACGTAAGCGGCAACATTTCCAGCGATTGTTGAACAACATTCTGAAACGTATTTTCCAGCTCGATCGATGCTATCACGTACTCCTCATCAGGCCGAACGTGAGTGTTTATCAGCCTGAACAGAAGATCTGCGTAGCCAAAACTGTCAGTCGACACATATTCGATGGTAAAATCGTACAGCAGAAGGGTCAACGCCCAACGCTGTAACCTGTTGGCGGTGTAAACGGGGATACCCTTTTTAGACCCAAATATGGCCAACAATGGTTTGTGGTCGGTTTCCAACGTGAAATGTCTTCCGAAAAGCATTCGATGGAAACGAGTTACGGCGAAAATCAAAGCCAACCCCTCCTTCTCGATCTGGCTGTAGTTTTCTTCGGCAGGTGTTAGGCTTCTCGATGCGTGATATATTGCTTTCACAGTGCCGTCGGGAAACCTGTGAGCGATTCTAGCCCCGATACCGATAGATGAAGCGTCTGCAGATACCACGATATCCAGCTGGGGATTGTAGTGAGTTAATGCCAGCGGAGACATTAGCAGTTCCTTGAATCTATCGAACAACTTTTGGCAGGCTTTAGTCCAATCCCATTTGTTTCCGGTTTTCAGGAGTAGATCCATGGGATACCGCAACTTTCTCATCTCTGGAACATACTTGCTGTAGTAGTTAGGGAACGTCCATTAATTACGACACGCAAAAATTGACTTTTTGTAACCACCCCCCCCCCGTCACGTTTTTTGTATGGACCTTCAAATTTTTTTGTATGGATCGTCACGTTTTCTCGAACCCCCCCTCCCCCCTACTGCGTGACATAATTAATGGACCTTCCCTTAACAGCTCCTAAATACGACCGGAGTGATGGAATATCGTGTGGTTTTGGCATATTAGCAATGGTGGTTACCTTATCTGGATCCGGTCGGATGCCATTGCTATCCAGGATTTGACCCAGATATTTAATTTGACGCATGTTAAAGAGTGATACGGTCAAAATTTGGTCAAGGGAAAACGCGTGTAAATCGGTGAAATCGTTTATTTAAAAAATCAAATTAAATTTCTTTTTCAAGTTCAATTAGTATAAAATTCAGGAAAAATATTCAGTTAGGCTTCCGCTTTTCCAAATCCGAATTGCCGGGCCTTACGCTTGACCCCTGCCATCAGATTTTGTACAGCCACCTTGTCCACCTTCTTCGCCGCAGAAAGCCAGTTTGCCTTGAACTGCTGCTCGTCCTTAGCAGTTTTTTTTGGTCTTCTTTAGGTTCCGCTTGACAATAGCCCAGTATTTCTCAATTGGGCGGAGCTCTGGCGTGTTGGGAGGGTTCTTGTCCTTGGG
Organism: Aedes koreicus; assembly: GCA_024533555.2. NCBI lineage: Eukaryota > Metazoa > Arthropoda > Insecta > Diptera > Culicidae > Aedes > Aedes koreicus. Next base: position 591,044 of record JAHHFK020004572.1, read on the forward strand.
AACCACCTGCACGTTGTTGGCGGCGTACCACTCCATGGCCTTTTTACCGTAATGGCAAGATGCCAAATCCGGCCAAAACAGTAAGGAACAACCGTGTTTCTTCAGGAAAGGCAGCAGACGTTTATTCAAACACTCTTTCACGTAAATTTCTTGGTTGACAGTCCCGGAAGCTATGAAAATGCTGCTTTTCAAGCCACAGGTACAGATGGCTTGCCAAACCAGATATTTCTTTGCGAACTTTGACAGTTTCGTGTGCTTGAAAATATCTGCTACCTTTCCCCTTCCTTTTGCCGTATAAAACTCCTGTCCCGGAAGCTGCTTGTAGTCGGCTTTGACGTAGGTTTCGTCGTCCATTACCACGCAGTCAAACTTCGTCAGCATCGTCGTGTACAGCCTCCGGGATCGCGCTTTGGCCGTCGTATTTTGTTTATCATCGCGATTTGGAGTCACTACCTTCTTGTAAGTCGATAGTCCGGCTCGTTTTTTGGCTCGATGCACGGTTGTAGACGATACACCCAGCTTATTTGCGGCATCTCGGAGAGATAGGTTAGGATTTCGCTTGAAACTACCGGCAACTCTCTTTGTCGTCTCAGCGGCTTCCGGTTTTCGATTTCCCCCCGATCCAGACTTTCTGGCTGTTGACAAGCGTTCCCCAAACACTTTAATTACATTTGTAACGGTTGATTTGGCAACTTTTAGCGATTTTGCCAACTTTGCGTGCGAGTAGCTCGGATTTTCGCGATGCGCGAGCAAAATTTTGATACGCTGCTCTTCTTGCTTGGACGGCATTTTAACAACTGAAGAGTGAATTCCAAAATCAAAATAGAAGCAACATTCTACACACACACACACCTTCAAAATGAGGGGTGTTCAGGTTTTTTAAATGCAAAATTGAAAGAAATACGTCAAGTTGATATTGACCAAATTTTAACCGTATCGCCCTTTATGTCTGTACAAAATACATCCGACATCCACTGGTTGATCACTGAAATCATAAATTAGGTACGTATCAACATTTCAACAGTCCCTGAAAAAACTGAAAACAGAGCAGATCACTCCAATCATCAAAGCTAAAATTATACTGCTTATAAGCGCATGTCCGTCTTGTGTGAACATAGTAGTTGAAGTTCAGAAGTGCAATTTTAAAGTAAATGTTATACTGGAATGCTGAAAAACAAATTGAGCCTCTGATGCTTGTCATGCTGCTCCAGGATTTTGAGATGCCTGAGAATATTTGAGAATGCAAAGATGATTAAAAAACGTGCTGAAATTATTAATAAAATGAGAATGGAAAATAGTAGGATATGATTAACAGGTATAGTTATACAATATGATTCACAGGTACACGACCTTTAGACGCACCCAAATTTTCGTGTATGATGGTGTAAACACTACCTTTTGAGACCTTCAGAGCGTCAGCTATCTCTTACAACTTTACTTTGCGATTGCCCATGATGATTTTCAGGGTTTTTTTTGCGATATTTTCCGGCATAACTGCCTCATTTAGCCGACCAGGGCGTTCAGCATCATCGGTGTCCGTACGACCACGTTTGAAATTGGCAAACCATCGTTTGATGGTTGTTTTCGATGGGACAGAGTCCGGATTATATTTTCCAAGCCAAGCTTGGGCTTAAATGGTGTTTTTTCCCAGCGTCACCTAAGCCACTGTAACTCGATAAATAATAAACAAAACGTCATGAAATTTTGACAGTAATCTTTTGAAGGTTGGTACTTTTGAAAAATCATATGGATATTTTATTAGTGGCGTCATCTGGTAGTTACGCCTGGGACTTATTGACCGATGTGTTACTATTTTAGCAACTAGCTGAACGGGCAAACATCATACTGCCAACAATTCCCTCAAATCATGTGAATGCGTAAATCCGTTCCTAAGTTCAATCCTTACATACAGACACCATTTCATATTTATTATGCAGATTACAGCAAAACCGCTTCGTAACTTTGCTTAACCAGTAAAGCCGCAGTTGCAAAGCAAGACCAAGCTAGAGGTTGCTGGGTTCAATTCCCAGTCTGTTCTTGGAATATTTCAGGTTTCGTGTCCCAAGGTATTGATTCCCGACACACACAAATGGGATGGCTAATGTCGGAGACATAGCCGAAGAAACGTAGGACCACATTTAGGGTTGTTAATTTAAATATTGTTCGTTTGGAAATCGAATGTGTTAGGGAAACTGGAACTCGAAAATATACACAGAAAAAGTATCTGATATTTCATTGTGATGTAAATATCAGAGCATGTAAAATTGCATTTCATTTCACACGAAGCAGCAACTTGCATGAAATAGTTTTATCAAAGACGAGCCTTTGCAAACAACATTTTTGACAATGTAAAGAATCATACTATAATTGTTATATCTGTATTCTCCGTACGTGGAGTAACGATTATGATGTAGAAGGAGATGTCCGCTCACCACCATGAGGCACCAAGAGTGGACAGTAATGTTTGCTACACGCAAAAAAAAAACAGCAGTAAAAACTACCATTTCGAGGGATAAATTAAGCGCGAACACCAGCAATTTTCACCTGACTATAAATGCGTTTGATTCTACCATGCCTGTGATAAGATCGACCATGGTGCGGTTGATATCAATATGAGGTCTGTCAAATATACCACAAATGTTGAAGGTTTTACCATAAACGTAGTAAATTACACTGAAATTTCATGGTAGTTTTAAATATAGCCTTTTTTTCTGTGTAGAATGAAAGATGTGAAGAATAGGTGTTGAAGGTTCCGTCAGTGTACGGTAGGTTGAGAGAAAGAAAAATTGAGTAAAAATCAGAAGTTGTGTACAAAAATAAACCCAAAAGGAGAGGGTTCCATTTCCCATGTATGCAACAAAACGGAGTGTGTACAAACTACCGCTAGAAACTATAGACACTGTATATAGAACGGACAACAATTGTCTTATGTAGCCAAACGACCTGTCAAAAAATGCAGCCAAACGGACTGTCAACTTTTGATTCACTTTGTAGGAGCAAGTATTGTAATCAAGTATTGTTTTGATAAAAGCCAATTATGAACAAGTAAGGGATTTTCTACTTCCATATTCAGTAAATGTAAGTATTTTCGGTGTATTATTTATTGCCGTTTGGATTACTAAAAATGAACAAAATTCTTTCTCTACACAGTGCCGAGCATAGGACCACCATTTCAACGGGTATTTCACAGCACTATCAATTATCGTTTTTACAAATGATACATTAAGTCCCGAAATTGTAGTACAAACCATTTTAGCTGTTGTTGAGGCTATGGCTACATTATTTGAGGTTATTACGAGTACCAGAAAATGGCCAGCGGAAAGACTTGAAGTTTATACCGGAAAACCTATTGCAGCCTGCAGGCCCTCAGCATCGGATGATACTTGAACGCAATCTACGATGAACTGCATCAGGACCCGACTTACAAATGCAACGCGTTCTAGCCATAGCGCATGAAAAATTTGATCAAAACTAGTGAAGAACATCTATCAAACAAAATTCAAACGACAGAATCTATGTAAACTTTGGATATGCTATGAGCTTGATAATGAGGTAATTTGTTTTTGAGCTATTAATCACTGCATTCAAGCACATTAAATGACGTTATTCTAGCACTCGAATTTTGAAATGAATATCTTCAAACGGAGTCAAAACAAACTACCAACATCGAAAACGAATCTATTTTTGCGCTGTTTATTTCAAGTTTGTACAAATACAAGTGGTGCCAGATCAATTGCTCAAATTTATGACATTTTTCAGGGTTGGCAGATTGTATGATTTTGCGTTGTCCGGTCTATATACAGTGTGTATACTAGAAACTATCACAAGCTATCAGTGGTACATGAGCGCGATCTATCACGTTACTATTGCCTGTTGAGACGACTGTGACTGTATCTGTATCTGCTCAATAGCCAACTGCCGTTTCCTCTAAGAACAGATTAATGCCTTTGCTGATTGGTGTACTCTAAATTGGTTTTTGGTCAACGCTAAGTGCTCAGTCATAACCTTTTCACGGCAGAAACAACCAATTGTGTTCAACTATTGTTTTTTCGGCACGGCCATCGAACGAATGCAGTGCGTTAAAGACTTATGTGTTCAGCTGGATTCTTAACTATTTCATATGTTGTTGATATAGCTTGAAGAAATCTTGGTTTTGTTTTCAAGGTGGCGAAAAATTTCAGCGACATCCGCTGCCAAAAATCGCTCAATTGTTCTCTTGTGCGATCTACACCGGGATACTGTTCAGCAGTTTGGAGCCCGAACTATAATAATGGCGCCGAGCGAATCGAATCTATTCAACGTCGTTTTCTACGGTTCGCGCTTCGTAGACTACCTTGAAGAGACCCATTTCGTCTTCCTAGCTACGAAAGTCGCTGTCGATTAGTGAGCATGGAGCCTCTGCGAGTCCGTAAAGACGTTTGCAGAGCCTTAACTGTCGCAGATACTCTACAAGGAAGAACCGACTGCGAAACAATCCTGCAACAAATCAACATCAATGTTCAACCAAGGCCAATGCGCAACAACTTAATGCTGAGGCTTCCTTTTCGCCGCACCAACTATGGGTTGACCAGCGCTATCCACGGGTTGCAGCGTATGTTCAATAGGGAGAGCTTTTGACTTCCATCTGACGCGGAATGTACTTCGTTTTTGGAGCAATTGACACACGGAGTTAAGATAAGTGTATAGTTTTAATTTTTTTTTTGTTATGACTTGACTAAGATATTGTGTAATCGTTTTTCTATGTAATGTTCTTAGGACCTGAATTTGGTCTGTTGATGCATAGCTACAAATAAACAAATAAACAAATAGATGCCTCAACTTCGCCACATCAGTGGCACCTCGACTAATTGAACTACGTGGCGGTAGTGAACATTCGATAGCTAACGCTAACGATTGCTAGCGATTTGAAAATTTACATAAAGTTATCGATCAATTTTGCTCTAGCTTAAACGTCTGTGTGCGGTAAGGGCGGTTCATAAACCACGTAGACTCATTTTTATAAATCTCAGACCCCCCCCCCCCCCTCTCCCCTCGTAGACTTTTCTCCATACACTTTTTTGAAATTCTGTATGTAGCGTAGACTTTGGTCAAACAACCCCCCCCCCCCCCCTCCTCCCCAAGAAAAGTCTATGTGGTTTATGAATAGCCCCTAATAGATAATAAAATAATGTATGGAGAAATGTGGTGTCCGCTGAATACCCCATGTTTAATAGAAAACATGTGTACCACTTCAGCGTAATGAGAAAAAGCTATTATGCTAACCAAATGTTTTGTTTTTTTTGTAAAAAGTATTTCATCTCAAGATATCCTTTATTTGTATGTTCTTCCCCACATTGCCCTTTGCTTTGGTATTAAGATTTACGCGCTAATATTAAACCGTTGAAGAGGTTTGTTCACACTTCAATAAAAAGCGGAAAAGCCGATTATACGATACATAACCTCGAAATATGTATCCGCTGCTGGAAATTGTAGCTGCGAAACGAACTTAAATATGCTGAACATTTTTCAGTGTGACACAAATTGTCAATCCACAATATTACAAGTTTCACGAATTCGTACACAGAAAAAAATAATGAATTTTAACAAGCGCGTAAAATTTACCCTTGTTTAATTCCGAGCAAAGCCAGCGCGAACAACGAAATTGTTTGCAATCTTTCATGCGCCATACAACAATGTTTGCAATCTTTCATACAACAGGCTAGATTCAGCCGTTATCTGGCTTAAATTCACATGAAATATCCCATTATTTTCTGCAAAATCGAGCATTCCCTTTAAGTGCATTAATTAGATAACACATAAAATTCAATGTTTATTTTTATCTGTGTAGACATTTTGTGAAGATTGTGCTTGCAGTGTATTTTTTTCGCACTCAGCTTTTCCCAAAAAATTGTATTGACAGTTATGTTTACATTTAGCGTGCATGTGTATTTACATGACGTATTTATGATTATTGTTTGTTTACATGTGATACCAAACAAATCAACAGAACAGCACACAAAATGGCTTCAAAAAAGTGTTTCGAACCAAATTCCGAACCTGCGAGAAAAAAACACCGTCCGAAATATCCAGCATCGGAGTCGGGCACCAGTACGTACACGGAGGAGGAATGTTTGATGGACACGGAAAGGGTTCCGGAAGAAGAGTATGACGACGATTCGAATCCACTTCCTCTGGACATCAATTACGATGCTGATCCAACCACGGATGATGACACAGAAGACTCAACAATTGCTTCCTCCGGCGGGTTTTCTCAACAAAAATTACCGAATGGCAACTATAGCTGCTGGCTGTCGGCGTCTGTTTGTCATTTCAAAGGCCATTCTTCTGGAAAAGAAGTGGGAAAATGGGGAATAGCTGGTGTCGTTGCAGAGGCATTTATACACCAGTGTTGGCTGTTTGCTCACAAATTCTTAAAGCAGGAAGTTGTTTTCCAGTGCGATGAGGCTGGTGCTGTCGCTCAACCAGCATGGAGTGGCAGAGAGCCAGAGGAAGCTGACTACTCGAATTTCACCTTATTCCAAGACAAAGCCAACCGCAGGCATTATACAATTGACAAGGTGACCGAAAATATCCTACAACATTGGAAAACCAAAGAAACTTATCTATTCCTGCACATATTCTTTATCGGTGAATAATAAAGGTGTTTTCAAAACCGTCAAGGAAACATTTCTGGATCCGACGGCTCGAGTTAAATCGGGAGCAGCTTCTATAAAATCGGTGGACACGCTCGTAGCAAAACTTCGTGCTAGACATGGTGACCATATCCAGGCACAGGACATTGCCTGGAAGATGTGGGCTAATATTATACATGCCTCAGAATTGCCTGTTGACATTGTTAAGCTGTTTTCAGCCAAGAATTCACTGAAGGTACGTTCCATTCGACGAAACTTTTCAATGGCTCATAACGTCAACTCGGGGTACCACGACGAGATAGTCACAATCCGAGAAATGTTTGACGATTTAGATTCCACCATACAAAGTTTGCCAACAAAAAGGCAGTTGTTGAAACGACGCATTGAAGCATTGCAGCAGGCACGTGATGCTACATGTGAATTATTAATTTCCGCAGCCGAAGATGCTGTCCGAGTTGAAGAAAACTCATTTTCTGAATCCCTGGCCGAAAAAGTAGGCGAACAAGACGACACTGAAGAAATCGTACGGTTCTGGGAAGAGCTGAATGCAATCAACTGGGATTATCATAATCTCCTCTTTCTTGATGAGGTGAGTTTCGACAATCGATCAATGCTACGAAAGAACGAGGATACGGCGTACGCGGGAAGCGACTCGTATGTGTTGGAGAATTTGTTAGGAAGCCCAGAATGTCTTTGTTGTGTTTTGTTGTACAAAATGGGATGCAGGAGGTGTTCGGTACACAAGGAACCTTCAATCGTACAACATTTTTTTAGTGCTGCCGTACTTACGTAGCAAATTCGGACGAGGTAGAGCGTCATCCCGGATCGCATTCTGTGTGGATATTAGATGGTGCCCGTATGCACTGTGACTCAATGGTTATTTACTTTCTACTGTCACTAGGCATTATTCCAATCTTCCTGCCTCCTTATTGCCCTATGTACAACCCAATAGAGAATTGTGTTCGGTCTCGCGAAACAACGTCTGAAGCGAATTTACCAGGAATGCAGCGTCTGCGATATCCATCTGGTCGTGGCAGAAATTATGGAATCATTTTCAAGATTTCCAATGAATAATCTTTGCAGAAAATGTGGTTATATTCGAGGAGGACGATTCGATCCCACATTGCAGTTTAAAGACGATGTCGCTAACCTTATTCCGAAAACAAATTTTATAAATAAAATAAATAAATAATATAAATTAAATAATATTTCATAGTTTCATTCCGACCGGTTATTTCCACGCCACACATTTTTGAAATTTCTTTTCAGTCAGCCTTGATGGAGTCTGCTTTCACTTCAATTTGTTCAGTACCCAAACTAACTTATCTCTCTCGAGTCTGAATAACGTCGACGAAAGCGAAGCGACAAAAAAGCGTGATCTACTTCAGATACTAAGGAATTGCAAAGGAAAACTCGAAGAGGTTCTTCGAGCCGACAAGTAAAGACTGTATTCGATGAAATTTGGACCCACGCAATTGTTCGTAACTTTTTAGCCTGTGGGTAAAAATTATTGAAATTTTAACTGAATATATTTCATTGTGTTGTGTCAATTGTGTAATGAGTTTCGTGAAAATCGGTCGAGTGATTTCAGTGATAGCTTCGAATGAAGAAATAGTGCGCCAACAAATTTTGGGCACTCACTTCGAAAACCCAAACGCTTCTCATCGATGGATCGGAAAACAGCTCGCAATCGCACATTCAACCGTATCTCATGTGATCAAAACGTCCAAGGACCGTAAGACAACCAAGCGGAAAAATGGTAGTGGCAAAAAACGTGGCACATCAAATCCGGAAAAGGCCAGGATGGTATTGAACCAATTTAAGCGTTATCCCAACATTTCGATCAGGGATGTTGCGAAAAAGGCGAAAGTTTCAGTTTGTTTTGTGCAGAAAACAATGAAACGTTCTGGATTACATGTGTACAAGGTCCAGAAGGCACCGAACCGGAGCGATAAACAGAACTCGGTGGCCAAAACTCGTGCAAGAAAACTATACAGGGAGTGGCTCACAAAACCGTTCTGCATTGTGATGGACGATGAGACCTACATTAAAGCCGACACCAAACAAATGCCAGGACAGGAACACTACGTACGGAAGAAGAAACTGTCGAAATTCGCCAAAAAATTCCTTGTCTGGCAAGCGATCTGCGGATGTGGCAAAATGAGTCAGCCCTTCATCACCTCTGGGAATGTCAACGGACAAATCTACAAGGACGAATGCCTCCAAAAACGACTTCTGCCCTTCTTGAGATCTCACGATGGCCCGACACTGTTTTGGCCGGATTTGGCATCTTGCCACTATGCCCGGCCCGTCTTAGACTGGTAC